>CM077153.1:31414193-32014193 GCA_039583875.1 Platanthera guangdongensis | reverse complement strand
TATATGTTTTGAACTTAAACCATCAGATCTATAATATAAAAAATACTAAAAAACTAAAAACAAATGAATCGAACCCTACGTATCTTTGGCATTGTCATTTGGGCCATATAAATGAGAGATGCATATCCAAGCTCCATAGAGATGGACTATTGGACTCATTTGATTATGAAATATTCGAGAGATGTGAATCTTGTTTGTTAGGCAAGATAACTAAGGCCCCTTTCACTGGTTTCAGTGAGAGTGCTGATGATCTCTTGGGTATAGTATATAGTGATATATATGTACCATGAGTTCTACGGTTAGAGGTGGACACTTCTACTTTGTTATATTTACTGATGATTTTAGCACATATGGATACGTATATCTTATGAAGTGCAAATCCGAGATCTTTAAAAAGTTCAAGGAGTTTAAGAATGAAGTAGAGAACTAGTTGGGTAAGAAGGTTAAAGAACTCTGATCTGATCGAGGTGATGAATACCTAAGTCATGAGTTTCGTGATCATCTGAAAGAGTGTGGTATTGTATTACATCTCACTCCACCTAGAACACCACAACAAAATGGTGTGTATGAGTGGAGGAATCGTACTCTGTTAGACATGGTACGGTCAATGATGAGTCATGCAGATCTGTCTGTTTCCTTTTGGGGTTTTGCTCTAGAAACTGTTGCTTTTATATAAAATCGTGCTCCAACGAAAGCGGTTCTAAAGACACCATATGAGATATGGACTGGGAAGCGTCTTAGTATATCGTTTATTAAGATTTGGGGCTGTGAGGCTTATGTAAGACATCAAATGTCTGACAAGCTGGAACCCAAGTCAGATAAGCGTTATCTTGTGGGGGTATCCTAAGGAAACTAAAGGGTAGTATTTCTAGCTACTGTCTGAGGGAAAAAGTATTTGTTGTAAGGACTAGTGTCTTTCTTGAGAAAGAGTTCTTAAGTAGAAAGACTACCAGGGTAAAACTTAAAGAAGTTCAAGAACCACAAACTATGAATGAACCGGAATTGGAACCTGAGCCAGGACTACAAGTTGTTGTAACTGGAGAGTCTGCTCAGGAAATACAAGTTCCACGTAGATCTGGTAGACTAAGGTTTGATCCTGAGAGATATGAATTTCTCGTGTCTCAAATAGGTAATGTGTTGCTTATAGATCATAGTGATAAGCCTGCAACCTAACAAGATGCTATGAGTGGGACGAACTCCGAGAAGTGGCTTGAGGCCATGAAATCTGAAATGGACTCCAAGTATGAAAAATAAGTTTGGACCTTGGTGGAACCCCCTAAAGGGGTACGACCCATAGGGTGTAAGTGGGTTTTCAAGAAAAAGACCGACATGGATGGGAATGTACAGACATTTAAAGGGCGACTGGTGGCTAAAGGTTTCAAGCAAATTCATGGTATTGACTAGATGAGACTTTTTCCCTGTTGTCATGGTTAAGTCCATCAGAATTCTGCTTGCTATTGATGCGTATTATGACTACGAGATCTGGCAGATGGATGTCAAAATGGCTTTCCTAAATGGAAACATCCTTAAGGAAGTATATATGATACAACCCGAGGGTATTGTATCTCCAGGTGAAGCCACTAAAATATGCAAGCTATAGAGATCCATTTATGAATTAAAACATGTTTTTTGAAGTTAGAATCTTCGTTTTGATGAAAAGATCAAAGAATTTGATTTTATCAAGAACGAGGATGAATCATGTGTTTAAAAACGGATTAGTGGGAGAATTGTTGTATTCTTGATATTGTATGTAGATGACATACTGCTGATCGGGAATGACAAACGAACCCTATAAGTTGTTAAGAACAACCTAGGGAGTTACTTTTCTATGAAGGACTTGGATGAAACGACTTATATACTTAGTATTAAGATCTAAAGAGATAGATCGAAGAAGTTGCTGGGTTTGACCCAAAGTACATACATTAATAAGGTGTTAAAACGGTTCAACATGCTTGAGTGCAAGAAAGGATTCTTACCCATGTCTCATGATGTGAGTCTCTTTAAGGACCAGTGTCCTAAATATTATGAAGATAAGGACCGTATGAAGTTGATTCCATATGCTTTGGCAATTGGGTCAATCATGTATGCAATGATATGTACTCGACCCGATGCCTTTTATACCTTGAGCATGACTAGCAATTATCAGTCTGATCCCCGTGATGGTCACTGGATAACCGTCAATAATATCCTAAAGTACTTGAGAAGTACTAAGGATACGTTCTTGGTATTTGGCAGAGAGGAAAAGCTCATTGTAAGAGGTTACACAGATGCTAACTGGAAAAGTTCCAAGCAGGAGACAGTTGTCGATTCTACAACTGAGGCCGAGTATATCGCTGCAGCAAATACAACAAAGGAGACTGTATAGATTAAGAAGTTCATCGGCGAGTTAGATGTAGTTCCTAGTATTGTTCATTCCGTAGTTCTCTATTGTGACAACAACGGTGCAATTGTACTTTCTTCGGAACCTAGATCTCATCAGCGCTCCAAGCATATACTTCGGCGGTTCCATCGTATTCGAGAGATTGTCGATCGAGGAGATTTGAGCATTTGCAGAGTGCCGATTGAGGAGAATATTGTGGATCCACTGACAAAGCCTCTCTCACAGAGAAAGCATGATGGTCATGTCAGATCTATGGGTATACGATACCTTAATGATCATCTCTAGTTGGACTCTTGTGGATTGTATTTTGTTGGTTGTAATAATTCATTTGATGAATATAGTTCTGTATACATTTCATTTATATATTTTGGCAAGTTCTTTTGTTATGTAAATTTATTTCTATTGTGATAGAGTAATTTAACGTAATAAATGCCCTTAGAATGTTTAATTCCATAGGAGTCAAGTGGTGACTTGAATGTGAGAGTCTATGTTATTAGAAGCTTCATTCTTAAATGGTCCCTGGTCGAGTGTCATCTTAGAAGCTAAGGGAGATGATGACACAAAGACAAAGACAGTGATGTTGGGGGTGCTGCTGCAGGGAAATATAGTGGTTCCCCAACTAATCTATGCAGAAGCTAAGCACTGGAAAATCTAGGCCAGAAACAAAAGAAAAATATGCACAACCAGAAAACACAAGGAAATATAGTGGTTCCCCAACTTGGGTACATCCACTCTTCTACCACCCTAGGTAGGAATCCACTGCAGGATGAGTTGATCAGGTGTCCTGGGCACCAATGAGCTTTTGATAAGGTGCTCAAAAACCAAAACAGATTTTTTGATCAGGTGTCTTGCCACCAATGAGCTTTTGACAAGGTGCTCAAAAACCAACTTCAAACTTTTGAAGGGAGTTTGAAAAACCCTTTACAGAGAGAGGGGGTTGAGAGAGTTATGGCAGTCTTCTCTTTCTCAAGCAGCTGAGAAGACTATGTGGATTCAGTGATGTTGTCAAAGCTCCCCCTGAGTCCTTGAAGTCTTCAGGAAGATGAGCTTTGCTGAGGGTGATAGGCCTTCAAAGATAGATCTCCAGCAGATGATGATTTCAGCAAGCTGAAATGTTGAGTGTCTGGAGTCTTGAGAAGATGTTGGCCTTGAACACTTGAGAGCTGAAGAGAGATGGAGAGATGTCCTATTCTTGTTAATCTGTATTAACTGTATGTCTGGTTCAAAAACATTCTCTCTTTTATTCTCTGAATCTCAATAGGAAGAAGCTCTATCCAAGATAGCCGTTGGTCTGAATTAATTACAGCCTTAATTGCATAAAATGTTCTGAAGGAAAGTCCATTGAATTATTCCTTGAAAAATCCCTTGAAACTTGCTCCAGAATTAAATGAAAACGGCTGGCAGATCTTTTGACATAAATGCAGAATAATTTCTATCTTGATTTGAATTTGAATTCTGAAGAACAACTGAAATCGTCGAACTGAGCTCTGCTATCGTCGAGCTGAGCTCAGCGAACTGGGAAAAGCAAGCAGCAATGGAATCGTCGATCTGAGCTCAAAGATCGTCGAACTGAGCTCAGAGATAAAGATCTAGTACAGAGTCAAAATCGTCGACCTGAGCTCAGCGATCGTCGAATGGAGTTCGACGATATTGAGAAGCTTGAGCTCAGCGATCGTCGAATGGAGCTCGACGATCTGCCAAAGTTTGAGCTGGACGATCGTCGACCGGAGTTCGACGAAACGTCGAGCTGAGCTCGACGATTTGGACTTAGTCTCCAGAACAACTTGGGTCTTCAGAGCAGCTTTCAAACCTAGACTCCTGATCCCTTAGACTCAATTCTAATTGACCTATAATCTATACAGAAGGTCAAGACATAGAATCCTAGAGACATAGTGATCCTGACCCAAATTAGTAATAGGGTGTTCCAACAATCTCCCCCTATTTGGGTTAGGAAAACTATTTACAAACTTTTGAAAAACAAACAACATCATTCAGACAGAAAAACATAAAACAACAATAACAAGACACAGAGCAGAACCATCACAGAGATATATTATATATGTGATATCCAGAGGGCAGTCACAGAAGTCAAGAATAATCACCTTACAGAGTTATTCCTTTTCCTTGCCTTTTACCATCTTGATTTCCCTGTTAGGATTTAATGCTTGTTGTTTTGATCTGGTATCATCAGCTGCACCCAAGTAGATTTGCTTTGAAGCCCTGGGAACCACTGCAGCTGGATGCAACTCCATGTATCTGTCTGCATCAAAAAATTTACTGGAGGCATACCTTTCTAGCTCTTTCTGTCTTTGCTCTGACATAGTGGATATGTTGGAGGTGTCTAGCCCTTGTTCCTTTGCTTTCTTTATTTGATCCAAAGCAGCCAGTTCTTTCATCCTTGCAGTCCAGGCCATAGGATTTTTCTCAGGGTCCTCAAAAGGAACAGGTGGCTCATACCTGTTGGAAGAAGTTTCCTGAGGAGTCCTGACAGTCACACTTTCTCTAAGCTTATAAGGGAATGGACCTGAAGATGTATCAGAGGAAACATGTCCACCCCTGGAATAAGGGTGCTGCCTGGAGTGTCCTTTGGAGTAAACCTGAGTTTCTCTTTGGTTTCCCCTGTATCCTCCCCTTCTAGAGTAGGACCCCCTAGATTGGCTCTCCCTTTGATATGTTCTTGCATGAGGCTGGTAGGGAGCCTGGCTTCTAGCAGGGCCTGATCTTGCAGAGCTGCCACCTGCACCTGCATCAGGTGGAGGTGGTGGAGGAGGATGAGGGTGCTTGGACTGGGAAGAGTCTTTATCAAACTTCCTCTTCTTCTTCATTGCCTTTAACTGGTTCCTGGAGAATTGCATCCAATGCTCAGTGATTGGGCAATTATGCAGAATGTAGTATGGAACATCATTATCATCTCTGACTTTGGCAGGAGGAACTCTCTTCAAGGCCTTACTTCTTGCCTTTCTTTTCCTTGCAATTGTAGCAGATGAGTCATCAGAAGCAGTAGCATAATCCTCAGAATCAGAGCTTTGTTCATCATACAATGCATCAAGCTTCTTCATCAAATCCTCTTTTAACTGGACAGCAGCTGAAGGGGCAGAAGAGACAGGAACAGGAGGAACAACAGGAGCAGCAGCAGATGTTACATCAATTACAGGAGTAGCAGCAGCTTCAGAGATAATAACTTCTACAGCAGTAGCAACTTCAGAGATAGCAACTTCAACAGCAGGCTCAACATCAACAGCCTCTGTCATCAGAAAATCCTGTGAGAAGGGCTCAACAGCAGCAGAGATTACTTCAGAGGTGGTCACAGTATTGTCTTCAGCAGCAGCAGCAGCAGCATCATAGGCAGCAGCAGCAGCATCATAGGCAGCAGTCACTGACTGAATAAAGTCAGAGAGGATTCTGGGGTCACAGCAGGAGAAGGGCACTAGAGCCCTGGACAAGTCTTCTGGCTGGGCAGCAGGGACCTCTGGGGGCTGGATAGCATATGGCTCTGGGAGGCAGCAGAAGTGAGCAGAATCAAAAGTAGACAGCAAAGACCTTAGGTCTATTGCTATTACTGGTGTAGCAGCAGCAACAGAGGCAGACACAGCAGGGGCAGCAGCAGGAGGAGCAGCAGCAGCAACAGCTTCATAAGGCATCTCCCCCTGCCTGGATGCAGAAATAGGTGCATCAAGGCACACTGCTGGGGGTGCTGCTGCAGGGAGAAGGAAGGAGGACAGCCTGGCAGAGAGAGCTGCCACTGATTGGTGCAGAGGAGCTAAGCTGGCTTCCATAAGAAGGGAAAGCCTAGGAGCAAGGAGCTCATACAACATATCAGCAAGGGCTGGGAGATCTACATGCTCAAGGGGAGCAGAGGTAGAGGGGACAGGGGTGACTGATGGAGCAGGAGGAGGTTGGCTGAAGGGTGGAAGAGTGGGCTCAGGGGAGGGTATGGTAGAAATGGAGGGGACAGGAATGGAAATGGAGGGAGTGAAGGTGGGTTGATCAATAAGTTGATGGAGAAGGTCTTGGAAAGTGGTTGAGGTGGTGGGGAAATCTGGAGGAGAGGAGGGGGAATCATCCATGTAGGATTCATCCAAGAGAGTAAAGGATGGAATGGAGGTAGAGGAGGTGACATCTGGAGGTGGATAGGAGAAAAGGGGATGGAAGAGGTCTGCTGGAGGGGATGAAATTGGTGCTGGAGATGAAATTTGGGTTGGAGATGGGCTGGAAAGGGTAATGGTGGAGGTTGCTGGAGAGGTGGATGGAGCTGGAGGAGGGGAAGCAGCAGCACTGGCAGCAGGCAGGTCTTCTGCAGGGGCAGAGACCTGGGGTGGAGTGACTCTAAGAGTCCTTGTGCCTGAAGGGCCAGAAGAGGAGGGCCTGCTGGGCTTGGAGATGTGCCTGTCCCATTTGCCAAAAAGGGCACAGGTGAGTCTCTTGGAGGCATTGATGTGCACTCCAGAGGAGACTAGCAGGGCAGGGCACTTAGCCTGGAGGAAGATTCCCAGAATTCTTCCAAAGTTGACAAAGGTCTTGTTGATCTTTTTCTTCAGCAGATCAAAGAGCACTTCTCCCCAGTTCAGGCTTTTTCTGTCTACCAGAGCTCCCATAAGGCAGAGCTGGAATCTGGAGATAGTATCATGAGCAGAATGCTTGGCTAAAAGAACCTTGCCTACAACATCAGCCAAAAACCTGTATTCCACAGACAGGTTTCTTTTAAACAGTTTGCTAGGGTTCCCCTCAGGATGACCCATCCTGGCAAGAACAGCAGCAAACTCTTCTCCAGACAGGTCAGCAGAGTCTTCACCATTCCTGAAGCCAAATACCTCTGTGAGTATTGTTGGAGTCAGAGGTACCTGGGTGCCACTGATGGAGCCAACTATTGTGTTGTTGTCCAGGTTGTGAGCAGTATAAACCCATTCTTTAATCTCATCTGATGCTAGTTTGATTCTGGTGGACATCAAGGCAGTTAATTGCTGATCTTTGAATAAGTTGAGAATGTCTTGGAAGATTTGATCTGTGGTGTTGAAGGAATCAAAATCGATGTCAAAGCCGGCATCAAATTTCATTGCAGAGAGTACAGCAACTGAAACGGCCATGGTACCTGCAGAAAATCAACAAACAAAACGACCAAGGTAGAACTGCTTGGAGGGAAGAAAAGTTTGCAGAGAAATTGAAAGCGCAAGAGAGAACGACGGCGAAAAAAGAGTTTTATATTAGGGTTCGACGCAGAAAAGGAAAGATCGTTGAACTCAGTTCGACGATCGAGTCTCCTAAAGGAATCTGAAGAGACTCCAAAATCGTCGATCTCCGTTCGACGATTTGGAAAGGCGTCGAGCTACGTTCGACGATCGTTCAGTGAACAAAATCGTCGAGCGCCGTTCGACGATCGTTGACCGAAAGAGATAGTCCATACTATCAGAGGGGCGCTGAACTCAGTTCGACGATTCTGGAAATCGTCGAACTCCGTTCGACGATCTTTGGGGAAATCGTCGAGCGCAGTTCAGAGATCAGAGAATTTCTAGATACTAGGAAAAATCAGAAATTTTGCCTAGTCTTGGTCAATTTTTAGCTTTCAAAATCTTGGGTTTTATTTAAGACTTCCTCCATCTAACATTCCTAACTGATTTAGGAAGAAGGTATGTTTCTTTTCATCCAAGGGCTTGGTGAAAATATCTCCCCTTTGTAAATCAGTTGGGATATACTGCAATTCAATTTTATTCTTCTCAACATTATCCCTTAAGAAATGATGCCTAATTTCTATATGTTTTGTCCTACTATGGAGGACTGGATTTTGAGCTATGGAGATAGCACTTGTATTGTCACAAAATATTTTTGACTTCTCTAAGTTGTAACCATAGTCTAGGAGTTGATTTTGAATCCACAATATTTGTGAACAACAACTGCCTGCAGCCATGTATTCAGCTTCAGCAGTGGAAGTTGACACAGATGTTTGTTTCTTGCAAAACCAGGAGACAAGTCTATCACCAAGGAACTGACAAGTTCCACTGGTGCTTTTCCTGTCAATTCTGCATCCAGCATAATCAGCATCAGAGAATCCAGTTAACTCAAATGCTGAATCTTTTGGATACCAGAGTCCTAGATTTGGACAACTCTTCACATACCTGAGAATCCTCTTTACTAATGTGAGGTGTGACTCTCTAGGGCTAACTTGGAATCTAGCACATATACATGTAGCAAACATTATATCTGGTCTACTGGCTGTAAGATACAGTAAGGAGCCAATCATTGCTCTATATGTTGTCTGATCAACAGGTTTCCCATGTTCATCAGCATCCAATACAGCATTGGTAGGCATGGGTGTTTTCATGCAAGATGCCTCAGACATGCCAAATTTCTTAACCAGCTCATTAGCATATTTGGTTTGAGAAATAAAGATGCCTTCAGCATGTTGTTTGACTTGCAATCCTAGGAAGAAGGATAGCTCACCCATGCTACTCATCTCAAATTTAGAATGCATTAAATTAGAAAATCTTCTGCACAATTTTGAGTCAGTAGAGCCAAAAATGATATCGTCTACATAGATTTGTACTAGTAGGGTATGGGACTTATGGGTTCTAATGAAAAGAGTTTGGTCTACTCTACCCCTTATAAAATCATTTTTCAAGAGAAAGCATGCTAGGGTCTCATACCATGCTCTGGGAGCTTGCTTGAGACCATATAATGCTTTGTTCAATTTAAAAACAAAATCAGGATGAGTTGGAGAGATAAAACCTGGAGGTTGTCTGACATAGACTTCCTCTTTGATGTCTCCATTTAAGAAGGCACTCTTGACATCCATTTGATAAACTTTGAAGCCTTTGTGAGCTGCATAGGCTAAGAAAATCCTGATGGCTTCTAATCTTGCAACAGGTGCAAAGGTCTGGTCGTAGTCAATTCCTTCTTCTTGAGAATATCCTTGGGCAACTAGCCTTGCCTTGTTCCTTACTATTACTCCTTGATCATCCAGTTTGTTTCTGAATACCCATTTTGTTCCAACAATGGAATGATCCTTAGGCTTTGGCACTAGTTCCCATACTTTGTTTCTCTCAAATTGATGCAGCTCCTCTTGCATGGCAATGATCCAGTGTGGATCTTGCTCTGCATCTTGAATGGACTGAGGTTCAATTTGAGAAAGGAAGCAGGTGTGCAACAGGTTTTGGTTGACCTGATTTCTGGTTTGCACACCAGCTGAGAGTTCTCCAATTATTTGGGTAATTGGATGGTCTCTGGATGTTACTAAATCAACAGGGGTTGTTGATTGTTCATCAACCTGTGTTGTTGTTTCCTCTTGTGGTACAACAACTGGCTCTTCAAGCTGAGCTTCAATATGTTGAGCATTGCTTTCATCTTCACTGCTTTCATCCTCTTGAGCAACCTGTAGCTTGTTCATATCTTCAGCTAGAGAGTGTTCCTGTAAAGGTTCTATGGTAGAAGAAAGCTTCTCCTTGAAAGACATGTTAGTTTCATCAAAAGAGACATGAACAGATTCCTCAATTTTCAATGATGATTTATTATAAACCCTATATGCCTTGCTGATCATGGAGTATCCCAGAAACACTCCTTCATCAGCTTTGGCTTGAAATTTTGCTAGATGTTTCTTATCATTATTGTGAATATAACAAATGCAACCAAAAATTTTGAAATAGTCAACTTTAGGTTTCTTCCCTTTGAGTAATTCATAGGGAGTCTTTCCCTTCAGTTTATGTATCAGACTCCTGTTCAGCACATAGTTGGAGGTGTTTACTGCCTCTGCCCAAAAGGATAGAGGTAGATGAGCATCTGACAACAGTGTGGTGGCAGATTCAATAAGGGTTCTATTTTTCCTTTCAGCTACCCCATTTTGTTGAGGAGTTCTAGGAGCTGAGAAAGTGTGCCTGATCCCTTCACTCTGACAGAACTCTTGCATAAGAAGAGAATCAAACTCTGTCCCATGATCACTTCTGATCAGGGCAATGTGAGTATTGAACTCAATCTTTATACATTTGAGAAACTCTGTCAGACACTTAAAGTTATCAGACTTCTTCCTTAGAAAGAACACCCAAGTGAATCTGGAGAAGTCATCTACAATCACTAAAGTGTAGGATTTCCCTCCTAGGCTTTGTACTGTGATGGGTCCAAATAGATCCATGTGTAACAGATACAATATCCTAGGTGAATCACTCTTATTAAGTGACTTAAAGCTGTTTTTAGTTTGCTTGCCTAATTGACAAGCCTTGCAGAGTCCTTCCTTCTTGTAGGGACCAGAAGGTAGTCCTCTAACAAGGTTGTCCTTGGATAGCCTAGCAATAGTTCTAAGGTTTAGATGTCCTAATCTCTTATGCCATAAAACATTTGGTCTATAAACTGAATTGAATAAGCAGATGTCTACAGTAGTTGAAAGAAAATCTACTAAGTAGATGTTGCCTTTCCTTTTACCTGTTAACACAGTTGTGTTGTCCTCTGATTTGATTTTGCATGAAGTTTTGCTGAAGTTCACTTGGTAGCCTTCATCACACAGCTGACTGATGCTGATTAGGTTGTGCTTCAGTCCTTCCACATATGCTACCTTCTTGAAGGTTACAGAACCAATCTGGACTGCTCCATATCCTTTAGTTTGTCCAAAGTTGGAATCACCAAAGATAACCTTGGGTCCAAGCTTGGCTCTAAAGGAATTGAGGTTGTCCTTGTTCCCTGTCATGTGCTTGGAGCACCCACTATCCAGATACCATTGCTGGTTAGATGTTGGATAGGTCTTCATCTGCACATAAAGCAATTCACTTGTTTTTGACCCAGTTTACCTTGGGCCTAGGTTGATAACCTTTAAACTCAGAAATAAAAGATATCCCTGGCTGACTCTTATATCCTTCAGGATGATATCTCCTTGGAGGTAAAATCCATTCAGAATAAGGGTTAAATGTTTGGGATGAAGAACCCTCAGGATTCAATTTTGACTTGCCCTTGAAACTTTTTTCACTGTTCTGACCTCTGTTCGACGATCTTGGAGCTGAGTTCGACGATCTTGGGTCAGATCGTCGAGCTCCATTCGACGGTCGACTATGGCTGAGGTCAGGTATTTGGGATCGTCGAGCAGCGTTCGACGATCTTGGCTGAGATCGTCGACCTGCGTTCGACGATATTTCCTGAGATCGTCGAGCTGCGTTCGGCGATCGTCGAGCTTCATTCGGCGATCGTCGATCTCCGTTCGACGATTTGTGTTGGACTTTAGTTTTCTGAGGCAGATCAGAATTCTTCCTGGCAACCTCTACAACTCCCTTTCCCTTGTCAGAAATGAACTTGATAGGGGTTGTTAGAACAATAGGTTGGCTGGATGAGGCACCCAAGCCCAGTGTACTGTTGAATCTTGAGTTCACTGTGCTTGTGATGTCCATCAGCTTGATGCTTCTCCCATTGAGAGATTCTTCAAGCTTCTTGGCCTCAGAGAGCTCACTCTTCAGTGAAGCTATCTGTTCCCTATAGTTCTCCAACTCCTGAGAGAGTTTGAGATTTTCTGATTTTAAACCACTTTGTTCAGATAATTGATTTCTGAGAGAGATGATCTCTTTCTCAGATTTTAGCAGATCTAAACATAGTGTTTTAAATTCAAGCTTAAAATCTTCTGAGGTAAAATCAAAAGAGCTGATTACCTGATCTTCTTCTGGTTGAGTCTCTGAGTCTGACTCTGACTCCTCTTCTTCTGAGTTGTTCTGTGAGGCATTGATTGCCATCATGCAAAACTCCTTTTCCTCTGCATCATCCTCATCATCACTTGAGCTGGAAGAGGTCTCTGACTCTTCTTCAGTCTCACTCCAGGATTCAGCAACAAATCCTTTCCTTGTGTGCTTATTTTTGCTGGTGGAAGGTTTGTTGTTTCCATGCCTTTTAGAGTCCTTCTCCTTTCTTCTTTCTTTTCTTTCCCTTCTGTCCTTGTTCTTATTCTCTGGACAGTCAGGAACTATATGCCCTGGTTTCCTGCAACCAAAGCAGATGATATCTTTGTTATTTCCAGTGGACTTGTCATACCTTGGCTTGTCTTGCTCCTTGTATGATCTTCTTCTGAGGTCCTTCCTGGCCATCTTATAGAATCTTTTGGCCAGTAGGCTGAGAAGTTCATCATTGCTTGTGACCTTTTCTTCAGGCAGATCCTCAGCTGCCTTGAATGCAATAGTCTTCTCCTTTCTTGTGGCTGGAGAAGCAGCCTTCTGTTCTTCTTCTCTGTTCTTGATGAGTAGCTCATAAGATTTGAGCTTTCCCAACAAGGCTTCAGTGGTAATCTCATTTAGGCTTCTGGCATCTTTAATTGGCCAGATTCTTGAATCCCAAGTGCTGGGGAAGCACATTAGGATCTTGTCATTGAGTTCTGTCAGTGAGATTTCTTTATCTAATGTCCTCAGTTCACTGACAATTAGACTCAATCTATTGTACATGTCTCCCACTGACTCAGTTTCTCCCTTCTTGAAGTTCTCATATTGGGAGATGAGATGAGATCTTCTGTCCTTTCTCTCATCAGCTGAGCCAGAGACAATTTCTGAGAGCTTGTCCCAGATCTCCTTGGCTGAATTACATTCAGCTACCTTCTGAAAGATGTCATCTGACATTGTCTGAGCTAGAATGTTCATTGCCTTGGCATCAGCTACCTTCCATCTTTTAATATCAGCATCTGTTCCTGATGGAGGTGGGACTGCATTTGTGCTTGTGCTCTCTGGAGGTCTTGGGCACACTGTCAAAATAGAATTAAAAATATCTTCGTCAATTGAATTCATGTAGAGTTTAATCCTTGCCTTCCAAAGTGCAAACTTTGATAGATTGCACACTGGAGGTCTGGTGCTAGCATAATCTTTGTTCTGGGCCATGATTTGTGCAAGCTGAATCTAATAATACAAAATAAAAGGAAGGATCTAGTTTGGGATCTTTGGGGTTCAGGTGTTAGCCTGTACAACCAAACAGATATGGTATGTTTAACCAACCTCGCTCTGATACCAATTGAAAGGGGAAACTAGATCTGATATACTCTAAAGGGGGGGTGAATAGAGTATATGGTGCTTTTTAAAACACAAAGACAACTTTTGCAAAGCTTTACAACAATTGTTGTAGTGAGTGTAAGCAGGGAAGCAGAATTAAAATAAACCACAAAACTAATCTATGCAGAAGCTAAGCACTGGAAAATCTAGGCCAGAAACAAAAGAAAAATATGCACAACCAGAAAACACAAGGAAATATAGTGGTTCCCCAACTTGGGTACATCCACTCTTCTACCACCCTAGGTAGGAATCCACTGCAGGATGAGTTGATCAGGTGTCCTGGGCACCAATGAGCTTTTGATAAGGTGCTCAAAAACCAAAACAGATTTTTTGATCAGGTGTCTTGCCACCAATGAGCTTTTGACAAGGTGCTCAAAAACCAACTTCAAACTTTTGAAGGGAGTTTGAAAAACCCTTTACAGAGAGAGGGGGTTGAGAGAGTTATGGCAGTCTTCTCTTTCTCAAGCAGCTGAGAAGACTATGTGGATTCAGTGATGTTGTCAAAGCTCCCCCTGAGTCCTTGAAGTCTTCAGGAAGATGAGCTTTGCTGAGGGTGATAGGCCTTCAAAGATAGATCTCCAGCAGATGATGATTTCAGCAAGCTGAAATGTTGAGTGTCTGGAGTCTTGAGAAGATGTTGGCCTTGAACACTTGAGAGCTGAAGAGAGATGGAGAGATGTCCTATTCTTGTTAATCTGTATTAACTGTATGTCTGGTTCAAAAACATTCTCTCTTTTATTCTCTGAATCTCAATAGGAAGAAGCTCTATCCAAGATAGCCGTTGGTCTGAATTAATTACAGCCTTAATTGCATAAAATGTTCTGAAGGAAAGTCCATTGAATTATTCCTTGAAAAATCCCTTGAAACTTGCTCCAGAATTAAATGAAAACGGCTGGCAGATCTTTTGACATAAATGCAGAATAATTTCTATCTTGATTTGAATTTGAATTCTGAAGAACAACTGAAATCGTCGAACTGAGCTCTGCTATCGTCGAGCTGAGCTCAGCGAACTGGGAAAAGCAAGCAGCAATGGAATCGTCGATCTGAGCTCAAAGATCGTCGAACTGAGCTCAGAGATAAAGATCTAGTACAGAGTCAAAATCGTCGACCTGAGCTCAGCGATCGTCGAATGGAGTTCGACGATATTGAGAAGCTTGAGCTCAGCGATCGTCGAATGGAGCTCGACGATCTGCCAAAGTTTGAGCTGGACGATCGTCGACCGGAGTTCGACGAAACGTCGAGCTGAGCTCGACGATTTGGACTTAGTCTCCAGAACAACTTGGGTCTTCAGAGCAGCTTTCAAACCTAGACTCCTGATCCCTTAGACTCAATTCTAATTGACCTATAATCTATACAGAAGGTCAAGACATAGAATCCTAGAGACATAGTGATCCTGACCCAAATTAGTAATAGGGTGTTCCAACATATGTTATTAGAAGCTTCATTCTTAAATGGTCCCTGGTCGAGTGTCATCTTCGAAGCTAAGGGAGATGATGACACATTAAGACTAGCATGTGTGTTAACTGATGACCGGTTCTCACAGGTCATGGTATTGTGATATCAAGTCATCACATGGGTACTTATTAGTGAACAAGTTGTACTGGACAGACCCACTATGAGAATACTTTGTGGATTGTTATATGAACATGTTACAAGTATGGCTCAAGTGGCAATGGTGTTTGTGGTCCTTTGACATGAAGTCACAATATTCATCAAGTGAGGAAGAACGTGCTTTGATGCTATTAAAAGTCCAGTCTTGAGAAAGTTGGATGATAAAGGTGGTTATTGGGTACGTTATGAATCATTTGGGTGTTTGCATGTGAGCAGAGATGAGATTTGTAGTCCTATATCACAGGAGTTTCATCCAAGGGCCCCTTGATGGAATAGGACAGAGCAATGCATGAACGTGCTTGGTTGAGTCAATATTTGATATTGGGCTCATCAATTTCTGGAAGTCCATTCTAGATCAGGAAACTGGGATTGAACAATTATGAGAGTTACACGGTATATACCTCTAGTTATATCCAGATGTAAGGGGACAAAGGGACATGACAACACTGATACATTAGTCACGATGGCTTTTGAGTTCTAAATTCTTATTTCCTGGGGAGCAATGATGCATTGCTAGATGCCGCTCATTATTTGTGAAGTTTTTTTGATACTTTCACGATCAAGTGAGAGACTGTTGGTGTTACCATTGTGATCTGGAAGTGATCAAACATGTAGTCTCATCGCCAATACAGTATGAGCCTATCAGGGTCACACATAAGAATGTTTGGAGAAATTGGGAGATTGGATTAGTATGGTTTTACTCATATGATGAGTGGAAAAGACTTAGCTCAGCCAAACTTGGATAGCATCGAGTGTGTTGAGACCACTCAACGCTTTCGTCGAGTCAAGTGTTGACTCGTCACATGATGGCATTGAGTGTGTTGAGTTTACTCAATGATTTCTCGAGTCAAAGTGTTGTTTCGTCGAGTATTGCACTTAAGCGTTGAGTGTGTTGAGTCTACTCAACGATTCATTGAGTCAAAGGTTGATTCGACAAATCTGACACTTAAGTGTTGAGTACGTTGAGTAAAAGGTTGATTTGACGAATCTGGTACTTAGGCGTTGAGTGCGTTGAGTTCACTCAACGCCTTCATTGAGTCAAATATTGATTCAACGAGTTTGGCTCTGAGAGCGTTGAGAGCGTCGAGTTCACTCAACGCCTTCGTCGAGTCAAAAGTTGATTCGGCATGGCTGGCATTGAGTTCGTCATGTATCTTATGGATACTCGACGGTTCGTTGAGTATGTTATGTATACTCGACGATTCGTCGAATATGTTATGGATACTCGACGATTCATCGAGACAAGGGCTGTCTGGTCGAAATTCTGTATTCCAAGTCTTGGGTCTGCGAATAGCGACATGCTATTTTGTTTATTCCTTTGGGTATAAATGGAAGATTTTAGGGTTTCACAAATAACGATTCATTCTGTCTAAGCACACGAGCCACACTGTGAGAAAACCCGAGACCTAAAAGGCGACGGAAATTGTTCCGCCTTTGCCGATCTTGTCGTCGCCGCTAAACCCGATTATGGCAAGTGTCATCGCCGCCTCTTCTGTAACAGACCTAGCAGTCTATGAAGACGTAGAGTGCCCTCTCCCGACCCAGAGCATGTTCAACAAGATTCTACGAGTTCTCCTATTTGTGTGGATTTCCTGTAGAGGTGCTGACAATATTCTGTACTAAGGACTTTAGCCGCTTAGTGATCGACAGATCTTCTGAAGCATCTAGGTTGAGCATAGACTCAATCCCGCAGAGGTAAATTTTTTTACTGCACTTGCTTCTTGATACATGTCCATTGCTAGATTTGAACTTCTTTTGGGTTTTCTTATTCCTTTATTTTCCCTGCGCGCACAACTGTTGTGACATCTAGTAGACTCAACATGTAAGACCCCTTTTTCCGAGTCTTATGCCTAGAACTGTCGTTTTGTGATGACACCAAACTCCCAAGAAGGTTATCACCACAAATTGTTGATTCTGTCAGTAAATACTCAAGCATATCCTTTAAAGAAAAGAAGTAGTATCATAAAGATAACCGGTCCACATCACATGCAATATATATATAATTAGTCCACATATAAATTCAAGCTAATCATCATGAAACAATAAGTCTGATAGGAAAGATAAAGGGGGCTACAGCCCCATACATAAAATCCTCACTACATAACGCTCGTGGAAGTAAAGCTACTGGACACTCATTGATCCCACGACTGCTGCTGCTGCTGCCACACCTGGGCTAGGCTGGTTCACCTCCTCCTGGGTATGTTGTATCCCCTGGTGTTGTACCATGTCTCCCAACTAGAGTCCCTGGTGTTTTTCCCATCAGTCCATTAGTTTAACTAAGTCTTGGTCCCCCTCCCTCCCCCCTACGACACCTAAGCACCGTGAGGAGTAGGATGAAAGGAAAGAGATTGAAAGTGGAGAGTAAGCAAGAGCAGATGATAATGACCCTAACTATCATATGCTAAAAGTATCTATCATAGTAATGACAGGTATATAAACAAAAAGTAAGATTAGCAGCATATTAGAAGCAACAAATTAAAGTAAAAGTAGAGCAACTATCTATCATGACAGAGAAATTAACTGTAACATATAAGAATGCTCATACAGACTTATAAGTTAAGGGGTCATTTTGTAAGGCCTAACATATAAAAGATCCAATAATAATTTATATGTTAGGGGTAGGGGTTTCATGCAAGTTATGTACGACATGAAATGCTATGCATGCTAAATGATAAATTCCACACAAGTACAACACACCCACCCGACTCAATGCACACAGACCTTTAGTGTTGGATCTTACGACGTCCTTATAGTTGGGGTGAATAAGGGTTGACAATATTTATTTCTTAATCTTAATTTACTGGGTGCAACACGTAAAGAAAACAATACTAATTTTTCATTTAAAACTAAACACTTAGAAATAAATAAGAATAGAAATGATATTCTTTTATTTCATAAGTGATAAACCAATATACAGGATATCTCTATGAAGCTAGAGATTAAGGATTATGAAAAATATAGTTAACTTTTGATTTCGTCGGACCTTCTACAAGAACTAGCAGGCTAAAGCGTATCTCTCCCTAGATCTTGCTACTAACCTCCCGTAGATCTAACCATGATTTAGACGCTGCACACAAGACAACGATTACTCACTAAGCCGCACAAGGACTTGGACGCCACGTAAAAGACGACGATTTTCCCCTAAGCCACATAAGGACCAAGACGCCACACACAAGGCGGCGATTTCCTCCTAAGCCACACAAGAACTTAGACGCCACGCACAAGACAGCGATTTCTCTATAGATTACAAAGATAATAAGATAAGTTATAAAATAGAAATTCAGAATAAAAACTCCCTCAAAATAAAGCTTGGAAGACGACATCGAATCCTTGCAAAGATTGCCTGAGATGCTGCACACGAACCGTCTCTTCTTCCCTCTTAAACGTTCTAGGGAAAATGAGAGTTTTCTGAAGGCTGGAGCTCTCTGGATGGAATGCACCAAAAAATACTCCAGGGAAAGTATTTCTTAATCTCCAAATAAAAATGAGTGGCTTTTATATTTTAGCGATATCGTCAGGCGACACTGGCTGTCACCGATCGGTGATATCCTATCTGGCTGCCACATGTCCCGTGATTTTGAGGTTTTCGCGGGCTAATTTGATCATGGAGTTATCGCCAGCCGACAATGGTTGTCTCCGATCGGCGATATCCTATTTGGCTGCCACGTGTCCCATGATTCTGAGGTTTTCGCGGCCTGATTTGATTGTGGAGTTATCACTAGATGACACTAGCTATCGCCTGGTGATATCTCCTTTCCACTTTTGCCGTCTGAACCATTTTCAGAGTGTAGTTGACTTCGTTCTCATTCCGGAATGGGGTGACACATTCCGTAACTCCTCTCGGATTGAAAGTTATGGCTGTTTGAAGTTTAGCACACAAAACTCGTCCTTTTATTTTATTTCTAAAGTGTACACATCATTGAATCATGTCCATTACTGAGGACTTATCTCCTCATTCAACCCATACAACTATAAACACATAAAATAGTAGATCAAATACATCACAAAACAGTAGATCAAATACATCACAGTATAAACACACAAAATAGTAGATCAAATACATCACGGTATTTATTATTCTCAAACCAAAATAGTAGATCAAATACATCACGGTATTTGTTTATTTGTTATCACACTATAAACACACAAAATAGTAGATCAAATACATAACAGAATTTATTATTCTTAAACCAAGAGATGCGTAACGCATGCTCTAACAATCTCTCTCTTTTGATAATAACAAATACTTATGTGAGAAATTAGTGAGTTTAAGAACATTTGTGTTTAGAGTATAAATGCACTCTTCCTTTATGAAGACTCACCCTACATAAGTGTTCCTTATATATGTTGCTTCCCCTAAATATCAAATTCACTAGATTTATCAGTTCTCCCCCTTTTGTTATTAACAAAAGTGGGTAGGAATGAATATATACCTTTTACGATTGATTAGGGATAACTTATTGGAAGAATAACCATGATCAAGCAATAGGATAATATATGCACTTCTTCTATAATTACTCCAGCTACATAGATATTTCCTATGAAATTTACAATATACTCCCTCTAAAAATTTTTAGTTCATGCACGTTATTATCCCCTTTTTATTGTATCAAAACGGAGTAGAGGTGAGTGTATACCACTTGTTAAAAATAAGCATGGTGGAACCTAAAATAGTAAGGAACATAAATGAAATGATAGTGTAAACATTTTTATTTCAAGATACCACTTGTTAAAAAAGAAATCATGAATAAGCGCAAGTAGTAATCATATCAGAAAGTATAATAAGCATTCTTAAAAATAAACATCTTTTTAGAAATAGAGAATATATAAAAGCTAATGAGTTTTAAAACTAAAAATTAGATGTTTGAGTTAAAGTTCCAAGAAATGCTATTCCATTGAGATATAATTGCAAGCATGATTTGAAAATATCAAGAAAAGATACAAAACTACAATGTAATAAAATTTGCATTTTAAGTAAACAAAAACATTGAAGTGGTCATGCTTTGCTATCTAGTGTATTTACTTAAGTTTGTAGAGAATTGTGTAGATATGCATTAGGATCCAATTCTCATGAGTAAAAGTTTTATATGTGATAATAATGTGTACAAAAGTGATTTAATAAAGTATACAAATGTATTAATCAAAACGAATGACATATATAATAAAACAATACAACATTAAAATACACAAATAAAATTACTTCCATGATATTTTAATGCACATACATAAAAAGTACAACTACCAAGGTGCTTCGCACACACAATGCTCATGAAGATTTATTAGGGAGCAAAGTAGTGCTTGGGGGATCACATTTATTCTTTTTAACTTTGTTTTTATTTTTGTGATCCAGTGTACTAAGAGAAGTGGTGAATACTATTATTTGTTACAAGACACTTTACAATCCTTTCCAAGGTGCTCAACCTCACAATGCTCATTTAGACTTATCAGGAGGGTGAGTAGTATTTGATGGAGTTTTCCTTGTCATTTATTCTATGTTTTTATGCATGCGACCAAGGACTCTATATTCACTTGTTTTGCAAACAATATCATTTAAATTTTTTAAACCACTTTTCTCTAATGAATAAGTGCGTGAAAAATAAAGTATTGAAATAAATAATTCAATGTAATGTAGGTAATCTATTTATGCATTTTAATTATTATGTTATTACACTATACAATCATGCAAGTATAAGATTAAAAACACATGTAGATTATCAAAATAAGTGAGTGTGTAAAGTCATTATCAAACACAAACCATTACTCATATTTAGAGGCATGATAAACAATTCTACACATGTTTTCTACAATCAATTTCATTGCACATAATAAGATAATATTCAAGACATGATAAAATAAAAACAATGTTTTAAGAACTGTGAAAACTAAATTAAACATTGTATTTAATATTTAATTAATATAATTAATCATCTTTGACAATGATAATGAATATTTTTAATTGTTTTGTAATTTTATAATTGGTTTTTTTGTAATATCTTTAAAATAACTAGTGTAAAATAATATACACATGTTCAAACCAATATGCATGATATAAATAATCATAAAGTGTAAAATAATGTTCATGCAACGAATATGATATGAGTATTTCCTAGATTAAACTAATCAAGCTACATGTCTACACCCTAGCCCCGTACTAAGTGACGGATGGGCATGAGGAGTTGCACACATGTCGTAGGTTGGCTTGTTAATCCCATATGCACATAAAAGAGGCCGCTACACCTAATACTCTTTCCCCTAGTGCCTTGCAAGGCCCCAATGGAACCCTTCCTCGGTTAAGGACAAGACATGATTTATATATTAGCATCTCTAAGGCATAAAACCTACGCCCTCACTAAAGTGAGACCCATAATGTGACAGAATGATCATGGACATACCAAGAGTTTAAGTGTAAAAATGAAATCATAAACTATGACTTTTATGTAAGATTGATTTTTAATTATAGTTTATTTTAAAGTCACATAGTTGATATATCATGAATTTTAATTTATGAATAGAATGAATTTAAGAATAAGATATCAGCTAGTCATAATCGATCACAGTGGTGTACATTAAGTTCATATTCATCCTTTTTAATTAATTTTAAGTGAAAGCTTGTAAGGTGAATAATATATATAATTCTTTTTTGCTCAATTAAATCCATATTTTAAAAATAATTTCATTAATCTTGATAATATCACTTATGAGATTCAATGTTAAATTTATAATTATATTATAAGACAATTATAGGCAATGAACTTAATCAGTATGTATGCTAGATATATAAGATAGTTAGGCCACTTGAAGATAATATGACTTTTTATTCAATTTCATTTAATTTGATTCATTTAAGAATTTAGGCTCAATAAGTTAAAGTCATATATCAAAATATATAAAGTGACCAAAATACGTGTTGGCTCAAAAAAATAAAATTTCACAAAGCAAAAACAAAAACAAAATATTTTTATTTTATCATTTTAGCATATTGTGAAATAAATTTTTAAGTATTTCATATTAGACTGATTTCAACTTCACACATTTGATGAGTTACTAATGAATAAGAGATTTAGGTATCCAAAATGAACAGAGGGTGATGGTTCTTTTGGGTACCCAAATATAGCATGTTAGCTTATGGGGAGAAAGTGATGAATGGATCATTTCAAGTGGAGTTAATGTTTCATTTTTAATCTTGGATCTCCATTCATACTTTAGTTGAATTTCCATAGTCATGAAAATGATGCTTATAACTGTTGTGATTTTTAAAAGTATTGTTAATAGGAAATTTGTGAGCAATTAATTTAGAGTTGGGATAATTAGTTTTGAAATTATTTTTCAAACATTCATTTAGCTGTTTTTCATTTTCACTCTTCTTTTTATACATACTTTTATTTAACTCACTAGTAGAAGTCTTATATAATTTTGAAGATAAACTAAAAATCAATAATTTTTTATTACTTAAAATTTTTTCTACAAATATTTTAATGATTCTAGTTTATTCATTGTAGCAATGTTTTCTTTTATCAAATTTTCATTATGCTCTTTTGAAATTAAAAGCTCCTTTTCAAATTCCTTGAATTTTTCTTTAAAATCATTGCAATCATAACAAGGTGTAGAAATTTCAATTACAGAGCTTGAAAGAGAATTTGATACATCAATATGAGATTCTACTTTAGTGTTTGCTTTTAAACTTATATTTTCTAAACGTAGTTTTGAATTAGCATTTTTCAATTTCTTAATTCTACGTTTAGCAATTTCAAACATACGAAATGTAAAAATAGAATTTGTTATGAAAAGAGAGGATTTTGATTTACTTACAGTGCTATAGGATGAGGCAAGATTTGAACATAAGGTTCCTTTGACATCTTCTTGGCATTCTTCTTCCATAAATGAATTTTCATCTTCTCTTTCGCACGATGTGTTCACTTCTTCCAATCCATTTAATGTGCACTCCATGGATTCATCTTCCTTAGTTGAATTTGATAGATCTTCCTCCAAATATGAGTCCTCATCGATCTCTTCTCTCGAATCCATGGGAAATTGCTCTTGTTCATTATCCGTGGAAAAAAGACTATAAGAATTTTCAAGATATTTCCAAATTTCATAAGCTGTAGGAAATGTATAAATAAGTTTGAAAATATTTTGAGCTAGTGCACAAAATAAAATATTTAATGATTTAGCATTTAAAATCATTTCATTTCTATTTAAAATAATTGGGGGCTCTTTAATTATAATATTCCAAACTTCAATATTTAAGGATTTAAGAAAATTTTCCATTAAAATTTTCCATCCTTTATAGTTTTCACTCATAAATAATTGTGGTGCTAAAGATTTTTCATTTAATAAAATTTCATCCCCTCTAGTTATTGCGAGATCATGAAGCGCCATTATTCCCGATTTTGAAGCCATTTTGGAATAACATGCCTCTGATACCAAGTGTTGGATCTCATGACGTCCTTAGAGGGAGGGGTGAATAAGGGTTGACGATATTTATTTCTTAATCTTAATTTACTAGGTGCAACACGTAAAGAAAACAATACTAATTTTTCATAATAAAACTCAACACTTAAAAATAAATAAGAACAAAGATGATAATCTTTTATTTCATAAGTAATAACCCAATATACAAGATATCTCTATGAAGCTAGAGATTAAGCTTTATGAAAAATATAGTTAACTTTTGATTTCGCCGGTTCTTCTACAAGAACTGGCAGGCTAAAACGTATCTCTCCCTAGATCTTGCTACTAGCCTCCCTCTAAATTTTACTATTTATTGATTCTGCATAACATGCCACACTTTGGATTCAGCTCGTCATAGGATAGAATGGGTCGCAGGGGTCGGCGAGTCGAGGTCAGCGAGTCAGACTGACTGGTCGGCTCGACAATTAATTCTATTTTCTATAGATAGCCCCCCTCACCAACCCCCCGGCTATCGCCTTTATTGCTGAATCTTACTCACCTCTTCTTGCACTTCTCTCCACCTGCACTGGCACCATAACCATTGGAGTCATGGGCAAAACACGACCTAATGCTGACTGGAGGTTGAAATGTGTTTGGCAATTTGCCGAGTACAACTTCTTCTAGGGAAACACCAGTGAGCAGGAGCTCGTCGACTACGTCCCCGTGGGGTTCTCTGCGCGTCGACCCGCGATAGGAGAGGCCATCAACTCATTCTATGAGGATGAGCTCGTCTTTCCCCATCTCGTACTTCGAGTTGGAGTTGCGTCTCCCCCTATGGCTAGAGATCTGCCAAATCCTGAAGTACTACGTGTTAGTCACCGCCCAACTGAACCCGAATGTCATCGCCATGATGGTGGCATTCGCCTGCTACCTCCGCCGAGAGCAGATAGAGTTCAACCTGACGGTGTTTAGGAAGTTCTTCATCTACCGGGCGACCAATGACGGGGTCGCCTTCCTGTTCGGCTCACAGTTCAAGGTCCACAAGACGGCCAACACGAACCATAATTGGATCTCAAAGCTTGTCTTCATTAAGGGTGAGCTCGACAATATACCCTTCTCGCCTCGGCAGAGGATCGAGGAGGTGTATCGGCCCTCGACAGTGACGGGCGATGATGCCGAGCTCCACAAATTCATCCTCGGTAAACAACTCCTTAGCAGTGTTGGAGTTCGCGGCCCGCGAGCCGGGCCTGTCGAAGGACCGCCACAACTTTGGTCTTGGTGGGAAGGCCAAGGACCGGCTTGGCGAGCCGATGGTTCGATGGGATGAGAAGGCCAACAGGGTCTCCATCTCCTCCCACATTACCTCTTGGTCGGAGCGCCACCCTCCCAGAGGGCATTCCTATGCCCTAGGGTTTGGGCTCTACGGTCATGAGGACGGAGCAGCCTTCGACGGCATGAGCCTCCAGCGGCTCGCCCATGAGAGCTCACGGACTCAAATGCGCGCGCTGGAGCTCACACACATGTCGACTCGCCGCTGCTACCAGTTCAGCCACAACCTGGCGAAGGAGGAGCAGGAGCGGGATGTCACGAAGGACGACGTCACCGACCTAGCAAAACAGATGGGGATTATCGAGGGCCTCCTCACCTAAGCTGTCAGTGGGGTGGTAAGTATCGGCTGACCCCTTCTCCTTTTCACTTAGGTTTTCCACAATTTCTTACCTTACCTTGCCTTATAGGATGCCGAGACGGCAAATCGCGCACTGAGCTGGAGGAGAAAAATAAGGCATTGGAGGAGAGGAACAAAGCGCTGAAGGAGCAAAACCAAGGGATCTGGGGCGAGCACACCTGCCAAATGGACATATTCCTCCCCCAGGTCGGCAATGAGCCTGGTGTCCCGGCCAAGAGGCCGAAGATCTTTAGCGAGGCGGAGGTCGCCGAAAGATTGCGGGTCAACTCCATCAGCACTGCAGAGTTCACTCTACAGATTATGAAGGACATGCAGGTGCTGATGGAGGGTTGTGAGGACATGATGGCGAAGGATTTGGTGCCAGAGCACTTTCTCCCTCCTGCTCCATCCGGTGAGGAGTAAGATATCTTCAGCCCGTTCTTCAAGGGCGTCCCCTGCTTCAATGACGACGATTCTAGAGGGGAGGGGGAGAGCTAGCTCGCCTTCTTTTTTCTCTTCTTTTTTTCTTTTTTGCTATGCAAACATCTTCCCCCATTTTGTACTCTCGTCGAAGCGAGCTCCCATGTAACTTGCGAGTTCATTAATGAAATATTAGCAAAACTTTCTTATATTTGTTTACTATACTGCATTCGCATGCGTGTTGCCCCTGTACTGCGCGACCTCGCTAGGATAGCACTCATCGTTAGAATGTATTTGAGTTAGGATACATGCTCCTGTAGAGACCCATAGATCATGCCACCTCTTAATAGTATGGTCGAGCTACTCGCTGAGATGGACCTGCGACCACCCAGCTCGCATTCCTTGAGTAGATGTTGAGATCTCGACTCGCCACTATTTGCTCGCTTGGGGGCTATTAGGCCTAACCCCTAGTTTTCCTTGTGTCCTTTCCCCTTGGCTCTACATCAAGAATGATGTCCATCAAGGATCCTGGCCCTGCCATCTAGATGGAAGCCTGACAGCGGGAGAATCTCAAGACCTAGCTTCAAAGCAAGAACGATGTCCATCAAAGATCTCGACCCTGCCAGCTAGATGGAAGCTTGATAGAGGGAGTATCTCGAGACCTAACTCCAGAGCTGTAATGATGTCCATCGAGGATCCCGACTCTGCCAGCTAGATGGAAGCCTGATAGAGGCAGTATCTCGAGACCTAGATCCAGAGCCATAGCAATGTCCATCGAGGATCCCGACCCTGCCAGCTAGATGGAAGCCTGACAACGGGAGCATCTCGAGACTTAGCTCCAGATCCATAATGATGTCCATCGAGGATCCCGGTCCTGCCAGCTAGATGGAAGCCTGACAACGGGAGCATCTAGAGACCTAGCTCTAGAGCCATAATGATGTCCATCGAGGATCCCGACACTGCCAGCTAGATGGAAGTCTGATAGCGGGAGCATCTCAAGACCTAGCTCCAAAGCTATAATGATGTCCATCAAGGATCCTGGCCCTGCCAACTAGCTGGAAGCCTGACAGTGGGAGCATCTCGAGACCTAGATCTAGAGCAAGAAAGATGTCCATCGAGGATCCCGGCCCTGCCAGCTAGATGGAAACATGTCAGCGGGAGCATATCGAGACCTAGATCCAGATCCATAACAATGTTAATCGAGGATCTCGACCCTGCCAGCTAGATGGAAGCCTGACAGCAGGAGCATCTCAAGACCTAGCTCTAGAGCCATAACGATGTCCATCGAGGATCCCGGCCCTTTCAGCTAGATGGAAGCCTGACAGCGGGAGAATTTCGAGACCTAGCTCCAGAGCAAGAAAGATGTTCATCGAGGATCCCGTCCCTGCTAGTTAGATGGAAGCTGTCAGCGGGAGCATCTCGAGACCTAGCTCCAGAGCCATAACTATGTCCATCGAGGATCCCAGACCTGCCAGCTAGATGGAAGCCTGACAGCGGGAGTATCTCGAGACCTAGCTCTAGAGCCAAAATGATGTCCATCGAGGATCCTGGCCCTTCCAGCTAGATGGAAGCCTGATAGTGGGAGCATCTCGAGACCTAGCTCTAGAGCCAAAATGATGTCCATCGAGGATACCGGCCCTGACAGCTAGATGAAAGCCTGTCAGCGGGAGCATCTCGAGACCTAGCTCCAAAGCAAGAAAGATGTCCATCGAGGATCCCAGCCATGTCAGCTAGATGGAAGCCTGACAGTGGGAGCATCTCGAGACTTGGGTAGACTACTCAAGTGACATACAACCCTACCAGCTAGGTGGGAGCTTGGCAGCGTGATCCGCTCGGGGTCTAAGGAAATCTTGGCCCTCCACGAACACCATTTCCAAAAAGAGCTGAAAGATCAAAGAGTTTCATTATTTAATCAAAGGAAATTAAGTACATATTTCATGGATAGAAACGCTTCAAGTCATCACCACTCATGGTGTGACTTAGGGTCTCGCCATCCACATTACGGAGGTGATACCCTCCTGATCTCAATGCTTCCTATACAATGTACGGGCCTTCCCAGTTGGGGTTGAGCTTCCCCACTGCAGCTGATCTTCCGGCTGCATTCACTGTCACAACCCGCATTTTCTCCGTATTTAAATAATACGTTAAAGTAAGAGAAAATATGCGTCATGATGCCACGCCGTACAGGGAACAACTGCAGACGTCCAGGCAACCAAGTACTCATTTTTACTCTAATGGAAGAGCTTTATCTTTTAAGTTAAAACATATTTAAGTTCTTGAGTTTTCTGACCGTATCCCTCGGTCGGGTGGAACATCTAGTCCATAGGTGAGAAAATATAGATTTACGCAGCAAAAAATACTAAGCTTGATTCGTTTATTAACCTATATGAGAATGAGCACATAACAAAAAATGCAATGGGATATGACTTCTAAATTTAGTATAAATAAAAGAGATTTTCTATAGCGCTCCAAAGTAGTGTGTTTTATAGTTTAAAAGTTATGTCATGCAAACATTTCAGTATGCAACTTTGTATAATTAAAAGTAACTACATGCTTCATAACATAAAACCTTCCTAGAGAGCAAGTACAAACGAGCAATAAGTAACAACAGTAAAAGTAACAAGTAAATTGTCATAAGAAGTCCTAGACTATGGGCGTCAACAACTAACACGAACCCATAGAGAAACAGTCATGTCTAATAAAACAACTACCTCAACACTCTGAGGTGGAAACAAACGGCCGCAGTAACTCGCAGCACCAGAAGCACAACTCTGCCAGCTAAACATGCAACTACTCTGGACTTGAGGCATTCAAAAGAAGAACACCTCAGAAACAAGCTACAACGGTGCAAAAGAGTAAAAGGAAGACCAACAATTCTCAAAGTGAACGAGGGACAACAAAGCCTAATACAAACACATCATACAAAAACAAGGTATGAAATAGCAAAAACAACAATCAAATATGGTACTGCATGCCTCTGTCAACATCACTTTGCTTCAAAAGGAACATTTGAAGCTTTCATTCAAAGACTAACTACATGTTTGTACATACAAAACGTGCACAGTACAAGAGCACAATTATCGATGTACATAAACACGAAATTCCCTTTTTGTTTGTTGTCATCTAAGGGCCACCTCGGCAATCTCGTGCTTTATATCCTTCTTTGCCATACGCGTAACACATGTGTTGCTTCTTTGGCTTCTGGCCACCACCCTGACACTCGCGAGCAAGGTGTCCTTTCTTGCCACAAGTATAACATGCACGCGAAGCTTGACTCTTTAATGCTTTTGTCTTGTGTTTTCTCCTCCTGTGATGAGCAGGCTTCCCAACCCTTGGAGAACTCAATTCCCTGATCGCAGGCATTTGATGGGCTCTTGTCAAGTCCATCTCCAATAGTCTAGCTGACTCCACCAATGTTTGGAATCCCAGTAACTTAGGACCCATCAATAGAAAACGTAGTTCCTGACGTAGCCCATCATAAAACATGTTGATCTTAGTCTTCTCAGTTTCAAACACAAACTCTGGATGTTGTCTCAGTGCAATAAATGCATAAAAGTATTCCTCAACCGTGTACACCCCTTGGCTCAGGAACATGTTCAACGATGAAGCTGATGCTCTTCCCCTTGTTGTTTGCTCAAGTACACCGACCAACATGGGACGCACCACCGAAGCAGAGGGTTGTACATGTCCCTCATGTTGATCCTTGATCATTGCGAAAACCACATCAGCGATCAATCAGACCGTCTCTACCGAAGGAGGAGGTGTTGGTACCACAGTTGGTGTCATGCTTCCCATCGAATGCTGGGGTTCATGCTGCCCCGCATTTGCGCTAGTCTCCTACAGTCGTGAACACACAATTAAGCAACGAACATATTGCCAAAAGCAATACCATGAACGCACAGGTTCCACAAATAGGTGTATTTGCATTCCTTAGTGGACATTCTTGAGTTGATACCAAAATTGTAACACCTCTATCTGTTACATGACATATAATAGAAGGTCCGGTCGGGGCCCCACACCATATGCCACAAACAGGCAGCGAAGTTACGGGTTAATATCAGAGTTGTGCATCCTAACACAGAGCATTCTAACGGAAGCTTTTAAGTTGATTGAACTCAGCTCATTAGAATGTCCACAATATATAAATCAACATTTATATATATCACACCACGAAGGAATGTTATACAAATACACAACAAGCCTGGCCTTATGGCCTTACAGTTAAACTTAGTACATATAGCTTCCATACATCAGCACGCAGGCCGACCACACATGAATAATATATCATATAAACTTCTTTGGCCTTCAAGGGCCAGCATAACAGCAGCAACAACAACATCAAGGGTTTCAGCCCCCTATTTCCCGCTCGTCTCTCCTGCACATGCACGGGACAGTCCACCGCAGCGGTGGCAAATAAAGCAACGGTCGGCGTTCAGCTGACCAATTTATAACGACCATACCTCTTACCCGGGGTAGTGACATTCCTTCCCTACAGGCATAGCATTTCACAAGCAGATATATCACATAATGTGCACTCACGCACAATCCACATATCACAAGCGTCGCCCACGCGGCCCGACGTTCCGTGCACTCAGGGCACATTATTGGTGTGCCGGATATACCAGTCGCCCACCGCCATTCAAGGCCCGAAGCCCAACGGCAAACTTGAGCATTTTGCTCCATGGCTTTCAGCCGGAGACTTTAGTCTTAGTATAACGACCCGGGATTGGCCCGTAGCCCCCCATGGCATCGTGACGCGCAAGCCTAAGCCTCTCGTAATCTTGTAATGACTCGGGATTGGCGCGTAGCCCCCCATAGCATCGCTACCGAGTGGCGCGCAAGTCTAAGACTTTTGTCGAGTTCTAGGCACCCAGGTACTCATGGCAGACAACCATAACTCGGATACAATTCAACCTTTGTCCGTTGCTCAAATTGTAAGTTCAATGTTAAGACTAACGCGAGTCGGCATCCCCTTTTTTGTTCGGCACGAGGCCTTTTGAAGAGCTCATCAAGCTCACAAATAGTTGCACAGGTCCCGAAGGACTGACTTAACAATCATAGGTTAACTAGAAGCCATCGCCAGCGACACTCACTCTCGTCCAACGTTAGCGACAAACTCACTTTCCATCCCTAGCCCTAACCTTATCTGAATAAAGCAATCCCTGCAATCATCTGCAGTGCCAGGAATACTGGTCTTTCATAGCATACAACACAAGCATTTGGCGGTATTTTCCTGGACTTTCACTCCAGTACTTCCTGCTGCTATCCTTCACAGGCACAACCCACTGAAGCCACAAGCATATTCCTTTATACGCGGAGTCTTCTCCGGCGTGCAATATAAAACATCATCAATCTAGACCAACCTGTCTAGATGGGCTTCACACAGTATGTCTATTCCGTACTTCACATTTCTGGATCTACATGCAAGTCATCTTGGAGATATCCAAAATCAACCCAAGGAAATCCCTTAATAAGCCACCTTTTGGTGGGGGAAATATATGCATATGCCAAATCAAGGACTTCACATGTCTAAGGAAGAAAGATCGTTACCCTTGACGATCGCTTTGGAGCCATGGAAAACTAGCCGGATGAAAAGCACCGCAATGGCCTTGCCTTCACAAATTCGGACTCGGCACGCGATTCGGGGCTCTAAAACTCCACCGGCAGCCGGATTCCTCCTCCTTCTCCCTTGCTCTCCCCACTCTCCACCCTTTCCAAAGAGAAAGAAAAGCTTGAGATAATGAGAGAGTTATCCCCATGTTATGGACTTATAACAGCAGGGAGAACTCAGGGCCGTTGGATCCTGGTTGAAAGGAATGGACTGCCACGAAAAGCCCTGAAAATCATTTTCCTGGGCCAGACACGGCTGTGACACGGGTGTGTCACACGGGTGTATCACAGGCCGTGTACCTTAAGCGGCAAAGAAACCGACTTAACCAGACCAGGACACGGCTGTATGACATACCCGTGTCACAGGCCGTGTGCCCCACTCGAGTATCGCCGAGTGCATTTCGTCGAACTCACTCGAGAATTCGTCGAGCGTATAGCGGGACACGGCCCTTGACACGCCTGTGTCACAGGTCGTGTACCCCACTCGAGGATTGTCGACCTCATTTTGTCGAGCCCACTCGAGAGCACCCTGCCAGTACTCGAGTGCAGGACACGGCCATGGACACGCCTGTGTCCCCGGTCGTGTACCTCACATGGAGTAGGACACGGCTTGGGGACACGCCCGTGTCTCAGGCCGTGTTGCCCACTCTCCTCAGCCTAGTCATCACTGAGATTTGGGGCGCTACATTACACCCTTCTATTCGTCGAGAATAATTTTTTTGCTTGTTACTCGCACTCTCGCCTTTCAAGCGTGTCCAAATTACCCAAGAGTCGAGACGCTCGACGGTTTCACGAAATCTCGGAACACTCGGAGCTTGGATACTTGCCTCGGCCACCCTTGAATTTAATATTTCCTGTTCAACTTATGGAAGGTGATCGCGCGCTCCAATTTTCATTTCCAAAGAAAATGAGCGTAATACATCTTGAGCGCGACCCTAGGATCCTAAAAATTGGGAATAATATAAATTCTCATCACCATGCTCCCAAATTTTAATACAACCTCTAATAGGGTATAAAATAAGGCTAGAAAAATTTTCATAATTTTCCGAGCCATTTTGGGACCTTATTTTGGCCAAATAAACTTTTTTTAGGCTTTTAAAAATACCAAATCATTTTCAAAAATGCTCAAAATTTTTTTGGAGGAAACCCTCATTATGGGAAACATTTTTCATGATGACGATTTTTCCCTCTGGGCCTCTGATTTGGCCCCAAAAATTCTAAAGTTCTTATATGAAAATCGGTCTGCAATTAGTAGATCAATCAGTAATTCTGTGACTGAGATTTGAGCCGAACGGCTTAATGCGATGTAGTCTCCCCACAGCGAATCAGCCGCAGATCCGCTGTGGGGGGTACAGAAATGGAGGCGGGGGGGGGGGGGATTGAGAAAATCCATGTCGTCCATCTCATCACCGGAGATGGACGGCGGCGATTTCATTCCTGCAAATGAGGGAGGCGGTGGCCTTCTGACACCGACGGCTAGCCACCGCTAGATGCCGGCGCCGCCCCCGGCCAGTTCGTCGGGGGTCGGCGAGTCCCTGGGTGGTGGCCTGGCGGCCTGGCGTTGCCAGCCTCCGCCTGATTTATCCAACCCGAGAGCGGGGTGGCGGTGGTTCTGCTCCCAGCGCCACCGCACCACACCACCTCTCCAGCGTTGAGCTCAACCGCGAAACCACCCCGGGTCGGTGCGCCGGGGCCAGGGCTCTTCTCCGGTGGTAGTCTGATAACCAACCGCCACCGGCCTGTAACACCCCAGTTTTGCAAGAGGTTCAGTCTGCAGTTCTGGAAAATTTTTGGGTTTCTGGGAGGAGGCACACGGCCTGCGACACGGGCGTGTCGCAGGGCGTGTCGAGGCCGTGTCGACACTCGGCCCAATTGTCGACACTTTCGCTCGACAAAGTGTCGAGAGTGAGGCACACGGCCTGCGACACGGGCGTGTCGCAGGGCGTGTCGAGGCCGTGTCGACACTCGACCCAAGTATCGACACTTTCGCTCGACAAAGTGTCGAGAGTGGGGCACACGGCCTGCGACACGGGCGTGTCGCAGGGCGTGTCGAGGCCTTGTCGACACTCGGCCCAAGTGTCGACACTTTTGCTCGACAGGGTGTCGAGACTGGGGCACACGGCCTGTGACACGGGCGTGTCACAGGGCGTGTCCGGCTTGGTCGACGATCTTCGCTCGACGTTTTTCCGCGGTGTCGACACAAAGCCTGTCGACGGGTGTCGAGACTCGGCACATGGCTTGGGACACGGGCGTGTCCCAGGCCATGTCACCTCTCGGGTTGGTTTCGGGGCCGTGTCGATGGAGGCACACGGCCGGCCACACGGTCGTGTCACTGGGGACACGGGCGTGTCGGATTGAACACGGGCGTGTCGGATGCCCGTGTGCGGTTCCAGGCACGTCGATTTGAGACGGCGAATGAGGCACACGGCCCTGGACACGGGCGTGTGCCAGGCCGTGTTCGGCCCAGGTCTTTTATTTTCCAGGCGAATCGTGGCCATTTTTTCCCAGATTTTGGGATCTGACGGCTCAGGACTGTTCTTGGGGAGTTAAGTCCGAGAATAGGGTTGAAAACCCTCATTTTTCTTCTCCAAGCTTTTCTTTCTAGATCTAGAGCCAAGTGAGAGCAAGGAAGAAGGAGAAGGAGAGTTTGGGATGTAGGGAGAGTTTCGGTGCTCCAAATCGCGAGCCGAGTCCGGATCCGTGAAGCTTAGATCATTGCGAAGATTTCCATCCGGCTATTTTTGCCATGACAAGGAAGAGGAGTCGGAAGGTAACGACATCTCTCCTCTCGGTCCTTAGGATGCATGTCTTAGCATCATTTATTTTCTTTCTTTCTAATTTTTGGGCACCAAACTCTCAAATGAGAGGGGTTTTGTTTGCCAAGGTTCAAGAGGAACCTCCGGGTTGATTGAGTCCGTCCCCGGCATATTTTGCATTAGAGATCCGCTTCGCTAGTGGATTAGGCATGGTGGGTGAAGCCGTAGTCGCGACCGTTAGTCCGACTCGGTGATGTTGCATACGAACTTAGGGATTCGTAGAGATTCCGTTGCGGCAAGATGTCGTTTGTGTTGTGGTGGTGAATTTCCCTTTTGTTTGAAAAGGTACGTGTAGTCGGAACCGGACAAGGTTAGCTCCTCGTGGCGGTAGATGGTTTCCTTGAGGGACAAGGTTAGCTCCGTATGAGTTGGAGATGGTTTCCTTGGTGGACAAGGTTAGCTCCGCACGAGTTGGAGATGGTTTCCTTGGTGCGCGGGAACGCTGCAGTACAAATGAGGGATTATGGTGTTTTTTAGTCTTGGATTGTGATGTGTCAAGGCGTGGCTATGTCTCCGTGGTCGGCTGGCTATCCCGTGACATGTGCGTCATGTGTGGAGAGTGTCCCGACGAGACTAGTCCCCTTATGTGAGACTGATGAGAATGCCAAGCTTGGGGCAAGCCCGGGCAATGAGGCCATGAGCGGGTGGGGTCCAGCAAGGCCTCTTAGAATCAGTCAGTCTGTATTTGTTGGAATCCTGACATGAGACGTCAGAGCTTGCAGGCAAGCCCGGGGCTAAGCCCACGAGCGGGTGGGGCCTTGGCAAGAATTCCTTGTGGCGGCCTGTGCGCCATTTGAGGGAGTTGTGTCTCCCTTAGTGTTTGCGGCTTTATGCCAATGGGGAAATGTGAGTACCCAAATGATGTGATGTTGTGCTAGATGCATAAGCAGTAGGGTACCTTGGGTGAAGCCCGGGTGTTGCATTCATGTTGCATAGTAGGCCCTTTTATTATATGCTCAACCAATAGAGAACATGTTTGATGATTGAGACATTCAAGCCTGTTTTAATATTTTTCTGTTTATAGCTATTTATATTGCATATGAAGTGCTGACCTGCAGGTTGGAGGGTTCCCCGGGGTCCGTTAGGGGCGGCCGGGAGGAGATGTGTTGTTAGACAGTTTGAGGTCAGTGTTTGCTGACCCACGTTACTAATAATTTTTACAGGGCAAGGATCGCATGCAGGAGCTAGCACGCCGGCCAAAAAGGCCTAAGCCCCATGAAGTGTTTTCCCTCTTTTGTAGCACTACATTTATGATGATGTTTGTTTGAGACTCTTTTGTCCAGCTTGCATGTCGAGGTAGACTAGGAGTGCTATGCACATTCATGATTGTAATTTTACTTGAGTATGAACTTTTGTGGTAGGCCTTAAGGCCTTAGTTGTAACTCTTTTGATTAGTGGATAACTTCTAGTTGTGCTTTGTTTCCGCTGTGTTGTGCAAGTGTTTTGAGTTTGGGTAGCTATATCAACTTATAATACTAAAGCTGTGGCGTTCGTATGTTGTGGGGCCCCGGCCGGACCCATATTATACGGTCATTACAGGGGAGGTGTTACAATTTGGTATCACAGCGAGGTTAGATTCAAGGTCAGTGCGTAGAGAAGTTATCCACATAAGAGTAACGCGGGACCGTGAGTGTCCTTATGTTTTAGTCTTGAGATTGGAGACTAATCCTTTATTTCTTGTTTTCCTGAAGAGTGCAAGCAACGAGGCGGGCACTTCAAGAGCAAGGGATGATCTCTCGGCGAGCAGTGCCACTGCTCCAGGTCTTCTGGGCACGGGTGTAAACCCGGCCGACTTCTTCCGTATGCTTGCAGAAGCGATGGTGGCAGCCCAAGCGGCGGCTGCATCCCAGGTAGCAACCCCTGCTACACCGGACACGGCGACGGCTGTGCCAGGCGGAGAAGCCAGGCGAGTGGAGCCGTTGGCAGAAAGGGTGGTGGTAGTACATGGAGACCGACACATGAAGTATTTCCGGAGTTTCCATCCCCCATCTTTCAAGGGTGTTGGAACGCCAACGGATGCAGAGGATTGGTGGGTTCGTATTCAAGAACTTTTGAGGGCGGCGTAGACGCCAGAAGAAAAGAAATCTGAGTATGCGGCGTTCATGTTGGAAGGAGACGCCAAGTTGTGGTGGATGAGCCATAGCGGCCGCCAGTTCCCGGGACGCACCCCGTCAGTGGAAGAGTTTGGGGACGCTTTTCTTAAGAGGTATATTCCAGTTTCAACACGGTTGGCCCTGCAGAGGCAGTTTCTGCATCTAATGCAGCGAGACAAGACAGTGGATGAGTACGTGCAAGAGTTCACCCGTTTGGGTCGTTATGCGGGAACGACAATGGCGGATGATGTAGAGAGGGATAACCTCTTCTACCAAGGGTTGAGGGAGAATCTGAGACAACCCCTCATCTCCATGAAGAGGGCGGGATTTAATGAGCTAGTTGAAGCCGCCAGGAGTTTGGAGAATGATCTGGAGCGAACCCAGCGTCGAAAGGGTTTTACTCCCAAGCATGGGGAAGGGAAGCCCTCCCAATCTCATGTAAAGCCTGATGGGAGTAGGTGGAGGAGGAAGCCTCACACTTCCAGGTCGGGGGAGAGGAGCAATTGGACGCCTGGGGGTTCTCACTCTAGGGGACCGCCGACGTGTTACAGCTGCGGGAAGGTTGGGCACATAGCCCGTGCTTGTCAGCAAGGGGGAGTGGGGCAAGATACAAAGCAGGAGCAGTCTGTGCGCTCGGGCTGCAGTGCTGCAGAGAAAGGAAAGATGACGGAGTCGAGCGCTTCTCGGTTCCAACCGGTGCAACCAAGGGCTTACAACCTTGGACAGCAAGAAGCGATCCGTCAAACCGATGTGGTGACAGGTATGAAAAAAATTTAAGTTTGTTTTTGTGCTCCATACTTTTTAGACCCCTTTTGTGAGATGTCTTGTTGTAGGGTTCGTGTTAGTTTCTGGATGCCCCGCTAGGGTATTGTTCGATACGGGAGCTTCGCACTCTTTTCTTGCGGAGAGTTTCATCCGAAGGGTAGGAGTCGAGTCTTTCTCAGCGGACGCGGAACTGAAAGTGCGCATGCCCAATGGGTCATCTATGACCACCGGGGCTAAAGGGTGCATCTGTTGGGAGCTAGACGGAGTTGACTTCGTTTTGGAAGCGGCAGTGTTGCCGTTAGTAGAGTTCGATGTCATTTTGAGCATGGAATGGCTTGCAGAGCAGCGCGCCAGCATTGATTGTTTATCCAAGGTAGTGACCCTAAATAGTAAGGGGCAAGCGGAAGTCAAATTTGTGGGCCTTTGTGGAGTAGCCCATTCCCTAATTACGGCCATGCAAATGATGCGGGCGGTTAACCAGGGAGGTGTGGCGCTGGTAGCGTTGTTGTAGGTTCGTCTCTCCCAGCTATCTATTGAGGAAGTGCCTGTGGTGGCAGAGTTCAAGGATGTGTTTCCGGATGAACTTCCTGGAGCGCCTCCTCGGCGGGAGATCGACTTCTCGATCGAGTTAGTGCCGGAGGCTAGACCGGTGTCGCGTCCTCCATTTAGGATGGCACCAAAGGAGTTGGCGGAACTTAAGGTACAGTTACAGGAACTGTTGGAGCAAGGGTATATTAGACCCAGTTCTTCACCGTGGAGCGCACCGGTGTTGTTTGTAAAGAAGAAAGACGGTAGCATGCGCCTATGCATAGACTACCGAGAGCTGAATAAATTGACCGTCAATAATAAGTATCTGATCCCTCGAATAGACGATTTGTTTGACCAATTGGTGGGGTCAGTGGTATATTCGAAGTTGGACTTGAAGTCAGGCTACTATCACCTGCGAATTCGGGACGAGGACATGTTGGAGCATGCGTTCCGCGCTTCTTAGTTTGAGAATAACAAATCCCGGATGTATTTGATCTTGGTATGTGTTTTAAATGTGTAGGGACAACAGCATTTTTATGTACCAAAGAAAGGCTGAGCATGGCATTGATGAAAAGGAAAAACGCGCTATCACTGGCGATAACGATAACGCGGGCGATAGCATAATCAGTTCCTGCTGACGCCAGCCTTAATCCGCACGTTGCCGCGCACGAAGTCAGTCACGATCAGCGATATCGCGGGGCGATACCGATGTCGCCGAGCGATATCCCACGATCGTCACGTTCTCCACTCAGATCTGAAAATCAGCGCGACGTGTGCCACGTGTCAAGCAACGGAGAGTTATCACTATCGCGGGGCGTTAACGCTAACGCCGGCGATAGCGTGAAATGATATATACGGCCAAAAATTTCAGGGAAGGGTTGGATCTTGCAGAGCTTTGTTTTCCCAGAGAATTTTCAGAGCCTTTATCTCCGTTTCCAGACGAACTCCCTTGTTCCGTTGAAATCTCAAGAGCGAAGGAGATACGACCGTGTGTTCAAGATTGGAGATCTTCTTGTAGGATCTTGGGCTTCTTGTAGTTTTCTTATCTACACATGGAGCAAACTCATCAAACCTAACATGAATAGATTCTTCAACTATTTTCGTTCGTTTATTAAAAATTCTATAAGCTTTACTAGTTGAAGAATACCCAATGAAAACCCCTTCATCACATTTTTCATCAAATTTGCCTAAGGAATCTTTGGAATTTAAAATAAAACATTTACACCCAAAAACTTTGAAATAAGAAACATTTGGTTTTTTATTAAAAATTAATTCATAAGGAGTTACTTTTGAGTCATTCACTATCTTGGTGAATCTGGTGTACATTGAGTCTACGTCCTCATCCACTTCCATCCTAAACTTTTCAAATTCCGATTCAAGTTGAAACAGCTTCGAGTCCTTCACCTGCGAGGTACCTTCATGAGTTACTTCAAGTAAATTCCAAATCTCATAAGCATTACTACAAGCACACGTTCTATTAAATTCAGTCCTATCTAATGCACAAAATAATGCATTCATGGATCATCAAAAATCATTCATCCATGTTCTCTTCAGCAGACACATTCACATCTTCACTGGAAGTCGGAGTTGGTTCTCTAGGTCTTCGCGTCTGCCTTATCGAATGTCGTGGAGGATCCTCGACTGGACTCCCCCATTCTCGTTCTTCTTCCGGAGTTGGCTTTAGTTTCAGTCCCTTTACCAGAAATTTCATGAATTTGCGAAAACCAGAATGACTACGCCTTTGTTCCTCTTTCATCTCCTCCACAGTCTCTCTTAGATCCTCAATAGATTCACGCAAAGAACCTCCTCGTTGGAGTGGTTGTCTTGATGACGAGGCAGCCCTAGGAGATGGACCTCTAGCTGGTTCTACGATATGTATCGCCGGGATACAATCATCAATGAAGAACTCCTGATCTATCCAATCATATTTTTGATATACGATCCTTTGAATAACACTTCCTAAAGGAAGTGTATTCAATTTCCTCCTAAGGGGATGCTTCATTTTATATGTATATCGTATGATGGATAACACAAAATCCGCCACGTCAAACTTTAATCTCTCCAATACATAATACGTCACTAAGCTCAATTGAGCCGTGATCTTCTTTGTGTCACCGGACTTCAACATAACCGTGTTTCTTAATATGTCTTGAATCACAAATGCATCGCGAGAGAGTGATGAGACGTCTTGAATCAAACTCCTATTTTCTTTTCCATGAAGGACTTGGTTCAATATACTCCAATCACGATCCTTACGGTAATTCTCTACTATATCAATAAAATGATCCTCACAAGTGGCAAGACTATATTCTCGTCTCAAATCAGCATGAGTAATATCTATTTGCGCTCCTTGGATTCGAGACCTTACCCCTCCATTTAACCACGTATATTTAGGGTCTTCCAAATTATTATAAAAATCCCTTACGAAGATGGAGCTAAACGTGTTCGGTACAATGAGAGACATTATACCTGACTCAACAAGTAGTTCATAGATATGTGGTGGCAGTGATTCATCCAAAAGTTTCGCGATCCCAACTGACACATTCTCAATTCCCGGGTATGTTTGATATGATGCATGAGGATTGCGGCTGGTACTCTTTCTTGCGCGGGATGATGATGCCATTTCCTGAAAACATAATTAAAACATCGTGTTAACAAAAAAAAAAAATTTCAAAGTTTTTTTTTGTCGCCGGCGATAGTACTAACGCCGGGCGATAGTAGAAAAACTTCTTTCTTTTTGAAATGACCGGTCGATTTCCTCTCCTAGGTTCAGAAAAATTACTAAACTTCCACACATCTCACAGATCTATAACCTATAACTCGTTTTTTGAAAGGATTTTGCATCAAAATGGCATGTTCTTCAAAAATTTTTCTCTTAACAAAATCCATGACCAAAATCAAATTTTTTTCCTAGATCTATCTCCTTTCATGCTATAGATTGCAGATCTATATTTTTTTGAAGAAAAACATCACCATAAAGAGGGATCTATGCCTTACCTTTTGGAGTTTTGAGGGTTTCCGCTGAAGAAGACAATGCCAAACAGCCCAGGGTCGGTCAAAGCAGGAAATGAGTCAGCCCCCTTCGGTTTTTTTCGCCTTTAATATCAAAACCGCTATCGCCGCGCGGTATCGCTACCGCGGGCGATAGTGTATTTTCTTTTAGCCACTTTCCAAAAATTCTGCCAATTTTTTTTTAAAACATGTTTCTAGTATTATCGTAAAGTTTTGGATGCTTATCAGAATACAATACATAGTACCTGTGTGATTATTAGTTTATCAGTTGTTTGAACATTGTTTTTAACTTGTCGTGCACTTGATATCTACATGTATCATTGATGACTGGAACTTGAATAGACTTGTTTCCGCATGCCTCTAAGTATGAGTAATATTTTATGCTTGATAATGTGCTCACACTGACACGAGCTGATATTTACACATCCTTAAGTTTCTTCTTACATGCTATTGGTTTGTTTCAAAGATTCGCATACAACGCTAACATTTTCATTTATGACTCATTCACATTGATTTTCCAAACTGATGGCCATTCTGAAAAACCCTTTTTGGGGTCTGCAATACAAGTGAATTCGGAGTCATAAGTCAAAGTTTCTTAAAAAATGAATGCAAAATATTTAAAAGAAAAAAAAAACTATTCCATGACTAGGATACTCCAAATCAAGCTCTACTCACCCTCCTGATAAGTCTTAATGAGCATTGTGAGGTTGAGCACCTTGACAAGGATTGTAAAGTGTCTTGTGCAAACCCACTTGGCCATTGTTTTAAAAAGAAAAATCTTTCTGACATGAGCTTCTCTATGTAATGGTGTTAGTTTCTTGTATCCATATCTTGCAAACCTTCCTGTAACATTATTTCTTAAGGAATATGTATACTAAATCACTCTTCACATGTACACAACATTATCACTTATAAAATTTCTTCTCATGAGAATTGGACCGGTCATAGTTCTTCTCTTCCATTTCATCAATTTTCCTGTTTTCGATATCTTCACCTGACAATTTTTCAATGTTTCAATTCAACTCTTAAATTAATTTTTTCCATAGCCTACATTTTTTTTGATAAACTTCAAAAATCTTCAGGTAACACTATTCCATGGTTTTTCCTGTCTCTATCATACTACTCGTGTTTCTCCATTCTATTTCTACTCACTCCGCTTCTTTCAGCTTCCGCATCTCCACCTCGTCTTCTTTCCCCCATCTTTTGCTAATACCAAAAGGGGGAGATTCAGTACGAAATAAATTGATTAGTATATTTAGGGGGAGTACCTATTTCTTTTTTTTGAATAGGGGGACAATATAGGGGGAGCCACATTTATTAAATGAGGAGTTTATTATAATTAGTTATGCACTTTGATTCATATTGATTATTAAAATTGTTTCACATTCTCCTGATCTCATGCAATTTCTTTCTTAGTGGATTTGTTATTATCAAAAGGGGGAGATTGTTGGAGCATGCGTTCCGCGCTTCTTAGTTTGAGAATAACAAATCCCGGATGTATTTGATCTTGGTATGTGTTTTAAATGTGCAGGGACAACAGCATTTTTATGTACCAAAGAAAGGCTGAGCATGGCATTGATGAAAAGGAAAAACGCGCTATCACTGGTGATAACGATAACGCGGGCGATAGCATAATCAGTTCCTGCTGACGTCAGCCTTAATCCGCACGTTGCCGCGCACGAAGTCAGTCACGATCAGCGATATCGCGGGGCGATACCGATGTCGCCGAGCGATATCCCACGATCGTCACGTTCTCCACTCAGATCTGAAAATCAGCGCGACGTGTGCCACGTGTCAAGCAACGGAGAGTTATCACTATCGCGGGGCATTAACGCTAACGCCGGCGATAGCGTGAAATGATATATACGGCCAAAAATTTCAGGGAAGGGTTGGATCTTGCAGAGCTTTGTTTTCCCAGAGAATTTTCAGAGCCTTTATCTCCGTTTCCAGACGAACTCCCTTGTTCCGTTGAAATCTCAAGAGCGAAGGAGATACGACCGTGTGTTCAAGATTGGAGATCTTCTTGTTGGATCATCATCATCTTCAGAGCTCGTGATTTTGAGGGAGTTTTTAAGTTTTACTATTGTACTCTTATTTTCATCTTTTATCTTTGTAATTGGGTAGGGAAAATCACCACCGTGTGTGTGGTGTCTAAGTCCGTGTGTGGCTTAGGGGCAAATCATCACCTTGTGTGTGGTGTCTAGGTCCGTGTGAGGCTTAGGAGTAAATCGCAGCGAGTTGTGCAGCGTCTAGATCATAGGTTTGATCTAGGGGGAGGCTAGTAGGCATATCGAGGGAGATATTGACTATAGCCTACCGGTCCTTGGGAGAAGGATCGGTGAAAAAAAAACTAAAAACTATTATCGTTGTAAGCCTTGATTTCAAGCTTTATTGGAATCATTTTACATATTCATTTTGAAGAAGTATAATCTTGTTATTCATTTCATTGATCTGTCTCATTTATAGTAGCTAGTCTTTTATTTTATAAAAAGTTAAAAATTTTTTAAAGAGCCCTTATTCACCCCCCCCCCCCCCCTCTAAGGGTGCCACAAGATCCTACAGGACATACCCAAGACTGCTTTTGGGACAAGGTACGGACACTTTGAGTTTATGGTGATGTCGTTTGGGTTGACGAACGCACCATCGGTGTTCATGGATCTGATGAATCGAGTATTTCAGGATTACTTGGATTCGTTTGTGGTTGTCTTCATTGATGACATCTTGGTGTACTCCAAGTCTGAAATGGAGCATGAGACCCACTTGAGAGTGGTCCTGCAAGTGTTGAGGGAGAACCAGTTGTTTGCGAAGTTCTCAAAGTGCGAGTTCTGGTTAGCCAAGGTGGCGTTTTTGGGCCACGTGATCAGTGGTGATGGGGTGGCAGTGGATCCAGCGAAAGTGGAGGCCATCAGAGATTGGTCGGTGTTGAGGACCGTGGCGAAAGTCCGAAGTTTTCTTGGACTAGCCGGGTACTATAGGAGATTCGTGGAGAATTTCTCGAGGATAGCTCTACCCCTCACCTCACTCACTCACAAAGACCATAAGTTTGTGTGGACCCAAGAGTGCAGTCAAGCATTTGAGGCCCTGAAGGAGAGGCTTATGATGGCTCCAATCCTGAGTTTACCGCGAGGGACCGATGGATTTCAGATTTTCAGTGACGCATCGGGATGCGGTTTGGGTTGCGTGTTGGTGCAATATGGCAAGGTGATAGCTTTTGGGTCTAAACAGCTGAAACCTCATGAGAGGAATTACCCCGTCCATGACTTGGAGTTGGCGGCGGTAATCTTCGCGTTGAAAATATGGCGACACTATGTGTATGGCGCAAGGGTGGAGATCTTCACGGACCATAAAAGCCTGAAGTGTCTCTTGGATCAGAAGGACTTGAACATGCGGCAACGCAGATGGGTTGAGTTTCTTGGAGACTACGAAGTGGCGATTCAGTATACGCCGGGTAAAGCCAATGTGGTGGCGGACGCTTTGAGTAGAAAGTACTCGGGGCAAGGAAATTGGATCAAAGCTCATGATGAGCGGTTGGTACGAGAATGAGAGTCCCTTGGATTGGAATGTGTTGCGAGAGGCGAGTCTAGCGTGGCTCGGTTGAACTGGATTGAAGTGCAAAACGACTTGTCCGATCGTATTCGGGAAGCGACTCGATTGGATGTGGAGTTTCAACCTTTTGTGTTGGAGGCTCAAAAGGGCGAGAGCAGCGCCTGGGAGATGATTGGTGGAATCTTGAGAAAGGATGGAAGGGTTTGTGTACCGCAGTTTGGCAATCTCCGTGAGGAGTTGATGTTTGAGGCTCACTTCTCAAAGTACTCCATTCACCCGGGCAGTACAAAGATGTACTTGGATATGAAGAAATCCTTTTGGTGGTCGGGGTTGAAGCGAGATGTAGCTTTGTATGTGAATCATTGCCAAACATGTGCCTTGGTGAATGCCGAATGTCAGAAACCGGGCGGGTTCCTGAAGCCCCTTCCAATTCCTGAGTGGAAATTTGAGAACATCTCCATGGACTTTGTGCATGGTTTGCCTAGATCGCAGCATGGTAATGATGCTATTTGGGTGATCGTGGATCACCTAACCAAGGTGGCTCACTTCATCCCAAATCGGAAAGAGGACATCGTGGAGAAGCTGGTGGAGTTGTATGTTCGCAACATTGTGCGACTGCACGGAATTCCTAAGAGCATAGTCAGTGATCGAGATGGATGGTTTACGTCTAAGGACTGGAGATTGGTTCAGAAGAGCTTGGGCACGAAGCTAAAGTTCAGTACGGCGTTCCATCCTCAAACTGATGGGCAAACGGAGAGAACGAACCGTACTATGGAGGATATGTTGAGAATGTGCGTTCTTGATTTCGGCAAGAAGTGGGAGGATCACCTCTTCATGGTAGAATTCGCGTACAATAACATTTTTCAAGCTAGTATAAAGATGGCGCCATACGAAGCTTTGTATGGGAGGCGGTGTCGAACGCCAATGTCTTGGGCAGAGGCGGGAGACACCAAACTGTTGGTAAAGGACGTGGTGGTTGACGCTTGTGAGTTGGTACGGACCATCCAAGAACGTATGAAGGTGGCGCAGGACCGCCAAGCTAAATACTTTAATGCTCGTCACCGGAAGGTGGAGTTCGCGGTAGGCGATTGGTTCTACTTGAAGATCAAGCCGTTCAAAGGCGTCTCACGTATTCACCGGCTCAAGAAGTTGAGTCCAAGGTTTTTGGGGCCTTTTGAAGTAGTTGAGCGGGTAGGAGAAGCAGCTTATCGGTTGGCGTTGTCCGCGGATTTGAGTGGATTGCATGACGTCTTCCACGTCTCCGTTTTGAGGAAAGCCTTGGTGGAGGCTAGCGGAGTGATTGAGCCGACATCGGTGCTGATTAAGGAAGACTTGAGGACGCGAGTCCTTCCAATTGCTATAGAGGATTCGGAGACTCGGCAGTTGCGGAATAAAGAAGTCAAACTCGTAAAAGTTCGATGGGACAACTGCGGTCGTGAGGAGTTCTCTTGGGAACGAGAACAGGCCATGCTAGAAGATTATCCAGAACTCTTTATGTCAGGTACAATTTAAGTTTTGTACCCTTTTGTTTTGAAATTTCGGGACGAAATTCTGTTAAGTGGGGGAGAGTTGTAACACCCCAGTTTTGCAAGAGGTTCAGTCTGCAGTTCTGGAAAATTTTTGGGTTTCTGGCAGGAGGCACACGGCCTGCGACACGGGCGTGTCGCAGGGCATGTCGAGGCCGTGTCGACACTCGGCCCAATTGTCGACACTTTCGCTCGACAAAGTGTCGAGAGTGGGGCACATGGCCTGCGACACGGGCGTGTCGCAGGGCGTGTCGAGGCCGTGTCGACACTCGACCCAAGTGTCGACACTTTCGCTCGACAAAGTGTCGAGAGTGGGGCACACGGCCTGCGACACGGGCGTGTCGCAGGGCGTGTCGAGGCCGTGTCGAGGCCGTGTCGACACTCGGCCCAAGTGTCGACACTTTTGCTCGACAGGGTGTCGAGACTGGGGCACACGGCCTGTGACACGGGTGTGTCACAGGGCGTGTCCGTCTTGGTCGACGATCTTCGCTCGACGTTTTCCCGCGGTGTCGACACAAAGCCTGTCGACGGGTGTCGAGACTCGGCACACGGCTTGGGACACGGGCGTGTCCCAGGCCGTGTCACCTCTCGGGTTGGTTTCGGGGCCGTGTCGATGGAGGCACACGGCCGGCCACACGGTCGTGTCACTGGGGACACGGGCGTGTCGGATTGAACACGGGCGTGTTGGATGCCCGTGTGCGGTTCCAGGCGCGTCGATTTGAGACGGCGAATGAGGCACACGGCCCTGGACACGGGCGTGTGCCAGGCCGTGTTCGGCCCAGGTCTTTTATTTTCCAGGCGAATCGTGGTCATTCTTTCCCAGATTTTGGGATCTGACGGCTCAGGACTGTTCTTGGGGAGTTAAGTCCGAGAATAGGGTTGAAAACCCTCATTTTTCTTCTCCAAGCTTTTCTTTCTAGATCTAGAGCCAAGTGAGAGCAAGGAAGAAGGAGAAGGAGAGTTTGGGTTGTAGGGAGAGTTTCGGTGCTCTAAATCGCGAGCCGAGTCCGGATCCGTGAAGCTTAGATCGTTGCGAAGATTTCCATCCGGCTATTTTTGCCATGGCAAGGAAGAGGAGTTAGAAGGTAACGACATCTCTCCTCTCGGTCCTTAGGATGCATGTCTTAGAATCATTTATTTTCTTTCTTTCTAATTTTTGGGCACCAAACTCTCAAATGAGAGGGGTTTTGGTTTGCCAAGGTTCAAGAGGAACCTCCGGGTTGATTGAGTCCGTCCCCGGCATATTTTGCATTAGAGATCCGCTTCGCTAGTGGATTAGGCATGGTAGGTGAAGCCGTAGTCGCGACCGTTAGTCCGACTCGGTGATGTTGCATACGAACTTAGGGATTCGTAGAGATTCCGTTGCGGCAAGATGCTGTTTGTGTTGTGGTGGTGAATTTCCCTTTTGTTTGAAAAGGTACGTGTAGTCGGAACCGGACAAGGTTAGCTCCTCGTGGCGGTAGATGGTTTCCTTGAGGGACAAGGTTAGCTCCGTATGAGTTGGAGATGGTTTCCTTGGTGGACAAGGTTAGCTCCGCACGAGTTGGAGATGGTTTCCTTGGTGCGCGGGAACACTGTAGTACAAATGAGGGATTATGGTGATTTTTAGTCTTGGATTGTGATGTGCCAAGGCGTGGCTATGTCTCCGTGGTCGGTTGGCTATCCCGTGACATGTGCGTCATGTGTGGAGAGTGTCCCGGCGAGACTAGACCTCTTCTGTGAGACTGCCGAGAATGCCAAGATTGGGGCAAGCCCGGGCAATGAGGCCATGAGCGGGTGGGGTCCAGCAAGGCTTCTTAGAATCGGTCAGTCTGTATTTGTTGGAATCCTGACATGAGACGTCAGAGCTTGCAGGCAAGCCCGGGGCTAAGCCCACGAGCGGGTGGGGTCTTGGCAAGGATTCCTTGTGGCGGCCTGTGCGCCATTTGAGGGAGTTGTGTCTCCCTTAGTGTTTGCGGCTTTATGCCAATGGGGAAATGTGAGTACCCAAATGATGTGATGTTGTGCTAGATGCATACGCAGTAGGGTAACTTGGGTGAAGCCCGGGTGTTGCATTCATGTTGCATAGTAGGCCCTTTTATTATATGCTCAACCAATAGAGAACATGTTTGATGATTGAGACATCCAAGCCTGTTTTAATGTTTTTCTGTTTATAGCTATTTATATTGCATATGAAGTGTTGACTTGCAGGTTGGAGGGTTCCCCGGGGTCCGTTAGGGGCGGCCGGGAGGAGATGTGTTGTTACACAGTTTGAGGTCAGCCTTTGCTGACCCATGTTACTAATAATTTTTACAGGGCAAGGATCGCATGCAGGAGCTAGCACGCCGACCAAAAAGGCGTAAGCCCCATGAAGTGTTTTTCCCTCTTTTGTAGCACTACATTTATGTTGATGTTTGTTTGAGACTCTTTTGTCCGGCTTGCATGCCGAGGTAGACTAGGAGTGCTATGCACATTCATGATTGTAATTTTACTTGAGTATGGACTTTTGTGGTAGGCCTTAAAGCCTTAGTTGTAACTCTTTTGGTTAGTGGATAACTTCTAGTTGTGCTTTGTTTCCGCTGTGTTGTGCAAGTGTTTTGAGTTTGGGTAGCTATATCAACTTATAATACTAAAGCTGTGGCGTTCGTATGTTGTGGGGCCCCGGCCGGACCCATATTATACGGTCATTACAGGGGAGATGTTACACGGCCGCCGCCGGAGACAAAACAAAACCCTTCTTCTTGGGTGCCGTCGGAGCGGCGTTTTTCGGCATGACCCCGGCTTTACCCCACCAGGAAATGTCGTCCTTGTGGGTTAGCCCTTCTCCAGCGCCACCCCCGGCGCTGGGAGGGGCTAGTCTTCCTGCAGCCACCACCCGACCTGGAGCATGGGTCGGGTGGTGTCGGCGGCGCTCCGGCCGTCGGGAGGCCCATGCAGATCGTCCAAAAGAAGGGGAAGGAGGAGGAGAGAGCTTCTATATGTGCAGGAGGGGCTTGGGAGGAGCCGGCTTGGTTGGCCATGCAAGGTGGCGAGGTGGTGGAGCTCGGGCTTGCCTTTTCCGATGACCGGAGCTCCGGCAGAGGGGGGGGGGGCAAGGTTGGGGGAAGAGCTCTCAGAGCTTAAGGAGGATAACAAGGGGTGGGGGGTCCTTTTATAACTAGGGGAGGGATGGCCATCCCTCCTCTCCCGATGTGGGACTAAACCGAGAGGGGGAAAGCTTCCCTTCTTCCTCCTGGCCAGGTGGCACCATTAGGGGATGACTGGTACAACCATGTGACAAGTTTCAGGGGGGAAAGGAAGGGTAGTGGCTTGGTGGGCTTTTAACTTGGGCTTGAAAGAGGTAAGAGAGGGAAGTGGGGCGGGGTTGAGTTGGTGGGTCTCCACTTGCCCTAAGGTCCATCTCCACTTTGCCTCTGCTGATTTAGAAAGCCCAAAGAGGTGAGTTTAATCTCACCATGAGAGGAGGTGAGCTCCTCTTTGAAGAAAAATCCAAAAATATTGACTTTTTAGGAGGGTTTGACCAAAGTCAACCCTATGGTGGGTCCCCCATGCTTGTCAAAGTCAAAGCAGGTCTAAGGCATCAGGAGTCAGGCCAAAGTCGGGGTGTTGCATCATAATTTGTGCTTGCACGCTTTTCGGTGCACGAATATGCTCGATTTGACCTAGAGTTGATCATTCGTCATCGAAATTGTCCAGGATGACTTATGTTGACTTCGTATTGATTATACGTGTCTAGAGCCACTGACTGAGGTCGAATCGGAGTAACGGCCTTCACGTTACTCCCAGTATGGATATTTATAGGCGTAACCCTAAATCGCCGACGACGAGTTATTGGGTGTTTAACGGATCCAAACTGAACCTAATAAGGACATGTTACCATTATATCAATATACCGCAACAGAGGATAAGGCGGTGCTCGAAACAGAGATTTCAGAGGGTACTGGTGCTCAAGAACATGCATTTGCAACTCATAAACGGAGGACGCCCAACATATTTGAAAAAGAAAGTTATTGCTCTCAAGACATATATGGACAGAAAGAATGCAGCTTCAAAACTCTTACAACAACAAGAGATTATGTGCTGTTTTAAAAAGTAGAATTGGATAACAAAAATGCTGTACAAAAGTTTTCCAGAAATTTTAAAATAAATTTTTTTAAAATTGATTTGATTATGTATTAGTAAATATTTTCTTTCTAATACATGCAAAATAGAAAGAAAACTTAGTCTTGCTAAAATTAGCCAGGCTTGATTTAATAATGTGCATATTTTATTTCTAAATTCATTTTCAATATAAATTTGCAGAAAAATTTGGTACCACTAATTAATGTCTTTCTTTAAGGGCTGAAATAGATTGACTTGGCTTAGTAAGATTTTAATGGTCACAGAGAAAAGTTTTACAAACATGAACATTTGTCCTCCTCGCCTTCATTTTCTCGTTCGAAAACCTTGGTAACCAACGGATAGAATTAGAAGTCACGAAACCATGTAAAAAAATTTGCACAAATCCGACGATCCGCTGGTTCTTCTTCCTCGTCTCCTAGCAAAGGAATAGAAGGATTGTCGAGAGCGAAGATGGCACCGTCATTGCACCACGCAAACTCAGCCCTCAACAGCATTCATGCATCTGCCTCGACGACAGTGAACGCTTCAATCGACGCTTCCATCGACGACGTGGTGTGCTTCGCGCCCAACATGATAACAACAAATGGCTTTTGGGAAGGCATCAACCCGCTCAAATATTCATTTCCTATATTCGTACTTCAGCTCATTATTGTCGTCCTCACTACAAGACTCCTCGTCATCGTCCTTCGCCCGCTCCGACAGCCTAGAGTGATCGCCGAGATCATCGTAAGATTACCAAACATATTTATTTGTTTCTTTAGTTGATGTAGTAAGCTTTTGTTTTTATCTCATAATCAATGGACTCAAGTTAATACTAAGGCTCTGTTTGGCACGGTTTTTTTGCTCCTGTGAGTTTCGACAAAAACACCATCGTCATAGAATACATGTTTCGCAAGACAATGATTATGACTGCTATCAAGAGTAGATAACTAGTTTTGAACATAAAAGCGGATGAAGATACTTAGGTAGTTAGGTGATCGAGGTAGGTAGTTCACGAATGACGGTTCATAACCACCAAATTCGTGACCGCCGCCACCCCACGAAAAGGACCCTAAGAGGACAAAGTTAGGTGAGTAATTTGATCTAGGTTTGTATTCTCTAACATATGTCCCTTAGTATGTATGATCTTTAACCTTAATTGGATAACATAGATGATGGGATAAAAAAAAATTGCCGCACAAATGATGTGCTCAAGTGGTTTCCCTAAGACATTATTTAATATGCAATGAAGCACCTATCAAACTATAAAATAACACTACAACAAAATGTATATTTTGTAACGACTAAGGCTTCATTTGGTTCGGCGGTGGCGGGTCGATCCAGCGGGTGGAAACGGAGTGCTCGAAATAGAGGGGGGAGGTGGCTTCTCCAAACGGAGCTTTTTGGGATGTTTCTCAAGGCGGGCGGGTGGAAACGGAGCAAACGCCGCCGGAGGTTCATTTGTTTACCCGCCTTCCGGCGGCGTTTGCCCCCAAACAGAACGGCAAAACGCCGAACCAAATAGAGCCTAAATTATAACAAGTAAAATTTGTCACTAATAGACATATTTTTGTAACAAAAACTTCATGTTTCAAAACATAAGATGTCGTAGCGTGCCTCGAATGTTGCTTTCTATAACAAGCTTAATTGATTGTTACAAATAGTAAAATGTCTTCGCAGGTTTAATTTGATGTACTTTTCTTCAGTTGTGTTGTTCCTAGCTAATATTGTCCACGAATACATTAAGGCTCCGTTTGGGGGACTTATTTTCACCGGTCAAGTGGTTACGATCGCATGAACCGGACCTTAATTAAGCTCTGATTCATGTGCTCGCAACCGTTTGACCGGTGAAAATAAGTCCTCCCAAACAGAGCCTAAGTTTATCAAATGAATGTAAAAAGTGACTTCCTGAATGGAATGTTTCAAGGAGAAGTCTATGCCAAATAACCCTTAAGTTACTTCAATCTTAATCATCCATTATATGTTTATAATATTGATAATGCTTTAATTTACATGATCTCAAGCTAATTCATAAAACTTAATATAAGATATTTTTTGTTTTCTTTTCGATAATCCTTTTTATCAAATGAGAAGATAAAACCTTATTTCTTAGGAAGCACATTGGTAAGTTCCTTCTACTAAGGGTATATGTAAATGAGTAATTTTTGATGTCATATGTAATAAATTTTTCAGCCTATGTAGGCCCCAAGCCCCGATGAAAATTGGTGAGGGTTGTGTTAGGTAGACGGCCAGTGTAAAACTTAGTCACCCATATGATTATGGATCATTTGAGAAGCCCCGCTATAGTGGGATAAATGCTTGAATGTTGTTGTTGTATGTAATAAATTTTTCAAAATATTTGCATATCAAATGCAAAACATATTTAAAATGAAAATCATGAGTGAGATGTCTTATTCCTTTAGTTTCCAAGTAAAACATCCTAATTTTTCAATCAAAATACAGTAAGAATTTCTCAAAGAAAATATAGAATTGAGACTACCTCAGTTTGAATAAATTCATGACAAATAATGTTGTAATATACTTATTGATCAAAAGTCTTGCAGAAGTACAATTGCTTATTATTATACCTTATTAATTGCCAATAAACTAGATATTATAGCTTATGTATGTTATAGAATTCATGGTTCTCTAAACTAATCTCACTTAACTCATAATAAGAGAAATTTAAGGTACTTAAAGAGGATGAACTTAACTTGTGGTATCACAGAGTATTGAGCTAATAGGATATTTGGTTGTTGATTTTTGAAGTGTCATGTGCGTGCTTGTCCATTCAGAGTTGTGGGGAACACTTTGTACAACAATTGATCTAGCGTGTTGAAAAGGTGCATGATTGTCTTGAAGTGATTTACGTGTTTCAGTGGGTCCTCCATCCCAGCGAAGGCCTCAAAGTGTGACAGCTTAAACCCGTGCGGTACTGAGCGTGACAGGACCTGAGGAGCGAGCGAGGACCCATTGGGACACGGGCATCGGGGGGGGGGGGTTCTTCCCTGAGCGTACTCTTCCTCAATCATATTTCTTACTTTCCGACGAGGGAGACTTTGGTCGTCTTGCCCCGCATCGTCATCTATAGGGCGATGATTGTGTGAAGCATTTCATGGTATCTCTGGTCATCGTGCGACGTGCGCAGAACTCACTGCGTCAAATATTTCGTCAGTGGGAAGATCCCAATGGCGAGATGCGCCCTGTGGTGGTGCGTGGTCTTGAGCGGCTGCCGATCGCTCCCCCTGTGTGATTGCTGAGCTGGGAGGATTGGAGACGCCCAGATCTCGTAGAAGGGTGAGTACTTCTACCCGTCACTACTCCATTATTCTAACACGCTCTTCCACCAAGTTTACGGGTACGACAACAGTGATTCCTAATTGGAGCAGGTCATTGCTTGTGGGCGAGTTGGCGGTGGCCATATCAGAGCGCTTTTCCGGAGCCACGTCGTTAGCGGTGCGCGCGCTCTTCCTTGACATTACAACTAGCTGGGAGTGCTTGCGCGGGACAAACGTTGTCTTTTTGAGATTCCTTAGAGATTTTGGGAACACCATCCGACAGACGGCGCCAAACTGTTACGAGTCACCGGTTTTCCTCCAGTCCAGAGAATCAGATTGCCTTAGCTTGGAGTCGGACCGGGTGCGCAAACAGTCAATGAAAATCCAGCAACAATGACATGAGGTTTCTTTTACAGTGAAAATCTGGAAATAGTGAAAAATCACGCTATTGGATCTGTGTTAGACCAAAATCCACTATTTAGATTTGAGTTTACAAGTATTGAAAGTCTCCTCAGAAGATGACAGATCACCTCTCAAAGCTTTGAATACAGGAAGAGCAAAAAATAAACTAAGTACAGGAAGCTTGGATGAGTACATCCATGGAGCTTGGATTGGAGCGTCCTTGAAGCTTGGATGAGAGCGTCATGTGAAGAAAAATGGTAAGTCCTTGAAGCCTTTAAGTGTCTTCACATGAGCACCCATGGAAGCGCTTTTCGGTGCCTTCTTCCGAGCACACAAAAGCATACAAATGAGCGTCGAGTGTTATGCACGTTAGAGAGGCAGCAGAACAAGTTCCAAGCGTAGAAACGATCTAAGTCACACGTTCTCGCTGGAAAACCTCAGAGCTCTCTCTAGTCTCTAGAGTTGCTTGTCTTCAGATGAATGCGTGTAGGTCTTTTTATAGTTTTATGGAGGGATGTGGTGGTAATTGTGTCGGGATGGATCCTGAGTGGGCGAATGACATCACTCTGTTCTGGTAACTTTGATCGCCAATTTTCATGAAAAGACGGGCGTGCCCCCCCCCCCCCCCCCACCCCGGGGCAGCCCAGGCAAGGTGCCCGGCGATGGTGGTAGCCGGCAGCGGCCAGAGGCGATCGACGATGTGTGTGTGTGCCCGCGCGCATGTGTATGCCGCTCGCGGGCGCGCGTGTTCACCGCTCGCTCCCCTTTCGGGGTATTTTGGGGGGAGCGTGGCTTGGCGTGTGCGGCTCACTCGACCGGGTTGGCTAGCCTCCGTGTTTTTGGTCAAAATCCTTTCGGTTGGACTTAGAAAATTCAAGGAGAAGCTCATCATCTTTTAAATAAATGAGTTGCATTTTATAATAATCAATTTATAGAAATTTTATTAGCAATTCAAGTAATTTTTTTTTACTTTAAAACGAATATGATTGTTTTGATGGTCCTCCACGATTACACCATGGCTTGTCGTCGTACAACACCCGACGAGTTTGATGGGATTCAGTGAATCCACCGGTGTGCTCTTGGCAGGCCGCCGGCGGAGGCTACCTGTGACTTTTCGAGAGGCATTCGGACTTTTAGGGATTTTGAACCATGAGTTTGGGGGGATTAACTATTTGCAGTCCACCCCTCCCCTTGATCCAATGGCTGAAAATTTCCTAATGGGCCTCAAGTATTACGCCATGAAATCGACGATATATCTTTGTATATATACGAGTGATAGTGCATTGGGCCCCCTATGCCACACGCGACATTATACGGCTAGTGACGTCGGGCTTTGCCCTCCCCCGACGGATGAATTAATTACTTAATTAAAAAATTCATTAAATATATATAATGAATAATATAGAAAGTTATTATAATGTATATAATATATATGTACTCGCAATAATGAAATATATATTTTATAATAAACAATTATAATACAATATGTTATATATAATAAATGTCTTTGTTTTCTCTTGAGATGTTGGGATCGAAATCTGGCACTCTTCGTTTAATTTTTTTTGGCAAAACTAAGAAAACAGTCCCTAAACTTTTCATAATTTATGAAATCAGTCATTTATGAAATCAGTCCTTTATATTTTTGTATGTATCTAGATGGAATTCAGGATTAGGAATAGATGAAGTTCTTCTCTTCACCGAGAGGGACGTCGCCATGTCCTTCTCTACCTCCCGCCACCGCAGTTACCCAACATCAAACCTCCCCTGCACTCCTCCCAAACTTCCCCTACATCGAGGTGGAGTAGCTGTCAATAACCTGGAATAGGATTGGCATTGACACCAAACAACCCCGTGCGCTCGTCCTGCTCCGTTGTCATCTCCGGCAGTGCGGTCCAATCATTTGCACCAATATTGTAGACCATCGCCGAACGAAACACCTTCTCAACGTCATGGCCGCCGGCCACGAAAACATGGCCGTCAGAGAGGGCAACACAGGTAAATGAGCGACGGGGGCCAAGCATGCATGGGGACCGGAAGAAGGCCGTTCTCTCACGAGCGTGGGGTGCCGCCATGCCGGTGTTGACGGCGAGCAATTTTTTTCCGTTAATTAGGCTAATAAATTTTAGGTAGGGATTGATTTCACATAGTTTAAGACTTTTGGGGACCAAATTCAATAAAAAAACATAAAGTATTGGTTTCATAAAGTATGCAAAATTTAGCGACTGGTTTCATGATTTTGCCAAATTTTTTTCAAACCTAATAAAAAACAGACGGTGATGATTGATTTGAAGATCTACCATGTTACATCGTGAAATCGCAAAGGTGGTCGATCATACTTTTTTTTGTATATATATAGTGTATATATACATATAGTATACATAAATTAATTATGATATTTATTATAGGTGATTGTTATTAGCACTACATTTTTGGATATTCGCACTATATTTATTCTTAATTTTCCGCGTCTTTTAAAAATACTTCTTGTACATGCACTTTTAGGAAAGGTATTCAACACGAAAGTTGTAGATCTCGACGAGATCTACAACTTTCGTGTTGAACACTTTTTCTAAAAGTGTATGTATAAGGCGTATTTCTAAAAGGCGCGAAATCTGAGCGTATTTCCGCATGTACGTCTTGTACATGCATTTTTAGGAAAAGTGTTCAACACGAAAGCTGTAGATCTCGTCGAGATCTACACCTTTTGTGTTGAACACGTTTTCTAAAAATACATGTACAAAAAATATTTTCAAAAGATATGAAAAATTAGGAGTAAATATATTGCGAATATGCAAAAGTACCGTATTATTTTATTTCATAATATCACACATTATGATTTATGCATGGCTTGTTCAGGGTGGCGTGCTGATGGGAAAATCGGTCATGGGCCAGCTGAATGGGTTCGGCGATACTTTCTTCCCGCAGCAGAGCCTGCTGGTTCTCTCCACGGTGGCCAACCTCGGCCTTGTCCTCTTCATCTTCCTCGTCGGCGTCGAGATGGACCCCACAATATTCCGGCGCATGGGCCGCCGTTCCCTCGTCATCGCCCTCGCCGGCATGTCCCTCCCCTTCGGCATCGGCAGCGCCACCTCCTTCCTCTTCCGCCACCACATCTCCGACGACGTCCGCGAAGCCCCCTTCCTCCTCTTCATGGGCGTCACCCTCTCCGTCACCGCCTTCCCCGTCCTCGCCCGCATCCTCGCCGAGACCAAGCTCCTCAACACCGAGCTCGGCCGCACCGCCATGTCCGCCGCCATCGTCAACGACTTATGCGCCTGGATCCTCCTCGCCATCTCCCTCTCTCTCGCCGACAGCCAGGGCTCGCCGCTCGTTTCCATCTGGATGATCGCCGCCGCCGCCGGCTTCGTTCTCCTCTGCTTCTACGTGGTCCGGCCGGCGCTGCGGTGGTTGGAGCGGCGGGCCACCGCGAAAGGCGCCGAAGGAGTGACTGACTTTCAGCTGTGCGCGATCATGTCCGGGCTGATGCTGGCGGCGCTGGCGACGGACGCGATTGGGGTGCACGTGGTGTTCGGGGCGTTTGTTTATGGGTTGGCGGTGCCGAGCGGGGCGATGGGGAAAGCGGTGGTGGAGAAGCTGGAGGATTTCGTGACGGGGGTGATGTTACCGCTGTTTTTTGTGATGAGCGGGCTGAGGACGGACCTGCGGAGCATGAAGGATCCGGTCACGGCGGTGCTGCTGCTGCTGGTGTTCCTGATCGCGAGCATGACCAAGATTGTGGGAACGGTGCTTGTGTCCGCGTTCTACGGAATGCCGTTTCGCGATGGGCTCGCGTTGGGCTTCTTGATGAATACCAGAGGCCTGGTGGAGATGATTGTGCTCAACATTGGAAGCGACCGACAAGTAATCTTCTTTTCATTTCTATTTTTAATTTTTTTGTTACGGGTTACCTAGGGTTTCATTTTTGAACGTGATTGTAGATTGTACACAACAACTCATCTCTGCACATAGAGCGTAGTGCATGTGTAACAGGTTGTTGAGGTGAGGGATTAGTGAGCCCACGGCCTCCAAGATAGAGATCCGGATCCTCTACATTTTTGACGAAATTGAGGGAGATTCATTTTGCGGTTCAGATTAAATGCTTGTTGATCCGATGGATTCACCATTCCCCATCATTTTATAGTTTATTTTAAAATCAAAAAAAATTTCACCACAAGATATCTATTAGGTTTCTCTTGTCCATTAGAATCCCATGGATAGTGGGGCTTGACACAGGCCTCCATCACCAGCTGAGTTGCACCTCCAGTACTAATGATGGAGGCCAGCACCAAGTCCCTCTATCTCAAAGTCACGGTTTCATCCCGAATTTACATATTGGCATTTTTGATCCCGAATTTTTAAAATTGATACTTTGCACCCCGAATTTTTAGAATTTTCATGTTATAGTAATTTGGAACTTTGCACACTCAAATTATTTTATCTTATTTTGGCATTTTGCAAACTCTATTAAAGATGTTAAACACTTTGCATTTCAACACTGAAATTTAAGTGGTATTTAGATTCGGGCATCACTAAAAATACTCATTTTGAGACTTCGTATCTCGAACTATCTTATTTTGACTATTTGTAAAGTGTCAAAATAAATATTTTTGATGGTGTGAGGCCTAAATACATTTTAAATTTCAGGTTTGAAGTAGAACGTGCAAAAAAAAATTTATAATTAAGAGAGATAAAATGTTAAATTTTAAAATTTGAAATACAAAATGTGGAAATAGTATATAATACAGGGATGAAAAGTGGCAGAAATCTTAAAGATTATGGCAAGAAAAGTAATTTGTATTACATTATGATGGCAGGTTCTGGACGACGAGGCGTTCGCGATGATGGTGGTGTCCTCTGTAATAATGACTTCAACGGTGTTGCCGGTGGTGACCTCAATCTACCGCCCCTCCCGCCGGCTGATCGGCTACAAGCGCCGGACAATCCAGCGGACAAAACCCGACGCCGAGCTCCGAATGCTGGCCTGCTTCCACTCCCCCCGCCAGATCTCCCCCATCCTCTCCCTCCTCTCCCTCTCCAACCCCACCAAGCGCTCCCCCGTCTTCCTCTACGCCCTCCACCTCGTCGAGCTCACCGGCCGCGCCTCCACCCTCATCGCCGCCGCCTCCGCCTGCACCTCCCCCACCTCCTCCCATCCCTCCGCCCCCCAATACTCCTTCGTCTCCCCCTCCCCCTTCATCTCCATCCACCTCCTCTCCGCCGCCTCCCCCTTCATCACGATGCATCACGACGTCTCCCGCATCGCCGAGGAGAAGCACGCCGCTCTCATCCTCCTCCCCTTCCACAAGCACCTCGCCGTCGACGGCGCCCTCGAGGCCGCCTCCAATCCCGGCCTCCGAACCCTAAACATCAATCTCCTCTCCTCCGCCCCTTGCTCCGTCGCCCTTCTCGTCGACCGCGGCCTCGCGTCGATCGCCTCCCGCCGCATAGCGATTCTCTTCCTCGGCGGCCCCCATGACCGCGAGGCCCTGGCTTTCGCCTGGCGAATGGCCGACGACCATCTCGCCTCCGTCTCCCTCATCCGTTACCTCCCGCTGACGGATCCGCGCATGCTCTCAATCGTCACCGATGGGGGATCCGCCACCGGAGGAGGGGATGAGGCGGAGGAACGGCGGGCGGACGAGGAGATAATAGCAACGTTCCGGTTGAAGCACGCCGGGAACGATCGGGTGGTGTATCGGGAAATGGCGGTGACGAGCGGGGAAGAGGTGGTGGCGGCGGTGAGAGGGATAGAGAGTGTCTATGATCTGTATGTCGTCGGGAGAGGGCACGGCGGGGCGGCGGCGGGACTGACGGCGGGATTGACAGAGTGGGCCGACTGCCCGGAGCTTGGGCCTATTGGTGACCTCCTAGCGTCTTCGGACGTCGCAGCGTCGGCATCGGTGTTGGTGGTGCAGCAATATGTTGGTGGGCCGCTGGGGCAAGCGGCGCCGGCGAGCCCTAGACCGTTGGGGCGGCGGAATCCGGCCGAAAGCGGGGGAATCTGGGGGAGGATGAGCAGCTTTGAGATTGGCCGGCCTGGCAGATGATGGAAATGTTTTCTGGGGAATTTTTTTTAGGCAGGTGTAATTCACTTAGAGCTACGTGGGAAAATAGAATCTGTGCCGTCCAAGATATGATCGGACGGTTTCAAAATACGGATTTTTTATTATTTTTTTAAGTAAATATGATTGTATTTTTTGTAATGACAGACTGTTGATCGGATGACACAGATTTCTCCCCCACGTAGATCTACATGTGTTGCTCCTACCTATTTTGTGCTCTTTTTTGATTGTGATCACACAGGCCCTAAGCGGGGAGTAAGCTGCAGTTGTGCATTTTATGGTAAAGTGTGAGGGCATCCAACGATTTGTGTGGATGCTCACACACATCTTAAAACCGATATTTTTTTAAAACAGTTTGAGATGTGTGCGGATATCCATATGAATTCGGTTGAATGCCCGTATTTTATGATAAAGTGCACTACCTACAATTTATTCTCCTACCCTGCCTAATTACTGAATTTTTAATTGTCTAGGGCTTCCATGCAATATGCAAATGTCATGGGGAGTTTTAATTTTTTTTATATATCCTTTTAAATTAAGGACTTTAGTACAAGTTATGTATGTTCATGTAATGTGGAAAGTATATGATATAAAGCTTGTAAATTAGAGATATTTGTCTTTATTATTAATTAATAATATAAAAAAAGAAATTCATTTTATTTATCTTTTTATTTAATGCGTCTTTTTTTATATGTATATTGTTGGAACCAAAAACTGGCCCTAATGAGAGTTCAGATCCTGTGGTGCTGGTAACACCTACTTCTCTCAAGCCCAGACCCTTGACCAGACACAAGGAACAAAGAAACTAACCCTAGACTACAGTACGGAGGTCCCTCCACTAACCGCAAGATTTCAGAGCGCTTTCCCTCTTTAGCCAAGTGCTAAGCTAAGGATACCTCAGAAAACGCTGCAAGACTTCAGGAAATGAGAAAGCTTCCTTTCTGAGGTATTTTGTGGGTCTATTTATAGATTTACAGTATCTGGTCTGTCAGCAGCGTAATTTCGCTCTTCAAAAAGGTTATATGCAGCCCAAAATGGTCTGCCAAAAACCAAACTCCGTTGTTTTGACAAGCTAAATGCAGACCTCCAAGGGCATCCAGGTAATTTTACCTCTTGACCCTACTGGCGAAAACCTTTCCGCTGATCCCCGTGGGCTTCCCGCTCATCCAGGCGGAAACCCTTTTGCATGCCCCGTCGAAAGGCCAAAATCCGGCTGAGTGCGAGTTTGTCTACCCCACTCGCTTGCTCTTATAAGAGGCACATCCAAGTCCAAAAGTGTTGAGAGTGTTGAGTGGAAAGACTTCAGTGAATGCCAACCCTGAGGGCCTCCCGCTTACCCAGGCACAAGCCTTCTCGCATGCCCCGGGCGGGAACCCTTCCGCCTATTTTTCTTGTCTGACCCGATTAGCTTAAAGCCCACTCAAACCTGGGTCCCAGACACTTAGATCCTACTCAACGAATATGGTGTTGTACACAATCCACGCTCTTTGCGAGCTAGTTCAACGTTCGGAAAGAAACGTCCAATCCCTAATATTCAATGAGTGTCTGCTGACCTGGAGGGGAATCTTTTGCGGGCCCTACCGCGGTGTTATATATATATATATATATATATATATATATATATATATATATATATATATATATATATATATATATATATATATATATATATATATATATATATATATATATATATATATATATGTCATTGGTGCTGTCCTCAGGTCATCGTTGTTGACACTGCCTTCCGCCTGAGCTTCCGCGTGACTTTGAAGATGTACGCTAAACGGGCTGAGAGGCCGCTTTCGCAAGAGGTCCAAGACCGTCTCGCCGCCGCTCCGGAAGGGGACCTTGCCGATTGCACTGGGTTCGTGATGTAACACCCCTTCCCAGTTTTACAATAATCAGTCATCTGGTCGGGTCAGCGATATAAAGAGAACTAGGAAACAGTATTAAAACTAGTATGCAGCTGGTAAAAAGAAGCAACTACTGAGAATTTAAAACTTACAACGGAAGCTAAGAAAGTAAACTAAAGGTAAACACATACCTGATAACTGGATTCACAGAGCCACTAAACAGTAATAGAAGGAAAATGACTGAAACTCTGAAATAACATGATAAGTCTGATACAAGGCATCTAAAACATTAACAAGGTGCATTGTCCACAATTACAAATATATGCTGAAATAGAGAAAACTGAAAATGGAAGCAACTACAAAACTGACTCCACTTAACGCTCATCCTAGACGTAGTTTTCCAACTGGGTCACCTGTAAAAATATTGCCCACGAGGGGTCTGAGTAGGGAAAAATAACTTCTCCTAGTGACACTAAAAACTTTTTCTTAAATGATGAATGCATGCATTTTGAAAAATAGTTTTATTCATTAAAATCTTTATGCTATGATATGCATTCGTTTACTATGCTCCCTGGTCAACAGACATACTCGTTCTACGTTCATGAGCTCTCATTATATTTACCCAAGTCTCGGCATTCACTAACTAGTGTACTGTCTCACGTCAAGTCTATAATTGAGTTCTAGGCGGTTTCTAGCTTGCACATCTACTTGGAAGGCTCTATGCAGAGTAGCTCCTAACGCGCATCTGAAACTGACGACCTGAGACCATCTGACGAACTCAATTATTCTAGTGTCGCGCGGACACGATCTCGAATCTACTGATTGTCTCAAAGGAAAGTCAACTCCCAAGACTGTACTGCTCATAGGGTACCATATGCCTTATGAGAAAGGTAGTGCGCCTCTACCTAGCACGAAAAGACTTATGTGTGCTTACTGACCTTTTTGTTCTGATGTTACTCTGCTTGAGACATCTCCTTTGGTGTACAACTGAGCGACCATTGACTTTCTCGTGGTCGACTAGAAGGGACATTCACGCCCTTGGTTGGACAAATTCCAAGCTTATTGTTAGAAAGTAGAGAAAAAGAAGCAAAAAGAAGAGAACAAGCCGAATAAACTTTTGAATAATCGAAATTTTATTATCCAAAAAGGTATCTATTACAAAGGTATGCCCTCCTTTATATAGAATGGAGGAGAGATGAGAGAATACAAATAAGAGATGTGGGACTATAATTTACAGGACAAGCGGACTATACAAAACAAACCGCACAAGCCGCGCGGTTAGACAGCAGGGCTAACCGCACGGCTATCACCAGAGAGGAAGAGAGACTGCCAGGGAAGACCGCCAGACCGCCCGGTTTCCAAGCCGACTGAGACAAACCGCCAGACCGCGCGGTCTTCAACCCGCCAAGACAAACCGCCAGACCGCCCGGTCACCAACTCCAACACTCCCCCTCAAGCTGGAGCATATATATCGATCATGCCCAGCTTGTCACAGATGTGAAAAAAGGAAGCGGACACTGGCTTGGTGAAGACGTCTGCCAACTCGTTGTCGGACGTGACAAATGGAGTGCAAATCTGTTTCTTCAATATTTCTTCTCGAATAAAATGACAGTCGACTTCTATGTGTTTTGTTCTCTCATGAAAGACCGGATTTTTGGAAATGTGTATCGCGGCCCTATTGTCACAGAACATAGGAAGAGGATAGTTGTAAACCTCTCCTAAGTCAAGCATGAGAGCCCGCAACCACTTTAACTCACATGTAGTCGATGCCATGCTACGATATTCAGCCTCTGCACTAGACCTGGAAACGACAGACTGTTTCTTGCTCTTCCAACTCACAAGATTGCCTCCAACAAATGTGCAGAAACCTGAAGTCGATTTGCGGTCCCCTTTGTCATCCGCATAGCTTGAATCAGAGTAAGCTTCAACCCTTAGGTGACCATTCTTCTGAAATAGGAGTCCTTTCCCTGGAGCAGCTTTAATATACTCTAATATCCTCAGAGCAGATTGTAGATGACACTCCCTCGGAGCTTGCATGAACTGGCTCACCTTGCCAACAGCATAGGAGATGTCGGGTCTGGTTACCGTGAGATATATGAGCTTGCCCACCAGACGCCGGTATCTCGTAAGATCAGAGAGAAGAGGTGAGTCATCTGTCCAAGTTTTGTCTTCTCCAGCAGCCATAGGACAACGTGCAGGTTTAGCACCAGTGAGTCCTGCATCCTTTAAAAGATCAAGAGCATACTTCCGTTGTGAAAGGACCATGGAGTTGGGCTTTCTAGAGATTTCAATCCCCAGAAAGTATTTCGGGGAGCCCATATCCTTTGTAACCAGATGTTGACGAAGGTGTTTCTTGGTCATCAGTATCCCATCCTGGTCATCGCCAGTAAGAAGAATGTCATCAACATAAACCGCAAGAACAACAAGACCAGAGGCGGTTTTCCGAACAAACAAGGAGTGATCTGCTGAGCTTCGTGTAAAACCAATGGCTGCAACAATGCCACTGAACTTGTCAAACCAGGCACGAGGACTCTGCTTGAGGCCATAGATAGCCTTCTTTAGCCGGCATACCCGTGTCTCCCCCTGAGCAACATACCCAGGAGGTTGCTCCATGTAAACAGCTTCCTGCAGATCTCCATAGAGGAAGGCATTCTTAACATCTAGCTGCGAGATGGGCCAATCCCTGTTGACAGCTACAGAGAGAAGAACCCGAATGGTGCTGAGGCGAGCCACGGGCGAGAAAGTGTCAAAGTAATCAACCCCATAAGTTTGGGTAAAACCCTTGGCAACCAGGCGAGCCTTATAACGATCCACACTGCCATCCGGGAGAAACTTCACCACGAAGACCCAGCGACAACCAACAACATCGGTGCCGAAAGGAGGCGGAACAAGGGTCCAGGTACCCCGTTCAGTGAGAGTAGCAATCTCCTCATCCATGGCAACTTTCCAGTGAGGAATAGTAAGGGCCTCCTGGTAGGAACGGGGGGTGGTAGTGGCCGAGATAGCCAGGGCAAAGGCTCAGGCGAGCAGGGGTAAGGCGATCGTAGGAAACAACCGCAGCAAGAGGATGGTGGGTACAAGCCCGAACCCCTTTGCGAAGAGCAATCGGGAGATCCAGGTCAGCAGGTGCCTCAGTATCCGGAGTATCCGTGGTGGAGAGAGCTGGCCCGGGAGTAGAGAGAGATGGCAGCGGAGTGGAGGGAGAAAGCGGAGTAGAGGGGGGAGAGGAGGAGGAGGGGGAAGACGGTGGAGTGGGTGGAGAGGACGGAACCTCAGTGGGAGCAGAGGGAAGGGATGGGTTGGTATGAGAAGGAGGAGCAGGAGGAGGAGAAGAGGAAGCGGGAGAGAAGTAAGAGGCATTGGCAAAGAAGGTGACATCCGCAGAGACAAATTGCGTGCGGGTAACAGGGTCAAAGCAACAATAGCCTTTCTGAGTGGGAGAATAGCCCAGAAAGACACATTTGGTGGCACGGGGTGAGAGTTTATCACGCGTGGCAGCGGGAGAGTGCACAAAAGCGGTGCACCCAAAGATGTGTAGAGGAAGAGGAAAGGGATCCTTGTCCGGATAAAGAATGGAGAAGGGGGTAGCACCGTGGAGAATGGTGGAGGGAAGGCGATTGATGAGATAGCAGGAGAGAAGGACAGCATAGCCCCAATAGGAGCGAGGAACATGCATTTGATTCATCATAGTGCGAGCGACATCAAGGAGGTGACGGTTTTTGCGTTCCGCCACCCCATTTTGTTGGGAAGTGTAGACACAGCTGGTGTGACGAATAACACCATGGTGAGTGCAAAAGTAGGAGAAGTCGTGGCTAAGATACTCCTTAGCATTGTCAGAACGAAGGATTTTAATAGACGTAGCGAACTGAGTTTTAACCATCGAATAAAAAGAGGTCCAAACAGAGAATAACTCGGAGCGATCTTTAAGAAGATATACCCACGTTGCTCGAGAGAAATCATCAATGAAGGTGACAAAATAGGAACTGCCCCGACCGATGGTGAGGGTAGGAGCGGGACCCCATATGTCAGAGTGAACGAGGTCGAACGGATGGGAGGAGCCCCGACTCTGCGTTGGTGGGAAGGAGGAGCGGTGATGTTTGCCAAGTTGACATGCATCACAGTTTAGAGGAGGATGATGAGGAGGGAGGTGAGGCAGGAGTTGTCGTAGAATGCGGGGAGGAGCATGACCAAGGCGAAGATGCCATTGGAGAAGATCTGTAGAGGAGGAGGAGAAGACGGATAGAGCAGAAACGTTGTCAAGGAAGTAGAGGCCACCACTCTCAGTCCCGGTAGCAATCATCCGTTGGGAGGCCGGATCCTGAAAAGCACAAGAGGTAGGGGTGAATGTGACAGAACACTGTAGTTGCTTGCATAAAGAAGTAACCGATAATAAATTGCACGGAAACTTGGGCACATAGAGGGTATCAGCCAAGCAGAGAGACGGAGTGACTTGAACCATGCCCGTCCCATGGACCGGGGAGGGAGATCCATCAGCGACAATGACTGGGGGCAACTGAGCCTGTGTGTCAAGAAGAGAGAAACATTGAGGGTTGCCTGTCATATGACCTGTGGCACCAGAGTCGATGAGCCATCGTCCGCGAGTCACAACATGAGCACTACCAGAAGAGGTGACCACGGAGGCTGACGGGCTGGAGGAGAGGAAAGCCATGGAAGCAAGAGAGTAGCAAACCGCTATGAGAAGAGAGTAGAGCACCAAGCCGGGCGACCAGAAAATAGGCCGGGCGGCTAGAAAGGCCGCTTCCAAGAAGCCGAGCAAAGCAGAGGGAAAGAAGTCGCACGACCTGAAAAAGTCGGGCGAACAGAGGAGAACAAGTCGCGCGGCCAAAGATGAGCCCGAGGCGACTAGCAAGCAGGAGCGGGTAGAAGGCAACAAGAAGAAAGCGACGAAAAAGCAGGCAAAGGTCCAGCGGGGAAGAGGTCGCGCGGACTGAGAAGACCGAGCGAACAGAAGAGAAGAGAAGAGCAGGTGACCGCGACCAAGATGCGGGTAAGAAAGGAATAACCCACACGGTCAGGCAGATCACAGCAGCTGCGAGAAGGCGGTCAAAGGCACAGCGGGGAAGAGGTCGCGCGGACTAAAAAAGGCCGAGCGAACAGAAGAGAGGAGAAGAGCTGGTGACCGCGACCAAGATGCGGGTGAGAAAGGAACAACCCGCACGGTCAGGCAGATCACAGCAGCAAACCGCGAGTTCAGAGACAACACACGCGGACAGAGACAGACCGCAGCGACTAGGAAGTCGGAGCGGCAGGAAAGAACAAGGAGCGCGGCGACACGGAAACAGGTCGCTGCGACAAAGAGCAGTAGGAGAAGAGAATCAAGAAGAAGCAAGCCGCGCAAACAGGCAGCGGACAGAAACAAGCCGCGCGGATAGAAACAAGCCGCGCGGACAGATGAGAAGGCAAGCCGCGAACAAGCCGCAGAACGCGGAAGACAAGCCGCGAACAACAGAGAGCGCACAGAATCAGGAGGAAATGACCGTGTGCTCTGATACCATGTTAGAAAGTAGAGAAAAAGAAGCAAAAAGAAGAGAACAAGCCGAATAAACTTTTGAATAATCGAAATTTTATTATCCAAAAAGGTATCTATTACAAAGGTATGCCCTCCTTTATATAGAATGGAGGAGAGATGAGAGAATACAAATAAGAGATGTGGGACTATAATTTACAGGACAAGCGGACTATACAAAACAAACCGCACAAGCCGTGCGGTTAGACAGCAGGGCTAACCGCACGGCTACCACCAGAGAGGAAGAGAGACTGCCAGGGAAGACCGCCAGACCGCCCGGTTTCCAAGCCGACTGAGACAAACCGCCAAACCGCGCGGTCTTCAACCCGCCAAGACAAACCGTCAGACCGCCCGGTCACCAACTCCAACACTTATATACACGGGTAAAAGTTTCGTACCTAATGTTATTGTTCATGATCTGACTACTTTGGTCTTGGAGAAGCGTGTCATCCTACACATTTTCTGCGACTGTTTTCCTACCACCCCACCTTTCTATGCATGATCATGATATTTGTACAAAACCTACACATGCGTATACAAAATATATTTCTTGTTATGTCTAACCAACATGAATTAGGCTTCCTTACAGTAGTGGTGCGGCGCTCGTCCTATTTGTGCGCTCTGTCTGTCCATCTATCTGGGGATGAAATGCGGTGCTGAAATGTAATCTGGTACCCAGCCGCTCCTGAATGTATCTCCACTCCCTGGAGGTAAATCTATCATCTTGGTATGAAATTATAGTCTTGGGAACACCGTGAAGTCGAACTATCTCGTCTACATATAGCAATGCAAATCTGGGACCCTGATCTGTCTTCTTAAGAGGAATGAAATGTGATACCTTAGAAAGTCGATCAACTATAACCCATAAGAAATCATTCCCACTCCGCGATCTTGGCAGACCATGGATGAAGTCAATGGATATATCCTCAAAAGTCCACTCGGGAATGGGAAGTGGATGCAAATTACCTTCAGGCCTTTGGCACTCGACCTTAACTAACTTGCACGTCTCACACTTTCCTACATAATCTGCAACATCACTTTTCAAGTCTGGCCACCAGACTACCTTCTTGAGATCTGCATATATCTTCGTGCTGCCTGGATGTATAAAATATCTGGAATTATGTGCCTCAAATAGAATGTCCTCGCAAAGGTGGCTAACATCGAGGATACACACCCTGCCATCATGCAATAATAAATCATCCTGACTAGTGAATCTCTCCTTCTGACCCGTCTGCACTGAGATCCAAATCTCTGTCATCTTTGGATCCAATGGTAGGGCTATCCTGATTCTATCCTTAATGTCGCAAGTGATCTCCATCCAACTCAACCTTGCAGAACCAAAACTACAGCGTGGCACAACGGTGACGTCCAGTCTCTCCAGTTCCCGCACCAACTCCTCCTGCTGAGTGAGAAGGAAGGAACATGAACCTCTACGACTAAGGGCATCAGCTATAATGTTCGCCTTTCCGGGATGGTACTGAATGTTTATGTCGTAGTCTGATAGAAACTCTAACCATGTGCGCTGCCTCAAATTGAGCTCCCGCTGATCAAAGATATACTTGAGGCTCTTATGATCAGTGAAGATCTCGCAACGAACTCTATAGAGATAGTGCCTCCATATCTTCAGAGCATGTATGACTGCTGCAAGCTCCAAGTAATGCACAAGACACTTCCTCTCATGAAACTTCAACTGTCTCGAGGCACAGGCTACGACCTTTCCATGCTGCATGAGAACACAACCCAAACACTGACCTGACGCATCGCTACAAATCTGAAACCCGTCAGGCCCTGAAGCTAAACTCAAGATCGGTGTGGTCATCAATCTGCCCTTCAAGTTCTCAAAAGTCAATTCACACTCAACTGTCCAGTCCAAGCCCTTACCCTTCCTGGTGAGGGAAGTCAGTGGTAAAGCTATCTTTGAAAAATCCCTGATGAATCTCCTGTAGTAACCAACTTGACCCAAAAAGCTGCGAACCTCTGAAACTGTCGTTGGCCTTGGCCAATTCTTAATGGCATCACTCTTCTTCGGATCGACACTAACCCCTTTCTGTAACACCCCCTATCCGTCGCATAGCATATAGCAGTAGGTCCGGCCGGGGCCCGACGCCATATACCACAGACATACCGGGTGGTTACTCAATGGAAACCATTCAATCAATCTAACGCCCTACACAGAGCATTCTAGCGGAAGTAGTTTAAATAGTTGCAATTAAAAGAACCCAGCAACAAGCATGAATGTCCACTAACAAGCCAAAAAGGAATGAAGTACATACACAAGTACTAGCTTTAAGGCCTTACAAATGGTTTACTCATATTACATGTTTTCCATACCACGGCTCGCAGGCCGGTCATACATGAACAAAAGCAAGTAAAACACTCCAATTAGGCCTTCGTGGGCCGGCTTCGCAATTTAGGCTTTAGACCGCTATTGACCGCTTGGTCCAGCAACACCTGCAAGCACAATCCATCGCACAGTGGCAAACAAAAGCAACGGTCAGCAATGCTGACCAAATTATAACGATCCTGCCCCCAACACGGGGTGGCGATGCTCCTTCCCTGCACTTTATTAGTATAATCCAGCAGTATAGTAATGTCACTACAACACAGGCGTAGGCTCACACGGCCACACACCCTGTGCACTCAGGGCACATTCTCGGTGATCACGGTCAAAGTCCGCCGACTCACCACCATCCCTTTGGACGGCCAAACAATGAGCATTTTGTCTTCTCGACATGAGTCACGGAAATTTAAACCATAGACCGCCGAAGACCCTCATCTATGCCAACGGCTCTAACCGAACGACATAGAACGGGTATGGTTCCGCCTAACCCGTTGCTCACACCGCAACGTTAATTTAAAACATATGCGCGGGTCAAACTTCTTCTGAGTCCCGTTTCTGTCACACATTTCACATAACCCGGTTATGTTCAAGTTGGCTCCCAGTCCACCAAGTTGGCAAGATCACGCATCTGTCCAGTTTTTCGGGTGCACCTTGGGGTTAATCCCCACGGCTCCCTGTTGCAATTTACCACGTAGAAAACCCGAAAAACACACATTCGCACGGAGTCTTCTCCGGCCATTTATGCAATGCAACATCACTGATCCAGACCAACATGTCCGGATAGGCTTCACACATCATGCCTATGTCCGTTCTCGAATACAGACTCTAAACAACGGGGACTTTACATATCTATCCGAAGGAACGCCTCAAACTCACTGCAAACTCGCGAGAGCGGGCTTCCTATGCAAAAGAAGTAGAGCTTCACATGCTTAAGTAGAGAATCGTTACCCTAGCGTTCTTCCTTGGCTCCATGGAAATGTACGCGGATGAAAAGCACCGCAATCTCCTTGCCTTTGTAGATCTGAAGTCGGCTCGCGATTTGGAGCTCTGAAACTCTTCCAATGACTGGATCTAGACTTCTTCTTCCCCCTTTGCTCTCCCCTCTCTCTAAGATTTAAACAGAGAACTACGGCAGAAAAAATAAGGGTTTTGAAACCCTTCCCTCGGGTATAACCCCTTCGGGATAACCATAGCCGTCGGATCCCACAAAATGGATGCACGGATACGATCCAGGTCCGACCTGGACAAATGTGGCTAAACACCGCACGAATCACCAACAGGAGCAGGACACGTCCGCGTCAAAACAGTGTCAGAACAATTAGTCAACTCCCGCCAAAACCCGCGTGTCGAGACTTCGCGTCGACAGAGTCAAACACGCCACAATCCGCCCCGCGCTCGACGATTGTCGAACCAAGATCGTCGACCACTGCCAGATCGTCGAACGGAGATCTCTGGCCAAATCGTCGAACGCAGCCAGATCGTTGAACGGAAATCTCTGGCCAAATTGTCGAACACACGGCCCGATCGTCGAACCCACGGAACGATCGTCGAACGGAGATTGCTGGCCCGATCGTCGAACACATGGCCCGATCGTCGAACCCACGGCCCGATCGTCGAACCAAACTCGACACGCCCTGGGACACGCCCGTGTCCAGGGCCGTGTTTGCTGCTCGACGATCGTCGAACCCAATTTCGTCGACCTCTCGGCCAAATCGTCGAACCCAACACGACACGCCCTGGGACACGCCCGTGTCCCAGGCCGTATGCCTCCTGTCAAATTCCAAATTTGGCCCGGAACGCCTCCCGTCGCTCTTTTGAGTTTCGGGGCATTACAACTCTCTCCCTCTTAAAAGAATTTCGTCCATGAAATTTCATAAAGGAATGATAAGTATAAAACTAGAATTGTACCTGAGCCGAACAACTCCGGGTACTCGTCAAGCATAGTCTGCTCCCGTTCCCAAGAGAGCTCTTCGCGACCGCAATTGTCCCAACGGACCTTGACCATCCTGATCTCTTTATTGCGTAGCCGCTTGACCTCCGAGTCTTCAATCCACACGGGTTTGACATTTGTCGTCAACCCACTATCCACCGGCACTTGATCGACCGCGATCACTTGCGAAGGCTCTAGCACCGCCTTCCAAAGCACCGATATGTGGAATACATCATGTAAACCACTAAGCTCCACCGATAGCTTCAACCGATAAGCCGCTTCGCCAATCCGCTTCAGAACCTCAAACGGCCCAAGGTACCTCGGGATTAGCTTTTTCAAGCGTCGCAGCCGCGAGACACCCTTGAACAGCTTGATCTTTAAGTACCCAGTCGCCCACAGCGAACTCCACATTCCTGTGCTTGGCATTATAGTACTTCACTTGCCGGTCCTGAGCGATAAGCAATCTCTCCCGAATGGTTCGCACCAACGAAGTAGCATCTTCCACCTCTTGATGCTTGTACAACTTTGACTCACCCGTTTCCAACCAGGACAACGACGTGCGACATCTTCTACCATAAATGGCCTCAAAGGGCGCCATTTGAATACTCTCCTGGTAGCTATTGTTGTACGCAAATTCCACCAAATAAAGATGGTCTTCCCATTGCTTTCCAAAGTCCAAGACACACATGCGGAGCATGTCTTCCATATTTCTATTGACCCTCTCGGTCTGCTCATCCGTCTGCGGATGGAAGGCTGTGCTAAAACTCAGCTTTGTTCCCAACATTTGATGCACAAGCCTCCAATCATTGGACGTGAACTGCCCATCTCGGTCACTCACGATGCTGCGGGGCACACCGTGGAGCCGCTCTATGTTATCCACATATAACTTTGCCAACTTCTCCACCGGATCATCCTTCCTATGCGGGATGAAATGCGACACTTTCGTTAATCGATCTACGACCACCCAGATGTCGTCTTTCCCCTTTTGCGACCTTGACAACCCGTGCACAAAGTCCATAGTGATGTCGTCGAATTTACACTCCAGAATAGACAAGGACTTCAGAAATCCTCCCGGCTTTTGGCACTCCTCCTTCACCAAGGCGCAAGTTTGGCACTTCGCCACGTAGAGCGCCACATCCTTCTTCAAACCCGGCCACCAAAACAGTTTCTTAACGTCGCGGTACATCTTTGTGCTCCCCGGGTGAATCGAGTACTTGGTATGGTGCGCCTCGTACAACAAATCCACCCGCAAACTGCCCACGCTTGGGACGCAAAGACGACCGTCTTTTCAAAGCAATCCATCCACAACTTCATATTGAGAATTTGACCCATCCAGAGCCTCTATCATGAGTTGCTTCATGTGGCCATCCAAATCCAAAGCCTGCCGAATCCGATCAGCCAGGTCATATTGGACTTCAGTCCAATTCAGTACTGCTTCAGCACTTGATTGCTTATCAACGCAAAAGATCTCCAACGCCTCTAACTCCCGAACCGACAGCCAATTGGCTTGAGCTGGGGCCCGGCGACTCAACGCGTCCGCAACCGCATTACCTTTACCAGGCACGTAGTGGATCTTGAATGTATACTCCCCCGAGAACTCCATCCATCTACGATGTCGCATGTTCAGGTCTTTCTGATCAATTAAATACTTCAGGCTCTTATGATCGGTGTAGATATCAATCTTCACACCGTACAAATAATGCCTCCACAGCTTCAAGGCAAAAATCACGGCCGCTAACTCCAAGTCATGGACCGGATAGTTCCTCTTGTGCACCTTCAGATGTCTCGAGCCATATGTTATAACGCTTCCATGTTGTAACAGCACACAACCCAAACCACTGCCCGAAGCATCGCTATAAATCTCATAACCTTCGGTCCCACTCGGCGAACTCAGCACAGGCGTCGTGGTCAACCGACATTTCAACTCCTCAAAAGCTCGCGCGCACTCCGGCGTCCAAACGAACTTCTGCTCCTTCCTCGTCAAAGTAGTGAGAGGTAACGCTATCAGCGAGAAGTTCTCTACGAAGCGCCTATAGTAGCCGGCAAGCCCCAGAAAGCTCCAGACTTCCGCTACCGTAGAAAGCTCAGGCCACTCCCGTATCACAACAATCTTCGTTGGATCCACTGCAATACCTTCCCCACTCACTATATGACCGAGGAACGCCACTGAGGACAACCAAAACTCGCACTTCCAGAACTTGGCATACAATTGATTCCTCCTTAGCGTCTCCAAAACCAAATGAAGATGTCTGAAGTGATCTTCCTCATTCTGCGAGTACACCAAAATATCGTCGATGAAGACGACCACAAAATGGTCCAAGTACTCCCTGAAGGTCCTGTTCATCAAATCCATGAACACTGAAGCGCATTAGTCAGCCCAAATGGCATGACCGTAAACTCGTAATGCCCGTATCTCGTACTGAACGCTGTCTTCAGGATATCACTCTCCCTTATTCGCAACTGATAGTACCCGGACTTGAGGTCCAACTTTGAGTACACCGTCAACCAGACTAACTGATCGAATAGATCATCAATCTGGGGGATCAGGTACGTTTTTTTTCCGTCAACTTGTTGAGCTCCCGATAATTAATACATAGCCTCAAGCTTCCGTCCTTATTCTTAACAAAGAGGACTGGCGCGCTCCAAGGCGAAGAACTTGGACGCACATACCCTTGCTCCAACAACTCTTGCAGTTGAACCTTCAGCTCCGCCATTTCCTTAGGCGCTAGCCGATATGGAGAGCGTGACACAGGCTTTGCACCCGGTACGATCTCTATCGTAAAATCTATCTCCCGCTGCGGCGGGGCTCCAGGAATATCGCTAGGGAACACATCAGGGTACTCCGATACCACTGAAATACTGTCCAATGCGGGCTTAGGCTTTGCAACCTCCACTAGTGTAAAGAACAGTTCTGCACCGGCACGAATCGCCTTCACCACCTGAAGAGCAGACATCAACATCTTGCTCGACCCCTTCAAGCCCGTGAAAGTTGTCTCACGACCTGCTCCCAGCTTGACTTCCTTGCTATCACAATCAATATAGGCTCGCTGCTCCGAGAGCCAGTCCATGCCAAATATAACGTCGAATTTCACTAGCGGCAATAACGACGCTTGCAAATAGAACTCCTGGCTCCCAATTCAAATCTTCACGCTATAGATTCTATACGCGCGCATCGAACACCCATTGGGCAACAACACATCCAACTTGTCCTTCGCCATCGAAGAAGGTACTCCGATGCGCGATATGAATTCTTCGGACAAAAAGGAGTGTGAAGATCCTGTATCGAAGAGTGCACTTGCCGGATTTTCACAAATCAAAATAAATCCTAAACAAGCAGTGGTAAGGTAACATGTGCATAACAAGTATTTAAAGAAATTTAACTTGCTACAAATTTAAATTTTACTTGTCACCACATCCGCCTGTTTGATGGCCTCCTGTTGGCCAAGATTATAAACCCTCGGTTGGGCCGGAGCATAATGGGACGCGGTTGACTCCACCACTTTGCCCTTCTCTTCATAAGTCGCTCCCGGCTTCCTTTCGGACTTGGGACGTCCGCTCCAGCAATCGCGGGCAAAGTGCCCCGACTTTCCACAAGTAAAGCATGCACCCGGGGTACGACCCGTAGTCGCCCCAGAAGCACCAGAAGAAGGAGCTGGACCCGAAGTCCTAGACTTCTTAAATAACCTTTGATACCCGGACTTTGAAGTAGTCGGCACTTTGAACCTAGACTTCTTATCACCAATGCTCTTCTTCGCTTGAACATTCTTCATATCCTCCTCCAAGGACCGGGCCGTGTTGACCAAGGTCAAGAAACCCTGCGTCATCGGCCCCGAGAGTAGTAACCTTAAATCATCTCTTAACCTTTCGTAGAATCGATTCGTCTTGCGCTCCTCATCCGCGATGGTGGAGCTAGCATATCGACTCAATCGAGTAAACTCGTGGAGGTATTCATCCACGCTACTGTCTCCTTGAACCAACTTTAGGAACTCGTTCTCCAATGCTATCCTCTGCGCCGAAGAGAGGTACCTAGCCAAGAATAGTCTCGAGAACTCTTCCATCGAGACGTCTATAAGTTGCCTTCCTCTCAATAGATGCAACTCCAAACCCTCCCACCACAGCCTAGCGTCTCCATCCAACAGGAACGTAGCTATAGTGGTCATCTGCCACTCTTCTATCTCTGTTGCTGTCAAGACTGTCTTCACACGGGAGAGCCAGTCTTCAGCTTGAGATGGGGTTCCCAACCCCGAGAATACCGGAGGATTAAAGCTCATGACATGTTTGAGCTGTTTCTCGGTTGCCCTCCTCGGCACCACCGGTTCCTCTACTACATGTTCCACCCTTCTCTGCTCAGCCGCTTGCAGTGATACCCGCTCCATCGTAGGAGCGGGCTGCTGCACCTGACTTGCAGGCTGCGCATTGATCATTGCAAACACTGCTTCAGCCACCAGTTGAATGGTTTCGGCCAAAGGAGGTGTTGCAGGAGCATCATTTGGAGCACTGCTAGCCTCAGAACTCGACGTTCCGACGGCCCAACACCGCTTCTGGTCACCTATAGTGGCACAAAACACCGTTAAGCGACCAAACAAAATTGCAAACAGCAATTATAGGAACACACAGGTTCCCCAAACACGTGTATTTTCATTCCTAAGTGGACATTCATGTGTTCTTTTGTTGTTATAACGATGACGCACACACATGTGCTCACCACCTCTTAAAAAGAATTCGTCCACAAATTCATTTTAAGTCTGACCAAAACCCGTAGTCTGATACCAAATTGTAACACCCCCTATCTGTCGCATAGCATATAGCAGTAGGTCCGGCCGGGGCCCGACGCCATATACCACAGACAGACCGGGTGGTTACTCAATGGAAACCATCCAACCAATCCAACGTCCTACACAGAGCATTCTAGCGGAAGCAGTTTAAATAGTTGCAATTAAAAGAACCCAGAAAAAAGCATGAATGTCCACTAACAAGCCAAAAAGGAATGAAGTACATACACAAGTACTGCCCTCAAGACCTTACAAATGGTTTACTCATATGACATGTTTTCCATACCATGGCTCGCATGCCGGTCATACATAAACAAAAGCAAGTAAAACACTCCAATTAGGCCTTCGAGGGACGGCTTCGCAATTTGGGCTTTAGCCCGCTATTGACCGCTTGGTCCAGCAACACCTGCAAGCACAATCCACCGTACGGTGGCAAACAAAAGCAATGGTCAGCAATGTTGAAAAAATTATAACGATCACGCCCCCAACACGGGGCGACGATGCTCCTTACCTGTACTTTACTAGTATAATCCAGCAGTATAGTAATGTCACTACAACACAGGCGTAGGCTCGCACGGCCACACACCCCGTGCACTCAGGGCACATTCTCGGTGATCACGGTCAAAGTCCACCGACTAACCACTATCCCTTTGGACGGACAAACAATGAGCATTTTGTCTTCCCGGCATGGGTCACAGTAATTTAAACCATAGACTGCCGAAGACCCTCATCTATGCCAACAGCTCTAACCGAACGACATAGAACGGGTACGGTTCCGCCTAACCCGTTGCTCACACCGCAACGTTAATTTAAAACATATACGCGGGTCAAACTTCTTCCGAGTCCCGTTTCCGTCACACATTTCACATAACCCGGTTATGTTCAAGTTGGCTCCCAGGCCACCAAGTTGGCTCCCAGGCCACCAAGTTGGCAAGATCACGTATCTGCCCAGTTTTCCGGGTGCACCTTGGGGTTAATCCCCACGGCTCCCTGTTGCAATCTACCACGTAAAAAAGCCGAAAAACACACATTCGCATAGAGTCTTCTTCGGCCATTTATGCAATGCAACATCACCGATCCAGACCAACATGTCCGGATAGGCTTCACACATCATGCATATGTCCGTTCTAGAATACGGACTCTAAACAACGGGGACTTTACATATCTACCCGAAGGAACGCCTCAAACTCACCGCAAATTCGCGAGAGCGGGCTTCCTATGCAAAAGACGCAGAGCTTCACATGCTCAAAAAGAGAATCGTTACCCTATCGTTCTTTCTTGGCGCCATGGAAATGTACGCGGATGAAAAGCACCGCAATCTCCTTGCATTCGTAGATCCGAAGTCGGCTCGCGATTTGGAGCTCTGAAACTCCTCCAATGACTGGATCTAGACTTCTTCTTCCTCCTTTGCTCTCACCTCTATCTAAGATTTAGACAGAGAACTACGGCAGAAAAATAAGGGTTTTGAAACCCTTCTCTCGGGTATAACCCCTTCGGGATAACCACAGCCGTCGGATCCCACAAAAGGGATGCACGGATACGATCCAGGTCCGACCTAGAGAAATGGGGCTAAACACCACACGAATCACCAACAGGAGCAGGAGACGTCCGCGTCAAAACAGTGTCGGAACAATTAGTCAACTCCCGCCAAAACCCGTGTGTCGACACTTCGCGTCGACAGAGTCAAACACGCCACAATCCGCCCCGCGCTCGACAATCGTCGAAACAAGATCGTCGACCGCTGCCAGATCGTCGAACGGAGATCTCTGGCCAAATCGTCGAACGCAGCCAGATCGTCGAATGGAAATCTCTGGCCAAATCGTCAAACACACGGCCCGATCGTCGAACCCACGACCCGATCGTCGAACAAAGATCGCTGGTACGATCTTCGAACACACGGCACGATCGTCGAACCCACGGCCCAATCGTCGAACCAAACTCGACACGCCCTGGGACACGCCGATGTCCAGGGCCGTGTTTGCTGCTCGACGATCGTCGAACCCAATTTCGTCGACCTCCCGGCCAAATCATCGAACCCAACACGACACGCCCTAGGACATGCCCGTGTCCCAGGCCGTGTGCCTCCTGCCAAATTCCAAATTTGGCCCGGAACGCCTCCCGTCGCTCTTTTGAGTTTCGGGGCGTTACACTTTCTGACTGATGACGTGACCTAAGAATGCAATCTCTGAATGGCAGAACTCACATTTAGAAAACTTGGCTTACAACTACTTCTTCCTCAGGGTGCTCGGTACAATACTGAGGTGTGCATCATGATCTTTTGCACTCCCTGAGAACACCATGATATCATCGATAGAAACGATAACAAAACGATCCAAGTACTCCTGAAATACCCTGTTCATCAGGTCCATAAATACTGAAGGGGCATTGGTCAGCCCAAACGACATGACCACGAACTCGAAGTGTCCATACCTGGTACTAAAAGCTATCTTTTGAACATCCACGTCCCGAATCTTTAACTGATGGTAGCCCGACCTTAAATCTAACTTGGAAAAGTTGCACGAGCCCACCAACTGGTCGAACAAATCATCAATCCTGGGAATTGGGTATTTGTTCTTTATTGTCAGTTTGTTCAACTCACAGTAGTCTATGCACAGTCTCAGACTACATTCCTTCTTCTTCACGAATAGTACTGGAGCACTCCAAGGTGAAGTACTGTGACGTATAAAGCCCAAATCAAGCAACTCTTGCAATTGGCTCTTCAACTCCGCTAGTTCTCTTGGAGTCATCCAGTAGGGGGATTTGGCTACCATTGTAGCCCTGGGATACAAATCTATCGGGAACTCAATCTCTCTATCTGGAGGGGCACTAGGGAGCTCTTCTGGAAAACATCGGGGAAATCATGCACCACTAGTACCTCTGAGAAGTCAGCCTTAGCCTCCGCGTTCATCAGTACTACAAAGGTTTCACAACCCTTACTAATGCACCTTCTAGCTTGGACTATGGACATGATCATCTTCACTACTCCCTTCAATCCCTAAAAATAAAATGTAGTCTGGTTAGGGCCCTCAAACTATCTCTGCTTCGCCCTACAGTCAATCCGCCCATAAGCTCTGGGTTGTACCAAATCTCGACCCTATTGTGGTCTCCCATCTGTGTTCATCAATGCTTTTCCTTTGTCTACTCTATAAGAGCGACCAACCTCGTACTTCGACTGCAGGAACAAATTACATTTGCCATCTACAGTAATTTCATAAATGTAATGAATACAACTAGGTTTTGATTACCTGATTCGCACCAACTTCCTAACAGTAGCAAGATATGTGTCCAGGTTGTCAGCACTTGTAATGCATGCATGCGCTGGACAAACACTCTCCTAGATGGCGACGCTGAAATTTGGGACAAGGGGGTAGTCCTTGCTCCTGTCTCCAGACTGGCCACTCTTCTATGCATCAGGCTTCAGCTTCTTGTTTCAGTTCTTCCCTTGGTCATTTCTGCTCTATTGCGGCTGATGCAAATCCTGAGATCGCTTCGTATGGAAACTACTTCGCCTCTGAACTTTTTGCTGATCAGCCTCCAGCCTGCGAGCCGTATCCACTAAGCTCCTGTAGTCAGTATTGACCATGGTCATCAGCGGCTGCCTCAACGAGTCACGAAAACATCCACAAAGAGGTTGCACTTCTCAGCCTGATCTCCCTGCATCACGCCCACATATCGAGCCAGATGGGTAAGCTCTTGCTCGTACTCAGTAACGGTCTTGTCCCCCTGAAAAAGCCTAAGATATTTCTCCTATAGACCTCGTCGTGTGGAAGGAGGCATGAACCAACTTGCAAAAGCTCTAGAAAATTTGCCACATGTAAACATGTCTGACGTACGATCTCGCCAAAAGTATGGTCATACTATTTTAAAAAGAGCGTATCACTTCCTAAAATGAGAGGAAGTTTTCATGACGTTTTACCTGCATGATCATTTGTCTGGTACTTGTCCCACCAGACCTTTGCCTCACCTCGGAGGAGGAAAACTGTTAGAGGAACCTTCTTGTTCTCCGGGCACTCCAAAACGTTCAACAGGTCTCTGGTGTTTGCTATCCAATCATCTGTGTCCATCAGGGTCTCATCCCCACTGAAGTTCGAGAGTTGAAGCTCTATAAAGTTCCTCAAATAACATTTCAGGGTCATCTCCACGGGTGCTGGGGCAGGAGCAGATGCAAGAGCTGGTACTTGTACTGGAGCTGGAAACCATGTAGCAAGTCCTCTCTGAAACTCCATCAAGGCAACAGTTGTAACGCCCTGAAACTCAAAAGAGCGACGGGAGGCGTTTTAGGCCAAATTTGGAATTTGGCAGGGGGCACACGGCCTGGGATACGGGCGTGTCCCTGGGCGTGTCGTGTTTGGGTCAACGATTTGGCCGAGAGGTCGACGAAATCTGGAGTCGACAATAGTCGAGCAGCGAACACAGCCTGAGACACGAGCGTGTCTCAGGGCGTGCCGAGCTCGTGTCGACAATCTGTCAGGAAAGTCGACGATTTTCGCTCGACGATGTGTTGAGACAGGGAACACGGCCTGGAACATGGGCGTGTCCAAGGCCGTGTCGGGTGGTCGACGAACTGCGCTCGACGAAATGTTGAGACAGTGAACACGGCCTGGAGCCCAGGCGTGTTCGTGTTTGACACGGGCGTGTCAAATAGGACACGAGCATGTCCAAGACCCGTGTGAGTCTCGGGTTGGTGTTAGTCCTGTGTTGATGGAGGAACACGCCCGGGAACACGGGCATGTACTGGCTGACACGGGCGTGTCAGGTCGAACACCGGCGTGTCGGGTGCCCGTGCGTTTTTCGAGACACGTCGATTTTGACGGCAAATGGGGGACACGGCCCTGGACACGGGCGTGTCGCAGGCCGTGTTCGGCCCAGGTTTTGCTTTTCAGCTACGGATCGTGGTCGTTCGTTTCCTTATTTTGGGATCCGACGGCTAGGGGTTGTTCCTACTGAGATATACCTGGGAATAGAGTTTCAAATCCCTCACTTCTTTCGCTAAAGTCTCTTTCTAAAGTCTAGAGAGAGGGGAGAGCAAGGAAGAAGAAAGGAATCTAAATCCGGTTGGCAGAGGAGTTTCGGAGCTCCAAATCGCGAGCCGACTTCGGATCTACGGAGGCAAAAAGATTGCGGTGTTTTTCATCCACATACATTTCCATGGCGCCAAGGAAGAATGCTAGAGTAACGATTCTCTACTTGAGCATGTGAAACTCTACTTCTTTTGCATAGGGAATCCCGCTCTCCCGAGTTTGCGGTGAGTTTGAGGCGTTCCTTCGGGTAGACATGAATAGTCCCTGTTGTGTACATGTAGAGTCCGTAATCGAGAATGAATATAGGCATGATGTGTGAAGCCTACCCGGACAAGTTGGTCTGGATCGGTGACGTTGCATTGCATGAAAGGCCGGAGAATACTCCGTGCGAATGTTTGTTTTTTGGGTTTTCTACAAGGTAGATTGCAACAGGGGGCCTTGAGGATTAACTCCAAGGTGCACCCGGAAAACTGGGCTGACGCGTTGTTCTGCCATCCTGTGGGACTGGGAGCCAACTTGAACATTACTGGGTTATGTGATATATGTAAATGATTTGGGACTCGGGAAGGTTTGACCCGAGCATATGTTTTAAATTAACGTTGCGGTGTGAGCAACGGGTCAGGCGGAACCGTACCCGCTCTATGTCGTTCGGTTAAAGAGACCTAAAGTTACTTGGCACTTACCATTGACATAGATAGAGGGGCTTAGGCAGTGGCCAGAAAGACCAATTGCTTAGGAGATATTGTCGTCCAAGGGGCGGTGGTGAGTCGGCTGACTTTGACCGTGATCACCGAGAATGTGCCCTGAGAGCACGGGGCGTGTGGCCATGCGTGTCTGCGCCTGTGATGTAGTGTTAGTATTTTACTGCTTGATTATGCTAATAAAGTGCAGGGAAGGAGCATCGCCGCCCCGAGTTTGGGGGCGGGATCATTATAATTTGGTTAGCATAGCTGACCGTTGCCTTTATTTGCCACCATCGCGGTGGATTGTTGCTTGCAGGTGCTGCAGTACCGAGCGGTCCTTAGCGGGCTAAAGCCCAAATTGCTGAGCCGGCCCTTGAAGGGCTAATTGGAGTGTTTACCTATTTTATTCATGTATGACCGGCTTGCGTGCCGAGGTTTAGAAAGCATGTAATTTGAGTAAACCATTTTGTAAGGCCATAAGGCCAGTACTTGTGTATTTGTACTTCATTACTTTTGGTTCTGTTTAGTGGACATTCATGCTAGTGTTGGGTTCTTGTTATTGCAACTAATAAAATTGTTTCCGCTAGAATGACTCTTTGTAGGACGTTGGATTGGTTGGATGGTTTCCAATGAGTAACCACCCAGTCTGTCTGTGGTATATGGCGTCGGGCCCCGGCCGAACCTACTGCTATATGCTATGCGACGGATAGGGGGTATTACAATTTGGTATCAGACTACTGGTTTCGGTCAGGTTTAAATGAATTCGTGGGCGAATTATTTTTAACGGGTGGTAAGCACATGTGTGTGCGTCATCGTTATAACAGCAAAAGAACCCATGAATGTCCACTTAGAAATGAAAATACACGTGTTTGAGGAATCTGCGTGTTCCTATAATTGCGTTTTGCAATTTTGCTTGGTCGCTTAACGGTGTTTTGTGCAACTATAGGTGACCAGAAGCGGTGTTGGGCCGCCAGAAAGTCCGGTTTCTGAGGAGTATAATGCACCCAGTGAGGTGTTTGAGACCCCTCCTTCGTTTGAAACCGTAAGAAGGATCGTTCAAGCGGTGTTCGCTGTGACTAATGCACAGCATGGAAGAAATGTACAACCTTATGCCCCTGTTGTGACTTCAACACCGGGTGGCGTGATGGAGCAGATGATATTTGGTAGACCATCGGGCCAGCAGCTGAACATGCGTTTAGTGCAGGGAGCGCACTCAGTTGACGAATATTTGCAAGCATTTCTTATAATGGTCTACGTGGCGAGCTGCGAATCCTACTGCTAGGACCAAAATTATTAGGATTCCGAGCCTTGGTGGAGTCGGCTAGATCTTTGGAAGTAGACTTGAGGAAGACTCACCCGATGCCAGCGACTATGGTATCGAACTATGCAAGCCCCATAAGAGCTGCATCCAGCAGAATGCTGGAGAAGGGGGCTACAACATCGACTAGCAAAGCTACTTACACTTGTCATACTTGTGGAAGGAAAGGGCACTTTGCCCGAGAGTGTCAGAATGGTGCTCAGAAGACTATGAAAGCTATGTCAGGTGTAAGACCCCATTTTTTTTTTTTAAAAACACAGGGTCTTATGCCCAGAACCGCCGCTTTGCGGTGACACCTTCTCGCCCGGAAGCGTCATCACCACAAAACGTCGTTTCTGCCGGCCAATTCGATCGCAGCATAGTAACAAAATTAGAGTAATAACATGCGAAGCAAAACTCTAAGTAAAAGTCCACAGAAATATCACATCAAGTAAAATATCTCCACGATGGGAGAGTCCACAAAACCAAGCACTGTAAATAAGGGCTTATGCCCGATACAACAATTCCTCACCACAAGATCTCTCATGTGGAAATAAAATAAATACTACTAGAGTAAGGGCCTCACGGTCCCAGCTGTCTGAACTCCTGTGCTAGACTGCCCCATCTCCAAGCGTGTCAACCTCTGGGGCTGCTCCTCCAATCTGGGCTCCGCGATCCCCTAAATGATGTGGTTCGAAAACCGTTAGTCTAAAAGACTAAGTCCTATCATCCCCCACCCCTTCCCCCATGGCTCCTAGGCACCGAGCGGAGAGGAAGAAAGGGAGGACTTGAAAGTGGAGAGTATATCAAATGCAGGTGACGGTGGACCTAAAACTAGCAATTTATATAGTAACTAAACATATTTGTAAACAAGTAAAGTAAAGTAACCTTAACTTATATGGGTACACATAAGCAAGGGGTCTTTTGCAAGGCTCCCATCGTATAAAGAGTCTCATACCAATTTATACGTTGGGGTGTCGGTTATTAACAGCAATATATATATGTAAAGAAAATTAACCTTAATTTATAAACTTGCCCACACAAGCTTATAGACCAAGGGGTCGTTTTGCAGGGCCTAATGTATAAGTGTCCCATACCACTTATATTTTAGGTGTCAAAGTGTTAAATGAATCGCTTATGCTATGACATGCAAGTGGGTATGATGGATCAAGCAAGTGCAACACACACACCCGACTCTGTGCACACAGACCTTTAGTTCCCCCTTTCTGGAGCCTCACCTCCCAGGATACCTCCGTAGTGGCAGACGGAAGCGGTGGGTTGGGCCTCGCCCACCTTTAAACCAGTATAGCACTACTGGTCAGACCTATCGTACGCCTCAACGCTGGTGCACTAAGCGGACTCCTGCGTACTCTTGCCGGCTGGCGCACCGGACTTCTGTTGGCGAAGTGCTATCACAACACTTGCCGAGTCAACGTATTGGTGTCTGTGCTAAGATCCTCCAATACCGAAGACCCACCACCTTAATTTCATTCCTTTTATGCACATGCAAATTTACGTACCAACACCGAGCCGAAGCTCACCGGGCCATCGTGCCCTCTTACCACAGCGACCGAGCCTACTGCTTGATCATCTAGCCAAAATTACTTCCCGTAACCTCGGGGTGTGTGAGAGTGAAACCCTAATTATTCTAGTTACTCTTGAAGTTTCTTTATTCCTATGAGTTGCGTTAGCCCAGGACTGCCCAAGGTATTCCCCGTGAAGGGCTCTCGAAGGCACTAGGAACTACGATGGGATTACGCCCAAAGCTCCCTTTCGTAAGGCACTTATTATTATTGGTTACTACACAAATCTCTCAATCCCTTAGGGTTATAATTGAATTCTAACCCAAGTGTATATGACTCCTTCTTTTCAACGAGGATGAGTGATCCTTTGTCGATCCCGAACCCCACACAACTCTAACCAACCTCCACTACTCATCTACACTTCTGATGACAAACCTAATTCACCTCCAGACTAATGCCCCATTATTCCAACTTCCTAAACTCATTGTGCACTTTGATTTGATTTCTGCTGTTTTTACTAATTGCAGACCTCCCTAAGCTAATATGATGTACTCAATAGGTGATACTCTAAATTCTCCTCCAATAACTCTACAAATTTTACCAGAGGTCTATTATGATAAATATAGTCTAAATTCAGAAAATCATATTTTCCCCAATTAATCTACTATTTATTGAATTTTCCTCAAAAACTAGGCCATAGTCAATTTGAACATGAACCATAAGATTTTCTCAGGTAATGGCCTCCTAAAATTTTTATTCACTAAATAACAGAGAAATATTATTGTTTGCCAATTTCCATAATTTTCCAGATAGTTCTTGACCTCTAAGGATTTATTAAAAATAATTCCTAAGACCAAATATAATGAAGGAAGTGCCACAAATATGTCTACAATAATTATGTAAAAATTACTAGGGCTTCATAAGGAACTAGAAACATCATGATGAAGAAATTAAAATTTTTTAGACAATTTAAATGTCATTATTAAATTTACCAAAGTTCCATAGAATTAAATAATTAAAGAAGCAACTACTAAATATCATTCTTCAAAAATTTCATAAAACTTTACAGAGATGGGTACCATGATTACAAGCCCCTTTGCTAAGTTTCATCAGATTTAATCAAGTATATTTGTCTCCAAAAAATTCCTAAGTGAAAATTGTAAAACATGACTTTGTGAATAAAGTACCAAAAATATTCATCCAAAATTTATTATAAAATTTCCAGAGATATATATACCCTAAACAACTACCCATTCAAACACTCAGCCCTTTTCAGAAAGTTTTGGTATTAGATCTTATGATTTCAAGCTAGTGCCCTAAACTAGGGTTATAGATTTAAGGGGTTTGAATTCTTCCAAATGCCCTAAAATTTTAACCACAGGACCATAGTAACCCTATGGACATCATTCCCAAGTTTCAAGTCCATCCAAGGTCTTTTGACCCCAAATTCTTCAAACCCTAGAAATTAACCCTAAAGGGCCTACCCTAAAATTCTAGGGCTACCCTAGTCCAAACCACTCCAAACTTCATAAGTGAGTGTAAAAAGTCAAATTATATCAGTGGCCAAAATTTCAGCCTCTGATGAGGGAATTTGGCCACTCAACCATCAAATAGTGGCTTTTGACCAAAATACCCTTATAAGGTCATATATAGGGTGGGTAAATTACCTATCCTAAACATCTCCAAATGAGCTAAAGTTTTAACCCTATACCTATCATGACATCTAAGACCACCCACCAAAATTTGGGGGAGTTTTAAATTAATTAGGGCACATAATTAAATTAATCATGATTTATTAAATTTTTCTAAAAACTATAGAAACATATTCTCCAAAAATTCTAAATTTTGGACAGGTTCTAGATATGACTAAGACTTTCTCACTGCCTAAATTTCAACTTGTTTGGACAAGGAATGAAGTGTGGGCACCAAAACTAATTTCTGTTTAGGCCTAGGTATAAGTCCTACCAAAAAGGGTACCCTGCTCTAACCAGTGGCCCAAAAGGGTCCAAGCAATTTTTGCTACAAGCTAGACACCCTAATCTACAATTTTCATGTTGGGCAGATTTCCATTCAGGGTCCCTAAGTATTTTTAAAAATTAAATACATTAAATACATCTAATGTGACAGAAATGAAATGATATTTATTTAAATCCTAAAGTATCTGATTTGATGCCGCGCGAATCTTGGCGCAGATCGACGGCGCTGGGTTATCGTCCCCGATGAGCCAACGGCCAGGATTGCTTCTTCCTGTGCCGACTTCAAGCGTCTGCCGCCGGCCACCCAGTCCCTTCCCCGGCCGGCCACCGCCACCATCACCTCCGTTGAGGTGGTGGCTATCGCCAGACGGCGGCACAGCCGCCGGAGGGGCGGATTCCGGCGATCCAACCAATAAAATTTTCGGCCGAAAGCCATGAATTTTGCGAATTGGATCGGGCTCAATTGTGCCCGAACCTTGGCCCTAATGAAACCTAAGATCTACCCATGAGAAAAGAGGAGGAGGAGGACCTTGTTGGCGGCCTGGAGACGAGCGGATCTGCGGGTTGACATGGTGGTGGCGCCGCCGATCGGAATTCTGCAATCTCCCAGTAAACTCGCCGGATTTCTTCAGTTAAGGATTGGGAAATTCTTCTCCAAGCTCACTGATGATGTTTAAAACATCAGAGGGGGAGAAGAATGGAAGAAACTGCCATGGCCATCATGGCCATTAAAGGCTTGTTTCGGCCATGATGGTGGAGGCTGTAACAGCCCCTTGACAGCCAGGAAAACGGCTGGAAACTCCTCCCCTTCACTGGAGGAGATGAATGCTGCCATCAATGGGGACCATTGGCCTTTCCTTGGCCAATCTCCTCCTTCAACTCTCTTTCCCTTTTCTCTCTCCTCCATTAGTATGGAATGAAGCTTTCTCTCTCTTTCCTAGTCACCAAAGCTGACCATGCTGACTCCCCAGCCTATTAGCAGCCCTTTCCACCCATAATATTTCATTATATTGTGGTTAACTTAAAAGGAAAAAGGGGTTGAGCTTGGGTTGACCCATTTAGGCTAATTTGACCTAACAATAGAATAGAGTTGACCTTGGTCAACATGACCAATTGAGTTGACCCCAATGGGTCCTTGGTGACCCATTGGACTCCCTTAAGGTCTAGGAAGACTTGAGTAGGGTTGGTTGGGCATCGTGGGGGTCACATGCCCCTTGGTAAGGGCACTTTGATCATTTTAGGGCTAGAGTTGACTTGGGTCAACATAACCATTTGGGTTGACCCCATTGGGTCCTTGGTGACCCATTGGCCTCCCCTAAGGTCTAAGAAGGGTTATGTAGGGTTACCCTGCACTTTGGAGGTCACATACCCTTAGTAAGGGTACTTTGACCAGATTAGGAGCTTGAGTTGACTTGGGTCAACCTGGCCTCTAGGGCTGACCCCAATGTGTCCTTAGTGACCCATTGACCTCACTTTAGGGTTAGGAGGGCATAGGTGGGGTCCTCTAGGCTAGGAGTAGGTCAATTGACCCTAAGTAGGCTAGTTTGACCCATTTAGGGCTAGGGTTGACCTTGGTCAACTGAGCCTCTTTGTTTGACCCCAATGGGTCCTTATGGCTCTAATGGGCCTCCCAAGGTATTAGGGGTGTTGTGGTAGGGTCTTGGGGTCAAGGTGTAGCCCATGGTCATCCTAAACCATTGCTCAGAGTTTTACTATTTGCAGACCATGATGATTTTCCACATTTTGTCTCCTATCTCTTGGCCCATTTCTGGCTTCCTAGGGTTTGTCATGACCTAGTCATGGCCAAAACCACTCTTAGGGGTCTAGTTGGAAATGGGATGTTACAAATCCCAATAAACAAAACAAAGATTTCGTCCCCGAAATCAAGGTTGAGTCTGCGGGACTTACTACCGAAGAAAAGAACCTTGTAACATCCCAGCATGGCGGCTTGTGTGCTAAAATAGGTTTAAAGGGAAACCTAGATATATGACCATTTCGCCCAATCGGCAGACCAAGATCCCAATAAACAAGGATAAGCCCCCAATAAACAAAAGATAAGCCTCTATCTGCCTAGAGCAGCCCTTAGTAAATTAAAGCAGGAGAATAAATTAACATCTTGAGGGGTCTGAGAGGTATACCTGACTGAATAGCTCTGGGTATCTTTGTCGCATCAGGTCCTGCGGCTCCCAGGTATGCTCCTCCTGGCCGTGGTTCCTCCATAGGACCTTGACTAATGGGACCTTCTTGCGACGCAGGACTCGTACTCCTCGGTCGTCGATCCTAACCGGCTCCAAACGAACTAACCGGTCCGAAGCTACCGGCCATTCGGTGGTCGTAATCCGCTGCTCCGGGCGTAGTAGAGCCCTTCTCAGCGAGGATATGTGGAAAACATCATGCAGAGCTGCCAGCTCTGGTGGCAACTCTAGCCTGTAAGCCAGGACCCCTATCCGCTCCAGGATCCTGTAAGGGCCCATATATCTGGGGCTGAGCTTCTTCCTTCGGCCACGCATCCGAGAAACTCCATGCATAGGCCGGATCTTCAAAAACACTCAGTCCCCGACCTGAAATTCCACCTGACGATGGCGGGCGTCATAATACTTGGCCTGCCTGCTCTATGCCTCTAACATCCTGTCCCTGATCAACCTCACCTGAGCCTCGGTGTCTTCAACAAAATCCTATCCCAAAGCCTTCGGGTCCTCATCCTGAATCCAAGAGAGTGGGGTTCTGCATTTTCGTCCATATAGAGCCTCGTAGGGGGCCATGCCTATGCTGGCCTGATGACTGTTATTGTACGAGAATTCCACCATCGGTAACATCTTTTCCCAAGGCTCTCCTCGGTCTAGGATGCATAGACGTAGCAGGTCTTCCAGTGTCCGATTTGTGCGCTCTGTCTGCCCGTCCGTCTGAGGGTGGAAGGCGGTGCTAAAAGTCAGTCGAGTGCCCAAGTATGCCTGAACCGACCACCATTCCCTGGATGTAAACCGACCGTCCCGATCTGACACGATCGTCCTGGGTACTCCATGATAGCGAATGTACTGCTCCACAAACTTCCGAACCAGAACCCCCACTGAATCGTCCTTCCTGACTGGTATAAATCTAGCCACCTTCGTCAATCGATCTACGATGACCCAAATCGAATCATTTCCCGTTCGTGATCGGGGGAGACCATGAATAAAATCCATCGCAATATCCTCTAACTTCCACTCTGGCACTGGAAGAGGTTGCAACAATCCCGCGGGGTTTCTGCATTCCGCCTTCACCAACTGGCAGGCTTCGCAATGGGTCACGAAGTGTGTAATATCCCTCTTCATTCCTGGCCAGAACATCATCCTCTTCAGATCGGCCATCATCTTGGTGATTCCCGGGTGTATCGAATACCTACTGCAATGCGCTTTCGCCATGATATCCTCCCGGATCTGACCTCCTGCGGGTATATAAATCCTTCCTCTGAAGTACAATAGCCCATCCTTCAAGGAATAATCCCCCGTCGAACCCTCCTCCAAGGTTCGAAATATCGGTTCCGCCCGAGGGTCTGTCTTCTGCCCTTCCCTGATGCGGTCCCGGATATCATCAATAGCGATCATCGACGCCACATACTCCATGTATAATTCTGGATCGTCCTCGGATACTAGGGATATCTGCATGTCCCCGAAAGACCGGACCAGCTCCATAGACATAAGCTGAGGTCCCTTCCCTGCAGCATCTCCTCTCCGGCTCAACGCATCCGCCACCACGTTCGCCTTCCCGGGGTGGTAGTGCATAGTATACTCATAATCTGTCAGGAACTCCACCCAACGCCTTTGTCTGATGTTGAGGTCTTTTTGCGTGTCCACGTATCTCAGGTTCTGATGATCGGAGAAGATGTCGCAATGAACCCCGTACAGATAGTGCCGCCAAATCTTCAAGGCGAAGATTACCGCGCCCATCTCCAGATCGTGGACCGGGTAATTTTTCTCGTGAATCTTCAACTGTCGAGAGGCATAAGCTATCACATGCCCGTTATGCATCAGAACGGCACCCATCCCTTGGTAGGAGGCGTCGGTATACACCTGGAATCCCTCCCTTCCTGACGGAATAGCGAGGATGGGAGCCGAAGTGAGCCGACTCTTCAGCTCCACGAAGGCTGCCTCGCACTGTGGTGTCCAAATAAAAGGGGATTCCTTCTTCGTCAGAGTCGTAAGAGGGAGCGCGATCCGGGAGAATCCCTCTACAAACTTCCGGTAGTACCCGGCAAGTCCCAAGAAGCTCCGTACATCTGTCGCCGTCTTCAATGGTGGCCAATCCTGAACGGCCCGAATCTTGGCCGGGTCTACCGCCAACCCAGCCCCACTGACGATATGCCCCAAGAAGGCCACCTCCTTTAGCCAAAACTGGCATTTGCTGAATTTTGCGTACAGCTGATGCTCCCGTAACCTTTCCAATGTCAAGGCCAGGTGTCGTGCGTGCTCCCCTTCCGTCTTTGAGTAGACAAGGATGTCGTCAATAAAGATGATGACGAATACATCCAAATATTCCTTGAACACCCTGTTCATAAGGCTCGTAAATGCTGATGGTGCATTCGTGAGCCCGAACGGCATCACTGTGAACTCGAACAGTCCGTATCGGCTACTGAAAGCGGTCTTCGGAATGTCCTCTTCTCGGATCCGCAGCTGATAATAACCTGACCTTAAGTCAAGTTTCGAGAAGAAATGTGCTCCCTCCAGCTGGTCGAACAACTCATCGATTCGTGGGAGTGGGTAGGTATTCCGAACCGTGAGTCTATTCAGCGCTCGATAGTCTATGCACAGGCGGAGACTTCCGTCCTTCTTCTTGACAAACAGCACCGGGGCTCCCCACGGTGAAGAACTTGGCCAGACGAACCCTGCCTCTACAAGTTCCTGCAGCTGACTCCGGAACTCTGCCAACTCCTTCGGGGCCATCCGGTAAGGGGCCCTAGATGCCGGCCTGGCTCCGGGCACTAACTCTATCTGAAAATCCTGCTCTCGACACGGAGGTAGTCCTGGCAATTTCTCTGGGAAGACGTCGACGAAGTCCCGCACCACTGGGATGTCTGTCATGGCCCCCTTGGCCTCCTCTATCTCAAACAGAATCTGGTAGACCTCTTCCCCCTGTAGATGGGCCTTAACGGCCTGTACTGAAGATAAAAGCACACAAGAGGCGGATCTTATACCTTCGATGACAATAAACGAGTCTCCATGCCTCACTGTGATCTTCTTCGCTTGGCAATCAATCTGGGCATGGTTCCAGTGCAACCATGTCATGCCTAGGATCAACTCGAAGACTGGCATTCTAAGAATCGTTGCCGCCACTTCGAATGGCTTCCCGCCAATCTCCGCCTCCATGTTGCAGTGGGCAGAGGTGAATAGCTCTGATCCATCAGGTAAACGCACCCTCCTCGTCAGGCCTGTGAACCGTTCTACGCCTTCTAGCCCTTCCACGAAAGCCTCTGATACGAACGAGTGCGAAGCACCCGTGTCGAACAATGTGTAGGCGGGTTTGCCGCTGACGAAGACTATACCTGGATCGGTTAAATGTCTTAGGATTCTGTAACTAGTTTCTTCCTATTTAATCATTTTTTTTTTGAGAAGTTCCAAAAAAAAAATTGACAGCAGAGATAACGGAATTTTTATTTAAATAATTTAAAAACTCTTGTCATACCTGTTATGACTTGCTCCGGGTTTCGAGGCTGTGCCAGATCCAAGGCATACACCTGCTCCCTTTCCGGTCTACGATCGCCACCTGGGTATCCACGTCCTCGGCCACGACCCCGGCCTCCGAAGTATGGCGCTGGTGGGGCAGCCTGTGGTGCTGGTGGGGGTGCCCTCCCCATGGGACAGTTCCTCCTAATGTGCCCCACCTGGTGACAATCGAAGCACACTGGCGGTTGATACGCCATTCCCCCGGGTCTCTGTTCGTCCCGCCTCTGAACTGGTGGTGGAGCCATCAACACTGGTCTTCCTATCTCCTGTCTCGCCTCCTGATGAGGCTGGTCTTCTACCCTTCTTCCATCTGTGATGCGGCCCCGCCGCTGATCATTTCGGGCTCCCCGGCTCTGGTCTTCATTTGGCCGCTTCCGGCCCCGAGTAGTAAGCCAATCCGCCTCGATTCTTTTCGCCATCTCCAAAATCCGGGAGATGGGCCCGTCAGATACAAATAGTAAGGTCTCCCTCAGCTCCTCCCGCAGGCCCTTGTAGAACCTTTTTGTATACCCAGCTTCGTCCAACTGATATGAGTCTGCAAACCGGGCTAAATGATCAAACTCTCGGTGGTACTCCACCACCGTCTTGCTCCCTTGCCTCAACTGCAAAAACCTGTCCTCCAGCTCATCTCTGGCTGATTGCGGAACAAAGTGCTCCAATAGCGCGCCCTTGAATTCCTCCCAAGCTATCTCCGCAGCCGTCCTGTCAGCAAAAATCGTATCCAGGGAAGTCTTCCACCACCTCTTAGCATGAGATTCCAAGCAAGACACGACCAAGGGCACCCTTTCCTCTCCACGGGCACTTGATCCCAGTCAACATCTCGTACATGATATCTAGCCACTCCTCTGTCCGGACGGCAGACTCAGTCCCACAGTAGGATGGGGGAGCGAGTCCTCGAAAGATACTCAGCCAGTTGGCCCCCGGGTTTGGCTGCGGAGCCAGAACCTGTTGAGCCCTGAAAGCATCCAAAATGGCTGTCAACGTCTGTCCCACCTCCGACTGTAGGAAAGGAGTAGGGACCGGGGGAGGTGGTGCAACGTCCGGAGTCCGCTGGGCCCCGCCTTGTGGTGTGGGCTGAGCTGGAGGCTGCGAAACAAACTATATTAGTGGGTAATCAGCTCAAATATATGCAAAGTGGACTATTTTACAAGTGATTCCTCCTTAGAGTCTCACCACTGCTTCCGCTGCTAGTTTGTCCGCAAACTAAGCTCGCGCGGGGGTGGACCAGGGGTTGTGGACTGTTACTTTTCGATCGGGGTTTCGCTCTGATACCACTTGTAAGACCCCATTTTTTTTTTAAAAAAAACACAGGGTCTTATGCCCAGAACCGCCGCTTTGCGGTGACACCTTCTCGCCCGGAAGCGTCATCACCACAAAATGCCGTTTCTGCCGGCCAATTCGATCGCAGCATAGTAACAAAATTAGAGTAATAACATGCGAAGCAAAACTTTAAGTAAAAGTCCACAGAAATATCACATCAAGTAAAATATCTCCACGATGGGAGAGTCCACAAAACCAAGCACTGTAAATAAGGGCTTATGCCCGATACAACAATTCCTCACCACAAGATCTCTCATGTGGAAATAAAATAAATACTACTAGAGTAAGGGCCTCACGGTCCCAGCTGTCTGAACTCCTGTGCTAGACTGCCCCATCTCCAAGCGTGTCGACCTCTGGGGCTGCTCCTCCAATCTGGGCTCCGCGATCCCCTAAATGATGTGGTTCGAAAACCGTTAGTCTAAAAGACTAAGTCCTATCATCCCCCACCCCTTCCCCCATGGCTCCTAGGCACCGAGCGGAGAGGAAGAAAGGGAGGACTTGAAAGTGGAGAGTATATCAAATGCAGGTGACGGTGGACCTAAAACTAGCAATTTATATAGTAACTAAACATATTTGTAAACAAGTAAAGTAAAGTAACCTTAACTTATATGGGTACATATAAGCAAGGGGTCTTTTGCAAGGCTCCCATCGTATAAAGAGTCCCATACCAATTTATACGTTGGGGTGTCGGTTATTAACAGCAATATATATATGTAAAGAAAATTAACCTTAATTTATAAACTTGCCCACACAAGCTTATAGACCAAGGGGTCGTTTTGCAGGGCCTAATGTATAAGTGTCCCATACCACTTATATTTTAGGTGTCAAAGTGTTAAATGAATCGCTTATGCTATGACATGCAAGTGGGTATGATGGATCAAGCAAGTGCAACACACACACCCGACTCTGTGCACACAGACCTTTAGTTCCCCCTTTCTGGAGCCTCACCTCCCAAGATACCTCCGTAGTGGCAGACGGAAGCGGTGGGTTGGGCCTCGCCCACCTCTAAACCAGTATAGCACTACTGGTCAGACCTATCGTACGCCTCAACGCTGGTGCACTAAGCGGACTCCTGCGTACTCTTGCCGGCTGGCGCACCGGACTTCTGTTGGCGAAGTGCTATCACAACACTTGCCGAGTCAACGTATTGGTGTCTGTGCTAAGATCCTCCAATACCGAAGACCCACCACCTTAATTTCATTCCTTTTATGCACATGCAAATTTACGTACCAACACCGAGCCGAAGCTCACCGGGCCATCGTGCCCTCTTACCACAGCGACCGAGCCTACTGCTTGATCATCTAGCCAAAATTACTTCCCGTAACCTCGGGGTGTGTGAGAGTGAAACCCTAATTATTCTAGTTACTCTTGAAGTTTCTTTATTCCTATGAGTTGCGTTAGCCCAGGACTGCCCAAGGTATTCCCCGTGAAGGGCTCTCGAAGGCACTAGGAACTACGATGGGATTACGCCCAAAGCTCCCTTTCACAAGGCACTTATTATTATTGGTTACTACACAAATCTCTCAATCCCTTAGGGTTATAATTGAATTCTAACCCAAGTGTATATGACTCCTTCTTTTCAACGAGGATGAGTGATCCTTTGTCGATCCCGAACCCCACACAACTCTAACCAACCTCCACTACTCATCTACACTTCTGATGACAAACCTAATTCACCTACCAGACTAATGCCCCATTATTCCAACTTCCTAAACTCATTGTGCACTTTGATTTGATTTCTGCTGTTTTTACTAATTGCAGACCTCCCTAAGCTAATATGATGTACTCAATAGGTGATACTCTAAATTCTCCTCCAATAACTCTACAAATTTTACCAGAGGTCTATTATGATAAATATAGTCTAAATTCAGAAAATCATATTTTTCCCAATTAATCTACTATTTATTGAATTTTCCTCAAAAACTAGGTCATAGTCAATTTGAACATGAACCATAAGATTTTCTCAGGTAATGACCTCCTAAAATTTTTATTCACTAAATAACAGAGAAATATTATTGTTTGCCAATTTTCATAATTTTCCAGATAGTTCTTGACCTCTAAGGATTTATTAAAAATAATTCCTAAGACCAAATATAATGAAGGAAGTGCCACAAATATGTCTCCAATAATTATGTAAAAATTACTAGGGCTTCATAAGGAACTAGAAACATCATGATGAAGAAATTAAAATTTTTTAGACAATTTAAATGTCATTATTAAATTTACCAAAGTTCCATAGAATTAAATAATTAAAGAAGCAACTACTAAATATCATTCTTCAAAAATTTCATAAAACTTTACAGAGATGGGTACCATGAGTACAAGCCCCTTTGCTAAGTTTCATCAGATTTAATCAAGTATATTTTTCTCCAAAAAATTCCTAAGTGAAAATTGTAAAACATGACTTTGTGAATAAAGTACCAAAAATATTCATCCAAAATTTATTATAAAATTTCCAGAGATATATATACCCTAAACAACTACCCATTCAAAAACTCAGCCCTTTTCAGAAAGTTTTGGTATTAGATCTTATGATTTCAAGCTAGTGCCCTAAACTAGGGTTATAGATTTAAGGGGTTTGAATTCTTCCAAATGCCCTAAAATTTTAACCACAGGACCATAGTAACCCTATGGACATCATTCCCAAGTTTCAAGTCCATCCAAGGTCTTTTGACCCCAAATTCTTCAAACCCTAGAAATTAACCCTAAAGGGCCTACCCTAAAATTCTAGGGCTACCCTAGTCCAAACCACTCCAAACTTCATAAGTGAGTGTAAAAAGTCAAATTATATCAGTGGCCAAAATTTCAGCCTCTGATGAGGGAATTTGACCACTCAACCATCAAATAGTGGCTTTTGACCAAAATACCCTTATAAGGTCATATATAGGGTGGGTAAATTACCTATCCTAAACATCTCCAAATGATCTAAAGTTTTAACCCTATACCTATCATGACATCTAAGACCACCCACCAAAAGTTGGGGGAGTTTTAAATTAATTAGGTCACATAATTAAATTAATCATGAGTTATTAAATTTTTCTAAAAACTATAGAAAACTATTCTCCAAAAATTCTAAATTTTGGACAGGTTCTAGATATGACTAAGACTTTCTCACTGCCCAAATTTCAACTTGTTTGGACAAGGAATGAAGTGTGGGCACCAAAAATAATTTCTGTTTAGGCCTAGGTATAGGTCCTACCAAAAAGGGTACCCTGCTCTAACCAGTGGCCCAAAAGGGTCCAAGCAATTTTTGCTACAAGCTAGACACCCTAAGCTACAATTTGCATGTTGGGCAGATTTCCATTCAGGGTCCCTAAGTATTTTTAAAAATTAAATACATTAAATACATCTAATGTGACAGAAATGAAATGATATTTATTTAAATCCTAAAGTATCTGATTTGATGCCGCGCGAATCTTGGCGCAGATCGACGGCGCTGGGTTATCGTCCCCGATGAGCCAACGGCCAGGATTGCTTCTTCCTGTGCCGACTTCAAGCGTCTGCCGCCGGCCACCCAGTCCCTTCCCCGGCCGGCCACCGCCACCATCACCTCCGTTGAGGTGGTGGCTATCGCCAGACGGCGGCACAGCCGCCGGAGGGGCGGATTCCGGCGATCCAACCAATAAAATTTTCGGCCGAAAGCCATGAATTTTGCGAATTGGATCGGGCTCAATTGTGCCCGAACCTTGGCCCTAATGAAACCTAAGATCTACCCATGAGAAAAGAGGAGGAGGAGGACCTTGTTGGCGGCCTGGAGACGAGCGGATCTGCGGGTTGACATGGTGGTGGCGCCGCCGATCGGAATTCTGCTATCTCCCAGTAAACTCGCCGGATTTCTTCAGTTAAGGATTGGGAAATTCTTCTCCAAGCTCACTGATGATGTTTAAAACATCAGAGGGGGAGAAGAATGGAAGAAACTGCCATGGCCATCATGGCCATTAAAGGCTTGTTTCGGCCATGATGGTGGAGGCTGTAACAGCCCCTTGACAGCTAGGAAAACGGCTGGAAACTCCTCCCATTCACTGGAGGAGATGAATGCTGCCATCAATGGGGACCATTGGCCTTTCCTTGGCCAATCTCCTCCTTCAACTCTCTTTCCCCTTTTCTCTCTCCTCCATTAGTATGGAATGAAGCTTTCTCTCTCTTTCCTAGTCACCAAAGCTGACCATGCTGACTCCCCAGCCTATTGGCAGCCCTTTCCACCCATAATATTTCATTATATTGTGGTTAACTTAAAAGGAAAAAGGGGTTGAGCTTGGGTTGACCCATTTAGGCTAATTTGACCTAACAATAGAATAGAGTTGACCTTGGTCAACATGACCAATTGAGTTGACCCCAATGGGTCCTTGGTGACCCATTGGACTCCCTTAAGGTCTAGGAAGACTTGAGTAGGGTTGGTTGGGCATCTTGGGGGTCGCATGCCCCTTGGTAAGGGCACTTTGATCATTTTAGGGCTAGAGTTGACTTGGGTCAACATAACCATTTGGGTTGACCCCATTGGGTCCTTGGTGACCCATTGGCCTCCCCTAAGGTCTAGGAAGGGTTATGTAGGGTTACCCTGCACTTTGGAGGTCACATACCCTTAGTAAGGGTACTTTGACCAGATTAGGAGCTTGAGTTGACTTGGGTCAACCTGGCCTCTAGGGCTGACCCCAATGTGTCCTTAGTGACCCATTGACCTCACTTTAGGGTTAGGAGGGCATAGGTGGGGTCCTCTAGGCTAGGAGTAGGTCAATTGACCCTAAGTAGGCTAGTTTGACCCATTTAGGGCTAGGGTTGACCTTGGTCAACTGAGCCTCTTTGTTTGACCCCAATGGGTCCTTATGGCTCTAATGGGTCTCCCAAGGTATTAGGGGTGTTGTGGTAGGGTCTTGGGGTCAAGGTGTAGCCCATGGTCATCCTAAACCATTGTTCAGAGTTCTACTATTTGCAGACCATGATGATTTTCCACATTTTGTCTCCTATCTCTTGGCCCATTTCTGGCTTCCTAGGGTTTGTCATGACCTAGTCATGGCCAAAACCACTCTTAGGGGTCTAGTTGGAAATGTGATGTTACATCAGGAGCAGTTGAGGACTTTAGTGCAAAGGAAACAGCGTTCAAAATGTCGAACACCTCCAAGTCTGGATATCGTAGGTGGTATAAAAAGGCTAGGGCTTTGGGTCTAGACCCTCCTTTCGGTGCTTCGGGGGCAACTACAGGCCAAACCCCGGGCGCATGTTACAACTGTGGGGAGCCAGGGCATTATGCTCGTGGGTGCCTAAAGTCCGAGAGGAAGCACGCCGTCGTGAGGACAGGTATGGTTTAAAGTTATAGCAGTTTAGCCTTAAATACTTGTTGCCCTTGTGCATGTTAGCTTAGAACTACTTGTGATAAGCTTTGTTCTGATTCTCGTTTATCTGGTGAGAGCACCGTTTGTTTAGGGAGCTTCGCATTCCTTTATTTAGGAATTATATTGCGCGTCGGAGTACCTCCTTCAATGGTAAGAGACAAATTGGATGTGTTATGGTCCAATGGTTCTCAATGCGCGCGGGTAGAATCTGTTGCGCTTAGGTATGGATTGGGAGTCAAGAGTTTGATTTACAAACGTCGTTACTATCGCTAGTGGAGTTTGACGTGATCTTTGGTATGGACTGGCTCTCAGAGCAGCAGGCATACATCGATCGCAATCGTAAGGGGTGGGGGGTTAAGTCAGGAAAAAGTCATGAGACGACTTTTACGGGCTTGAAAGGGTCGAGCAAGACGTTGAAGTCTGCTCTTCAGATGGTGAAGGCGGTTTGTGCTGGAGCAGAGCTGTCCTTTACGCTAGTGGAGGTTGAAAATCCTAAGCCTACGTTGGATAGTATTTCAGTGATATCGGAGTACCCTGATGTGTTCCCTGGTGATCTTCCTAGAGCCCCACCTCAACGGGAGATAGATTTCACGATTGAGCTAGTGTCAGGTGCTAAACTTGTGTCACACTCTCCATATCGGCTAGCGCCTAAGGTAATGGCGGAGCTGAAGGTTCAACTGCAATAGTTGTTGGAGCAAGGGTATGTGCGTCCAAGTTCGTCGCCTTGGAGCGCACCGGTCCTCTTTGTTAAGAATAAGGACGGGAGCTTGAGACTTTGTATTGATTATCGGGAGTTGAACAAGCTAACAGAAAAGAACAAGTACCCAATCCCGAGGATTGATGATATCTTTGATCAGTTAGTCGGGTCGACGGTGTACTCGAAGTTGGATCTCAAGTCCGGTTACTATCAGCTGAGGATAAGGGAGAGTGATATCCCTAAGACACGCTCAGTACGAGATACAGGCATTACGAGTTTACGGTCATGCCGTTTGGGCTGATGAATGCGCCGTCAGTGTTCATGGATTTGATGAACAAGACTTTCAGGGAGTACTTGGACCATTTTGGGATCGTCTTCATCGACGACATTTTGGTGTACTCGTAGAGTGGGGAAGATCACTTCAAGCATCTTCACTTGGTATTGGATACACTCAGGAGGAATCAATTGTACGCCAAGTTCTCGAAATGCGAGTTTTGGTTGTCCTCAGTGGCGTTCCTCGGTCATATAGTGAGTGGAGAGGGGATTGCGGTGGATCCGGCGAAGATTGTTGCGATACGAGAGTGGCCTGTGCTTTCTACGGTAGCGGAGGTCCGGAGTTTTCTAGGGCTCTCACTACTTTGACAAGGAAGGAGCAGAAGTTCGTTTGGACGTCGAAGTGCGCACGAGCTTTTGAGGAGTTGAAGTGTCGGTTGACCACGGCGCCTGTGCTGAGTTCGTCGAGTGGGGCCGAAGGCTTTGAAATCTATAGCGATGCTTCAGGCAGTGGTTTGGGTTGCGTGCTACTGCAGCATGGGAGCGTTATAGTGCATGGCTTGAGACAGCTGAAAGTGCACGAGAGGAATTATCTGGTCCATGACTTGTAGGTAGCGGCCATGATTTTTGCCTTGAAGCTGTGGAGGCACTACTTGTATGGAGTAAGGGTTGATATCTATACTGACCATAAGAGCCTGAAATATTTGTTGGATCAGAAAGATCTGAACATGCGGCAGCGTAGATGGATGGAGTTCCTGGGGGACTATACGTTCAAGATCCACTGCGTGCCTGGTAAAGGCAGTGCGGTTGCGGACGCGTTGAGTCGTCGGGCCCCAGCTCAAGCCAATTGGCTGTCGGTGCATGATGAGCGGTTGGTTCGGGAGTTCGTGGCGTTGGAGATCTCTTGCGTAGACAAGCAGTCAAGTGCTGAAGCACTATTATATTGGACTGAAGTTCAGTGTGACCTGGCTGATCGGATTCGGCAGGCTTTGATTATGGATGGCCACATGAAGCAGATCATGGTTGAAGCTCTGGATGGGTCAAATTCCCAATTCGTTGTTGAGGATGGATTGCTTAGGAAAGACGGTCGTCTGTGCGTCCCAAACGTGAGAAATTTGAGGGTGGATTTGTTGTACGAGACGCATTGTACCAAGTACTCGATTCAACCGGGGAGCACGAAGATGTACCGCGCTGTTAAGAAATTATTCTGGTGGCCAAGACTGAAGAAGGATGTGGCACTCTACGTGGCGAAGTGTCAAACTTGCGCCTTGGTAAAGGCGGAATGCCAAAAGCCGGGGGGGATTCTTGAAATCCTTGCCTATTCCAGAGTGGAAATTCGACAACATTACCATGGACTTTGTGCACGGGTTGCCAAGGTCGCAGAAGAGGGAACGACGCCATTTGGGTGGTCGTAGATCGTCTAACGAAGGTGTCGCACATCATTCCGCATAGGAAGGATGATCTCGTGGAGAAATTGACAAAGTTATATGTGGACAACATAGTACGGCTTCACGGTATGCCCCGCAACATCGTGAGTGACCGAGATGGGCGGTTCACGTCCAATAATTGGATGCTGGTGCAGCAGATGTTGGGAACAAAGCTGAGTTTCAGCACAGCCTTTCATCCGCAGATGGATGGGCAGACCGAGAGGGTCAATAGGACGATGGAAGACATGCTTCGCATGTGTGTCCTGGATTTTGGAAAGCAGTGGGAGGACCACCTATACTTGGTGGAGTTCGCGTACAATAATAGCTACCGGGCAAGCATACAAATGGCGCCCTTCGAGGCCCTTTATGGTAGAATATGTCTCACGTCATTGTCTTGGTTAGAAACGGGTGAGTCAAAGTTGTACAAGCGACAAGAGGTGGAAGGTGCTACTTATTTAGTGCGAACCATTCGAGAGAGGTTGCTAATTGCTCAGGACCGCCAAGCTAAGTACTATAATGACAAGCATAGGAACGTGGAGTTCGTTGTTGGCAACTGGGTGTACTTGAAGATCAAGTCGTTCAAGCGTGTCTCGCGGGTGCGGCTCTTAAAGAAGCTATGTGAAAGATATAGTACCTAAACACCTAGAGGGGGGGGTGAATATGTGACCAAATTCTTTTTAAACTTTAATGGCAGCAATCAGTTTTTAACACAGAATCTAATCTACTTTTGCACAGCAATCACACAGCATTCACAGCAAATCACAGCACACAGAAGACACACAGTTTTATAGTGGTTCCCCAAGCTTTGGGTACATCCACTTTCCCCCTTCGCCTATCTAGCAGTGTACTAGATTCGGCCAAATTTCTCCACTATCTCAGAACCCAAACTGGTTCCTACACCTCAGGCCCAAGGCCCTACAACTCAGCTTTTCCACAAAGCCTACACTCAGCCACAAAGGCCTACACTCAGCCACCAAGGCCTACACTCAGCCACAAAAGGCCTACACTCAGAAATTCCAATCTCCTACACTCAAGCTCTCAAGCCCTACACTCAGCCTTTATAATTACAGGCTTACAAAACTCAGATCCAAAGGATCCTACAAGATAAAAATGATTATACAATTGTTAACTCAGCAACCCAAAGACAAGAGAGGGGAGTTGTGAGTTTCTTGATGAGTTCTTGGAAGAACTCAGCTGAAATCAATCTGACTTAGCTTTCTTCAAAGCTTCTTGAAAGTAGAACTCAATAAGATTGACTCCTTCTGCAGTTGATCCTTGATCTCTGCTTCTTAAGATCCAGAATAAATCTGAACCCTTCTTCTCAGCCTAGTTCCAACGGCTGATTTCTTGGATGGAGCTCTCTCTCTCCAACTTCTTAGATCTGCACTATATTCTTCAAGGAATAGCTAGATCTTCTTTGTTTGATACTTGATCAATAATGTGAACTTTATCAATCTTCAACTTGTCGTTTCTGTAGACTGTATATGCCTATTTATAGGCCTTCTTCATGGTAACTGGCTGGTCCGGTTCATAACTGAATTCTGACATCTCTGATAGGTGTTGTAGACCGGCTGGAACGGCAGCTGTCAAGTCATCCAGTCAGTTCTTGAAAATTCTCTAACTGTCTGAAAGTGTCGAGACTTTCTGTCTTTAAGTGTCGACATTTATAGACCAAGTGTCGACACAAGATGTCTAAGTGTCGACACTAGCCTACAAGGTGTCGACACAACTCCTTGTGTTGTTGATTCTTTATCTCGACACCATTTGTTCTTCATGTGTCGACACTGATAATGAGTGTCGACACAAGTACTTGATCTTCTGTATTTTGCTGAATTCTTCTAAGTGTCGACACATCTCCTTTGTGTCGACACATCTTCATGTGTTGAATCTGTTAAGTGTCGACACTGCTTCTTGGTGTCGACACATGTCTTCAGTGTTGATACTTGTTGAGTGTCGACACAGCTCCTTGTGTCGACACTTGATTCTTCTGTTGAGACTTCAGCTGAGTGTCGACACATCCCCTTAGTGTCGACACTTGTACTTAGAATATTTTGTTGATCTTGTTGTTCTTTGTTAAGTGTCGACACAGCTCCATGTGTCGACACTTTCTTCAAGTGTTGAGTCTTCAGCTGAGTGTCGACACATTGTTCTGGGTGTCGACACTTACTTCAAGTGCTGACTCTTCTGTTGTGTGTCGACACATTGTTCTGGGTGTCGACACTTATACTTAGTCTCTGCTGACTTTTGCTGAGTGTCGACACAGCACCAAGTGTCGACACTTTCTGATGTAGACACAGTTTCACTGGGTGTCGACACAACTGTTAAGTGTCGACACTGCTTCACTGGCTTTTCTTCATTGAGTGTCGACACAGCTCCTTGTGTCGACACTTTCTGTCTGGTGTCGACTCAGCATCCCTGGTGTCGACACAAATACTCCAAGTGTCGACACTGCTTGTCTGGGTGTCGACAAAAGTCTTCTTAAGTGTCGACACTTTCCCTCTGGGTGTCGACACATGGACTTAGAAACTTTTTGCTTTATTCCTGCAAATACTTAACCTGCACAAGTAACTCAAAATACATCAAATACATTTTGATGTATATCATTGAGTTGGGTGAGGCTTCTTCAAATCAGGTACATTTAAACCAATGTACCCAACAATCTCCCCCTATTTGGAGAAGTCATAACCCTTAGTCAATGATATACACCATTCATAATTAAAATATAAAATGATGTAAAGCAGGATTATATACAGCAGGGTAAAGATAAACATGTATCAATTACACATGTATACAAATACATCATCACAGAACAAATATGAAATAGACATAGACATCATCACAGAACAAATATGAAATAGTTTTAACATATAACACATTATTCTAATATCTGTCATATTCATTTCCAGAAGTTCACAAAATGTTTTACATCAAAAAGATTACAAAGTAAACTTCAAGAAAATTCTAATTCTATTTCTGTTCTGGCTCCTTAATCACAATTCCTTTTCCAACTTGAACTTTAGCTTGAACAGGAGCATCAGCAACTTCAGCATCAGCAGGCTTCTTGCCTTTCAAGTCTTTCTTCTTAAGCTCTTTTGCTTTAATCTTCTGCCTTTCAAAGTAATGGTAAGGTTTAGGAAAGTACTTGCTAGGCTCCTGAGCAGTAGGAGGTAGCTTTACCATCTTGGCCTTCCTTCTGTATTGAACTATGGCCTCCTGCCTAGACTCATGTTTTCTCCATTCAGCCTCAGAAAACCATTTGTTCCTGTCATGCACATTATCTTTGGCAGCTTTCCAGGCAGTCAATATAATGTTTCTAGAGGTAGGGCTCCACTGCTCAAAGTCTGGTCTTTGTTCAGCTTGTTCCCTAAACCTCTTCTTAGACAATCTTGTCTCTTCTTCTTTCTGCAGTGCCTCTTGCATAGCTTCAGACATTGGCTGAACAACTTTCTCAAGAATGACATTGTCCTTACCCCCAGGTGGGCTATACATGGACAGAATGTCAGCATGAATCATGTCAAAATCTGAAGGAGGGTAGATAACTTGAGCTACTTCTGGTTGCTCCCCTCCTAGATATGCAGGTTGAATTCCAGATTCAGCAACATCATTGTCATCACACAGAGGAGGATATTCAAGAGTGGCTCTGATGGAATTAGAAATCCATTTGGCATGCTCAGAGCTGGCTTTGACTAATACTCTCTCCCCCTTTATGACTTCTCTAGCCATGTGATCTCTGACATCATCCTTCTGAAATCTGATTTGATTATCCAAGTATCTGACTCCATCTTTAAAGAAGGGTTTGAGCTTTTGAAGTTGTTCAGATATGGCCTTCTGGGAGTCTTGGATAGCAGTCTTAACAGCAGTGATTTCTTTTTGGAATACTTTGTCAAATTCAGCTTTAACAGAAGCAGTAGATGTAGAAGGTCCAGCAGCTATGTTCTTTATTTCTGTGACAATTTGATTATGGGATTCTGTCAAATTGTCATTCATCCTGATTTGATTTTCAAGTACATACCCTTGTTTCAGGGCTATGTCATCTACTTTAGCCTTAATCTTTTCTTGGTGTGTAGCTAAGTACACCACTGTATTTCCACCCTTGTGGAAACATTCAGTCATCTCCTTTTTATTTTGGTTCATTTCAAACCTTATTGACTTTATGTCCTGGGTTAGATCAAACTGTAATGATTTCTGCCCCTCATCCACATACTTCTCAATTGCTTTTCTGTGCTCATCCAACTTGATCTGCATAGCAACCATCAGTGCACTATAATCAAAAGCTGGGGTTGGCTGAATTATAGGCTGTGGTGCTAAAGTTTGCAAAGCCTTCTTGTAACTCTGACTTCTTCTTCTGAAGACCTGAAATTTCTTTTGCTTTGCCTTGGTAGCCTCCTCATCTTCAGATTCTGAGGAGCTAGCAATTTCAACCCTCTCCTTAGGGCTTGGGGGCCTTTCAGTTTGCACATCTGGTGCTGTCTCAGGTTCTTGCCTGACAGGCTCTTCCAGAATTTGCATGTGCTCCCCCTCAACTGGAGCATTTTCTCCTTCAGCAGCAGCAGTGTCTTTTCCAAAGTTTTCTTGATCTAGATTTAAGAAAAGATCTTCCATAGTATACTCTTGTGGAGAATTGGCAGGAGAAATTCTGGTCTCTTCAACCACTGGATCAGGAACTATTGGAGCTGCAACAGATGTGTCTTCCAAGACAGTATCTGGGACTTGGTTATCCAGCTGAGTTTGCTGATTAAGATCAGACAAATCAGTATCTTCCATAGGAAAATCTAAAGTATTGAGTTCAGTGATTACCTCTAGGATAATGTTGGTTGCTTGTTCACTTTCCAGTGTAGTGGGTTCATCTACAACTGGAAGCTCCCCCTGGCTTTGATCCTTTTGTATGGGGCTAGCTTGAGGTAGCTCCCCCTGGATCTCAGCATCATCTTGAGGAGCAGGAGATTTTACAGCAGGCTCTTCCTCATTCTCATCTGGAGTGAAGACAACTTGTTCTTCACTATCTGAGCTGCTAGTGGACACTTGAGCCACTGGAGCAGTTTTCCTTTTCTTCTGTGGTTTAATTTCTTTTTCAGGAGCAATCTTCTCATGGGTTGGCATTTCCTTAGTCAACACCCTGTCCCATCTAGAGAACAACCTCATGTCCATTTTTCTCATATGATTTATTTTTGTTCCGGCAGCTGTACTCATTACCTCTGGAATGCTTCCAGCAAGGTATAGACTTATGATCCTGCCCAGATTGGGCTTCTTCAAGCTTTCTTTGATTTTCTCAAACACTATAACAGACCAGTCAGTGTTTAGAGAGAAGACTATCCTTATCATAATACTAAACATATAGGCAGACACTCTGTCATGCCCTCCTGGCTTGCTGAGTATGACTTTGCCAACAATCTCTGAAAGGAATTTTCCTTGATTGTTCATGCCCTTTCTGTTAAAAACAGATCCTATCTTCATCTTAGAATCTAGTCCACACCAGGTTAGAGCTTCTCTGGTTTTTGAAGCAGTAACCTCATCTTCCTCTTTAATTCTTGGCAACTGAAGTACCTTCCTCAAGCTCTTTGGTGAAATCTTAACCTTTGTTCCATGAACTCTAGATTTGATTTTGTATCCAGATTCGTCCACTTCAGCTCCATTGAGGAATTCGAGTACCTCTTTCTTCCAAATTTTAGTAGGTTCAGAAACAAGATATTCTAACCCTGAATCGGCTACTAGGGTTACGACAGTCTGGATTTCTTGATCAGCATCATCGAAAGCATTGCGCACCAGCTCGTATCCTTCGTTGACGTTCTCCTCTAGCTTAGGCGCCATTAGGGTTTGTAGAATTTGTCTTGAGAGAAGAGAGATGTCGACATAGAAGTTTGGTCTCGAAACTTTGAAAGCGTGTCGACAAACTAAGACAAAACCCTATTTATACCTTTCTAATTTTGAAGATGAAAAGGCGGGCAGCTAACTCAAATTGTGTCGACACTGGCAATAAGTGTCGACACAGACTTATAATGTCTCGACACATATGTGTCGACACAAGTTTAGTCAACAGATTTTATGTGTCGACACTTGTGTATGTGTCGACACCACTCAACTCGACTAATAGTCGAGACTTTACTTAGAGAATTCTGAGTAAAACTTAAGTGTAGACACCACTGTGGATGTGTCGACACCTACTTGACATGTGTCGACACTAATATTCTGAAGTGTCGACACCAACTTCCTAGATGTGTCGACACCGTTTTCCTGAAGTGTCGACACCTACTAACTGTGTCGACACAGAAATCTCTATGTGTCGACACCTTTTTACTTAGCCAATTCCAATTCTGTAAACTTACTCTAAGTTTATCATTCCTAGTTCAATTTTAAACCTATTGAACTTAGCTTCTTCTAGGGGCTTAGTATACATATCAGCTAATTGATTATCAGTTTTCACATATTCCAATAAAATATTCTTTCTTTCTACATGCTCCCTAAGAAAATGATATTTAATTTCAATATGTTTTGTTCTACTATGAGATACAGGATTATTAGCTATTGAAATAGCACTAGTAGAATCACAAAAGAGTGGAGTTCTACTTACCTGAAATCCATAGTCCTCAAGCTGATGTTGTATCCACAGAAGTTGAGCACAACAACTTCCTGCAGCCACATACTCTGACTCTGCAGTGGAGATAGCCACACTTGTTTGCTTTTTGCTACTCCATGAAATTAGTCTCCCACCTAGGAATTGACAGGTTCTAGTAGTTCTTTTTCTATCTTCTTTGCATCCTGCAAAGTCTGCATCTGAATAACCTGTTAGTTCAAAATCCCCATTCCTAGGGTACCAGAGGCCTAGATAGGGAGTGCCCTTTAGATATCTCAATATCCTTTTGACTGCTGTCAAATGAGACTCTTTAGGGCAGGCTTGATACCTTGCACAGACACATGTAACATACATGATATCTGGTCTACTTGCAGTCAAGTATAATAGGGAGCCAACTATCCCTCTATACAAGGTTTCATCTACAGGTTTCCCTGCATCATCCTTGCTAAGAGACATACTTGACCCCATAGGAGTCTTCATGGTACTGGATGAATCCATACCATACTTCCTTATGAGTTCTAGGGTGAACTTGGACTGACATATGGATAAACCACTCTCAGTCTGTTTAACTTGGAGACCCAAGAAAAACTTCAGCTCTCGCATACTACTCATCTCAAATTGACCTTGCATAAGTTTTGTAAACTTTTTGCAAAGACTGCTTTCAGTAGACCCAAATATAATGTCATCTACATATATTTGGACAAGTATAACTTTGCCTCTAGATTCCCTAAGGAATAGAGTCTTATCTATTTTCCCCCTTGAGAACTTGTTCTCAATGAGGAAACTAGATAGGGTTTCATACCAAGCCCTAGGGGCTTGCTTTAACCCATACAAAGCTTTCCTAAGTCTATAAACATGATTAGGTAAAGTTGAATCAACAAAACCTGATGGCTGTTCCACATAGACTTCTTCTTTAAGATTACCATTTAGAAATGCTGACTTGACATCCATTTGGTAAACTTTGAATCCTTGAAAGGTTGCATAGGCAAGAAACATCCTTATGGCTTCCAGTCTGGCTACTAGAGCAAAGGTTTGATCAAAGTCAATACCTTCTTCTTGCCTATATCTTTTAGCAACCAATCTTGCTTTATTCTTTATGATGACACCTTGTTCATCCAACTTATTCCTGTAGATCCACTTGGTTCCTATTATATTGTGGTCTTTAGGTTTAGGAACAAGTTCCCAGACCTTGCACCTCTTGAATTGATTAAGCTCTTCTTGCATTACTTCAGTCCATTGTGGATCTAGTATGGCTTCTTCAAACTTCTTTGGTTCAACTTGAGATAGAAAACTAGAGTAGATTGCTGCATTCTGATTTCTGCTCCTTGTTTGTACCCCTTGTCTTGGATCACCAATGATCTGTTCTACTGGATGATCTCTAAGATGCCTATTGGCTGGAGGCATCCTGATTTCTGGTTGAACCTCTTCAGTTTCATCATCTTGTTGTACTCCTTGTACTTCTTCTGCATGTAGTACTCCCCCTGGACAACAGCCACTGTCTTCTACTTGCTGTCTTGCAGTAGGTACTTCTTCTATAGTAAGCTTGTCCATCTTCTTTGTTAAACCTGTGGGGCTGCATACACTACTAGACAACTCATTATTAATAAGTTTAGTCTCATCAAATACTACATGTACAGTCTCTTCTACAACTTGAGTAGACAAGTTGTAGACTCTATAAGCCTTACTATTGTTATCGTACCCAACAAAAATTCCCTCTTGGGACTTGACAGCAAACTTGGTCAAGTAAGACTTTTCATTGTTAAGTATGAAGCACTTACAACCAAAGATCCTGAAGTAGGATAGGTTTGGTTTCCTGCCTTTCACAACCTCATAGGGGGTCTTGTTGAGGCTTTTAGTGATGGTAGCCCTATTTATAACATGGCATGCAGTATTAACTGCTTCAGCCCAGAAGTATTCTGGTAGTGATGTATCACTTAATAGGGTTCTACCTGCCTCAATCAAGGTTCTATTCTTTCTCTCAGCAATGCCATTTTGCTGTGGTGTTCTAGGTGAAGAAAACTCTTGAAATATCCCAAAGTCTTCACATAGTTTTGCCATACTCTCAGACTGAAATTCAGTACCATGGTCACTTCTAATCTTGACCACTGTACTGTCTAGTTCATTCTGAATTTGCTTGACAAAGCTATAGAAGACATTAGGTGTTTCAGATTTCTGTCTTAAGAAGAACACCCAGGAAAACCTTGAGTAGTCATCTACAACTACAAAGGTATAGACCTTCCTACCTGGGCTGTGAACTGGCATTGGACCAAAGAGATCCATATGCAAGAGGTATAAACACCTCACAGCATCTTTGTTTTCTATGCTTCTAAAGGTGGATCTAGTCTGCTTGCCATTTTGACAAGCTGAGCAAATACCATCTTTAACACACTTAACTTGAGGACCATTCCTCACTAACTCTTTGCTAAAGAGTTTGCCAATAGTCTTGTAGTTAAGATGGGCTAGCCTCTTGTGCCATTTGACACAATGAGAGACTGTTTCATCAGCTACAAGACACACTGGAGAACCACTGTTCTCAACCATAATGTCTAAGCAATAGACATTCCTTTTCCTATAACCAGTCAAAATGATCTCTTGATCAGTTGACCTCTTGATATGACAACCATTTTTAACAAATGAGATGTCATACCCTACATCACTTAATTGACTTATACTTATTAGGTTGTGTTTCAACCTTTTAACATAAGCCACTTGAGTAATGGTAACCAAGTTACTAGAAATGTTACCAAATCCTTTGATGATTCTTTTTTCAGAACCACCAAAGGTGACTTTTGGACCATCTTTGATTAGAATGTAGTCCCTTAGTAATCCTCTAGTTCCAGTCATATGTCTGGAACAACCACTGTCCAAGTACCATGTTAGGGCATGGCCACTTGGACACACCTGCAAAACAGATTAATGAACCTTAGAACCCAAAGAATTCTTGGGTCCTTGGTACTTGTTAGTTTGCAACTTGACAAAGCTACCTGCAGGCTTTCCAACAGGTAGTTTGCTACTCACTTTGCCACTAGCATTGTGCCAACAGTCCATTGCAAAGTGGCCAACCTTGCCACAGCACCAACATTCAAACTTATTGTACCTTTGCTTAGGTACTGTCTTTGTTGTCTTATCTACAGCTGACTTGTTGAGTGTTAGAGTTTTGCCCTTGGACTTGGACTTGGACTGCTCAATCCTTGCAGGTTTAATAAAACCCAGTCCAGCCTTGCCTTTGTGATGAACAAATTCATCAATTAAAGGTAGCACTGACTTAGGTTTAGAAAACCTAGCAACTAAGTCCTTCTCCTTCTGAAGATTAATCTCCAGACTCTTGATTTGATCATTCTTAAATGATATAGTTCCAATCTGAATCACTGTTATGTGCTTCAGTCTGGCTATCTCATTAAGCTTTTGATCAAATAACTTCTCAAATTCTGTTGCAGCAGCTTTGAGATCAGCAATTTCCTTTGCCTGACTTTTGGCTAGGGACTTGCTCTTCTTATAAGCTTGAAACAGTACTTTATATTCATCTATCAGCTGATGAATATCTTCCTCAGACTCAGATACACTCTCATCACTAGATGATGATGAATCTGATTCTGTACTGGCACAAGAAACTGAACTTAAAGTTGAACTTTGTACCTTACTGGGTCCTGGCTGCTCCAGGATTTTGTCATTTTCAGTCAATGCCATCAGTCCTTGGCACTGACAGTCTTCTTGCTCATATATAGAATCCATAATCTGCATGAATTCTTCTTCTTCTTCTTCAGCAAACAGCACTATGTATGTCTCAGCATCTGACTCAGTTTCTGAAGAAGAAATATCTGACAGAGTCTTCTCTTTTTTGGCAACAAAAGACTTCTCTTTCTTGCCTTTGAAATGAGTCTTCTTCCTATCACTAGACTCCTTTCTCTTTTCTGGACAATCAGCAACAACATGGCCTTGTCTATTGCAGCAATAGCACACTATTTTTGAAACAGTTTCCTTGCTAGATTTAGTCCTCTTCCTGTCCTTCTTTGAAGCCTTTTTATTCTAATATAAGTCTTCTTTTCCCTGTGAAGTAGAAGGTCTTGACCTCCACTGTTTCTTCTTCAAGAACTTCTGAAAATGTCTAGTGAAGGCAGCAAAGTCTTCATCACTTTCACTGCTTTCAGACTTTGTGCTGACAGACTCATCTGACTCTGATTCAGCAACCTTTGGAGGTGGAGTTGGTGACTTACCTCTATACTTTCTGGGGGCTTCTGTCTTGAAAGCTACTGTTCTTTCCTTATGTTCATTTCTTGTTGATTTCTCCTCCTCTTTCCTCACTGTCAACTGCATTTCATATGACAGCAATTTGCCAAACAGTGTAGGTGGAGGAATTTCTCCCAACTTAGTCATTTCTCTAATGACACAGATCTTGGTGTCCCAATCTTTAGTTAGGGACCTTAGGAACTTGTCATTTAGTTCATAATTACTGAACTCTCTTCCATAAGACATGAGTTCGTTCACTATCCTATAGAACTTCTTATAGCACTCAGTTATGCTATCACCCTTTCCTTGTCTAAAACTTTCATACTCTTGATTTAGCAAGGATTTTCTATCTTGCCTTACTTCTTCAGAACCCTCCATATACACAATAAGAGTATCCCACATCTCTTTGGCTGTCTTACAGTGTATTAGATTCTGAAAAGTTGCATCATCTATGACACTCACTATAATGTTTTGTTCCCTTTTGTCCATGGTGGCTAGGACAATCTCATCCTTTGTCATTTCAGAGAAATCCTTTGGTGTTCTCTGATTTGCATCTAGAACTGATATCTTCATGGGCACATATGACCCCTCTTTGACTGTGATATAAATCCTAGGGTCTGAGGCTTCCATAAACAGCCTTACTCTTTCCTTCCAGATCCCAAATATCTCTTTCCTACATATAGGTAATTTCATGGATCCCAATTCCTTGTGATTATCTGTGGAACCCATGGTTCTTGATTTTCTTGAATCTGTAATTTGACTTAGACTGAATCTGCCAATCAGGATCTCCTCAGACTGTTAGTCCTTTTTGAGGAACCTGGCTCTGATACCACTTGAAAGATATAGTACCTAAACACCTAGAGGGGGGGTGAATAGGTGACCAAATTCTTTTTAAACTTTAATGGCAGCAATCAGTTTTTAACACAGAATCTAATCTACTTTTGCACAGCAATCACACAGCATTCACAGCAAATCACAGCACACAGAAGACACACAGTTTTATAGTGGTTCCCCAAGCTTTGGGTACATCCACTTTCCCCCTTCGCCTATCTAGCAGTGTACTAGATTCGGCCAAACTTCTCCACTATCTCAGAACCCAAACTGGTTCCTACACCTCAGGCCCAAGGCCCTACAACTCAGCTTTTCCACAAAGCCTACACTCAGCCACAAAGGCCTACACTCAGCCACCAAGGCCTACACTCAGCCACAAAAGGCCTACACTCAGAGATTCTAATCTCCTACACTCAGGCTCTCAAGCCCTACACTCAGCCTTTATAATTACAGGCTTACAAAACTCAGATCCAAAGGATCCTACAAGATAAAAATGATTATACAATTGTTAACTCAGCAACCCAAAAACAAGAGAGGGGAGTTGTGAGTTTCTTGATGAGTTCTTGGAAGAACTCAGCTGAAATCAATTTGACTTAGCTTTCTTCAAAGCTTCTTGAAAGTAGAACTCAATAAGATTGACTCCTTCTGCAGTTGATCCTTGATCTCTGCTTCTTAAGATCCAGAATAAATCTGAACCCTTCTTCTCAGCCTAGTTCCAACGGCTGATTTTTTGGATGGAGCTCTCTCTCTCCAACTTCTTAGATCTGCACTATATTCTTCAAGGAATAGCTAGATCTTCTTTGTTTGATACTTGATCAATAATGTGAACTTTATCAATCTTCAACTTGTCGTTTCTGTAGACTGTATATGCCTATTTATAGGCCTTCTTCATGGTAACCGGCTGGTCCGGTTCATAACTGAATTCTGACATCTCTGACAGGTGCTGTAGACCGACTGGAACGGCAGCTGTCAAGTCATCCAGTCAGTTCTTGAAAATTCTCTAAGTGTCTGAAAGTGTCGAGACTTTCTGTCTTTAAGTGTCGACACTTATAGACCAAGTGTCGACACAAGATGTCTAAGTGTCGACACTAGCCTACAAGGTGTCGACACAACTCCTTGTGTTGTTGATTCTTTATCTCGACACCATTTCTTCTTCATGTGTCGACACTGATAATGAGTGTCGACACAAGTACTTGATCTTCTGTATTTTGCTGAATTCTTCTAAGTGTCGACACATCTCCTTTGTGTCGACACATCTTCATGTGTTGAATCTGTTAAGTGTCGACACTGCTTCTTGGTGTCGACACATGTCTTCAGTGTTGATATTTGTTGAGTGTCGACACAGCTTCTTGTGTCGACACTTGATTCTTATGTTGAGACTTCAGCTGAGTGTCGACACATCCCCTTAGTGTCGACACTTGTACTTAGAATATTTTGTTGATCTTGCTGTTCTTTGTTAAGTGTCGACACAGCTCCATGTGTCGACACTTTCTTCAAGTGTTGAGTCTTCAGCTGAGTGTCGACACATTGTTCTGGGTGTCGACACTTACTTCAAGTGCTGACTCTTCTGTTGTGTGTCGACACATTGTTCTGGGTGTCGACACTTATACTTAGTCTCTGCTGACTTTTGCTGAGTGTCGACATAGCTCGAAGTGTCGACACTTTCTGATGTAGACACAGCTTCTGTAAGACCCCCCTTTTTTTTCGACACCGGGGTCTTAGGCCCAGAACCGCCGTTATGCGGTGACTCCTTCACGCCCTGAAGGGTCATCACCACAAAGCGCCGATTCTGCCGGCCAATTCGATCACATGAAAGTAGCGAAATAACGAAGTAAATGTAAACTATCTGTCCACAGAGAATCACATGACATAATAAAAATAACTCCACGAAGGGAGTGTCCACAGAAATAACATCAGAGTAGCAAAACGGGCTTATGCCCGGTACATCAAATCCTCACTACAAGATCTCTCATATGGAAACAAAAGTAGAAAACTGCTCAGGGTCGAGACTCACGGTCCCGGCTGTGTGAACTCCGGAGCTAGACTGCCCCACCTCCAAGCGCACCGGTCTCTGGGGCTGCTCCTCCATGCTGGTCTCCGCGATCCCCTAAATGATGCGGTTCGAAAACCGTTAGTCTAAAAGACTAAGTCCTATCATCCCCCACCCCTTCCCCCACGGCTCCTAGGCACCGAGCGGAGAGGAAGAAAGGGGAGGACTTGAAGGTGGAGAATATCAAAAGCAGATGGCAGCGGTCCTATTCTAGCAAGTTCTATAGCATATAAAGACAATAAACTGTAAACTGAAATGTAACCTTCACTTATGTGGAAAAAACACATAAGCCAAGGGGTCTTTTGCAAGGCTCCCATCGTATAAAAAGTCCCATACCGATTTATACGTTGGGGTGTCGGTGGTCATACAGCAGTAACTAAATATATCAAAATTAACCTTAATTTATAAACTTGCCCACACAAGCTTATAGACTAAGGGGTCGTTTTGCAGGTCCTAATGTATAAGCGTCTCATTCCACTTATACTTTAGGTGTCAAGGTTTAAGGTAACGATTATGCTATGACATGCAAGTGGGTATGATGGACATGCAAGTGCAACACACACACCCGACTCTGTGCACACAGACCTTTAGTTCCCCCTTTCTGGAGCCGTAACCTCCCAGGATACCTCCGTAGTGGTAGACGGAAGCGGTGGGTTGGACCTCGCCCACCTCTAAACCAGTAAAGCACTACCGGTCAGACCTATCGTACGCCTCAACGCTTGGTGCACGAAGCGGACTCCTGCGTACTCTTGCCGGCTGGCGCACCGGACTTCTGTTGGCGAAGTGCTAACCACACTTGCCGAGTCAACGTATTGGCGTCGGTGCATCGACCCTCCAATACCGAAGACCCACCACCTTAGTTTACTTTCCTTTTATGCACATGCAAATTTAGCGTGATCAAAACCCGAGCCGAAGCTCCCCGGACCAACACGTCCGTCACAAACAATCGAGCCGAAGCTCCCCGGACCCAAAGTCCATCTATAACCATCCGAGCCGAAGCTCCCAGCTAACATCCCGTGCCATCAGTGTCTGTGAATTGTGCAACCCTAATTACTAGGTTACTCTTTTCAGCTTGTTAAACAGTTTACGTTAACCCAGGACTGCCCCCGGTATTCCCTGTGAAGGGCTCTCAAGGGGCACTAGGAACTGTGTTGGGATTACGCCCAGCGTTCCCTTTCGCAAGGTACTTATTTATTATTGGTTGATTCCCTTACCCATTAATTTCTCATGTTTCGATACGCTAATCCTAGGGTGATTTGACTCCAACTCTCCTTGGGCAGGACGATCTTTCGTCGGACCCGAACGCCTTTAAACCCTAGACAACCCACACCTTGCTCACTCATCTTCCAAAGATGCAGCCCATTCCACTTGTCCTTACAACAACCACCATGACTCATCATACTTGCCCTAATTCACATCCAAATGAAATCCTGCAGTTTTGCTATATGCAGACCACTTAAGCTACATGACCCGTAAAAAGGGAAGTACATGAAATACTCATCCAGTACCCTTATGATAATTATTAGAGGTCTATTATGATAAATATAGACTAAATTCAGAAAATCATATTTTTCCCAATTAATCTACTATTTATTGAATTTTCCTCAAAAACTAGGCCATAGTCAATTTGAACATGAACTATAAGATTTCCTCAGGTAATGGCCTCCTAAAATTTGTATTCACTAAATAACAGAGAAATATTATTGGTTGCCAATTTTCATAATTTTCCAGATAGTTCTTGACCTCTAAAGGATTTATTTAAAATAATTCCTAAAATCAAATATAATGAAGGATGTGCCACAAATATGTCTCCAATAATTATGTAAAAATTACTAGGGCTTCATAAGGAACTAGAAACATCATGATGAAGAAATTAGAATTTTTCAGACAAACTAAATGTCATTAATAAATTTTCCAAAGTTTCTTAGAATTAAATATTTAAAGAAGCAGCTACCAAATATCATTCTTCAACAATTCCATAAAAATTTACAGAGATGGGTATCATGACTATAAGCCCCTTTGCTAAGTTTCATTAGGTTTAAGTAAGTATATTGTCCTGCAAAAATTCCTAAGTGAAAATTGTAAGATATGACTTTGTGAATAAAGTACCAAAAATATTCATCCAAAATTTATTATAAAATTTCCAGAGATAGGTATACCCTAAACAACTACCCATTCAAAATCTCAGGCCTTTTCAGATAGTTTTGGTATTAGATCTTATGGTTTCATAGCTAGTGCCCTAAACTAGGGTTATGGATTTAAGGGGTCTTAAGTCTTCCAAAAGCCCTAAACTTTTAACCACAGGACCATAGAAACCCTATGGACATCATACCCAAGTTTCAAGTCCACCCAAGGTCTTTTGACCCCAGTTTCTTCAAACCCTAGAAATTTACCCTAAAGGGCCTACCCTAACATTCTAGGGCTACCCTAGTCCAATCCACTCCAAACTCCATGAGTGAGTGTAAAAAGTCAAATTATATCAGTGGCCAAAGTTTCAGCATCTGTTGAGGTGATTTGGTCACTCAAAACCAAAAGTGCCACTTTTGACCAAAATGCCCTTCATAGGGTAGAGATAGGGTTGGGTCAAAACCTATTCAACACACATCCAAATCAACTGAAATTTTATACAGGTACCTAATTGGATCCCAGGGACCACTCACCAAAATTTGGGAGGGTTTGGATGTGTTTAGGGCACCTATTTAATTAATCTAATAATTATTAAATGTTTACCAAAACTATAGAAATATTTTCCCCAAAAATTCCCATTTTTGGGCAGGCCCTAGGTATGTCTAGGATAGACTCTCTGCCAAAATTCCAGCTAATTTGGGCCTGGGGTGAAGAGTGGGCACTCAATTTAGTGACTGACTAGCCCTAAGGGCATGTCCCACCAAAATGGGTGCCCTGGTCTAACCAGTGACCCAAAATGGTCCAAACAATTTTTGCTGCAAACTAGACTCCCTAAGCTACAATGTTTATGTTGGGCAAATTTCCAGTCAGGGTCCCTAAGTATTTTTAAAAATTAAATACATTAAATACATTCAGTGTGACAGAAATGAAATGATTCTTATTTAATTCCTATAGTATTTGATCTGATGCCACACGAATCTTGGCGCAGATCGACGGCATCTGGTCATCGTCCCCACTGAGCCAACGGCTGAGATTTGTTCTTCCTGGAGCGATTTCCAAGCCTTGCCGCCGGCGACCCAGCCCCTTCCCCGGCGGCCACCGCCACCAACACCTCCGTTGAGGTGGTGGCTATCGTCAGGCGGCGGCTCCGGCGCCGGAGAGGCGTTTTCCGGCGGATTAAGCAAGAATTTTTCTTGCCGAAACCAGGAGAAATCCCGGATTCGATCGGGCTCAATTGAGCCCGAAACTCAAGCCTAAGGATTCCTAGGATCTACCCGCGAGTTAAGGAGAGGAGGAGGACCTTCCTGGCGGCCTGGATGCGAGAGGAGCGGCGGGATGCCATTGGCGACGGCGGCGGCGCTCGGCTTCTGCAACTGCACAGTGGAAGGGCTCGTCTCCTCCAGGTAAGTGCTCCAAAATGATCCCCTCGGCTCCCTGAAGGTGTTTAAATGGCAATTGGGGGAGGGGAGAGGCTGGTTCTTCAATGGCCATTATCACCATTAATGGAGTGGCTCGGGTTGTGTGGAGGGGGCTGAACCCACCCCTTGGTGGCCGGGAAACGGCTGGAATCAACTCCTCTCCCCTAGAGGAGTTGATTACAGCCATCACTGGTGGCTGTTGGCCTTCCTTGGCCGGCTTCTCCCTTTCCTTTCCTCTTCCCCATTTTCTCTCTCCTCCATTATCATGGAGAGGAGCTCCTTTCTCTCTCCTAGTCACCTCTGGTTGACTAGTCAACCTCACAAGCTAAAGGCAGCCCAATAACCCATATTAATAATAAAAATGAGGTTAGCCCAAGTGGGGGAAATGGGTTTGAGCTTGGGTTAGCCCATTTAGGCTAATTTGACCTAACACTAGAATAGAGTTGACCTTGGTCAACATGACCAATTGAGTTGACCCCAATGGATCCTTGGTGATCCATTGGACTCCCTTAGGGTCTAGGAAGACTTGAGTAGGGTTGGTTGGGCATCTTGGGGGTCACATGCCCCTTGGTAAGGGCACTTTGACCATTTTAGGGCTAGAGTTGACTTGGGTCAACATAACCATTTGGGTTGACCCCATTGGGTCCTTGGTGACCCATTGGCCTCCCCTAAGGTCTAGGAAGGGTTATGTAGGGTTACCCTGCACTTTGGAGGTCTCATACCCTTAGTAAGGGTACCTTGACCAGATTAGGAGCTTGAGTTGACTTGGGTCATCCTGGCCTCTAGGGCTGACCCCAATGTGTCCTTAGTGACCCATTGACCTGACTTTAGGGTTAGGAGGGCATAGGTGGGGTCCTCTAGGCTGGGAGTAGGTCAGTTGACCCTAAGTAGGCTAGTTTGACCCATTTAGGGCTAGGGTTGACCTTGGTCAACTGGGCCTCTTGGGTTGGCCCTAATGGGTCCTTTTGGCTCTAATGGGTCTCCCAAAATGTTTGAGAGTGTGGTGGTAGGGTCTTGGGGCCATGGTGAAGCCCCATTGTCATTCTAAACCATTGTCCAAAATTATACTATTTGCAGACCATGGTGATCCCTACCTTGGCCTCCTACCTCTTGGCCCATTTCTGGCTTCCTGGGGTTTTGTCATGACCTAGTCATGGCCAAAACCACTCTTAGGGGTCTAGTTGGAAATGGGATGTTACAAATCCCAATAAACAAAATAAAGATTTCGTCCCCGAAATCAAGGTTAGACCTACGGGTCTTATTACCAAAGGAAAGAGTCTTGTAACATCCCATTATGATGCCTTGTTTGTTAAATTTGATTTTATGGGAAAAACTTAGATCTAAGACCCCTTTCGCCCAAACGGCGAACCAAAATCCCAATAAACAAGGTTAAGCCCCCAATAAACAAAAGATAAGCCCCTATCTACCTAGAGCAGCCCTTAGTATACTTAAAGCAGGAAAAATAATTAACATCTTGAGGGATCTGAGAGGTATACCTGACTGAATAGCTCGGGGTATCTTTGTCGCATCAGGTCCTGTGGCTCCCAGGTATGCTCCTCCTGGCCGTGGTTCCTCCACAGGACCTTGACTAGTGGGACCTTCTTGCGTCGCAAAACCCGTACTCCTCGGTCGTCGATCCTCACAGGCTCCAAATGAACCGACCGGTCTGAAGCTACCGGCCCTTCGGTAGTCAGAATCTGCTGCTCCGGGCGTAGTAGAGCCCTCCTCAAAGAAGAAATGTGGAAGACGTCGTGCAGCGCTTCCAGCTCTGGTGGTAACTCCAGCCGGTAGGCTAGGGGTCCGATCCGCTCCAGGATCCTGTAAGGACCCATGTACCTAGGGCTGAGCTTCTTCCTCCGACCACGCACCCGTGAAACTCCATGCATGGGCCAGATCTTCAGAAACACCCGGTCCCCAACCTGGAACTCCACCTGCCGATGCCGGGCGTCGTAATACTTAGCCTGTCTACTTTGCGCCTCAAGCATCCTATCTCTGATCAGCCTCACTTGTGCCTCGGTGTCTTCAACAAACTCTGACCCCAATACCTTCGGATCTTCGTTCTGCACCCATGAGAGCGGGGTCCGGCATCTCCTCCCGTACAAGGCTTCGTATGGCGCCATCCTGATGCTGGACTGGTGGCTGTTGTTATAGGAGAACTCGACAAGGGGTAAGAGTTTCTCCCACGGTTCCCCGCGATCCAAGATGCATAGCCTCAAAAGGTCCTCCAGCGTCCGGTTGGTGCGTTCTGTCTGCCCGTCTGTCTGGGGGTGGAATGCAGTGCTGAAAGTCAATCGCGTGCCTAAGTAAGCTTGCACGGATCTCCACTCCCTGGAGGTGAACCTGCCATCCCGATCCGACACTATCGTCCTGGGCACACCATGATAACGAATGAACTGCTCCACAAACTTCCGCACCAGTACTCCTACTGAATCATCCTTCCTGATCGGTATAAATCGAGCCACCTTGGTCAACCGATCGACGATTACCCAGATCGAGTCACTCCCTGTCCGAGACCGGGGAAGCCCATGTATGAAGTCCATGGCTATGTCATCAAACTTCCACTCCGGCAATGGGAGTGGCTGCAATAATCCCGCGGGGTTCCTGCACTCCGCCTTCACTAGCTGACATGCCTCACAATGGGTCACGAAGTGTGAGACATCCTTCTTCATGCCCGGCCAGTACATCGTCTTCTTCAAATCGGCCGTCATCTTTGTGATCCCCGGGTGTACAGAATACCGGCTGCAGTGCGCCTCCATCATAATATCCTCCCGGATCTGGCCTCCCTCTGGTATATACACCCGTCCTCTGAAGCACACCAGGTCGTCCCTCAGTGTGTAGTCTCCTGCAGTGCCTGCCTCCAGGGCTTGGAAGATGGGCTCTAACTTGGCATCCTGCCTCTGCCCTTCTCTGACTCGGTCTCTGATGTCATCGGTAACGCCTATCGCGGCCAAGTACTCCTCATAGAGCTCAGGATCATCGGACGATACCAGGGTAATGTGCATGTCCTCTAGTCTCTGCAGCAGCTCCATAGACATCAACTGAGGCTCTGCTCCTGCTGTGGCAGCTCTCCTACTCAGTGCATCCGCTACCACGTTCGCCTTTCCCGGGTGGTAATGCATCTCATACTGATAGTCAGAAAGGAATTCCACCCACCGCCTCTGCCTGATGTTTAGTTCCTTCTGCGTGTCCACATACTTAAGGTTCTTATGATCGGAGTATATGTCACAGTGGACTCCATATAGGTAGTGCCGCCATATCTTTAGTGCGAATACGACTGCTCCCATCTCCAGGTCGTGCACTGGGTAGTTCTTCTCATGGGTCTTCAGCTGGCGGGAAGCATAAGCTATGACGTGTCCATTCTGCATCAGTACCGCTCCCATCCCCTGATATGATGCGTCGGTGTAGACCTGGAATCCCTCCCTCCCCGAGGGAAGAGTAAGAATGGGAGCCGAGGTCAGCCGATCCTTCAGCTCCTGGAAAGCTGTCTGGCACTGCGGGGTCCACACGAACGGTACCTCCTTCTTTGTCAAGGATGTGAGCGGGAGGGCGATTCGAGAGAATCCCTCCACGAACTTCCGATAGTAACCGGCAAGTCCTAGAAAACTCCATACGTCCATGGCTGTTTTCAGCTGCGGCCATTCCGAAATAGCTCGGATCTTTGCCGGATCCACTGCCAGCCCGGCTCCGCTGATAATGTGACCTAAGAAGGCCACCTCCTTCAGCCAGAACTGACACTTACTGAACTTCGCATAAAGATGATGCTCCCGCAGCCTCTCCAGAGTCAATGCTAGATGTCGCGTGTGCTCCTCCTCCGTCTTAGAATAGATAAGGATGTCGTCTATGAACACTATGACGAACACATCCAAATAAGCCTCGAAGACCCGGTTCATGAGGCTCATAAACGCTGACGGAGCATTCGTGAGCCCGAAGGGCATCACGATGAACTCATACAATCCATATCGGCTACTAAAGGCCGTCTTCGGAATATCCTCCTCCTGGATCCGCAGCTGGTAATAGCCTGACCTCAAGTCCAGCTTCGAAAAATAATGGGCTCCCTCCAGCTGATCGAACAACTCGTCTATCCTAGGGAGCGGATAGGTATTTCGGACGGTCAGCCTGTTTAGTGCTCGATAGTCGATGCACAGGCGTAAAGTGCCATCCTTCTTCTTCACGAATAGGACAGGAGCTCCCCATGATGAGGAACTCGGCCTAACAAATCCTGCTTCCACCAGCTCCTGCAACTGTGTCCGAAACTCCGCCAACTCCTTCGGGGCCATCCGATAAGGGGCCTTGGATACCGGCTTAGCCCCTGGTACCAACTGAATCTGGAAGTCCTTCTCCCTATGCGAAGGTAGTCCTGGCAGCTTATCCGGAAAAATATCGGCGTAGTCACGAACCACCGGAATGTCTGCAATCAGGTCCTTCTCCTCAGTCATCTCGAACAATACTTGGTATACCTCGTCCCCTTGCATATGAGCCTTAATGGCCTGAATAGATGAAAGCAAGCGACGGGAGACCGGTGTAGTACCTTCGAACGTTGCATAAGTATCGCCGTGGCTGAGCACGACCCTCCCTGCCGGGCAATCAATCTGGGCATGGTTCCAGACAAGCCATGTCATGCCCAAGACGAGGTCGAAGTCCGGCATCCTCAGGATCGTCGCCGGGGCCTCGAGTGTCAACCCGTCTATGGTAACCTCCAGGAGGCACTTTTCTGTGGACTGGATCTCCATCCCATTGGGGAGGCGCACCCTCCTGGGTAGTCCCGTATAACAACGAATCTGATCCAGGTCCTTGACGAAATCCTCCGACACAAAGTTGTGCGATGCCCCCGTGTCGAACAGGGTATGGGCAGGCTTGCCGCACACCATCACCATTCCTAAATCAGTTTGAAAGAAACTCTGGTGTGAGGTTTTCTAACCGAGGTCGTTTAGTAGTTCTATTAACACTTAATATGAGTAATGAATGAATCCAAAATTAAGATTACTCTCATACCTGCAATAACCCTGTCCGGGTTCCGGGGCTGTGCTAAGTCCAAAGCGTAAATCTGCTCCCCATTCTGCCTGCGGTCGCCTCCCTGGTAACCACGTCCTCGGTCGCGTCCTCGGCCTCCGAAATGCTGGGCCGGTGGGCCACCCCGTGGTGCTGGAGGTGGTGCCCCCCTCATAGGGCAGTCTCTCCGGAGATGTCCCACCTGGTGACACTGGAAGCACTCCGGCGGGGGATACGCCATACCCCGGGGTCTCTGCATCTCCTGGATCCGGAGAGGTTGAGGGGCCAAAACCACCTGCTCTCTCGGCTCCTGCCTCAACTCCTGACGAGGCTGCTCCTCTGCCCTCCTTCCATCTGGTATGGTGCCTCGCCGCTGATCATTTCGGGCCCTCCGGCCCTGGTCCTCCGCTTGCCGTTTCCGGCCCCGAGTGGTGTGCCAGTCGGCCTCAATCCTCTTCGCCATCTCCAAAATCCGGGAGATGGGCCCGTCAGAGACAAAAAGCAGGGCCTCCCTCAACTCCTCTTTTAGGCCCTTATAAAACCTCTTGACGTAACCTGCTTCATCCAGCTGATAGGAGCCCGCATATCGGGCCAAATGATCGAACTCTCGGTGGTACTCCACCACTGTCCTGGTGCCCTGCCTCAGCTGCAAGAACCGCTCCTCCAACTCGTCCCTGGCCGACTGAGGAACAAAGTGCTCCAGCAGCGTGGCCCTGAACTCTTCCCAAGTGATTTCTGCAATCTCTCTATCCACAAAAGTCGTGTCCAACAGCGTCTTCCACCACCGCTTGGCATGTGACTCCAAGCAAGATACCACTAGGGCCACCCTCTCCTCCCAAGGGCATCGTATCCCAGTCAACATCTCGTACATCACATCCAGCCACTCCTCTGTCCGTACTGCCGACTCTGTCCCCAAGTAAGATGGGGGAGAGAGTCCTCGGAAGGTGCTCATCCAGTTGGCCCCTGGGTTTGGCTGCTGGGCTGGGGCTTGCTGAGCTCGGAAGGCCTCAAGGATAGCTGTAAGGGTCTGCCCCATGTCTGACTGGAGGAAAGGTGTGGGGACCATGGGAGGTGGTGCAATGTCTGGAGTCTGCTGAGCTCCACCTTGTGGGGTGGGCTGAGCTGGGGGCTGCAAAACGAACTACATTAGTAGATAGTCGACTCAATGCCTAATGAAAGTGGACAATTTACATGTGATTCCCCCCATATGGGCACACCACTGCTTCCGCTGCTTAGTTTGTCCCCAAACTAAACCCGCGCGGGGGTGACCCAGGGTTGTGGACGGCTACTTTTCGATCGAGGTTTGCTTTGATACCACTTGTAAGACCCCCCTTTTTTTTCGACACCGGGGTCTTAGGCCCAGAACCGCCGTTATGCGGTGACTCCTTCACGCCCTGAAGGGTCATCACCACAAAGCGCCGATTCTGCCGGCCAATTCGATCACATGAAAGTAGCGAAATAACGAAGTAAATGTAAACTATCTGTCCACAGAGAATCACATGACATAATAAAAATAACTCCACGAAGGGAGTGTCCACAGAAATAACATCAGAGTAGCAAAACGGGCTTATGCCCGGTACATCAAATCCTCACTACAAGATCTCTCATATGGAAACAAAAGTAGAAAACTGCTCAGGGTCGAGACTCACGGTCCCGGCTGTGTGAACTCCGGAGCTAGACTGCCCCACATCCAAGCGCACCGGTCTCTGGGGTTGCTCCTCCATGCTGGTCTCTGCGATCCCCTAAATGATGCGGTTCGAAAACCGTTAGTCTAAAAGACTAAGTCCTATCATCCCCCACCCCTTCCCCCACGGCTCCTAGGCACCGAGCGGAGAGGAAGAAAGGGGAGGACTTGAAGGTGGAGAATATCAAAAGCAGATGGCAGCGGTCCTATTCTAGCAAGTTCTATAGCATATAAAGACAATAAACTGTAAACTGAAATGTAACCTTCACTTATGTGGAAAAAACACATAAGCCAAGGGGTCTTTTGCAAGGCTCCCATCGTATAAAAAGTCCCATACCGATTTATACGTTGGGGTGTCGGTGGTCATACAGCAGTAACTAAATATATCAAAATTAACCTTAATTTATAAACTTGCCCACACAAGCTTATAGACTAAGGGGTCGTTTTGCAGGTCCTAATGTATAAGCGTCCCATTCCACTTATACTTTAGGTGTCAAGGTTTAAGGTAACGATTATGCTATGACATGCAAGTGGGTATGATGGACATGCAAGTGCAACACACACACCCGACTCTGTGCACACAGACCTTTAGTTCCCCCTTTCTGGAGCCGTAACCTCCCAGGATACCTCCGTAGTGGCAGACGGAAGCGGTGGGTTGGGCCTCGCCCACCTCTAAACCAGTAAAGCACTACCGGTCAGACCTATCGTACGCCTCAACGCTTGGTGCACGAAGCGGACTCCTGCGTACTCTTGCCGGCTGGCGCACCAGACTTCTGTTGGCGAAGTGCTAACCACACTTGCCGAGTCAACGTATTGGCGTCGGTGCATCGACCCTCCAATACCGAAGACCCACCACCTTAGTTTACTTTCCTTTTATGCACATGCAAATTTAGCGTGATCAAAACCCGAGCCGAAGCTCCGCGGACCAACACGTCCGTCACAAACAATCGAGCCGAAGCTCCCCGGACCCAAAGTCCATCTATAACCATCCGAGCCGAAGCTCCCAGCTAACATCCCGTGCCATCAATGTCTGTGAATTGTGCAACCCTAATTACTAGGTTACTCTTTTCAGCTTGTTAAACAGTTTACGTTAACCCAGGACTGCCCCCGGTATTCCCTGTGAAGGGCTCTCAAGGGGCACTAGGAACTGTGTTGGGATTACGCCCAGCATTCCCTTTCGCAAGGTACTTATTTATTATTGGTTGATTCCCTTACCCATTAATTTCTCATGTTTCGATACGCTAATCCTAGGGTGATTTGACTCCAACTCTCCTTGGGCAGGACGATCTTTCGTCGGACCCGAACGCCTTTAAACCCTAGACAACCCACACCTTGCTCACTCATCTTCCAAAGACGCAGCCCATTCCACTTGTCCTTACAACAACCACCATGACTCATCATACTTGCCCTAATTCACATCCAAATGAAATCCTGCAGTTTTGCTATATGCAGACCACTTAAGCTACATGACCCGTAAAAAGGGAAGTACATGAAATACTCATCCAGTACCCTTATGATAATTATTAGAGGTCTATTATGATAAATATAGACTAAATTCAGAAAATCATATTTTTCCCAATTAATCTACTATTTATTGAATTTTCCTCAAAAACTAGGCCATAGTCAATTTGAACATGAACTATAAGATTTCCTCAGGTAATGGCCTCCTAAAATTTGTATTCACTAAATAACAGAGAAATATTATTGGTTGCCAATTTTCATAATTTTCCAGATAGTTCTTGACCTCTAAAGGATTTATTTAAAATAATTCCTAAAATCAAATATAATGAAGGATGTGCCACAAATATGTCTCCAATAATTATGTAAAAATTACTAGGGCTTCATAAGGAACTAGAAACATCATGATGAAGAAATTAGAATTTTTCAGACAAACTAAATGTCATTAATAAATTTTCCAAAGTTTCTTAGAATTAAATATTTAAAGAAGCAGCTACCAAATATCATTCTTCAACAATTCCATAAAAATTTACAGAGATGGGTATCATGACTATAAGCCCCTTTGCTAAGTTTCATTAGGTTTAAGCAAGTATATTGTCCTGCAAAAATTCCTAAGTGAAAATTGTAAGATATGACTTTGTGAATAAAGTACCAAAAATATTCATCCAAAATTTATTATAAAATTTCCAGAGATAGGTATACCCTAAACAACTACCCATTCAAAATCTCAGGCCTTTTCAGATAGTTTTGGTATTAGATCTTATGGTTTCATAGCTAGTGCCCTAAACTAGGGTTATGGATTTAAGGGGTCTTAAGTCTTCCAAAAGCCCTAAAATTTTAACCACAGGACCATAGAAACCGTATGGACATCATACCCAAGTTTCAAGTCCACCCAAGGTCTTTTGACCCCAGTTTCTTCAAACCCTAGAAATTTACCCTAAAGGGCCTACCCTAACATTCTAGGGCTACCCTAGTCCAATCCACTCCAAACTCCATGAGTGAGTGTAAAAAGTCAAATTATATCAGTGGCCAAAGTTTCAGCATCTGTTGAGGTGATTTGGTCACTCAAAACCAAAAGTGCCACTTTTGACCAAAATGCCCTTCATAGGGTAGAGATAGGGTTGGGTCAAAACCTATTCAACACACATCCAAATCAACTGAAATTTTATACAGGTACCTAATTGGATCCCAGGGACCACTCACCAAAATTTGGGAGGGTTTGGATGTGTTTAGGGCACCTATTTAATTAATCTAATAATTATTAAATGTTTACCAAAACTATAGAAATATTTTCCCCAAAAATTCCCATTTTTGGGCAGGCCCTAGGTATGTCTAGGATAGACTCTCTGCCAAAATTCCAGCTAATTTGGGCCTGGGGTGAAGAGTGGGCACTCAATTTAGTGACTGACTAGCCCTAAGGGCATGTCCCACCAAAATGGGTGCCCTGGTCTAACCAGTGACCCAAAATGGTCCAAACAATTTTTGCTGCAAACTAGACTCCCTAAGCTACAATGTTTATGTTGGGCAAATTTCCAGTCAGGGTCCCTAAGTATTTTTAAAAATTAAATACATTAAATACATTCAGTGTGACAGAAATGAAATGATTCTTATTTAATTCCTATAGTATTTGATCTGATGCCGCACGAATCTTGGCGCAGATCGACGGCATCTGGTCATCGTCCCCACTGAGCCAACGGCTGAGATTTGTTCTTCCTGGAGCAATTTCCAAGCCTTGCCGCCGGCGACCCAGCCCCTTCCCCGGCCGGCCACCGCCACCAACACCTCCGTTGAGGTGGTGGCTATCGTCAGGCGGCGGCTCCGGCGCCGGAGAGGCGTTTTCCGGCGGATTAAGCAAGAATTTTTCTTGCCGAAACCAGGAGAAATCCCGGATTCGATCGGGCTCAATTGAGCCCGAAACTCAAGCCTAAGGATTCCTAGGATCTACCCGCGAGTTAAGGAGAGGAGGAGGACCTTCCTGGCGGCCTGGATGCGAGAGGAGCGGCGGGATGCCATTGGCGACGGCGGCGGCGCTCGGCTTCTGCAACTGCACAGTGGAAGGGCTCGTCTCCTCCAGGTAAGTGCTCCAAAATGATCCCCTCGGCTCCCTGAAGGTGTTTAAATGGCAATTGGGGGAGGGGAGAGGCTGGTTCTTCAACGGCTGGAATCAACTCCTCTCCCCTAGAGGAGTTGATTACAGCCATCACTGGTGGCTGTTGGCCTTCCTTGGCCGGCTTCTCCCTTTCCTTTCCTCTTCCCCATTTTCTCTCTCCTCCATTATCATGGAGAGGAGCTCCTTTCTCTCTCCTAGTCACCTCTGGTTGACTAGTCAACCTCACAAGCTAAAGGCAGCCCAATAACCCATATTAATAATAAAAATGAGGTTAGCCCAAGTGGGGGAAATGGGTTTGAGCTTGGGTTAGCCCATTTAGGCTAATTTGACCTAACACTAGAATAGAGTTGACCTTGGTCAACATGACCAATTGAGTTGACCCCAATGGATCCTTGGTGATCCATTGGACTCCCTTAGGGTCTAGGAAGACTTGAGTAGGGTTGGTTGGGCATCTTGGGGGTCACATGCCCCTTGGTAAGGGCACTTTGACCATTTTAGGGCTAGAGTTGACTTGGGTCAACATAACCATTTGGGTTGACCCCATTGGGTCCTTGGTGACCCATTGGCCTCCCCTAAGGTCTAGGAAGGGTTATGTAGGGTTACCCTGCACTTTGGAGGTCTCATACCCTTAGTAAGGGTACCTTGACCAGATTAGGAGCTTGAGTTGACTTGGGTCATCCTGGCCTCTAGGGCTGACCCCAATGTGTCCTTAGTGACCCATTGACCTGACTTTAGGGTTAGGAGGGCATAGGTGGGGTCCTCTAGGCTGGGAGTAGGTCAGTTGACCCTAAGTAGGCTAGTTTGACCCATTTAGGGCTAGGGTTGACCTTGGTCAACTGGGCCTCTTGGGTTGGCCCTAATGGGTCCTTTTGGCTCTAATGGGTCTCCCAAAATGTTTGGGAGTGTGGTGGTAGGGTCTTGGGGCCATGGTGAAGCCCCATTGTCATTCTAAACCATTGTCCAAAATTATACTATTTGCAGACCATGGTGATCCCTACCTTGGCCTCCTACCTCTTGGCCCATTTCTGGCTTCCTGGGGTTTTGTCATGACCTAGTCATGGCCAAAACCACTCTTAGGGGTCTAGTTGGAAATGGGATGTTACAGCTTCACTGGGTGTCGACACAACTGTTAAGTGTCGACACTGCTTCACTGGCTTTTCTTCATTGAGTGTCGACACAGCTCCTTGTGTCGACACTTTCTGTCTGGTGTCAACTCAGCATCCCTGGTGTCGACACAAATACTCCAAGTGTCGACACTGCTTGTCTGGGTGTCGACACAAGTCTTCTTAAGTGTCGACACTTTCCCTCTGGGTGTCGACACATGGACTTAGAAACTTTTTGCTTTATTCCTGCAAATACTTAACCTGCACAAGTAACTCAAAATACATCAAATACATTTTGATGTATATCATTGAGTTGGGTGAGGCTTCTTCAAATCAGGTACATTTAAACCAATGTACCCAACACTATGCCCGAGGTACCTTGAACCGTTTGAGGTTTTGGAGCGGATTGGTGAAGCATCTTATCGTTTGAAGCTATCAGTGGAGCTTAGTGGTTTACATGATGTATTCCATATTTCGGTACTACGGAAGGCGGTGCAAGAGCCTTCGCATGTGATCGTGGCGGATCAAGTGTCGGTGGATAATGGGTTGACGACGACGGTCAAGCCCGTTCGAATTGAGGACTCAGAAGTCAAGCGGCTACGCAATAAAGAGATCAGGATGCTCAAGGTCCGTTGGGACAATTGCGGTCGGGAAGAGCTCTCTTGGGAGCGAGAGCAGACCATACTTGAGGAGTACCCGGAGTTGTTTCACTCAGGTACTGTTTAAGTTTTATGTTTCTTTCATTTATATAATTTCGAGAACGAAATTCTTTTAAGAGGGAGAGAGTTGTAACGCCCCGAAACTCAAAAGAGCGACGGGAGGCGTTTTGGGCCAAATTTGGAATTTGGCAGGGGGCACACGGCCTGGGACACGGGCGTGTCCCAGGGCGTGTCGTGTTTGGGTCGACGATTTGGCCGAGAGGTCAACGAATTCTGGAGTCGACGATAGTCGAGCAGCGAACACGGCCTGCGGACATGTCTCAGGGCATGTCGAGCTCGTGTCAACGATCTGCCAGGGAAGTCAATGATTTTCGCTCGACGATGTATCGATACATGGAACACGACCTGGGACACGGGCGTGTCCAAGGCCGTGCCGGGTGGTCTACAAACTGCGCTCGACAAAATGTCGAGACAGTGAACACAGCCTGTAGCCCGGGCGTGTTCGTGTTTGACACAGGCGTGTCAAATAGGACACGGGTGTGTCCAAGACCCGTGTGAGTCTCGGGTTGGTGTTGGTCCTGTGTTGATGGAGGAACACGCCCGGGAACACGGGCATGTACTGGCTAACACGGGCGTGTCAGGTCGAACACGGGCGTGTCGGGTGCCCGTGTGTTTTTCGAGACACGTCGATTTTGACGGCGAATGGGGGATACGGCCCTGGACACGGGCGTGTCGCAGGCCGTGTTCGGCCCAGGTTTTTCTTTTCAGCTACGGATCGTGGTCGTTCGTTTCCTTATTTTGGGATCCGACGGCTGGGGGTTGTTCCTACTGGGATATACCCGGGAATAGGGTTTCAAATCCCTCACTTCTTTCACTAAAGTCTCTTTCTAAAGTCTAGAGAGAGCGGAGAACAAGGAAGAAGAAAGGAAGCTAAATCCGGTTGTCGGCGGAGTTTCGGAGCTCCAAATCGCGAGCCGACTTCGGATCTATGGAGGTAAAGAGATTGTGGTGCTTTTCATCCGCATACATTTCCACGGCGCCAAGGAAGAACGCTAGAGTAACGATTCTCTACTTGAGCATGTGAAGCTCTACTTCTTTTGCATAGGGAAGCCCGCTCTCGCGAGTTTGCGGTGAGTTTGAGGCGTTCCTTCGGGTAGACATGAATAGTCCCCGTTGTGTACATGTAGAGTCCGTAATCGAGAATGGATATAGGCATGATGTGTGAATCCTACCCAAACAAGTTCGTCTAGATCGGTGATGTTGCATTGCATGAAAGGCCGGAGTAGACTCTGTGAGAATGTTTGTTTTTCGGGTTTTCAACGAGGTAGATTGCTACAGGGGGCCATGAGGATTAACTCCAAGGTGCACCCGGAAAACTGGGCGGACGCATGGTTCCGCCATCTTGTAGGCATGTGAGCCAATTTGAACATAACTGGGTTATGTGATGTATGTAAACGATTTGGGACTCAGGAAAGTTTGACCCGCGCATATGTTTTAAATTAACGTTGCGGTGTAAGAAATGGGTCAGGCGGAACCATACCCGCTCTATGTCGTTCGGTTAAAGAGACCTAAAGTTACTTGACACTTACCGTTAGCATAGATAGAGGGTCTTAGGAAGTGGCCAGAAAGACCAAATGCTCACGAGATATTGTCGTCCAAGGGGCGGTGGTAAGTCGGCGGACTTTGACCGTGATCACCGAGAATGTGCCCTGAGAGCATAGGGCGTGTGGCCATGCGTGCCTGCGCCTGTGATGTAGTGTTATTACTCTATTGCTTGATTATGCTAATAAAGTGCAAGGAAGGAGCATCACCGCCCCGATTTTGGGGGCGGGATCGTTATAATTTGGTCAGCATAGCTGACCGTTGCCTTTGATTGCCACTGTCGCGGTGGATTGTTGCTTGCAGGTGCTGCAGGACCGAGGGTCCTTAGCGGGCTGAAGCCCAAATTGCTGAGCTGGCCCTCGAAGGGCTAATTGGAGTGTTTATATGTTTTATTCATGTATGACCGGCCTGCGTGCCGAGATTTGGAAAACATGTAATTTGAGTAAACCATTTTATAAGGCCATAAGGCCAGTACTTGTGTATTTGTACTTCATTCTTTTTGGTTCTGTTTAGTGGACATTCATGCTAGTACTGGGTTCTTGTTATTGCAACTAATAAAATTACTTCTGCTAGAATGAATCCGTGTAGGACGTTGGATTGGTTGGATGGTTTCCAATAAGTAACCACCCGGTCTGTCTGTGGTATATGACGTCGGGCCCCGACCGGACCTACTGTTATATGCTATGCGACGGATAGGGGGTGTTACAACAGTAACCGCCTTGGCAATCTGAGACACTAAGTTAGTGCCCTCTGGAGCTGCTGGAACTGGTGGTACCTGTGGCACGACAACATCTCCCATAGTCGCGTTAGGAACAGGGTCTTGACGTGAAGATTCACCTGGTTCACTAACTTGTGATAACTGATAGAACATATAAAATAAATGTAATTATTTATCATGCATCTGTTAAATCTGGCCTAACAATTTATCTCGTACTCTTGCGAAAACTAGGGCTTAAACGCAACTCAAATACTCTACTAACAAGAGTTTACTCTTACATATTTATATGGCTCTGTGAATCTTTCTTGGGTCCAGGGATCCTAAACCTTCCTCTGATACCAATTTGTAACACCCCCTTCTCAGTTTTACAATAATTAGCCATCCGGCCGGGTCAACGATATAAAGAGAACTAGGAAACAGTATTAAAACTAGTATGCAGCAGGTAAAAAGAAGCAACTACTGAGAATTTAAAACTTACAACGGAAGCTAAGAAAGTAAACTAAAGGTAAACACATACCTGATAACTGAATTCACAGAGCCACTAAACATAAATAGAAGGAAAATGACTGAAACTCTGAAATAACATAATAAGTCTGATACAAGGCATAAAAAAAATTAACAAGGTACATTGTCCACAATTACAAATATGCTGGAATAGAGAAAACTGAAAGTGGAAGCAACTACAAACTGACTCCACTTAATGCTCATCCTAGGTGTAGTTTCTCACATGTGTCACCTGTAAAAACATTGCCTACGAGGGGTCAGAGTAAGGAAAAATAACTCCTCCTAGTGACATTAAAAACTTTTTCTTAAATGATGAATGCATGCCTTTTGAAAAATGATTTTATGCATTAAAATCTTTATGTTATGATATTCATACATTTACAATGCTCCCTAGTAAACAGACCTACCCGTTCTACGTTCATGAGCTTTCATTATATTTACCCAAGTACCAGCGTTCACTAACTAGTGCACTGTCTCATGTCAGGTCTATACTTGAGTTCTAGGCGGTTTCTAGCTTGCACATCTACTTGGAAGGCTCTAGGCAGGGTAGCTCCTAACGCGTATCTGAAACTAACGACCCAAGACCATCTGACGAACTCAATTGTTATAGTGTCGCGCGGACACGGTCTCAAATCTACTGATTATCTCAAAGGGAAGTCAACTCACAAGACTGTACTGCTCATAGGGTACCATATGCCTTATGAGAAAGGTAGTGCGCCTCTACCTAGCACGAAAAGACTTATGTGTGTTTACCAACCTTTTTGGTCTGATACTACTCTGCTTGGGACATCTCCTTTAGTGTACTACTGAGTGACCCTTGTCTTTCTCGTGGTCGACTAGAAGGGACATTCACGCCCTTGGTTGGATAAATTCCAAGCTTATGTACACGAGTAAAGGTTTCGTACCTAACATTACTATTCATGATCTGACTACTTTGGTCTTGGAGAAGAGTGTCATCATACATATTTTCCACGACCGTTTTCCTACTAGCACACCTTTCTATCCATGGTCATGATATTTGTACAAAACCTACACATGCGTATACAAAATACATTTCTTGCTATGTCTAACCAACAGGAATTAGACTTCCTTACAGTAGTGGTGCGACGCTCATACATTGGGCGTGACGACATTTTCTCTTCCAATGGAAAATCTGACTACTGCGGACTTCTGAAGCCTTGTCTCAAGGCCACCAAAAATCTGCAAACAAAGCAACACCTAAATTCCACATTTTTCCCTTAGGGTTTTTGTTGGAAAAATTCTGATAAACTAGGATAACCCAAAATCAACGACTAACACAGTATATTACCTTTACGTGGGAGTGATTGAGGCTCACAACGCGCCCAACTCCAATATCGAGGTGGATTCCGTACTCCAAAACCTAATTAGGGCAAGAGGAAGAAAACCTAGTTTAGATTAACTTCCAAATCGAAGAATTTTCATGAAGGAAAAGAGACAAGGGAGAAAATAAAACTCACCGGAAACTAACATTTTCAACTTCCACCGGTTAGGATTGAATCCGGTTCTTCCACGGCCAAGGAAGGAAAAGGAACACCCACCGACATCCGTAGAGGAAGGAGGAGAAGTCAGCATTGATTTCTGGAGGGGGATCGACCGCCGGCAAGGGCAGCGGGGCGTGAGGCGTGCGTCGTCACCGCTTGCGGAAACGGGAGGGTCGGCTGCGATTATCGCCCGTGAGAAAGAGGTTTACGAGATTATAAAATTTCGGGCATGCAGTTTTGATAATAACCGCAAAAGGGAAAGGGGGTGAGACTTGTTATTGGCACCCCAAAATGTGCTAATTCACATTAACTCCTATTCAGCATAAAAAATTTTCGCGCTTCGTCACTAAATTAAAATGCGTCTCACTATCAATATGACTAACATAAATCACAAATTAATGAATGCGACCTTTTGACAACACTAATATCGTACCTCGACGATGTGCTGCCTCAATCAAAATTCGTCGCGACACGATCCTACAATTAAAATAAGTTTTTTGCACTAGTACGGATGTTACAAATCTCCCCTCATAACAAAAAATTTCGTCCTCGAAAATTATAACCATACCTGAATCGAAGAGGAAAGAATAGTCTGCATAGCACTTAAGCTCATCCTCTCGCTCCCAAGTATTCTCTGGACAGCCATAGTTCATCCAAAGGACTTTGACCATGCGAATCTCTCTATTCCTGAGCTTCTGTATCCTTGAATTCACGATTCTGACTGGTCTAACCTCAATACTAAGATCTGTCTCGATTGGTGCTTCCTCGGTACTAATGATCTGACTGGAATCTCTGACTGCTCTCCTCAGATAGGAGACGTGGAATACATCATGTACACTCATTTTCTCAGGTAAGGCCAATCTATATGCAACCTCACCAACTCGTTCCAGTACCTCAAAAGGACCAACGAATCTGGGGCTCATTTTCTTCATCCGCTTTATTCTAGAGACTCCTATGACTGGCCTGACCTTCGGATAAACGTAGTCTCCAACCCTGAATTCTACTGACATGTGATTCTGATCATGATACTTGGTCTGGCGATCCTGAGCTGTCTTCATACGCTCTTGAATGAGCTTGATTCTGTCAGTGGTCTTATCAATCCATGACTCCTTGATGGTAGATCTTTCTTCACTTTCAGCCCAACACAACGGTGTCCGACAACGTCTACCATAGAGAGCCTCGAACGGTGTCACTCCAATACTTGTCTGAAAACTATTATTGTAGGAGAACTCCACGTGAGTAACGTACTTCTCCCACTTTCCTCCAAAGTCCAATATGCACATCCGTAGCAGATCCTCCAAAGTCTTATTTGTGCGCTCCATCTATCCATCTGTCTGGGGATGGAATGCGGTGCTGAAATGTAATCTGGTACCTAGCCGCTCCTGAACGTATCTCCACTCCCTGGAGGTAAATCTGTCATCTCTGTCTGAAACTATAGTCTTAAGAACACCATGAAGTCGAACTATCTCGTCTATATATAACTGTGCCAATCTGGGACCCTGATCTGTCTTCTTAAGAGGAATTAAATGGGCGACCTTAGAAAGCCGATCGACTATAACCCATAAGGAATCATTCCCACTCCGCGATCTCGGCAGACCATGGATGAAGTCCAAGGATACATCCTCAAAAGTCCACTCGGGAATGGGAAGTGGCTGCAACTTGCCTCCAGTACTTTGGCACTCGACGTTAACTAACTTGCACGTCTCGCACTTTCGTACATAATCTGCAACATCACTGTTCAAGTCTGGCCACTAGACTACCTTCTTGAGATCCGCATATATCTTTGTGCTTCCCGGATGTATAGAATATCTGGAATTATGTGCCTCAAATAGAATGTCCTCGCGAAGGTGGATAACATCGGGGATACACACCTTGTCATCATGTAATAATAAATCATCCTGAATAGTGAATCTCTCCTTCTAACCCGTCTGTACTGAGATCCAAATCTCTGTCATCTTTGGATCCAACGGTAGGGCTGTCTTGATTCTATACTTAATGTCGCAAGTGATCTCCATCCAACTCAACCTTGCCGAACCAAAACTATAGCGTGGCACAACGGTGACGTCCAGTCTCTCCAATTCCCGCACCAACGCCTCCTGCTGAGTGAGAAGGAAGAAACATGAACATCTACGGCTAAGGGCATCAGCTACAACGTTTTCCTTTCCTAGATGGTACTGAATGTCTACGTCGTAGTCTGATAGAAACTCTAACCATCTGCGCTGCCTCTGTAACACTCCCTATCCGTCGGATAACATATAGCAGTAGGTCCGGCCGGGGCCCGATGCCATATACCACAGACAGACCAGGTGCTTACTCAATGGAAACCATCCAACTAATATACAATGTCATACACAGAGTCATTCTAGCGGAAGCAATTTAATAGTTGCAAATAAAAGAACTCTGCTACTAACATGAATGTCCACTACAAAGCCAACAAGAATGAAGTACAATACACAAGTACACGACCTTATGGACTTACAATTGTTTACTCAAATAAAATGTGTCTTCTATACCACGGCATGCAGACCGATCACACATGAATATAACAAGTAAACACTCAAAATTTGGCCTTCGAGGGCCGGCTCAGCAACTTGGGCTTTAGCCAGCTATTTACCGCTCGGCTCAGCAGTACCTGCAAGCTACAATCCACCGCACGGTGGCAAACAAAAGCAATGGTCAGCTATGCTGACCAAATTATAACGATCCCGCCCCCAAATTCGGGGCGGCGATGCTCCTTTCCTACAGTTTATTAGCATAACCAAGTAGTATAGATAAACACTACATCACAGGCGTGGGCTCGTACGGCCACACACCCCGTTCACTCAGGGCACATTCTCGGTGAACCGGTCAATATCACGTCAATTTAAGCCATAGACACCCCGGTCTCACCACCACCACTTGTACGACCAATCTTGCGAGCATTTTTGTCTTCCCGGCATGGGTCACGTCAATTTAAGCCATAGACCGTCGAAGACCCTCATCTATGCCAACGGCTTCCACTGAACGACATAGAATGGGTACGGTTCCGCCTGACCCGTTGCTCACGTCGCAACGTCAATTTAAGCTATATGCGCGGGTCAAACCTCCCCGAGTCCCATTTCCGTCACACACTTCACATAACCCGATTATGTTCAAGTTGGCTCCCAGGCCACCATGTTGGCAGAATCACGCATCTGCCCAGTTTTCCGGGTGCACCTTTGAGTTAATCCCCAAGGTTTCCAGCTGCAATCTACCACGTAGAAAACCCAAAAAACAACCAATTGCATGGAGTCTTCTCCGACCATTCATGCAATGCAACATCACCGATCCAGACCAACTTATTTGGGTAGGTTTCACACATCATGCCTATATCCGTTCTCGATTACGGACTCTACAAGTACACAACGGGGACTATTCATGTCTACCCGAAGGAACGCCTCAACTCACCGCAAACTCGCGAGAGCGGGCTTCCTATGAAAAGGAAAAGAGAGCTTCACATGCTCAAGTAGAGAATCGTTACCCTAGCGTTTCTCCTTGGCGCCATGGAAATGTATGCAGATGAAAAGCACTGCAATCTCCATGCCTCCATAGATCCGAAGTCGGCTCGCGATTTGGAGCTTCGAAGCTTCGCCGGTAACCGGATTTAGCCTCCTTTCTTCTTCCTTGCTCTCCTCTCTCTCTAGACTTTAGAAAGAGACTAAGTGAAAGAAGTGAGGGATTTGAAACCCTATTCCCGGGTATATCCCAGCAGGAACAACCCCCAGCCGTCGGATCCTAAAATAAAGAAACGAACGACCACGATCAGTGCCTGAAATGCAAAATCTGGGCCGAACACGGCCTGTGACACGCCCCTGTACAGGGCCGTGTTCCCTATCCGCCATCGAAATCGACGCGTCTCGAAAAACATACGGGCACCCGACACGCCCGTGTTCGACCTGACATGCCCGTGTCATCCAGTACACGCCCATGTTCCCGGACGTGTTCCTCCATCAAAATAGGACCAACACCAACCCGAGACTTACACGGGTCTTTGACACGACCGTGTCCAATTTTACACGGGTCTTTGACACGACCGTGTCCAATCCGCTCCAGAACCTCAAACGGTTCAAGGTACCTCGGGCTTAGCTTCTTCAAGCGCCGCACCCGCGAGACACCCTTGAACGACTTGATCTTTAAGTACACCCAGTCGCCAACAGCAAACGCCGCGTTCCTGTGCTTGGCATTATAGTACTTAACATGGAGGTCCTGAGCGATTAGCAACCTCTCCTGAATGGTTCGCACCAAAGAAGTAGCATCTTCCACCTCGTGTCGCTTGTACAACTTTGACTCACCCGTTTCCAACCAAGTCAACGACGTGTGACATCTTCTACCATAAAGGGCCTCGAAGGGCGCCATTTGTTTGCTTGCCTGGTAGCTATTGTTATATGCGAACTCCACCAAGTATAGGTGATCTTCTCACTGTTTCCCAAAGTCCAGGACGCACATGCAAAACATGTCTTCCATCGTCCTATTGACCCTCTCGGTCTGCCCATCCGTTTGCGGATGAAAGGCTGTGCTAAAACTCAGCTTTGTTCCCAACATCTGCTGCACCATCCTCCAATCATTGGACATGAACCGCTCATCACAGTCACTCACGATGCTGCGGGGTACACCATGAAGCCGCACAATATTGTCCACATATAACTTTGCCAATTTCTCAACCGGATCATCCTTCCTATGCGGAATGAAGTGCGACACCTTTATTATACGATCTACGACCACCCAAATGGCGTTGTTCCCTTTTTGCGACCTCAACAGCCCGTGCACAAAGTCCATAGTAATGTCGTCAAACTTTCATTCCGAAATAGGCAAGGACTTCAAGAATCCTTTGGCTTTTGGCATTCCGCCTTCACCAAGGCGCAAGTCTGACACTTCGCCACGTACAGTGCCACATCCTTCTTCAGTCCTGGCCACCAGAATAATTTCTTAACATCACGGTACATTTTCGTGCTCCCCCGGTGAATCGAGTACTTGGTATGATGCGCCTCGTACAACAATTCCACCAGCAAATTGCCCACACTCGGGACGCACAGACGACCGTCTTTCCAAAGTAGTCCATCCACAACCTCATATTGGGAATTTGACCCATCCAAAGCCTCTATCATGAGCTACTTCATGCTGTTATCCACATCCAAAGCCCGTCGAATCTGATTAGCCAGGTCATACTGAACTTCAGTCCAGTTCAATAGCGCTTCTGCACTTGTCTGCCTGTCTACGCAAGAGATCTCCAACGCCTCCAACTCCCGAACCAACCGCTCGTCATGGACCGACAGCCAATTGGCCTGAGCTGGGGCCCGACAACTCAACGCGTCCACAACCGTATTGCCTTTACCAGGCACGTAGTGGATCTTGAATGTGTAGTCCCCCAGGAACTCCATCCATCTACGTTGTCGTATGTTTAGATCCTTCTAATCTAACAAATATTTCAGGCTCTTGTGGTCGGTATAGATATCGACCATTACCTTATATAAGTAGTGCCTCCACAAGTTCAAGGCAAAAATCACGGCCGCTAACTCCAAGTCATGGACCGGATAGTTCCTCTCGTGCACTTTCAGCTATCTCGAGCCATACGCTATAACGCTTCCATGCTGCAATAGCATGCAACCCAAACCACTGCCCGAAGCATCGCTGTAGATTTCAAAACCTTCGGTCCCACTCGGCGAACTAAGAACCGGCGCCGTGGTCAACCGACATTTCAACTCCTCAAAAGCTCGTGCGCACTCCGGCGTCCAAACGAACTTCTGCTCCTTCCTCGTCAAAGTCGTGAGAGGTAACGCTATCCACGAGAAGTTCTCCACGAAGCGCCTGTAATAGCCGGTAAGACCCAGAAAACTCCGGACTTCCGCTACTGTAGAAAGCACAGGTCACTCTCGTATCGCAACAATCTTCGCCAGATCCACCGCAATCCCCTCTCCACTCACTATATGACCAAGGAACGCCACTGAGGACAACCAAAACTCGCATTTGGAGAACTTGACGTATAATTGATTCCTCCTCAGCGCCTCCAATACCAAGTGCAGATGCTTGAAGTGATCCTCCTCACTCTGCGAGTACACCAAAATTTCATCGATGAAGACGATCACAAAGTGGTCTAAGTACTCCCTGAAAGTCCTGTTCATCAAATCCATGAACACCGACGACACATTCGTCAGGCCAAACAGCATGACCGTAAACTCATAATGCATGTATCTCGTACTAAAAGCTATTTTGGGAATATCACTCTCCCTTATCCTCAGCTGATAATATCCAGACTTGAGATCCAACTTTGAGTACACTGTCGACCCGACCACTGATCAACCAGATCATCAATCCTCGGGATCAGGTACTTGTTCTTCTTCGTTAGCTTGTTCAGCTCTCGATAATCAATATAAAGTCTCAAGCTTCTGTCCTTCTTCTTCACAAAAGGATCGGTGCGCTCCAAGGCGACGAACTTGGACGCGTATAACCTTGCTCCAGCAACTCTTGAAGTTGCACCTTCAGCTCCGCCATCTCCTTAGGCGCTAACCGATACGAAGAGTGTATGACCAGTTTGACATCACACCAAACCGCCTTAACCATCTGAAGAGCAGACACCAACGTCATGCTCGACCCCTTTCAAGCCCACAAATGTCGTCTCACGACCAGTTCCCAACTTGACTTTCTTGCGATTTTGATCAATGTATGCTTGCTGCTCCGAGAGCCAGTCCATACCAAAAATTACGTCGAGCTCCCCTAGCGGTAGTAACGACACTTATAAGTCGAAGTCTTGACTCCTTATACACACCTAAACGCAACAGATTCTACTCGCGCGCAATGAACATCATTAGACAACAACGCATCCAATTTGTCTTTTACCATCGAAGGAGGTACTCCGACGCGCAATACAAATCCTTTGGTCAAAAGGGAACGCGAAGCTCCCTAAGTGAACGGTGCTCTCGCCGAATTAATCAAAAATCAGAACAAAGCTTAGCACAAACAGTTCTAAGCTAACATGCACAAGGGCAACAAGTATTTAAAGCTAAACTGCTATAACTTTAAGCCGTACTTGTCATCACGACAACGTGCTTCTTCTCGGACTTAGGACGTCCGCTGCAGCAGTCTCGGGCAAAGTGCCCCAGCTTTCCACAATTAAAGCATGCGTCTGGGGTTCGACCCGTACTCGTCCCAGAAGCAGCAGAAGAAGGAGCTGGACCCGAAGTCCTAGCCTTTTTATACCACCTACGGTACGCAGACTTTGAGGAGTTCGGCATTTTGAACTCCGTCTTCTGCATATCCATGTCTTTGCTTCCTTGGATTCGATTCAGATCTCTGACACTTTGTCCTATACCTGCTCCTGACATAGCTTTCTTTAACTTCTAAGCACCATTCCGACAGTCTCGGGCAAAGTGCCCTTCCTTGCCACACTTAAAACAACCATATGGAGCCTGACCAGTAGACATTTTGGACTTCTAGTTCCTCCTCCTTCGGTATTCAGATTTTGCAGAATCTGGAGAGTCTAGTACCAAGAGCTCCGACGTCCGATTGACTTTTGCCAAATCTACTTCCAAAGATCTAGCCGATTCCACCAAGGCTCGGAATCCCAATAATTTTGGTCCTACAACAGAACTCGTAATTCGCCGCCCAGGCCATTATAAAACCTATCGACCATCGACCGCTCGCTCTCCACTTCAGAGCCCGGGTAGCGTCTTATCATCAGAAACGCTTGCAAATATTCCTCAACTGAGTGCATACCCTGCACTAAACGCATGTTCAACTACTGACCCAAAGGTCTTACAAATGTCGTTTGCTCCATCACACCACCCGGCGTTGGAGTTACCTCAAAAATAGGGGACTGCACACGTCTTTCATTTTGTGCACCAATCTCAGCGAATACTGCTTCCACCACCATTCTTATGGTTTCAGCGGAGGGAAGGGTTGCAGGCACGTCACTAGGTGCACTATAATCCTCAGAAACCGGATGTTCTGACGGCCCAGCACTGCTTCTGGTCACCTATAGTTGTACAAAACACTGTTAAGAGACCATACAAAATTGCAAAAAGCAATTATATGAACACGCAAGTTCCTCAAACACGTGTATTTTCATTCCTAAGTGGACATTCACGGGTTCTTTTGATGTTATAACGATGACGCACACACATGTGCTCACTACCACTTAAAAAGAATTCGTCCACGAATTCATTTTAAGCCTGACCGAAACCAGTAGTCTGATACCAAATTGTAACACCCCCTATCTGTCGCATAACATATAGCAGTATGTCTGGCCGGGGCCCGACGTCATATACCACAAACAGACCGGGTGGTTACTCAATGGAAACCATCCAACTAATATACAACGTCCTACACAGAGTCATTCTAGCGAAAGCAATTTAATAGTTGCAAATAAAAGAAACCTGCTACTAGCATGAATGTCTACTACAAAGCCAACAAGAATGAAGTACAATACACAAGTACACGACCTTATGGCCTTACAATTGTTTACTCAAATAAAATGTGTCTTCCATACCACGGTGTAACACCCCCTATCCGTCGCATAACATATAGCTGTAGGTCCGGCCGGGGCCCGACGTCATATACTACAGACAGACCGGGTGGTTACTTATGGAAACCATCCAACCAATCTCAACGTCCTACACAGAGCATTCTAGCGGAAGCAGTTTATAAAAGTTGTAACAAAGAACCCAGCATACAAGCACGAATGTCCACTAATACAAGATAGGAATGTTATACAAAATACCCAAAATAAGCCTTAAGGCCTTACAAAATGTTTCACTTGATATTACATGTTTTACAAACCACGGCACGCAGGCCGGTCATACATGAATAAAACAGTAAACACTTCCATCTGGGCCTTCGAGGGCCGGCTTCGCAAAAAGGGCTTTAGCCCGCTTGGTCCAGCTGCACCTGCAAGCAACAAACCACCGCACGGTGGCAAAACAAGGCAACGGTCAGCAATGCTGACCAAATTATAACGATCCCGCCCCCAACTCGGGGCGGCGATGCTCCTTCCCTGCATTTCATTAGCATAAGCGAGCAATTTATATCAATAGCCAATTCATCACAGACGTTGGCTCGCATGGCCACACGCCCCGTGCTCTCAGGGCACATTCTCGGTGAACCGGTCGATGTCACGTCAATTAAAGCCATAGACATTCCGGACTCACCACCGTCACTTAGACGGCCAAACCTATGAGCAATTTGTCTTCCTGGCCTGGGTCACGACAATTTAAGCCATTGACCGCCAAAGACCCTAATCTATGCCAACGGTAAGTGCCACGTGCCTTTAGGTTTCTTTAACCGAACGACATAGAACGGGTACGGTTCCATCTAACCCGTGCTCACATCGCAATGACAATTTAAGCCATTTGCGCGGGTCAAACTTCCACCGAGTCCCATTTCCATCACAAGTCACATAACCCAGTTATGTTCAAGTTGGCTATCAGGCCACCAAGTTGGCAAGATCTTGTATCCGCCCAGTTTTCCGGGTGCACCTTTGGGTTAGTCCCCAAGGCTCCCTGCTGCAATCTACCGCGTAGAAAACCCGAAAAACAATCCATAGCACGGAGTCTTCTCCGGCATTTATGCAATGCAACATCACCGATCCAGACCAACATGTCCGGGTAGGCTTCACACATCATGCCTATGTCCGTTCTCGCTTACGGACTCTAAACAACGGGGACTTCACATATCTACCCGAAGGAACGCCTCCAACTCTCCGCAAACTCGCGAGAGCGGGCTTCCTATGCAAAGAAAGAGAGCTACTCATGCTCAAGATGAGGATCGTTACCCTAGCGTTCCTCTTTGGCGCCATTGAAAAGTAATCGGATGAAAAGCACCGCACTAGCTTTGCCTCCGTGGATCCGGAGTCGGCTCGCGATTCGGAGCTCCGAAGCTCCTCCAATGGCGGGATCTAGCTCCTTCTTTCTCCCTTGGCTCTCCTCTCTCTCTAAGGTTTTAGAAAGATAACACTTAAGAAAAGTGAGGGTTTTGTAAGCCCAAACCCGGGTATATCCCTTCAGGAACAACCCCCAGCCGTTGGATCTCAAAATAAGGAAACGAACGGCTTTGATTCGGGACTGAAATGCCCAATCTGGACCGAACACGGCCTGGCACACGCCCGTGTCCAGGGCCGTGTGCCTCATTCGCCGTCAAAATCGAATCACCTGGAACCTCACACGGGTATCGAACACGCCCGTGTTCGAGCTGACACGCCCGTGTTCCACCTGACACGGCCGTGTGGCCGGCTGTGTACCCCATCATTTTTCCCCAAAATCAACCCGAGCACTGCACGGGTTCGAGGACACGCCCGTGTCCCTACCCGTGTCACCTCAACATGCCTGGACCCCAGGCCGTGTACACGGTCTAGACACTCGACACTTTGTCGAGTGAAGATCGTCGACCTGATGACACGGCCTTGGACACGGCCGTGTCCTAGGCCGTGTGCCTTGTCTCGACGCATCGTCGAGCGAATCTCGTCGACTCCCCGGGACGATCGTCGAGACAGGTCGACACGCCCTGCGACACGCCCGTGTCGCAGGTCGTGTGCCTTGTCTCGACGTATCGTCGAGCGAATCTCGTCGACTCCGCGGCTAATTGTCGACACGGGTCGACACGCCCTGCAACACGCCCGTGTCGCAGGCCGTGTGCCCAGTCTCGACACAATGTCGAGACCAAAGTGTCGACACCCCGTGTCAGTGTCGACACAGGCTTGACACGCCCTGGGACACGCCCGTGTCCCAGGCCGTGTGCCTGCAGCCAGAACCCAAACTGGACCAAAACGTCCCCCCCTTCGCTCCTTTGAGTTTCGGGGCGTTACAACTCTCCCCCTCTTAAAAGAATTTCGCCCACAAAATTACATAAAGGAAAGACATGTACAAAACCAAAATTTGTACCTGAGCGGAACAACTCCGGATACTCGTCAAGCATAGTCTGCTCTAGCTCCCAAGAGAGCTCCTCACGACCGCAATTGTCCCACCGGACCTTGACCATCCTGATCTCTTTATTGCGTAGCCGCTTGACCTCCGAGTCCTCGATCCGCACGGGCTTGACCTTTGTCGTTAGCCCACTATCCACCGGCACTTGATCAACCGCGATCACTTGCTTAGGCTCTTGCACCGCCTTCCGAAGTACAGAAATGTGGAATACATCATGTAAACCACTAAGCTCCACTGAAAGCTTCAACCGATAGGCCGCTTCACCAACTCGCTCCAGAACCTCAAACGGTCCAAGGTACCTCGGGCTTAGCTTTTTCAATCATCGCACCCGCAAGACACCCTTGAACGGCTTGATCTTTAAGTATACATAATCGCCCACAGCGAACTCCACATTCATGTGCTTGGCATTATAGTACTTTGCTTGCCGGTCCTGAGCGATAAGCAACCTCTCTCAAATGGTTCTCACCAAAGAAGTAGCATCCTCCACTTCCGATCGCTTATACAACTTTGACTCACCCGTTTCTAACCAAGACAACGGCGTGCGACATTTCCTACCATATAGGGCCTCGAAAGGCGCCATCTGAATACTCGCTTGGTAGTTGTTGTTGTATGCGAACTCCACCAAATAAAGGTGGTCTTCCCATTGCTTTCCAAAATCCAAGACACACATGCGAAGCATGTCTTCCATGGCTCTATTGACCCTCTCGGTCTGCCCATCCGTTTGCGGATGGAAGGCTGTGCTGAATTTCAGCTTTGTTCCCAACATTTGCTGCACCAGCCTCCAATCATTGGACGTGAACCGCCCATCTCGGTCACTCACGATGCTGCGGGGCACACCATGAAGTCGTACTATGTTATCCACATAAAGCTTTGTCAGCTTCTCCACCGGATCATCCTTCCTATGCGGAATAAAATGCGACACCTTCGTTAATCGGTCAACAACCACCCAAATGGCGTCGTTCCCCTTTTGCGACCTTGGCAAACCGTGCACAAAGTCCATAGAGATGTCGTCGAATTTCCACTCCGGAATAGGCAAGGACTTAAGAAATCCTCCCGGCTTTTGACACTCCGCCTTTACCAAGGCGCAGGTTTGGCACTTCGCTACGTATAGCGCCACATCCTTCTTTAAACCCGGCCACCAAAACAACTTCTTCACATCACGGTACATCTTCGTGCTCCCCGGGTGAGTCGAGTACTTGGTATGGTGTGCCTCGTACAACAACTCCACCCGTAAATTGCCCATACTTGGGACGCACAGACGGCCGTCTTTCCAAAGTAATCCGTCCTCCACGACGAATTGGGAATTTGACCCATCCAGAGCCTCTACCATGAACTGCTTCATATGAGCATCCATATCCAAAGCCTGCCGAATAAGATCAGCCAGATCATATTAGACTTCAGTCCAATTCAGAACTGCTTCAGTTCTTGATTGTCTATCCACACAAACAATCTCCAACGCCTCCAACTCCCGCACCAACCGCTCATTATGCACCGATAGCCAATTGGCTTGAGTTGGGGCTCGGCGACTTAACGCGTCCGCAACCGCATTCCTTTTGTCAGGCACGTAGTGGATCTTGAATGTATAGTCCCCCAGGAACTCCATCCATCTACGCTGCCGCATATTCAGATCCTTTTGATCAATAAGATACTTCAGGCTCTTGTGATCGATGTAGATATCAATCTTCACACCGTACAAATAGTGTCTCCACAGCTTCAAGGCAAAAATCACGGCCGCTAACTCCAAGTCATGGACCGGATAATTCCTCTCATGCACTTTTAGCTGTCTCGAGCCATAAGCTATTACACTTCTGTGTTGCAGTAGCACGCAACCCAAACCGTTGCCCGAAGCATCACTGTAAATCTCGTAGCCTTCGGTTCCACATGGCGAGCTCAGCACAGGCGACGTGGTCAACCGACACTTCAACTCCTCAAAAGCTCGCGCGCACTCCGGCGTCCAAACGAACTTATGCTCCTTCCTCGTCAAAGTAGTGATAGGTAACGCTATCCGCGAGAAGTTCTCTACGAAGCGCCTATAATAGCCGGCAAGCCCCAGAAAACTCCGGACTTCCGCTACAGTAGCAAGCTCAGGCCACTCCCGTATCGCAACAATCTTCGCCGGATCCACAGCAATACCCTCTCCACTCACTATATGCCCGAGGAATGCCACTGCGGATAGCCAAAACTCGCACTTCGAGAACTTGGCATACAACTGATTTCTCCTTAGCGTTTCCAACACCAAATGAAGATGCTTGAAGTGATCTTCCTCACTTTGCGAGTACACCAAAATATCGTCGATGAAGACGATCACGAAATGGTCCAAGTACTCCCTGAACGTCCTGTTCATCAAATCCATGAATACTGACGGCGCATTAGTCAGCCCAAACGGCATGACCGTAAACTCATAATGCCCGTATCTCGTACTAAACGCTGTCTTCGGGATATCACTCTCCCCTATCCGCAGCTGATAGTACCCAGCCTTGAGATCCAACTTTGAGTACACCGTCGACCCGACTAACTGATCAAAGAGATCATCAATCCGGGGGATCGGGTACTTGTTCTTCTCCGTCAGCTTGTTTAACTCTCGATAATCAATACATAGCCTCAAGCTTCCGTCTTTCTTCTTAACAAAGAGGACCGGTGCGCTCCAAGGCGAAGAACTCGAGCGCACATACCCTTGCTCCAACAACTCTTGCAGTTGAACTTTCAGCTCCGCCATTTCCTTAGGCGCTAGCCGATACGGAGATCGTGACACAGGCTTTGCACCTGACACTAGCTCGATCGTAAAATCTATCTCCCGCTGAGGCGGGGCTCCAGGAATATCCACGGGGAACACATCAGGGTATTCTGATACCACTGAAAGACAATCCAACGCGGGCTTCGGCTTTGCAACCTCCACTAGTGTAAAGAACAGTTCTGCACCAGCACGAACCGCCTTCACCACCTGAAGAGCAGACATCAACGTCTTGCTCGACCCCTTTAAGTCCGTAAAAGTCGTTTCACGACTTGCTCCCAGCTTGACTTCCTTGCTACCGCAATCTATATGGGCCTGCTGCTCCGAGAGCCAGTCCATGCCAAATATGACGTCGAACTCCACTAACGGAAGTAAAGACGCTCGCAGGTCGAACTCCTGCTCCCCAATACGAATCTTAACATCGCAGATCCTATCCGCTCGCATCGAACACCCATTGGGCAACAACACATCCAACTTATCCTTCGCCATCGAAGAAGGGACTCCGATGCATGATATAAATCCTTCGGACAAGAAGGAGTGTGAGGCTCCCGTATCGAAGAGTGCTCGTGTCGGATTTTCACAAATCAATATAAATCCTAAACAAGTAGTGGTAAGGTAACATGTGCATAACAAGTATTTATGGAAATTGACTTGCTATAAATTAAATCATACATGTCACCACATCGGCCTGTTTGATGGCCTCCTGTTGGCCAAGATTGTAGACCCTTGGTTGGGCCGGAGCATAATGGGATGCGGTCGACTCCACCGCCTTTCCCTTCTCTTCATAAGTAGCTCCCGACCTTCTCTCGGACTTAGGACGTCCGCTCCAACAATCACGGGCGAAATGCCCCGTCTTTCCACATGTAAAACACGCGCCCGTGGTCCGACCCGTAGTCGCCCCAGAAACGCCAGAAGGAGCTGGACCCGAAGTCTTATGCTTCTTGAAAGACCTCTGATAGCCGGACTTTGAAGTAGTCGGCACTTTGAATTCAGATTTCTTCTCACCCAAGCTTTTCTTTGCTTGTACATTTTTCATGTCCTTCTCCAAGGACCGGGCAGTATTGACCAAGGTTAAGAAACCCTGCATCATCGGCCCCGAAAGTAGTAGTCTCAACTCATCCCTCAAGCCTTCATAAAAGCGATTAGTCTTGCGCTCCTCATCCACGATGGTGGAGCTAGCATATCGACTCAAACGAGTGAACTCATGGAGATATTCATCCACGCTCTTCTCACCCTGAACCAACTTCAGAAATTTGTTCTCCATCGAAATCCTCTGAGTAGAAGGGAGGTATCTTGCTAAGAGCAATCCCGAGAACTCTTCCATCGGAACGTCTATCAGTTGTCTACCGCTCAAATGATGCAGCTCCAATCCTTCCCACCACATCCTCGCTTCACCGTCCAGAAGGAACGTAGCGATGGTGGTCATTTGCCACTCCTCCGTCTCCGTTGCTGTCATGACTCTCTTCACCCTAGAGAGCCAGTCTTCAGCCTGAGATGGGGTTCCCAACCCCGAGAATAATGGAGGGTTAAAGCTCATAACATGCTTAAGCTGCCTCTCAGTTGCCCTCCTTGGCACTACCGGTTCCACAACCACTTGCTCCACTCTCCTCGGCTCAGCCTCTTGAAGAGGTTCTTTCTCCATCGCAGGAGCGGGCTGCTGCGTCTGCCTTGCAGGCTGCGCATTTATCACGGCCAACACCGCTTCAGCCACCAATCGTATGTTCTCAGCCGATAGAGGTGTTGCGGGAGCAACTTCTGGTGCACTACTAGCCTCAGAAACTCGGCGTTCTGACGGCCCAACACCACTTCTGGTCACCTATAGTGGTACAAAACACCGTTAAGCGACCAAATAAATTGCAAACAGCAATTATAGGAACACACAGGTTCCTAAAACACGAGTATTTTCATTCCTAAGTGGACATTCATGGGTTCTTTTACCATTATAACGATGACGCACACAATGCGCTCACCACCCCTTAAAAAGAATTTGTCCACGAATTCAGTTTAAGCCCAACCAAAACCAGTAGTCTGATACCAAATTGTAACACCCCCTATCCATCGCATAGCATATAGCAGTAGGTCCGGTCGGGGCCCGACGTCATATACTACAGACAGACCGGGTGGTTACTTATGGAAACCATCCAACCAATCTCAACGTCCTACATAGAGCATTCTAGCGGAAGCAGTTTATAAAAGTTGTAACAAAGAACCCAGCATACAAGCACGAATGTCCACTAATACAAGATAGGAATGTTATACAAAATACCCAAAATAAGCCTTAAGGCCTTACAAAATGTTTCACTTGATATTACATGTTTTACAAACCACGGCACGCAGGCCGGTCATACATGAATAAAACAGTAAACACTTCCATTTGGGCCTTCGAGGGCCGGCTTCGCAAAAAGGGCTTTAACCCGCTATTGACCGCTTGGTCCAGCTGCACCTGCAAGCAACAAACCACCGCACGGTGTCAAACCAAGGCAACGGTCAGCAATGCTGACCAAATTATAACGATCCCGCCCCCAACTCGGGGCGGCGATGCTCCTTCCCTGCATTTCATTAGCATAAGCGAGCAATTTATATCAATAGCCAATTCATCACAGACGTTGGCTCGCATGGCCACACGCCCCGTGCTCTCAGGGCACATTCTCGGTGAACCGGTCGATGTCACGTCAATTAAAGCCATAGACATTCCAAACTCACCACCGTCACTTAGACGGCCAAACCTATGAGCAATTTGTCTTCCTAGCCTGGGTCACAACAATTTAAGCCATTGACCGCCAAAGACCCAAATATATGCCAACGGTAAGTGCCACGTGCCTTTAGGTCTCTTTAACCGAACGACATAGAACGGGTACGGTTCCATCTAACCCATGCTCACATCGCAACGACAATTTAAGCCATTTGCGCGGGTCAAACTTCCACCGAGTCCCATTTCCATCACAAGTCACATAACCCAGTTATGTTCAAGTTGGCTCTCAGGCCACCAAGTTGGCAAGATCTCGTATCCGCCCAGTTTTCCGGGTGCACCTTTGGGTTAGTCCCCAAGGCTCTCTGCTGCAATCTACCGCGTAGAAAACCCGAAAAACAATCCATAGCACGGAGTCTTCTCCGGCATTTATGCAATGCAACATCACCGATCCAGACCAACATGTCCGGGTAGGCTTCACACATCATGCCTATGTCCGTTCTCGCTTACGGACTCTAAACAACGGGGACTTCACATATCTACCCGAAGGAACGCCTCGAACTCTCCGCAAACTCGCGAGAGCGGGCTTCCTATGCAAAGAAAGAGAGCTACTCATGCTCAAGATGAGGATCGTTACTCTAGCGTTCCTCTTTGGCGCCATTGAAAAGTAATCGGATGAAAAGCACCGCACTATCTTTGCCTCCGTGGATCCGGAGTCGGCTCGCGATTCGGAGCTCCGAAGCTCCTCCAATGGCGGGATCTAGCTCCTTCTTCCTCCCTTGGATCTCCTCTCTCTCTAAGGTTTTAGAAAGATAACACTTAAGAAAAGTGAGGGTTTTGTAAGCCCAAACCCGGGTATATCCCTTCAGGAACAACCCCCAGCCGTTGGATCTCAAAATAAGGAAACGAACGGCTTTGATTCGGGACTGAAATGCCCAATCTGGACCGAACACGGCCTGGCACACGCCCGTGTCCAGGGCCGTGTGCCTCATTCGCCGTCAAAATAGAATCACCTGGAACCTCACACGGGTATCGAACACGCCTGTGTTCGAGCTGACACGCCCGTGTTCCACCTGACACGGCCGTGTACCCCATCATTTTTCCCCAAAATCAACCCGAGCACTGCACGGGTTCGAGGACACGCCCGTGTCCCTACCCGTGTCACCTCAACACGCCTAGACCCCAGGCCGTGTACACGGTCTCGACACTCGACACTTCGTCGAGTGAAGATCGTCGACCTGATGACACGGCCTTGGACACGCCCGTGTCCTAGGCCGTGTGCCTTGTCTCGACGCATCGTCGAGCGAATCTCGTCGACTCCCCGGGACGATCGTCGAGACAGGTCGACACGCCCTGCGACACGCCCGTGTCGCAGGCCGTGTGCCTTGTCTCGACGCATCGTCGAGCGAATCTCGTCGACTCCGCGGCTAAGTGTCGACACGGGTCGACACGCCCTACGACACGCCCGTGTCGCAGGCCGTGTGCCCAGTCTCGACACAATGTCGAGACCAAAGTGTCGACACCCCGTCTCAGTGTCGACACAGGCTTGACACGCCCTGGGACACGCCCGTGTCCCAGGCCGTGTGCCTGCAGCCAGAACCCAAACTGGCCCAAAACGTCCCCCCTTCGCTCCTTTGAGTTTCGGAGTGTTACACACGGCACGCAGGCCGGTCACACATGAATATAATAAGTAAACACTCAAAATTTGGCCTTCGAGGGCCGGCTCAGCAACTTGGGCTTTAGCCCGCTATTTACCGCTCGGCTCCGCAGTACCTACAAGCAACAATCCACCGCACGGTGACAAACAAAAGCAATGGTCAGCTATGCTGGCCAAATTATAGCGATCCTGCCCCCAAATTCGAGGCGACGATGCTCATTTCCATGTACTTTATTAGCATAACCAAGCAGTATATATAAACACTACATCACAGACGTGGGCTCGCACGGCCACACACCCCATGCACTCAGGGCACATTCTCGGTGAATCGGTCAATGTCATGTCAATTTAAGCCATAGACACCCCGGTCTCACCACCGCCACTTGGACGGCCAATCTTGCGAGCATTTTTGTCTTCCCGGTATGGGCCACGTCAATTTAAGCCATAGACCGCCGAAGACCCTCATCTATGTCAACGGCTCCCACCGAACGACAAAGAACGGGTACGGTTCCGCCTGACCTGTTGCTCACGTCACAACGTCAATTTAAGGCATATGCGCGGGTCAAACCTTCCCGAGTCCCGTTTCCGTCACACACTTCACATAACCCGGTTATGTTCAAGTTGGCTCCCAGGCCACCATGTTGGCAGAATCATGCATCTGCCTAGTTTTTCGGGTGCACCTTGGAGTTAATCCCCAAGGCTCCCTACTGCAATCTACCGCGTAGAAAACCCGGAAAACAACCAATTGCACGGAGTTTTCTCCGGCCATTTATGCAATGCAACATCACCGATCCAGACCAACTTGTCCGGGTAGGCTTCACACATCATACCTATATCCCTTCTCGATTACAGACTCTACAAGTACACAGCGGGGACTATTCATGTCTACCCGAAGGAACGCCTCAACTCACCACAAACTCGCGAGAGCGGGCTTCCTATGCAAAGGAAAAGAGAGCTTCACATGCTCAAGTAGAGAATCGTTACCCTAGCGTTTCTCTTTGGCTCCATGGAAATGTATGCGGATGAAAAGCACCGCAATATCCTTGCCTCCTTTCTTCTTCCTGGCTCTCGATATGGAGCTCCGAAGCTCCGCCGGTAACCAGATTTAGCCTCCTTTCTTCTTCCTTGCTCTCCCCTCTCTCTAGACTTTAGAAAGAGACTAAGTGAAAGAAGTGAGGAATTTGAAACCCTATTCCCGGGTATATCCCAGCAGGAACAACCCCCAGCCGTCGGATCCCAAAATAAGGAAACAAACGGCCACGATCAGGGCCTGAAATGGAAAATCTGGGCCGAACACGGCCTGTGACACGCCCGTGTCCAGGGCCGTGTTCCCCATCCGCCGTCGAAATCGACGCGTCTCGAAAAACACACGGGCACCCGACACGCCCGTGTTCGACCTGACACGCCCGTGTCATCCAGTACACGCCCGTGTTCCCGGGCGTGTTCCTCTATCAACTCAGGACCAACACCAACCCGAGACTTACACGGGTCTTTGACACGCCCGTGTCCAATTTGACACGCCCGTGTCTAACTCGAACACGCATGGGCTCCAGGCTGTGTTCACTGTCTCGACACTTCGTCGAGCACAGTTTGTCGACCAACCGACACGGCCTTGGACACGCCCGTGTCCTAGGTCGTGTTCCCTGTCTCGACACTTCATCGAGCAAAATTGTCGACTTCCCTGGCAGATTGTCGACACGAGCTCGACATGCCCTGGGACACGCCCGTGTCTCAGGCCATGTTCGCTGCTCGACGATCATCGACTCCAAAATTCGTCGATATCTCGGCCAAATCGTCGACCCAAACACGACACGCCCTGGGACACGCCTGTATCCCAGGCCGTGTGCCCCCTGCCAAAATCAAAACTTGGCTCAAAACGCCTCCCGTCGCACTTTTGAGTTTCGGGGCGTTACAGCCTCAAATTGAGCTCTCACTGATCAAAGGTATACTTGAGGCTCTTATGATCAGTGAAGATCTCGCAACGAACTCCATAGAGATAGTGCCTTCATATCTTAAGAGCATGTATGACTGTTGCAAGCTCCAAGTAATGCACGGGATAGTTCCTCTCATGAACATTTAACTGTCTTGAGGCATAGTCTACGACCTTTCCATGCTGCATGAGAACACATCCCAAACCCGGACCTGACACATCGTTGTAAATCTGAAACCTGTCAGGCCCTGAAGGTAAACTCAAGATCGGTGCGGTCATCAATCTGCCCTTCAAGTCCTCAAAAGTCAATTCAAACTCAACTATTCAATCCAAGCCCTTAGCCTTCCTAGTGGGGGAAATCATTAGTAAGGCTATCTTTGAAAAATCCTTGATGAATCTCCTGTAGTAACCAGCTAGACCCAAAAAGCTGCGAACATCTGAAACTGTCGTTAGCCTTGGCCAATTCTTAATGGCATCTATCTTCTTTGGATCGACACTAACCCCTTTTTCACAGATGATGTGGCCTAAGAATGCAATCTCTGAAAGCTAGAATTCACATTTAAAAAATTTGTCATACAGCTGGTTCTTCCTGAGGGTGCTCAATACAATCCTGAGGTGTGCGGCATGATCTTCTGCACTCCTTGAGAACACCAAGATATCATCGATAAAAACGATAACAAAACGATCCAAGTACTCCTGAAATACCATGTTCATCAGGTCTATAAATATTGAAGGGGCATTGGTCAGCCCAAACGGCATGACCATGAACTCGAAGTGTCCATACCTGGTACTAAAAGCCGTCTTCTGAACATCCACGTCCCGAATCTTTAACTGATGGTAGCCCGAACTCAAATCTAACTTGGAAAAGGTGCACGAGCCCACCAACTGGTCGAACAAATCATCAATCCTGGGAATCAGGTATTTGTTCTTTACTGTCAGTTTGTTCAACTCACGGTAGTCTATGCACAGTCTCAGACTACCATCCTTCTTCTTCACGAATAGTACTGGAGCACTCCAAGGTGAAGTACTGGGACATATAAAGCCCAAATCAAACAACTCTTGCAACTGGCTCTTCAACTCCGCTAGTTCCCTTGGAGCCATCCGGTAGGGGGATTTGGCTACCGATGTAGCCCCGGGCTGCAAATCTATCGGGAACTCAATCTCTCTATCTGGAGGGGCACCAAGGAGCTCTTCCGGGAAAACATCGGGGAAATCCTGCACCACTGGTACCTCTGAGAAGTCAGCCTTAGACTCCGCATACATCAACACTACAAAAGTTTCACAACCCTTACTGATGCACCTTCTAGCTTGGACTACAAAGATGATCATCTTCACTACTCCCTTCAAGCCCTGAAAAGAAAATACAGTTTGATTAGGGCCCTCAAACTGTATCTGCTTCGCCCTACAGTCACTCATGGCGTTGACTGCCGAAAGCCAGTCCATTCCAAAGATCAGGTCGAATCCTGCAATTGGTAGCTGAAAAGCTTCCACGATAATCTCGGTATCACCAAACTGCACTGGTACCCTGCACTTATATCTGGTCTGTAAAAGGGATCCATTCAGCATCATGACTTCAAGTAGTACTGTCTCTGAAAAGACTTCTAAATTCAGCTTAAGCACTAGAGATTCCGCGATAAACGAGTGTGAGGCGCCCGTATCAAACAAAATCTTGGAGGAAAAATTACGAATCATAAGGATGCCTACATAAATGATTTACAAAGATGAAAAGAGTGTCACTACAGAGGATTAAATAAACTTGTTAAACAAATTAAACACTTACCTGACACTACATCCTTCTGATCCTTTGCATCCTGCTGACCAAGCCCATAAGCTCTGGCTGCACCAAATCTCGACTCAGCTGTGGTATCCCATCCGTTATCATCAACGATTTTCCCTTGTCTACTCTGCTAGAGCCACCAACCTCGTACTTCGACTGCAGGAACAAATTATATTTGTCATCTACAATAATTTTATAAATGTAATGAATAAACCTAGGTTTTGATTACCTGATTCGCACCAACTTCCTGATAGTAGCGAGTTATGTGTCCAGGTTGTTAGCAATTGTAACACACGCCTGCGCTGGCCAAACACTCTCCTGGATGGCGACGCCGAGGAGCAGAGGGAGAGGGTGGCGGGAGAGTCCTATCCAAGTTCATCTGGATGCGACGAGAAGATTCCATGCAGGTGAGTGCCTTTCAGGTAAGGATGGAGCGGTGGTTAGCCGTGATCGAGCAGGACTATGCCCATCTCCTTGGCGAGACGGATCGCCTGAGAAGCGGAAGTGAGGAGACTTCTCCCGGGAGACATATCGCACGGGCCCGGGATTAGCTGAGCCTGGTTCATCAGGAGCCCATAGCCGTGACTGCCTATCACTACCCGCGACTGCCCCCGAGGACTGGGAGGCAGGGTCGGGGTCGCCGATGTTGGGAGCAATACTGAGCTCTGGGTATTCTCGCCTTCTCCTCCCCTAACCCCCAGCCTTCCCTTCTCGCTTGTACCTTCTCGCGCTTGTAATAAACATGAACATTTGATATTTTATTTAATTTTATTATGTCTCTCGCCTGGCGAGCGGCCTACTGTTTTTTAATCTTATTTTAATCTTATTCTTCCATGTCGTTCTATCTTTTCGGGTGTCTAGTTCTCGCACCACTTCTTTCTCTATATATTTGTTTTGCTCTTACTCTGGGACCCTACCCAGAGGATTTCTCCCCCTGCAGACATACGAAGCGCTGACGGGACCGGACGAAAGACAGAAAGTCGGATTACACAAAATTGCTATCCGCACTTCCTCCCTTTGGAAAAATGTCCTGATTACTAGGGGTGTGCATGAAAAACCGAAAACCGACCAAACCGCCCCGAACAGCCCAAACCGAACCGATTTTACACCGAACTGAACCACTCGGTTCGGTTTTGGTTTTCCTCTCTAAAAACCCGAACAGCGACGCCTAATAATACATGTAAAAATATTACCAATAATGATCTTTTAACTATTTTTATTAACTAAAATATGTACAAAAATTATATATACTTAATAAATTTTATATCATTTGAGCCAAAATAAAATTTTGTAATGCATATTTTATACATCAACAAGATTTAAACATTTTGTTTAACTGATTTTATTTATATCTTTTTATATTTATTACTCGATTTCGCAATAAAAATATTCAATCATAATTTTTTATGTAATATGAGCTATTAGTTGTAATATATCATATGTAAATAAAGTTTGATGATATTTAATTTTAACTATCATATCTTTTTTAAAATTTTCTCGAGATATTTAATTACACAATTATTTTAAATAATATAACTGAAAAATCGAAAAACAGAATCGAGTAAACCGACCAAAAAACCGAACCTTCTCGCACATCTCTACTGATTAACGCATATTTTTTCTATAAATAGGTCGTTTCACCAACCATATTTACTTCCACTTGATTCCAAGCCTTCGTTATCCTTTCCCTTTGCTCTCGCTACTTCTGCAGTGCGAGCCTTCTCGCACATCTCTCTCTCTCTCTCTTTCCCCTTTCCGCAAACTCACAAGATGCCGGACGAAATCGAAGGCCACACAAAATGCGCACAGAACTTCCTCGAGCACAACTTCCCCCCTGCCGCCTGAATGAGACGGAGTATGCCTCCATAGTGGTAGACTACATTCCGGTGGGGTTCGTCGTGCGGAACCCTGGGAAGGAGGACAGGTTTAACTTCCTGTCGGAAGGGGAGATTGTCATTCCGCTGGAACACTTCAAGGTGGGGTTCTGCCTCCCCCTCTGGCCAGAAATGCGCCAAGCCCTTCGATACTACGGGGTGGTGCCGGCCCAGCTCAACCCCAACTCCATGGCGTTGCTGGTGGCCTTCGCCTGTTACATGCGCGTGGAAAGGATCAAATTCAACCTCTCAATCTTCCGCAAATTATTCGACTTCCACGCCAAAGGAGGGGTCCTCTTTTTCCCGGGCCAGTCGGTGAAGACTAGCGGTCTCGCCAACAAAAACCACGACTGGCCCCAGAAGTTTGTCTTCGTATCGAGGAACTTCAGCAACATACCCCTCTCGTCGGTTCAGTAATATGAGGCCCCCTACAAGCCTCAGACACTGGTGGGACGCGAGACCGCCCTTCTCGACTTCTTCGGGACCAAGAACTTCGACGTGAAGTTCTTGCGGCGGGATATTGACGACCTCCCACCAGTCCCTCCTGGCGAAGGTCCCATCTTACGTCCTTCCTTTGCTCTTCTTTGACTTAGATAGCGAGATTTAGAAATATGGCCTTCGCAGGTGAGCGTAAGATCCCTCTCTGCCAGCCCTTCAAAGAGACCAGGGGTTCCTCCGCCACCCTATCTCTCATCAAGTTTGCCGCCCTCGCCTGCCGCAAAGAGCCGGGCTCCTCCTAGGCCGGTGCCCGGAAACGGAAGCCCGATGCTCCTCCGGCACCTTCCAAGAAATCCAAACCGTCCCAGACGGACAATGGAAAGTCCGTCGCCGAGACCCCCTCTGATACCCCACTTGTCGCGGGCACAGCGGGTGTCGTTGGGCTGGTCACCGAGATCCCCGCCGAGACCCCCACCAAGCTGGTGTCGATAAGGCATCAGAACTTTGGCCTCGGCGAGAAGTTCGTAGATGAAGAGGGCCATCCCCTACTCCGGTGGGACCCCGAAACCAACCAGGTCTCAATCTCGTCGCTCCTCCCCTCCTGGATGGAGCAAGACACGATCACCGGTGATGCCTTCGCGTTAGGCTTCTGGCTTTACAGCCGAGTGGATGCCAGTACGTTTGACCGGGAGACTACCCGGTCTCTCGCCTACAACTTCGTTCGAGCCCAGATGCGCGCATTCGAGCTCGCGCATATGATTGCGCGTCGCAGTATCAGCATCGAGTGCAACCTCATCGACGCGCTCAAATTAAGGGATCTCGCCGCCGCTGAGGTCGTCACCCTGAAGGCCGACCTAGATGCCTCGCAGAAACTTCTCGCCCTCAGTCCATCGATTGAGGTATATAAATCTTCAAAGGCCTCTCGCCTTGCTGCAATTTCATGTTAATTCTAACCCCAAATTCCTCACAGGATTCCGCCCAGGCCCAGTTGTTGCACGCGAGGGAGGCTTCTCTCCGATGCAAGATCGCTCTGCTGAAGGCCGAACTCAAAAAGGGCAGGAAGCCAACATGCCGGTTCCGTCGCCGCCCGCCGAGAATGTCCCGCGTCATCAGTACTATAACTATGAAATCGAGGTGATGATGCAGGAAAACGCCCAGGCGGCCTCCAGGACCGTGATCCAGGTGCTACAGGAGTCGGGGTTCCTAAACAAGGGTGGCGAGAACGAAGCCCATACCAAAGCCTGAGGTAGAGGACGACTCGTCAAGCGGAAGCGGATCAAGCTCCTCCTCCAGCGAGAGCAAAGCCCATCCCGCGAGAAGTCCGATGGCTCCTCCTGAAGATTTCTCGTCTTATTTTTTCCTTGTAAATTTTTTCTATTTTTGATCTTCCATGTAAGGGGCGAGACCCCAAAACTATAATTTTTTGAGATCATAAAGTTAAATCCTCTTTCTTTCCGGAATGTCTTTTTTGTAGTTAATTTTTGCTTCTTATCAATTGCTACTCGCCAATGATGCCGGACTTTCACTCAAACCTTAGGCTCTTAGTTGATGACCGCGCAGAACCCTTGCTCGCTGTGAAGAGTTTACCGGAGGTTTCTTTGCCGAGAGGGTCTTGCCGGGATGGTCTTGCCGAGAGGCTATTGTGCGAGACCCTCTCTTTATGTTGATCAATCGTACTCGTTTTCGAGCTTTCGCCTATGTCTTAGGCTCTTAGGTGATGACCGTAGCCCGTTTGCAGAATAATTTGAGTAAACTTTGACGAGATAGGTATGTTGATATGAGCATGCCGAAAAGGAATACCGAGAAACCCCTGCCAAGAGGTAGATGCCGAGATGGGTCTACCTTTCCTTATCTCTACTTAGGATAGTTGCCAACTATTTGAGAACCTGTTGGCGAAGTACTTTGTGATGCTCGTCATGGGCCTAACTCCCCCGTTAGCTAGGTGAGAGCCTGACAATGGGAGTGGCCCTAGATCTGATTATTCCAAGCATTTTGCGTCATGTCACCGAGCGGGCCTTCGAATCTACAAACCTTTTTTTCTTTCCCCCCAAGCGAGCCTACGACCCTGCCAGCTAGTGAGAGCCTGGACAGCGGGTCTATTCGGGGCCGAGTGCGCCTTCCAGCCCTGCCAGCTAATGGAATCCTGGACAGCGGGATCCTCTCGGGGTCTTCACTTACCCCCCAAGCGGGCCTACGAACCTGCTAGCTAGTGAGAGCCTGGACAACGGATTTACTCGGGGTCGAGTGCGCCTTTCAACCTGCCAGCTAATGGAAGCCTGGATAGCGGGATTCTCTCTTTCAAAATCACAAACCTTTTTTCCTCCCCCCCCCCCCAAGCGAGCTTACGGCCCTGGCAGCTAGTGAGAGCCTGGACAGCGAGTCTACTCGGGGCCGAGTGCGCCTTCCAGCCCTGCCAGCTAATGGAAGCTGTTGGATCTTACGACGCCCTTAGAGAGGGGGGGGGGGTGAATAAGTGTTGACAATATTTTTTTCTTAATCTTAATTTACTAGGTGAAATAATTAAAGAACACAAAACTAATTTTTCATAGACAAACTAAACACTTAGAAACAAATAAGAACAAAAATGATAATCTTTTATTTCATAAGTGATAAAACAGAATACAATATATCTCTATGAAGCTAAAGATTAAGGCTATGAAAAATATAATGTACTTTTGATTTTGCTGGTCCTTCTACAAGAACTAGCAGGATAAATCGTATCTCTCCCTAGATCTTGCTACTAGCCTCCCCCTAGATCTAACCACGATCTAAACGATGCACACAAGCCAACGATTTTTCCCTAAGCTGCACAAGGACTTGGACGCCACTCACAAGGCGGTGATTTTTTCCTAAGCCACACAAGGACCTAGACGCCACACACAAGACGATGATTTCCTCCTAACGATTACAATGAAAATAATGATAAAATATAATCTTTCGAATTAAGAACTCCCTCTAAATGTAGCGCTGAAGATGACGACGAATCCTTGCCAAGATTGCTTCAGATGTCATGTACGTGTCGTCGCTCTTGAACCGTCTTGGGAGGATGGAGTCTTTCTGGATGCTGGAGCTTTCTGGACCAATTGTACGGTAATGAACACTCCAAATTCTATAATCCTTAATCTTCACGGAAAAATGAATCACTTTTATATTTTAGCGATATCGCCCGGCGACACTGGCTGTCGCCAATCAGCAATATCCTATCTGGCTGGCACGTGTCCAACGATTCTGAGGTTTCTGCGGGACGATTCGATCGTGGAGCTATTTCATATCTGGGAAATATCATTCGAATAAAAAACAGCTCGGAGTAAAAGAATGTAAAATCAAATATTCAAAATCAACATAGTAAGGACTCACCCAAATTTTTGCCTTTCCCTTGACCCTCATAGGATTCTCGTCACGTCTATCGCGAGACATCATCATTTATAGTATTAAGAAATCATTTACTTTAGGGTTGCGCCAAAAATAAAACAAACGGACTTTTAAGACTGTCACAACTACGACCTCTAGGAGTTGCCCAGGGAAAGACTAACTTTAGTGACACATCAAACATACTTTTAGCTCAATAGCATGTTAATCCAACCTACAGAAGGCGTCAAAACCACAATTCGGGCAGAAAATCGCGGCGAAAGAGCTGCTGTTAGCCGCACCTAAGGTTGCCCACTTCAGCACCAGAGGTTGCCTACCGCAGCAACAAAAGCTGCTAACATCTCCCTTCCACCAACAGCCGGCCAACACACAACTCAGTCAGCATCGGGGGGGGGGGGGGGGGGGGGGGGGCGCCGGGTTCCACTCCGGTATGAGGGGGAAAAAGGGGGGAGGGGGGAGGGAAGAGAGAAAAAAAGGGGGAGGAGAAAGAAAGGGGGGAGAGGGATCACACTACAACCTTTAACGTATACGACCAGATTTTTAATAGTTTTTGCAACTTTTTAAAATGTCGCATATTATTTTGCGGCGTTTAATAAAACGCCGCAAAATCGTCGCAGATACCGTCATCGTTGTAGTCATTTGCGTCTAAAGGTTAATTGGTTGTTTTAGATGGAATGAACTTTAACCTTCAACAGGATACATCTATGAGACCTTCTAGCATTTGTCTACATGCTTGGAGTATGTGCACAATGAAATCATGTTATCGACCATACCCGATTTTGTTGCGAGGTCCAATTGATGACCAATAGATGTTGATGTGCATTCTTAAATTATGTGTGATGGATTTTCACATGGTCTTTCTAACTCGATTAATTGGAAATTGAGAGCCTTTAAGTTGTACTTTAGGCATAGATGATTTCTACTTCTTTAACTCATACTAATACAATAATGTCTTATGAGATTGTATTGTGTTCTTCTGGATTTACTAAATCTCTTAGGATTCCTAAGGCTCTATTTGGCACAGTTGTAGCGGTTGTGAACGTGGTGGTTATGAACCGTCATTCGTGAACGCCCGATCTCACCTAAAGATCTTCATTCATTTTTATTTTTAAAACTAGTTTTTTCTTGTAGCGGTCATAACCGTTGAAGAGGAGCTTTGACGCACAAGTTAAGGTGTCGTTGTGTGACCTTGAGGTCACGGGTTCGAGTCCTGGAAACAGCTTCTTGCAAAAATGGAATGCGTGAGATTTACCTACATTTCACCCTTGTGGTGGGACCCTTCCCCGGACCCTCGTTGTGTGGGGATGCTTTGTGCACCGGGTTGCCCTTTTGCCCTTAGAGGTCATAACCTTTGTTATGCCAAATATACATTATTATATGATAATAATGTTTTTTGTCTAAACTCAATGGAATAAAAACTCCCTGCCAAAACAGAGCCTAAAGCACGATAGATGACTTCTAATTTCTTCTGTTAATTTTGCATAAACATCTGGTGATTTCAGTCAACAATATTGACCAATTATATCGTTCACACAAAAATTCAGCATGAAAAGGTATAATCAAAAATCTTAGAAGAGCATCGATCTGTCATTAAAATATCACTGGAGTTCATTACTAAATTTAAACCTCATTAATCCATTACAAACAACTAACAAGATAAATTAATGCAATTTATAACAAAAACTCAAGAGTTCTAATTTTATTGGAAGAAAGATTCATGCCAACGTTGAAAGAGCTATTTCTTGATGCAAGGAAAGAACTTGGAGTCATTGTCCCTTCAAGATTTCTGAGTTTATTGCAGCCAAAATTCACCAAACTCATGAATTTCTCAATTCCTCCACATAACTTTTGAGTTTATCCTGCTCAGCACATAGTTCCTTAATCTTTTCCCATGTCAAGGATCATATTGCCATGGAGAGTAGATAGTCATAGTCGCTCAAGGTTCCACTGCCATTGACGGATTCTGTAGCCTCCTCGGATTCCTGTGTGGCCCCGGCTATTACAACATTATCCTTTGTCATTGCCGGAAACAGGGTGAACTCTTTCTGTTGTAGCTAAGGAACAATTCCGACTTCTTCCTATTGTTAATTATAATCTCACCTTGCACAACCCCAAAAATAGACCTGACCTTTTTGTCAAGTCGAAGAAGGCTCAGTTCAAGATTGTACAACAAGACTTGCTGCATAAATTTGGCATACAAATAGTGAGCATTATGGCTTTGAACTGATGAAATAATTATCTAAAAAAAATAATAATGAAAAACACCCCTTTAGCTTTACATAATTGTAGGGATTTTCTCTCTATCTTTTAGTGTATGCATACATGTTGCGAGCGTCGACATAACTTGTTAAGGCGTTGTAAAATAAAACTCAGCATTTCTTTGCTTACTTGTTATAGAAATACAATATAAAAAGGATAGAATGTAAGCGCAAAAAAAATCCACTTACCTCATTGACAATTTTGATTATTTCTCATGCGCATTTCATTCCATCAAAGTTCGAATAATTCAAAGTATGTGGTAGCATGTTTACCGAAACATTTAAAGTGGCTGCAACCTTATTTGGGTTGAGTATTTTGGAACCGCCATTCCATTAAAGTACCTAATTAACAAAAAATTTAGACAGAACCATGATATCTTGTTTTACCAATATTATGAATGGTTTGCATTCTCTTCACAGAAGTCTCAAAAATCAAGTCTTATTTCAACCTGATTAAATCTAAATTCCATGAAACCAAGAAACTTCTTATCCACTTAATCTTGATATCAATTCGTAGAGCAGAGAACATGCAATGTTCAATTACAGAGGAACATTTGAATCGTCGAGCTGTAATTGTTGAGCAGCCAGATATTTGCTGTAAAAAATTTTGAAGATAAAAAAATGTCGTCGAGCAAATGGGAGATCATCGAGCAATAAGCAAATCTGATAAGTCAATGCATGATCAAGAAATCTCCCAGAGAAGCTCAAGCACATATTCATCAGCAGAGCAATACAAAAACTAAAGCATGAAATCTGGAAATATAATAGAGAAGAAATGATAGAGAAGACCTAAAACATGAAATTTGAAAAAAGGAATTACAAGACCAAATTGCAACATGAGGCCAACCAGACCAAAGGAGTAGGAAAATCATACCACATGAGTAGCAAAATTTAAAGCTGACAAATTTAGAATCCATTTTGAGAGAAAACATGTTTCTAAATTCTATTTATATATTTTATGCTTTTAAACAATAGCATCATATCTATTTAGCACCCTATGATTCATTCATAAGACCCACCCTAGCAGGCATAATTCATTATTATGTATATATATATATATATATATGTTCCGCCTCTATTAATATATAATTACTTGTAGTGTTGTTCCAGGTGCTAAAAAAATTATAACTAACCCTCATCATAACAGCCATGAATTTAACAGTTGTAGCACATAAAGACAGAGAGTACCCTCATCTAAATTATAACTGTGAATGGAGTGTTTTGCTTTGCATTGAACACTTGCAACATTTAACACTTGCTGAATACATAAAGATTCAACATGAGGAGTGCATTTTACAGGTTGACTTGAAATCTGCGAAGAAGTAGGGGAGAGAGAGAGATACCTATCGAGGAGCTGGAGCAGCACAAATGTGAAGAGAAAACCTCAGCAGAAGTGCCTGAAATGCTAAAATGAAGCCTGAAATGTGAAGAGTGGAATGAACAGGAGAATAAAGTCTGATTTAACTTGAAAAACATGAAAAACACATTAGGGGAGGGAATGAATCCTGGAATGACAGAGAGTACCTGTTGAACGCGAATAAAATGCAGAGAAATCTGGAATCAAACTAAGAGCACTTGATGTAAGAAGGGTTAAGGGAGATGGAAGAAGAGGGAAAACCAAAAATCGAATGATGAGTAGCCGATAATGAGGAGTCTTGTGAAGAAGTGGAAAAACCTGAAATTAATACATGTAAATCAGAAAAAAAAAATAGGAGAGATGGAGAAACTTCAATGCCCACCATGTATCTCAAGTAACATTGTCAATAAAAAGATAATCAAGGTTAAGAATACCTTATCTCGAGGCTAAATCCCTGCATTGCCCTGACAAAGTTATCCTTATTCCAAAAAGAGGAAAACAAGAATTTAGAGACGTCGATAGGAAAGTTACAAATCAAAACACAAAAAAATTCAATCAAGGCTAATGTTGCAATCTCTTTTGGTCGTTTATTAGACGGTGGCTTCGGGTGATGTGTTGTCCCTTGTAGATTATCTCGATCACTTCCATCAAGGGAACGTTCGACTTTCTTCTTGACTGGACATTTTGGGTGATTACATTTATAATAGCTCCTTGGATATCACTGCCCTTATCCTGCTTTTGCCCATTTTTTTGCCAGTTGTAGCTATCATCAACAAGTTTATCAACAACAATGGCTGCTGATTGAGATATTTGGTCACAATAAGGGACAACCGTAGATTCAAAATTATGATTATTTGTGTCAGAATAAATATACTGCATGTTAATGTTGGAAACTTGTTGTGTGAAGGTGCTTGATGAGCAAGAAGATGGATGTTCTGCCATGCTATTATTTTGAGCATGAGAATGAGCAGCTTGTGCGGTTACTTGTGTCAAGGCTTGTTGGTGTGACATCCCAAAATGTCGCTGCATATAGCCGTCAACCAAAGATGCTAAAATTAGAAGTACTACAACAACATTTTTTATTAAGATAAGATGACATGCCATGAATGTTGAATAGAAAAACAACACAAGAAACCCGTAAAGAGAAAAAACTGCTTATACTAATATCAGATCATTGGATGAGTAGAAGTAACTTTAAAGTATTGTATTTTAGTCCCACATTTAATAGGTGAGAAATATTTTGGTGTATAAATACCAATAAGTTGATACTGTATATATATATGACCACCACGGGGCTGGCTTAACATCATGCTTATTGCCTGAAATATCAATAAGAAACCTTGCTAATTGTTTGAGCATCTTAACTTCATCTCGGTGGGATAAAAACCCAAACCTAGAGAGGATTTGATGATCAAGATTCATATTGAAATCAACATGCTGTCAGATTCTCAGTTGCAACATGGAAGAGAATTTTCAAAGAATTTTTGGACTAGTTTGGTGTACTGGACACTCACCACGTTTTTGCCGGTCGAGCACAAAGTAAAACATTTAGATTTTGATAATTTTTAATTCAAAATTTTAAAAATATTATTGCAAGTGAGAAAAAATAAAAGAAAAACAACCACTGCAACAAGTACTTGCTTAGATTCAAATTTTCAATCTCTATTTTCATTAGGAGTATCATTAACATTTATGTAGCATTGATTGTTATTAAAGTGAGAGCAAGATTTTCAATCCATTTGCTATCTCACAGTTATGTTTGGTGTTCCATCCATTTCCTTTTTTAACTTGAGTTTCATGTTTATGTTGGTAAGTACTAATAGGCCTGTTCTGCATATTTGAGAAATGAAAATATGAAACCATTAAATTAAAGAAAAAAATGTAGTGAAACTTCTTCAACATTTCATGACATTCCATCAAATAATTTGTGAGGAACAAATTTAACATTTTCTGGCATTTCATCAAACAATTTGTGGGTAACAAATTTATCTTGCTTCAGAACATAAATCCTTCAATTAAAAAACCGGGAGGGCTGGGGAATAGTTGAACCCAAATTATGAAAATTGAAGATAGTTGGATCCAATTTGGTAAAAAGAGAGCAAATTGCATCAAATTTAACAATGACACAGAAATAATTCCAGAAAATTCTCAAATGCAATAAAATCACAGAACAAACAAGATTCCTGCCCTAGCTCAATCAATCCCTACCCTAAATCTCTCTCAAAATTCAAGCTTCAAACAAGTACAGAATGGAAATTACCCAAATCTGAACAGCAGAATCCCTAATTCTGAAGCTCGGGCGACCGTAGGAACTCACTCCACATAGTGTTTGACTGCCAAAAAGCAAATTTTCGAATGAGAAGAAATAAATTTCAGAGAAAATATATGGAAGATCAAACAATTACCAAAGATTCAGCCGTAGTTTTCATATGTAGCGGCTAATCAGAGGAAGCTTTTGGGGGACTTTCGTCAACGGAAATAGACGGCCATGGACGTCGCTTTCCGGCGGAGCCCTCTAGTCTCCACCCCGTTGGACGCTACCTCTTGACGGCCGATTCCAAGTCGAGAGGGAGAACGACCAAAACAGGGGGCGGATAGCAGCGAAGGAGCGATCCAGCATCCGCCTTTCCGTTGAGATCGGGAATGCGGATGGGGGGGGGGGCAAAATGGGAAGCGCGATCCCGGAGATTACCGGCCGCCGGTGAGGAGAAGGAGCGCGATCCCGGAGATTGCCGGCCGCCGGAGAGGAGAACGAGCGCGATTGTAGATAGGTTTTCGCGGGACGGGAGGGGAACGAGACGGGAGGATGTTTTCACGATTGTAGATAGGTATACACAGCCGGGGTATTTACGGAAAGGCGTATATTCAGTCATTTTCAGTGGTACCGGAGTGAGGCCCGACCGGGGGTGGGGGGGTGCAGCAATCCCATTAAAACAGCCATGCAGCATCAGTAAAAGAGACCAACAAAAGGGGACTGCCATAAAATATTTCTCTTTCAAGAATTTGTCCACAACCAGCCCATAAAACAAAACAACATAGTAACCAACCAAGGAAAAACCCATAAAACAAAATAACCTAGTAGCCGGCCAAGGAAATTAAAAGAAAGAAGAGATCCTAATAGTTCATGGAGACTCAATCCATATACTAATTTCAACACCAATCAACCAAAAATAATGAAACCCTAACCGGATAACAAAGGACAACCCAAAATGACAAATCCCTAAGCATAGCCCTTCCAAATCTCAACTTAGGTACGCATAAGTTCACGACCAATAAAATAGGAAAGGAGAAGAAAGCTCAGTATGGAGGTGCAACCCAAAACTATCAGCAAACATAAATTTCCAGCCACGTGAAGCAGCGGCTGTCCAAGAGATAAGCGATAACAGCACCACGCAAGTAGCATCAACACCAAGTAAATAGCAACAACAACCAAACAACAAGACTAAGCAAGAAGGAGCAGGGAAACCCTAAACGGAACTAGCAGATAGAAGCTCCAAAAGGTAAGAAATAAGCTAAAGGATCGGGAGAGAAGTGATAGAAGGTACAAAAGAATGTCCACCGCCTTAAATATAGTTAAATATACTCCAGCCTTTCCAGCCAAGCAACAAAACCAAAAGCTCATTCAAGAGCAAAAACCAGCCGGCCCACTATGGGTCCAAAATATCTCCAAGCAATTTAAAGACATAGACCTGCATATAGGGAAGCAATCACCATATAAATTTCATACGAAACTTTATTGCAACGACGAAAATGAAATCGAAACGATCATCACAAAATCAATCGGAAAGCTCGAACATCGAAAATAAACATGCGACGTCGAATCGATGCTGAAATATTTTTTCATCATTGGGAATTCTTTTGTTTATCAAGATCAAACTATTTATTTATTATACAAATTGAGTTCAAAGTTTTACAAAATCGTCGAAAACGGAGAATCAGGCTCTCGATGAAGCTCGCGGCGTGCGGCTTTCTGTCGACTTCTGCAGCTCCTGCGTCCGGATCTGGGAGGAAATGAACATCTACTTCTTTCTTTGCTTTTTATCTGGCACCGCTTTACCTGGGAGTGACACACACATTCATGCGTGATTCACAAGTGAACTGCCCGGTTCACTTCTTTTCCTATTTGATATAAAAATGTTGTGATATTGACACACCACATGTTAGATTTTGTGGCGCCACAGTTTTTGCCGTTTTTGGAGGAGATATCCGCCGGTGTTGGGAGAGGGTGTTGCCGTCAGGTTTTGTGGAGATTGTCGCCGGCGTTGCAATGAATGTTCTCTGAAGCGGAGAGACTTGATATCGAAGGCGTGCGCGAGTGCAGTAAGACTCAACAATGTTTTCTCTCCGGTGGTGGCTTTGTTCTCCGGTGGTGGTGCGGTTGAACGTCGAACTTCGACGTTGAAGGTTCCGGTGAACCTTGTGCGTCCACGTGACGGACTGTCGTCCAGATCTCATATTTCTTTTGTGAATCGTGCGTGTTCTGAGCATTTGTGGCGTACTCGCTGAACATCCATTTTCTTTCTGTTTTATTCATGTATTTTCATTTATATATTTTCTTCCTATTTTATTCATGTACTCGTCGAACCGTCATTTTTCTTCCTGCAATTTATTATAGTTGTGCATACGTATGTGTACCTGATTTCTCCAAGAGGGGTGGAGTTCTCATTCACCTGCTAAGAACACATCAGCTGCTAAAAATTACATAACTAAGGCTTCGTTTGGTTTGGCGGTGGCGGGTCGATCCGGCGGGTGAGAAACAGAGTGTTCAAATTGGAGGGGGGAGGTGGCTGCTCCAAACATAGCTTTTTGGAGTGTTTCTCAAGCCGGGCAGGTGGAAACGGAGCAAACGCCGCCGGAGGTTCATTTGTTTACCCTTCTTTCGGCGGCGTTTGCTCAAAACGGAGCAGCGAAACGCCCAAACAAATAGAGGCTAAAACTCTGATAGTCAAATTCCACGTGAATATGGCTCCGTTTGGGGGGACTTATCCATTTGTTTCGGCGGTGACGGGTCGATCCGGCGGGTGGAAACGGAGTGTTCGAATCGGAGGGGGGAGGTGGCTGCTCCAAACGGAGCTTTTTGAGGCGTTTCTCAAGGCGGGCAGGCGGAAACGGAGCAAACGCCGCCAGAGGTTCATTTGTTTACCCTACTTCCGGCGGCGTTTGCTCAAAACGGAGTAGCGAAACGCCCAAACAAATAGAGGCTAAAACTCTGATAGTCAAATTCCACGTGAATATGGCTCCGTTTGGAGGGACTTGTCCAATTGTTTCGGCGGTGACAGGTCGATCCGGCGGGTGGAAATGGAGTGTTCGAACCGGAGGGGGGCGGTGACTGCTCCAAACTGAGCTTTTTGGGGCGTTTCTCAAGGCGGGCGGGTGAAAACGGAGCAAAGGCCACCAAAAATTAATTTGTTTACCCTCCTTCTAGCAGCATTTGCCCAAAACAGAGCAGCGAAACACCCAAAAAAATAGAGCTCAAATGGAGCTTATTTTCATGCGGCTGTAACCTTGCCCGATAAAAATAAGTCCCCAAATGGATCCTAAATCTTGTGAGTTTCAGTCATTTTAAGGGAGCAAGATCAACAACATTCCATTGAAGCTGCAGTCTACCATTTTCAATTTTTCATATTATGAGCTCCTCAGCGATTAACCTACTCGCCACAACTCTGTTCGTCGAAAATAAGTTTCCTCATCTCCGAAAACCTGTACTCCGAAAATCTAACAAACTATCGACCGCCGTCCATGGGATCGCCGCCTTCTGCCACCGCCGCCCGGAGAATCCCGGTTCCCAGGTTTCCTCATTTGTGTTATTGATGCTATGTTCCAACTGGGCTTTCTAGGGTTCTGACCTGCTTCCACTTTTGGTTCAATTCAGAATGGGCTGCCATTGCCTGCCGGATTCTTTGCTAGGTGGAAGGTAATAAATAGTTCTGTTAATGGTGATGATTTCCCCCTTAATTGTAAAATTTTGTGTCCAGATAAGTAAGGAGGAGCTGAGGGAGAGAGTGGAGAAGCTAGGGCTTGCGGCTGTGCTTGCTTATGGGATCTTTGATGGCGCGACGTATTCCACTTTTTTCGTTCTTGCATTTCTCGGATACGAGAAGAGCACCGGGAAGAATCCAGCCGCCAATCTGCAAGCTCTCTTAGGCGTGGGTACATTTGGATTTTATTCATTTATTTTCTTGTATTTCCTATGAGAAATTTCTCTTCATTTCTTCAAGAATTGTGTTTAGTTTTCAGTTTTCCAATCTTCGGCTACATTTAGAATTAGATTTTTTTGAAGTCTTAGGGCCGTTCGGCTCATACGAATTGTCTTTAGTGGGATTGGAATTGGAATTGAGAGTCAGAGTTTGGAACAAAGTCCTTATGCAGGAGATACTGGCATCAATAATGAAGTGTCTTGCACTATGGCGTAAAACACATGATCATAATTCGAGCATTTTTGCCGAGCGTCATTTAGCTTCTCGCTGGAGTAAGTAATTGGATGACCCTCCTGGCTAAGTGCTTGACGAATCCCAACTCAAATGCATTGGAAAAATCAGGGAGATGCATAACAAGAGTAGAAGATAGCTTTTCCTTGATTTCTTCAAATGTTCATGTGTCTGCTCTTCGTCCAAACAAAATCACGCTTATGGAGGCAGCTTGTTAGAGGGTCATAATCAAATTAAAACCTGTGATGAACCTCTTCTAGAAGGTCCGTGGAAGCTAATGACCTTCTGAATATTCATGGGAATAAGTTGTTTACTGATGGACTTGACCTCGTCAGGGTCAACATATGTGCGAGATGCAGACACAATATACCGCGGGAAATGAACGAACACAGATAAGGAGCACTACTTCATATCGATATATGGATGCTCTTTTCCGAGGAGATCGAATACTAAACGAATATGATGCAAGTGCTTAGTCAGAGTCATGCAATAATTAAGAAGGTTGGGCATAGATGACTCTAGATCTAAGTCAATCACGTGTTGAATGCCTCTCATGGGAGGATTTTCATCTAGGAACTCCTCAGACAGCATATCAGAATAATCGTCCAACAAATGATGTATGTCCGAATCAGTATTCATAGTGTATGTAGGGGACCTAATAGCCAAGTGGTCGCCACTACGTACACAGCCCCGATATCTAAGTTATCTCGCGGAAAGTTAACCCTCCTCAAGATATGTAATGGCTCGAGGATCCTGCGCTAATGGATGATTTGGACTTACCCTTGCATGGCTCCTTGGTTTGGGTCGGGTCAGTGCTAAAGTAATCTTTCGGCCCTTATAAAAAAATACACATGTGTTCGATCGAACATAACACGTGTCATTGTGGTCATATAACCAAAGCCTTCCAAATTGTACATGTGCTTTGTCCATAGATATGACATCGCACTAGACCATTCCCTCAACAGATGCTAAATGAATCGGTACTAGACATATATGGGTAACTTAGATAGTAGATTTCTCCACCCAGTGGCGCGGTAGGGATGTAGATGTGATTCAGCAGTGAGCTTGGATACGCTACAGAACCTTCTTAGTGACAATATTGTCACAATTGCCACCGACGGGAGCTATCTTGAGGGGCCTCCTGTGCTAGAAAAATAGGTGTAAAAGATAAAAGTAGTGCATCAATATTGAGGGGCCTCCTCTTCATCATGAGAGGGGTGTGTAAGGGCATTTGACGACTCCTAGCTCAGGCGACCTCTATGCGTCACTCTTCCAACCGTCCCCTATGGTGGCCATAACCTCTTCTATGGTTGCGTGACTTGCGTCCTCAGCCTCAGTGCTTGGCTCACTGTTACAGCCGTCCGATGGAGCCTTTAGATCGTATGGAGATGAATCCGCCAGCTGTCCCTCTTTAAGTGAACGTTATTTTGTTACCGTTAATTGGGATATATAAATGTAACTATCTCTGTAATGATAATTAAGGTGGTTAATAAAGCTTCTTCTTCCTCCTGCTACGTCTTCTTCCTTTCCCCTTTTTTCCTCTGTTCTTCTCTGCCATTAATGGCTTCTTCTGTTACTACCGCATTCGCTTAATCCAACCCCCTTTCATTTGGTGCTCTCGTCGATCATCTCATTTCCTTCTTCCCTAATGGCGGACAAGACCCGCTCCCATGACTCCCAACAACAGTTCTTGGCGGCCTTACAAACGGAGCAAACTGCTCGCCAAGCCCAGATGGACGATTTGAAACGTACCATTAACAATGATCTGGCGCAACAACTGGCGGCCTCGCGAGAGGCATCGTCGGAGCAGTTCTCCTCCTTCCGCAAAGAGGTTCTTGAGCTTCTTGCCGACTGCCGCACCACTAACAGGCCACCTGCTTCAACATTCCGTCCTCTGGTTCCGGCCGACCACATCGCTCCGCTTCAACCGGCCAACACCGCCTCTTCTTCGGCCACCAGTCCCCAGCTTGGTGCGTTCGCCGAAGCTTTTACTTCTCCCGCCGCTGTGCCCGCGCCTGCTACAGAACACCATTCCAGTTTACTTGGCCAATTTGGCGCTTCCCCAAAAACTCAGGTCGTATCTCTTTCAACCCATAAACCTGTTAGAATTTCTTGCCCCCGTTTTAGTGATGGCGATCCTACGGACTGGCTATACGAATTAAAACTGTTTTTTCAATATAATAGCGTTCTTCCCCAAGATTATCTTGTTTTAGCTGCGGTTCACCTTGACCCACCTGCCTCGCGCTGGTACCATGCTACCTTGCGGGATCAACCGGCCCTTACGTTCCCTATTTTTGTGGACGCCATTTTTAAACGCTTTGGCCCCTCTTCATATGACGATCCCACGGGAAATCTCACAAAACTTACGCAAACCTCCACCGTCCACGAATATAAAAAACAATTCGAAGATTTAAGCACTCGTGTCACGGGTATGTCCGTGGCTGCACTCACAAGCACCTTCATCTCGGGTCTTACACCTCAAATACGTCATTTGGTTCGTACACAACATCCCACGAATTTATATGATGCCTTCTCCTTAGCCTGTATGTTTGAGGACGAGGCAAAGGATGAAACACGCTCTAAACCTTCTTTTCAATTCCCCTCCAAGTGGTCACCAAACACTTCTTCAAAACCTGTCACTTTTCCATCCTCCTCTAAAACTCCAATTAAGCGACTTACCCCCGGCGAATTACAATATCGCCGTGAAAAAGGGTTGTGCTATAACTGTGACGAGAAATATGCATATGGGCATCGCTGTAAAGGGAAAGGCACGTTATTATATTTCGATGGCACGGAGGATGCCGCGGAGGACATTCCCGACTATTCTCCTGCGGATGACTTCGAAGACCCCAGCCTATCGGCGGCCTCTATTCATGCCATTCACGGACCTATTCCCGCGCACTGCTTACGAGTCACTGCCTTTATCAACGCTCGTCCACTCGAGTCTTTAGTCGATGGGGGGAGTTCGCACAATTTCATTTCGATTAAGGCCGTCTCATTGCTTCGTTTACCGGTTACACAAATTTCCCCCTTCCCAGTCTATATGGGAAACGGCACCTCTATTACTTGTCAGGGTAAATGTGTCGCCATTACCTTACTCATCCAAGGTCATTCCTTCAACACAACTTTATACGTTTTAGACCTTCACGGCTCTGATATCATTCTAGGTGCACCATGGCTCCATTCTCTTGGCCCGGTCACCACCGATTTTGCCAAAAAAACGATTTCGTTTACTGACGGGCACGATCATATTACACTACAGGCACATAGTTCCTCCTACCTCACCGAAGCTTCTGGCCCTCAAACTGCACGTCTAATGTATTTGCAAGGCGAATCGTGCTGCTTCTTATTACACACGTCCAAATTGCCTATCGAACCGGGTCCTTCTGACCCCATACAGTTGTTGCCCCAGAAATTTCAACTGCTCCTCTCACAATTTCACATGCTCTTCCAAGAGCCTCATTCATTGCCCCCTCATCGGGTTTTGGACCATTCAATTGTTTTACATCCTCATTCCACCCCGACTAATGTTAAACCCTTCAGGTACCCTCAGTTTCAAAAAAATGAAATCGAAAAAATTATTACCGAATTGTTACAGTCAGGCTACATTTGTACGAGCACTTCGAGTTTCAGCGCCCCCGTCATCCTTATAAAGAAAAAAGATAATACTTGGCGTTTTTGCGTAGACTATAGGGCTCTCAACAAAATTACCATTAAAGACCGATTCCCTATACCAACGATTGACGAATTACTTGATGAACTATTCTTGGCAAGAGTTTTCTCTAAATTAGACTTACGGGCAGGATATCACCAGATCAGAATGACCGAACCCGACATTCACAAAACGGCTTTTCGAACCCACCACGGTCATTACGAATTTACTGTCATGCCATTCGGATTAACTAATGCCCCGTCTACATTTCAGGCAGTAATGAATTCTATTTTCCAACCGTATTTACGAAAATTCATTGTAGTTTTTTTTGACGACATCCTCATCTATAGCAGAAATGAGGAGGATCATTATTTCCATCTTACGAGCGTCTTTGAACTACTTCAAAAGCATCAACTCTTTGCAAAATTGTCTAAATGTATGTTCCTTACTAACACCGTTGAATTCTTAGGACACGACATTTCTAATGGTACGGTCTACCCAACAACCACCAATATCTCCGCAATACTGAATTTCCCTCAACCAAAATCACAGAGGGATATTAGAGCCTTCTTAGGTCTCGCTGGATACTACCGCAAATTTATCAAAAAAATTTCGATCATCGCAGCTCCGTTGTCCGATTTATTAAAATCTTCGTCATTCTCTTGGGCTGACCCGGCACAAACCGCATTTATGACACTTAAACACCTCTTAACCAACATGCCCCTATTAACGTTACCGGATTTTTCTAAACCTTTTTGCATCGAGACTGATGCTTCGGGTATTGGTATTGGGGCAGTCTTGCTCCAAAACTCTAAACCAATCGCATATTTTAGCCGCAAGCTCACAAATTTAATGCAACGTAAATCTACATACGTTCGGGAATTGTTCGCCGTCACTGCCGCCGTGGCCAAATGGCGACATTACCTCCTCGGCCACCACTTCACTATTTTCACAGACCATCGCAGCTTGCACAATTTATTGACACAGGACCTCCATACTCCGGAACAGCAGTTATTTCTTTCCAAATTACTTGGGTATGACTACTCAATACAATATAAACCAGGTCGTCAAAATAAGGCCGCCGACTCCCTATCCCGATATCCAGCAGATGTGCCTCCGCGAGCTACTTTGCACACTATGACGGCTGTCACTTCTTCTTTATTAGATGGGCTCCTCCATGATTATCTTACCGACACTTACACTCAACAACTGTTGGCCGACATCCTTAATCACACCGCCCCTCCAGCATGGGAAAAACACGGAGAGTACATTTTTTATAAACATCGTTTATACATTCCGGACAATTCACCGATTAAATCATTAATCATCAAAGAAGCCCATAATACTTGTTTTGGCGGACATTCTGGGATACGGGGTACTATGCATAGAATTCAACAACAATTTCACTTCCTAAATCTTAAACCGGAGGTCACCAAATTTATTAAAGAATGCTCCATTTGTCAACAAGCTAAACCTACTAATCACTCTCCCTTTGGATTATTACAACCCTTACCCATTCCAACAAAATTATGGTCGGACATAACAATGGATTTTATCACTCATTTACCGAGTTCCAATTCATTCACCATAATTTTAGTAGTGGTGGATCGTTTTTCACAGGCTGCTCACTTTGCCCCACTTAAAACCCCCCTTACCGCCCCACGTGTGGCTGCAGTTTTTTGGGACAACGTAGGAAAATTACATGGAATTCCTGAAACAATAATTTCCGACCGTGACTCAATTTTTCTTAGTAACTTCTGGACGGATCTTTTCAAAATACAAGGCACACAACTGAAATATAGTTCAGCATACCATCCTCAGACGGATGGATTAACGGAACGGGTGAATCGTTGCTTACAACAATATTTACGTGTTTTCTCATTCAAATACCCTACCAAATGGTCCTATTACTTAAGTTCAGCTGAATTTCACTATAATACTTCGTTTAATTCAGCGGCTGGCATGACCCCTTTTGAGGTTATGTTCGGCCGCGCACCTCCTGGGTTACTTTCCTACTGTGCAGGTGCCACAAAGTTGGAAGCCGTGGAGACTACTATGCGGGATCGAGACGAGCTTATTCAGACCCTCCGGGATAATTTACATCAAGCACAACAACGAATGAAAATGCAAGCGGATAAACATCGCACAGATAAACAATTTCAGAAAGACGACTGGGTTTTACTTCGTTTACACCCATATCGCCAGACCTCTCTCAAACGCCCAGCAACGCGGAAACTTTCCTTGAAATTTTATGGACCATTCCAGATTACCGAACGCATAGGGGACACAACCTACAAACTTGATCTGCCTGCAGAATCAAGGATTCATCCGGTGTTTCACATATCTATGCTTAAACCCTACTATGGCTCATCCTACACACCAGTTACAGCACTACCAGCACAACGCTACAACAACTTTCCAGTACACAGGCCAATGGCAATCATTAACACAAGAGAAATCTACAGTAACGGACAACTAAAATTGCAGGCTTTGGTTCAATGGGCAGGGTTGCCGCCCGCCGATAGCACCTGGGAAGACTGGGATACCCTAGAAGCAGATTTCCGCGAACAGCACTCGACAACCACCATGGGCGACCCTGCTTCGGACAGATGGACTTGGAAGACTACTCAAAAGCGATTGCCTCGACGGGGACCTACATGAAGGAAGGAAGAGCCATTAGCGTTGGAAGATTGCTTACAGGAAAGGCGTTGGTTGAACACAGGGTACCGAACAAAACGGCGTCCACGCTCTTCCAAGGCGACTTTACTCCAGCTGTTGCATTATCCCTTCACAATGCCAACGCAGCCACGGGGTCCGCTGAGCACCCTTCCAGCCCTGCACGTTTCGGCTCTCCTGCCAGCATCTTCAACCTTCAAGCAGCTGGCCTCGCTAGTGATGGATGCCTCGGACCCAGCAGATTGCGCCGTCGTCAAGCCGCACTCTCCGGTGTTAGGGTTCCATGAGCTGGATGTAGAACCCAGCAATGAGGACATTGCTTTTAAAGGAGGTGACATTTGTTACAGCCGTCCGATGGAGCCTTTAGATCGTATGGAGATGAATCCGCCAGCTGTCCCTCTTTAAGTGAACGTTATTTTGTTACCGTTAATTGGGATATATAAATGTAACTATCTCTGTAATGATAATTAAGGTGGTTAATAAAGCTTCTTCTTCCTCCTGCTGCGTCTTCTTCCTTTCCCCTTTTTTCCTCTGTTCTTCTCTGCCATTAATGGCTTCTTCTGTTACTACCGCATTCGCTTAATCCAACCCCCTTTCACTCACCCTCTTCCTTAATCAACAAGTTCCTAGTAGGACATTGTGCAACCATGTGACCTCTTCCTGAGCACTTGCAGCACAAGATGCTCCTCGGCTTAGGTGCACCGGGAATGGCCACTTTTCCCTTCACATTTGCGGGGATGCAGGATGGCATTGTGGTAATCATGGTCTAGCGGGTCTCCTAAACGTAAAAGTGTCTGGTTGTAGGGCAATCTGTCTCGGACCCACAATGTGTTGATACTGCTCATACTCAAGAGCAAGCTAAAATACTTGTTTGGCAGTCTCAACTCTATGGAGAATCAACTCCCTCTAAATGCAGGCTCTGAGTCCGGCTTGAAAGCGGGACATATTTACAATTGACTCCTCTAAGATGTCACTTTTCTCCACTAGTTCATCAAATCATGGCATGTACTTTACAACAATATGAGTCCCCTACCAAAGGGTGTAAAGGTGGTCTAAAAACTTATCTCGATATGAGTCGGGAAGGTATTTGTCCTTCAACCGCTATTTCATTTTAGACCATCTAGTGATGAGATAATATCTGTTTTGATCAAGAGAACTTTCTAAACTCGTGCATTAAATTTGGCTTGCTCCTGCAATTTCATTTTGGCAAATTGGCAAACCGCACTTGACGCTCGTCACTCATTTTGCACCACTCAAAATAGTGGTCCATATTGAGGAGCCAGTCATTAATAAGCCTTTGGGTCTAGGTGACCATCGAAGGATGGTGCATCAATACAAATACGGAGTGATATCATCCTCCGCAATGGGACCTTGATGGGCAGGCTGCGAAGGCATACGTGGCTCGTCGGGCTAACGATGAAACCTTATTTGATTGGGATCCTGGCGGTAATCGACCCTGTGCTCGAAAGTCTACCTTAGTGGAGGGTTAGGATCTCATCGAGGAGGATCTATGACTCGTCTCTCAGGAGGTAGTGGGGCATCATGTGTGTACAACCCATATTCGTAGAGGGTGGACCCCGTCAGAGCCAAGTCAGTAAGAGTCAAAGTCAGCAAGTCAAGAAAGAAGTCAGAGTCAACGCGCAAGACAGTGGAAGGTCTGGGCGAGTATGGCGAGCTCCCCTCACATACTCGACAGGTAGGTGACTAGGCCAGTTACTCGCCCAACCTGAGCGAGCTCCCCCCTCGCCAGGAGTGGGGCTATAAATAATACCCTCTACTCTTGGATTTGCTTATAAATAGGACCCTAGGGGTACGAGGAGATGAACTTCGGAATCTTGCAAAAGATCTCGAGCACCTCATTTCCTAGACTTCGAGTCGGGCCTTTGGATCCTTTCTTCAAAGAGACATGTCACGAGCTAGCGACTATCTATCTTAGTCGCTGCCTTGACTTAGTTGCCAGCTAGAATTTACCTCGTACCTTGCTCGACCATTTTTGATTGTGGAGGGGAAGCTTCTTCTAAGCATCCGGGTACGTGGCGGGACCTCCCTGCCGCAGCGCCTGGGGTTCTTTTTGTTATTTGTCTATTTCTGCATCCTAGCCCATTAGCTGTCGAACATGACCGCGGAACCGGTAACCTTAGACTGACTTGATCCGAATTTTGGAGTAGGGATTTTCCCGGCTTCAACAATGTGCATCACGTGGAAGTTCATCATTTAATGTCGGTGTTCCCCTTATTCAAAGATTAGCTTGACCTGTAGGGATCTCTAGGAAATCTACTCTATCACTACCGTTGTCCTTAACGACATTGAACTATGCATCTATTCTATCAAGGCGATCTAGTACCAATCAAGTGACATATCTGAATTCGAACTTGTTGCTCTGTCTTTGGCAGTGTTGTAGATGTTGACGAGCATGTCGTTCGACATAAAGGTTTGGGAGAAAATGACACGACATCGATTTTAGGGAAAATGTCGATTTTAAAAATATCGCTCGATATATTTGTTTTACCCGATATATCATGTAATATTTCGAGACCGGTAAAGGAGGGGGTGTAGCTGCTTGCGGAGTGGAGCACAGTCAGGTGGCATCAGCTAGGATGCGGGAGGAACAAAGAGTCAATAACCTAAGGAGTCACACTAGGGGGCCTCTCGGAGTCGCACCAGTAGGAACACTGGTGGTTTTGGAAATGAGAATCCCATACTTTGATCCCTCCAAATGCAGGCTGCACACCTAAATATAGAAAGATAACAGTTATGGGAATCAGATTGCTCATAATGTTTGAGATGATCTGGTGTCAAATATAACTCAAAATCAAAAATAAATATACAAAATAGACTTGAAATGATCATCTGAACACATCAGTGGACTCTAATCCTGACAGACATGCCTTCTGCGGGAATTATGCGTGAGCCACGGATCTCCATCACAACCTGTCTCTTCTCTTTTAATATATATTTCGATGTATTTTAGGATACATAAATGTGATTTTCACGATGCAAGTATCTGAGAGTAGAAAAATATCCTCTTTTAATCCTCCTCTCATTTTCTCTCTCCCTACTACCACCCTTACCCATTTTCTTTCTCTACCCATAGAATCTAAAGAAACAAAATAATATTTTCAAGTGATATCAAAAATAATGTTAGGCATAATATTTCCAAACTTGCCATTGTATCATGGAGAGTGTTGAAAGTTAGAATACAAAAGAGAAAACAATTTATTTCTCATTTTACGACATTAAATAAAAGAATTTGTACACACATATATAGGGAGGAGTGAACGCTCAACTCCAAACCAAGGCGTGAGACTAAACTAAATATGCCAACAACGGGCCTTTACATGGTCTTTTATGTGGGCTAAGACAATTCTTCTATACTCCTACACAAGCTTGAACGGTATTCAGCTTAGCGACATTGGAGAATGTCTCTTCATAGTCGATGTCGTATTGTTGAGTGAACCTGCAAGCCGATGAGTTTTGAGGCACTCAACTGCCCCATCACTATGTTGCTTGACATTGAAGACCCATTTATATCCCTCACGGGATTGGTGATGTATTTTTAAATCTGGATTTTCAATTTTAATAGTAAATTTTGATCTCTTTGAAATAATGCGGCTCTAGTGAGTCACTCATGAATATCTATCGCGCGCTAATCATTCTACGGATTGCAAGCGTGCAAAAATGTCAGGCATTCAAGCGTTGACTTAACAAGATTCAACATAATACACAAGCGATCACATGAAATAGCAAGGAACTGAGTGTTTTAAATTAACGACATTTAAGTAGGTAAAAATTAAGGCAAGCTCTGAATTTTGAAGATAAATCATATTAAGTATAAACAACAAACTAATGGCATCGAGAAGTGGGTGAAGGTGAGGTTTATACCAACATGCCAAATGATAGAAACGATGAGGCAAACTGTGGTTGTGGTCGAAAACAGCAGGAAAACAACTCTGGAGGCGGGATGCATAAAAATGTGGAGGCTTGGGCCTTTTCACTCGCAGTTCTGCCCATGTCTGTAGCCGATAGGAACAAGTAGCGGGCAGGAAGATCTCCTCATTGTCGCTGGAAAGGGTCAGGGATGGGTCGTTGATGGTCGACCGGCCCTCGGGCGGTGAGTTTGGTGGCTTTATCGGCTTCTGCGGCAGGGAGTAACAGAAGGCTCAAGGAACGGCGAGACAGAAGCTCTTGTTTTGCCACCGGAAGCCTCGCCGGCGTTCGATCAGTTCACATGAAGGACATTGATGTTAAAGGAGGGAGGTACAGGTGATGATGCGCTGGAGTTGAAGAAAGTAAGAGGACAACAAAGGTCTCGTCATTTCTTCTTTTTTATAAACTATTTTCCGAAAGGTTGGACTTTTGGTTATAAAGCAAAATAGGACCGATTATTATTATTTAATCGGGGAGGTTTCCAAAGCAAATAGAACGGCTGAGGGCTTTCAGATAGGTGTTTGATGAAGCTGTAATATTTTGGTACGTATGCGCACCTTAGACTTTGCGCTAGCAGATTCGAGCATATAATCCCCCAGTTCAACGACGCAGATTTGTTTGGATCATACTACGGTCACTTTTTAATACGGCCGTATTCGAGAAATACGATCATATTTTGCGGGGAATGATCTCTGTTGTTGAAATCATGGATCATACTGCCGGATCTGCTCTCGCACAAGGGAAAATAGGTACCTATACACACCAAAAACGACTTCTTGATGGAGTTATGGGCAGTGAAACAAGAAAACTCCTTCATTCATATTCTCTAATAATTATGATATTTCAAAAGTCTAATTTCTGAAGTCAAAATATAAGTTTGGATCATTTCAAAAATTAATTTGCTTAAAATGCTTAATAAAATATAAGTTTTCAAAGCTTGCCTTAGTTAATACCTAGCATAAAATGACACACCGTTCTATTCAGGATCGTATTGGTCGATCACGTCAATAAGCCGAACGACGTGCATGAATGATGTGCGCCAAACAAAATACACAAACATGTGTGAAGACGTGCACTGCACAAATAAAGAAAATGACATAAAATAAAATAAAATAAAGAGGCAACTCAGGTTTCCTCAATTGGCTGGGAAGAAGGGTGAGAAGGTACCAAATTCCTAGGTCTGATTGGCCCAGTGGGCAGCCATTTCTTTATCCTTCACGACCCGCCACCCTGGATGCTGAAGAGCCTTTGCACAAAAGAGGAGGTGAGAATAAAAGACAAAGAAGTTGCAAACCTGTGAGGGTTATGAGATAAGAGGTGTAAGGAGACATGGTCGGAGAGAAGCTGAGAGGTAGATGTCGTAGGCGGATTAGCTATTATGTGATGGAAGCAGAGGAGGTGGCGGTGGAAGCAAAGGAGGTGTGTTGTTGTTGGAAGGTACGTTAGGGCGTGGGATAGTAAGTGAGAAGGTATCAATAGGAGTCGATGAGTAGAAGGGTTGATTCTTAAAAAAGGTAACATATACAGATGTAATGAGTTTTTGAGTAGTGGAAACAATGTAACACACATTTCCCTTTTGGATGTGAGTACTCCACAAGCATAAACTTGCTAGCGCGTGGGGCCAATTTGTTCATGGCAGGTTCTAGATGATGGACAAAGCAAACACTGCCGAAGACACGAGGAGTAAAAGGGATGAGGGGTTGTGAAGGAAAGAGGAAAGAGGAGCTAAGAATGGAGGAGAGCATGCAATTAACCAGATAGCATGTGGTGAAAACTGCAAAGTGTCAATAGATCTTGGGGACATGTATTTGAAACATAAGAAAACGAGCAACCTCTAAGAGGTGTCGGTTCTTCTCCTCGGCCACACCATTTTTATGGTGTGTAGGTGCGTGATGTTCACTGGATTATACCAAACATACTGCAAGTTTATTGAAAGTTGTGACTTATATATTCATGCGCATTAGTTTGAAAGATTTTAGTTGAGCGCGAGAATTGAGTATGAGTCTCAGTGATAAATGAGCGAAAGACTTGTAGTAGTTCAAAGCGATCATGCAACAAATACCACCGTGTCATGGGAGAATGATCATCAATAAATGTAGAGCCAATTTAACAATAACCTTCTATCAATGATATTCTGCGTCCGTCGACTCTGCACCACAATGGAAGAAGAGAAAAAGGTGATGGAACAGTTACGATCATTTGTAAGGAGACTAACAAAGAGGAGACTGGATTGAGATCCATAAACATGAAACATAGAGCAGAAAGAGAGGGATGGAGTGGGAGGCATATCTCTAGATCCGCAGACCGGGGTGGTGTCACTATTGGCCACTGAGATAAACTTAGGACAAGAGAAATTTGTATGCCGAGAAGGCTTCTGCAGGGTAATATGATTCATCGCCACAGAGTCCACTATCCAATAAGATATATGTGAAAAACATGATATACCTTCTTTGGAGATAAATGTGATGGAAACGGAAGTCTGAGTAACCAACCTCCGAAGATGTTGAAGTTCTTATCGCAAGGTGTCAAAGTTGGAGCAAGAGGGGGTATGGACATCCACTGCAGGAGAGGCGTGGTGCTGAGAGGTGGAGGGATGTGGGGAAAACCCATGTTTGCAATAACAGGTGGCCTCAATATAATTCATCTGGCCAAAATGTGTACACAGACGAGTGGTTTGCTACTTAGAGCGATTGCAACCATCGCGCCCACCGCCCCGAGATCCACGACGACCTCCACGATGCCTTGGATGTGAGTACGAGCATCAATAAAATGTTGGAGTAGGACAGGAGAGGGAGGAATCGAGACATCGATAGACGGAGTCACCTTCAAGATCATGGATCACACATCTAAGAAAGACAAAATAGTGAGAGAGAATAAGATGGTCTTTCAACATTGCAGAAATGAGGTGGTACCCATGCTATCCTTAGGGTTATGTCGACAGTGTCTTTCTGAGCATGTTAGGTAGCAAAATCCAATATTGGAGGCTGGTGTTGAACCCAGGCCTTGATGAGTGTCTTGTATTAGGCCACAAAGAAAGTCAAGTCACCGTGCTAGGTAAAATGATGATGAAGGTTGTCCTGCCCTAAGTTTACAGTCTTCAGTTCCTCCCACATGGATTTTGCTGTCGCGTGGTGCTGTGGTGCATAGACATGCGATATGACTCATTATCCATGAAGTTGAGGATCCATGAGTGTATGTATCCATCATCCCGGATCCATTGCTCTGTAGGCTTAATAGGGGTATCATGAGTAACATGATAGTCCTTTGCTCTGTAGGACACAACACAGAGTTTACCCACTAAACAAAGTTTTTTTTTCCAATTTGGGAAATAGTTGTAATGCGGTGTTCGTCCCGACGTCAGGTAGAGGGACCTGCGTGAGTGCGGGAAGGGAGGAGGGTGCAGATACAACATTCGTTATGGCGTGATGAGACATTGTGGGGAGAGAATGAGAGGAGATAGATGTTGTGCGAGAACATGTGTGCAAGTTTTGAAGGTGGTACTGCAAGCTTAGGAGAAAGCAGCTGAGACGGAGGAGGTTTGCGAATTCTTGCGAGTTCAGGAGAAGGGAACCCACTAGAAGTCAATAAGGAGGCCAAATGAAGGTCGCAGAAGTAACTCGCCGAGCAGGAAGTCGCCAAAGGATGTTGTCGATGAGGCCGAACGAAGGTCGCAACAGGTGATGCGAGCTCACGGTCGCAGGAGGAAAGTTGCAGGAGGAAGTCATCGTGGAGGTCAGACGAAAGTGGCAGTAGGTAATGCGAGTCATGGTCACAGGAGGAAGTCACTAAGCAAAGGTCGCAAAAAAAAACTGTGAGCTCCCGACGCGAGCGCCGACGAGTGCGATGTGTATAGGCGGGTCCAATGACAAGTAAGCTCAATCCGTTGTAGGAAGAAGCGGTGAGCGCTTGGAAGCGAGTTCCAGGTGATTGTTCGGGAAGTTGAAACATCGACTAATGGCGAGCGACAAAGGAGCTGCGAGTCCCGTATGCAGAGGAAGCGAGAAACTAGTATGTTGAGTGCCTATAATATTAGAAGAATTTTAATTGCCGAGAGTGCGCCGATTTGGATTGGGTGGCTTTGATATCATGTAGAAAGTTAGAATACAAAAGAGAAAAAAATTATTTCTCATTTCCACAACATTAAATACAAGGATTTGTACGCACATATAGCAAGGAGGAGTGAAAGCTCCACTCCAAATCAACGTGTGAAACTAAACTTAAAATTCCACTAGCGGGCTTTTACATGCGCTTAGACAATTCTTCTACAAAGAGAAAATTATGCAAGAAGAGGAGATAAAGAATCAATCAGGCTGCATTGGGAGGCTAAGTCTTTTAAGTCATCATTGTAATTGTAGAGTCTCATATCTCAAATGGTAGAATTTCATACTACCCCTAATGCATTTTACATGAAAATCTCATGAAATTAAAAACTACGCAGAAGAAATGCCAAGTCCTACTAAATATAAATTGCGAATACTTAAATAAATTCCATATTTCAGATCATCATCAATCGAACGATAAATTGCATCATGAAGCATGATAAAGAACACATTTAACTTACTATTGACATGTTAATCCAAAATTTAGCAAAAATAAGGATTTTTGATAGAATACGGGAAATTAATACATAAAAGACTTGCTGTCATATACCCAATGAACAAAAAAAAGGGAAATTGAAGGATATTATAAAAAAAGGTACCAAGAAATAAATGATGAGGTGAATCCGTGAAGCCATAACGGATTCGAATCTATTCTAGTCGAAACATCAAGATGAATACACGAGCGGAAGGATACCGGAATCCATACAGATGGATTGTTATGGTCACGGATCTTCCAAGTCTATAAGGTCTTGATGTAGAAGACTCATCTTCCTTCTTATTTCCTCTCCAACGATGGCATGCTAGAAATGAATGAGATTGAAAACAATACCTTGTGACCCGTGGATCATAACCTATTTATAACAAAATTCTAAAACGTTCGTTTTACATTTAAGCTCCTCATATAAACATAAATTATGTCTGATATCCACGTATAATTTGAACCATCCATACAATATGAAACACATTCGACTCAATTAATTAGATCACTTAAATTTGGTTGATGTTAATGAAAATCCAATAACACGCATAATTAACATATTAAGACCACATTATTATTATTTCTAACAATAAATCGTGAGATATGATTTGATTTTGCAAGAACCATAATGTGAATCCTCGCATCCATGAAGAGAGAAATCCTAGAGAAAAGTTAAGAAGAAAAATCAACTTTTGTTCTTTACAAATCTTGACTCCCCCAATTTATAAAATATTGTTACAAATAATTCTCAAAATAAAAATTGATAAATTCAGCCAATCCTATTCTGTAAATTCAAAAAGAAAATCATAATAATGAAACAAAAGAAAACTGAAACTAATCCTAGATAACATTAAAATTCTAGGTTGATTCAAATTTTATTCTTTTTGCTTTGCCTCATTATGCTTTTGAAATTTATAAATAATATAAATTATTGAACTTTTTTTGTTAGTATATGGACTAGTTTTTATAATGCTATTTTTGAAGTGAGCAGATAGTTGCGCTAATGTGGACTGGGAACAATGTTACCAGACCCTTCAGAATAGCAGGTGCTGCTGCATTAGCTCCAATAGTTGACAGGGAGCTGAAAAGAATTCAGAGCTATTTAAAGCTTCCAAATCTATTTCTTGCATTTGCTCTTGTGGCTGGCCTGGTGGCTTCCTCTTGCCTTGCAGTTGTTGGCCTACTCATCCTCTCCAGATGGGGGAAGTGACTGGGAAATGCATCGGCGTTTATTTTTTTGTGAGCTGAACTCATAAGATCATACATGAATTCACACATTAGTTCACGTCGTCTATGTGCAGCCTGGGTAGAATATCGGGGAAGGTCACAATATATGCAGAAAGGCTTGTTAAGGATCAGTTCGGATCATTCATCTCTAACATAATGTTCTGAGTTGTGGAGCCTGATGAGCATATTCTATTTTCTGGAGAGGTATTTTGGCATTTTTTTTATGTATCTCTATAAAATATCTATATAAACGATAATACTTTGTTTCCTTATAATAACAAAGAGCTGCAAGAAACTCTAGTATAGCAGTTGTAGAATCCAAAATTTTGCTATGTTTTTTGTAATGCTGAATAAACGAAGCTCTCATAGATGAATCTGTTACACACCCGCATATGGAAACCCCCTTGGGACATTCATGGCAATATATTATTATTAATTAATTAGTATTAATTAATAATATTATTAATATAATAGTTGGTATTAATTATTATGTGTAGTTTTTGGTTATATGTGCCCTCCCTCATCTATATATGGGGAAGGGGTATGCGGGTTACTTCATTTTTGGGATCTCTTGTTTTAGATTCCTTGAGGAGAGGCTCTTTGGAGGACCCAACCTCCTAAAGTTGCCTTCCTTCAGATTATATTTTGTATGTAGGTAACAGAATCCTAGGTGGGATGGATGGACATCTCAAATATTTCAAGGATTTTCATCCTCGTATGTTCGGGGGGGGGGGGGGGGGGGATTGAATCAACTAGAGAGTCGGGATATTGGCTCAATCAGATTGATGAGCTGCAAAGAAGTCGATCTTTCTACTTGATGGCAAGATTAAAGTGTAGTGCCGTTCTTCTAATTGGAGAGGTCGAGTTCGAACTAGATGTGATGACATTGGCTATTGTTTTGTTTGACATGATTTTGGAGATGGACCGTCTCGTAGTTTAGTGTGCAAAGAATGATTGCATGTCTAAAGATATTTAATTTGGCACTGAAAAGATAGAGCTGGTGAAGTTTAGAGGACTGTAGGGTATGGTGTCCGTGATTATCTTGATTAGAGCAGGGAGTGTGGATACAAAGCGTTCATGGCAATATTGATGGATGGAAACGGGCATGAAAATCCCTGGTAAATTTTAAGAGGCCCATAGTAGTGAAAATGATAAATTTTACTGGTAGATGGTTTATTTCATAAGAATTTTAGGGTTTGTGTGCCAAGTTTAGAAGGACTTTGTGATGATTTGACGAAGGAGGCACACTACACCAAGTATTACATTTGCTCAGAGAGTTCAAAGATTTATATGGATAAGTAGTCATTACGGTTGCCTGAGATGAAGAAAGACAAAGTACTTTGTGGCACATGGTCATTATGGTTGCCGATTGGACCTAGAGGAAGGTTCAAGAGTCATCTAGCCGTGCGATTCCTGATCTGACAGTCAGAAAAATTCACGATTTAAAAAAACAATAAAAAGTTTTGTTATGATATCCGACCGGATTTTTTTAAAAAATATTTTTTTATAGGAAAAAAGATCTTAAAATGAGGAGAAAAAAAATCCTGATTAATATTTTATAATTTATTTTAGAAAAAAATTTTGATTGGCTAAAAATCGCTTTTTGGTGGGCGCCCGGACCTTCCTCTAGGTCCGAGTATCAGACCAAAATTTTTTCCCATGATCAGACATGTGCATGTCAAATCAAAGTGTTAAATCCAGAAGATTTTTTGACGTTCTTCCCTATTCCAGAATGAAAATTTATGATGTATTAATGGATTTCTTTCATAGTTTGTGGAGTTTCAAGGAGGATAATGCCTCCATATGGGTGATTATGGATTGACTCACCAAAGTTGCATACTTTATTCCAAACAAGATGTTAGGGTTCTGTTATGGTTATCTTATCGAGCCGTGTGATGTTATCCTTATTATATTATTATTATTATTATGTGTAGGGCTAATTACGTCAATGCTATTTGTATATTCTATTTATGAGACCCGCGGGGTCTTGGTTATGGAAGGAATAAAAAGTCTAGTTCTTGTTCCCCTTGTGAGATTTTGGTGGCTTTCTCCTCTAACGAGCAATCTCGCTTAGGTAGCCGCGATTAAGGGCTCTGTTGTATCCTCCACCACCATCTTCTCCACCTCCGATCACTATTCAGGCGAGTTACTGTTGTTACGGAAGTAGGCCCGTAACAACTTGGTATCATAGCTTCTCCTCCCTCCCTTGCTCCTCTACTCGCTGCTTTGAAATTCCAGAACACACTTTTCAACTGTCCAAGTCCAACCGCCGCCCCGTCCCGTCAGTCGAGCCCTCCCCGCATAGACTACCAGTCCCGCCCTTTCTGTGAACGATCGGCGACTCCCCGTTGGCGGAGACATTGCCCGAGTGTCATCCTCCGTCGAGCCCGAGCGCTTCTTCAGCGCACCAACGTCGACGCCAGCCATCGAGAACAACAACTCCAAGATCAAGCTCGTCTGCGTGCCTGACATCGAGCCCGTCGCCTCCTCCGGCGCAATCAGGGTTTTTCCAAGCCGCTGCCTACATCTTCCTACATGTAGTGATCCTAAAACGCTACTAGCAGGAAATACTAAGAATGGCCTAAAGGAGGATGGCCGGAGATGAGAGAGAGGACAAACGGCCGTGGAGGAGATGACCGAAGTTGGGAGAGATGAGGGGGTGTCGGGACAAAGAAGAAAACAAAGCAACTTTATTAATTCATTCTATCTGATCCCCATTACAACTCACTCCTATTTATAATGCTAATTAAAAGTAATAGCCACTAATATTTGAGCACGTGTCCTATTGGCCGTTACATTACATTCCCCTTTGAAAACGACGTCCTCGTCGTTTGTTCATCTAAATTTTAATATGATTGCATCCTTCGAATGTAGCCACCACTGAAGTTGAGGACAAAGAATATTGTTGTTGTCCGGACCAAACAATGAGAACTAGAATGTCCTGGATCAAAAACAAGAATAATTGAAGAGGTTGGTACTGGCTTGACCATCCCTTCATCGAGTAGTTCTTGCTCTTGTGATTGTCTTGACAATGGTGGCAAAAATTTGTACACCGCAAGATAATTTTGGAGCATCATGGCATCTTGGTCGAGAAAATAGTGACGAGGAATGCCAAGAAAAGTGGAAAATTTATTGAGCTCTACCGGGACAATTTCGATGTTGTCAGAGAAAGAGTGCTCTGCTGAAGAAAAATTATTGAGCTTTTTCGGGACAATTTTTATGTTCTTCATCATAAGAGTGGTGGGTGGCAACATTGGATCCGTAATAGCAATCACACTAGTTAAGTCATTTCCCCCATTTTGCTCTTGTTCAAAGTTTGACGTTGTCATGGATGGTGGAGATGTCCATTCTGTCGGAGCTATCCTTGGCCAAGGTTTCACAACATATTGCTTTTCAAAAGCGTCCTCATAATTGCCCTTGAATGTCGAGATGAAAGTCGGCACGATGGTAGGACCGTATTCCTTAACTATGACATCAACAAATAACGAGAAAGTCAAAGCTGGATGAGTGCGTAATGTCGCCCGATACCAGATAGACGCTGGTCTATCTAAGTGTAGAGCTGCATAGATCATGAAATCTGCTGGGCGAATGTTGTTGTGCGAAAAATATAACTGTAATTTGTACAGCCAATCTACGGGATTCCCATCAGAAAAACACGGACAAGAATCATATTTTGTTTGCAAAATATTGTCCATGCGCTGCTGAAAAGAATCAAAACTGCGTATCATATTTTGCTTAAAGGCTTCAATTGCAACGCATAAATCATCCGCCGTTGTAGAAGATTGAGAAAGTGACCACCACTATTTTATTTTGATCAAGCTTCTAAGTGATGCAGATTAAACTTCTACCATTTTCTTTTAAAGCGGACTTTTCAATTATTTTGTTTTTTTACTCAACTTTTCAGCAGTGGTCTGACAGAAATCCAAAATTGATGAGGCTGAAAACACTAAACATGCCTTTTTCTTTTCTTTTTTCCAGACTGTTTTGACCCGATCTTGAAAAGTTAGGCGTGATTGTTGCTTGTCTTCCGATGGTGTCAAGGTTGGTGAAGATGCAGAGAACAGCAGTGATGATTTCGAGTTGCAGAGCAGCTGACGTCTGCGGAGGCGGCAAAGTGGCGGAGTCAAGGAAGCGGAGGTGGAGACGCAGCAGCGGCTGTAGCTGCGGAGGTGGCTAAGCGGCGGCGGCGGCGGTGGCGCAGCGGCGTAGGCGGCGCAGCGGCGTAGGCGGCGCAGCGGCCAAGGCGGCGTTTCTTGGGTTGCTTGCATAACCCGAATCAATTTCTTTCCAGGTACGACTGAGATTTGAAGATGACCAGGCGGAGGAAGAAGAAAGCTCGTCTGCGAAGGCGGCACAACGGTGGTGGGGCGCAGCGGCGGTGGGATGCAGCGGCGGTGGCGGCGCAGCGGCGGCGGCGGCAGTTCTTGGGTTGCTTTCGGTTTCAAATTTCTGGCGGAAGATAAACAAGCCGACGGTATCTTTATCGTCGGAGTGGGAGGACAGTTCTTGATCGCCAGAGATGTTGTTCGCCGGCGTTCATCTCAACGTGAGCACCAAATGTAGCGATCCTAAAACACTACTAACAAGAAATACTAAGAATGACCTAAAGGAGGATGGCCGGAGATGAGAGAGAGGATGAACGGCCGGGGAGGAGATGGCCGGAGTTGGGAGAGATGAGGGGGTGTCGGGACAATGAAGAAAACAAAGCAACTTTATTAATTCATTCTCTCTGATCCCCATTACAACTCACTCATATTTATAATGCTAATTACAAGTAATAGCCACTAATATTTGTGCACTTGTCCTATTGGCCGTTACACTAACTCCTCTGCAACCGACGATCTTTCCGCCGCGGCTACCTGTGTTTCGACCCTGCTTTTCTCTGCCATTTCGAGCCCCACGCCCTGCTTTTCTCTGCCATTTCGAGCCCCGCGTCCTATATCCCGTTAAAAAAAGTCCCCCACGCAACAGATACCGGTATGTCTAATCAGCCGCCTGCACAGTGCTTTTAATTTCCTTTTTTTTATCATTTTGCTTGTGCTGTAACATTGAACCATGTGCGGCCTCTTTTATTTCCTCTCTCCGTCCATTTTATTCCTTCCTCCATTTAATTTCCCCCTCTCGGCCTCTTTTATTTCTTTCTCCAACCCCTTTCCTGTCTTAATCATTGGGCGCCACCGCGGCTCTCGTGGTCACTCTCAGTCATCCGACTCGGCGCAATCCGACCCCCTGTCACCCGCTCCTCTTCTCTCTCCTCATCCCGACACTATGTGTGACTCATCTGACCAACCAAGCTAGATTATAACCATGCTTTAGGTCTTCATGGCACAACAAGCTGCGCATACTGCTCTCGCAGGCCGTCATCAGGAGACCATTATTGCGCTCTCCAAGCTCATCGATGATCTGTCTACCGTCCCGGCACACGATCATACAAGCAGCAGCCAGGCACAACCACTTCTCCACAATGCCCCGCCGCCCCTGACCGTCCACGAGCCGCCGCCACTAGTCCTCGCGTACCCCGACGTTGCAATGTACCACGCTACACCATATTGGAATTTCCAACCTATGATGGGAAAAGTGATCCCTTGAGCTGGCTCACCAAGTGTGAGCAATTCTTCGACCACCAACAAACTCCGGCAGCAGACGGATCCATTTAGCATCTTTCCATTTGCTCAACTCCGCTGTTTTATGGGCTTCTCGACTTCTCACCGACCGGCAAAATCTGATATGGGACGACTTCAAGCGGCTATGCAACTTGCGTTTTGGACCTCCTATCCGCAGTAACCCCCTCGGCTCACTCACATATCTACAACAAACGGGGACCGTGGACGAGTACCTGGAACAATTTCAGCTTCTCTTGGCGCATGTCCCTCTTGCCCCGGATATGCAAGTTGACATTTTCACAGCTGGACTTCGTGAGCGCCTGCCACTGGATGTTGAGTTTGAGGCCCCTCCAGACTTAGTGACTGCTATGAGTCTCGCCCGGCTTTGCGATCGTCGCCTCCAACTAGCACAGGAGGCCTACTCTCCTGCCACCAACATCGTTCAACAAGGCCATATCGAGGGTCCTCCAGCCCCACCGGTCCGTCGATTATCTCGGGCTGAGATGTTGCAGCAACGTACCTAGGGATTTAATTGCGACGAACGGTACACTCGCGGACACATGGGCAACAAGCTTTTCTACCTGCACGTCGAAGACTCTGACGACGAGAGCATCAGATGAAGTGCTCCACCGTGGACCTCTCGAGCTTGAGGACAAGCTCTCTTTGGACGACAGGAGTGATGTTAGGGTTCTGTTATGGTTATCTTATCGAGTCGTGTGATGTTCTCCTTATTATATTTTTATTATTATTATATGTCGGGCTAATTACGTCAATGCCCTGTGTATGTTCTATTTATGAGACTCTTGGGGTCTTGGTTATGGAAGGAATGGAAAGTCTAGTTCTTGTTCCCCTTGTGAGATTTTGGTGGCTCTCTCCTCTAACGAGCAACCTCGCTTAGGCAACCGCGATTAAGGGCTCCGTTGTATCCTCCACCGCCATCTTCTCCACCTCCGATCACTATTCCGACAAGTTACTGTTGTTACGGAAGTAGGCCCCGTAACACAAGAATCCGAATTCATTGTAGAATGTTAGTTTGATAAAGGTTAGGCTTAAGCCTTAGTATAGTATTGTATTTCATCCTCACCTGGATGGCCAGATTGTGATGATGAAGCAAACTATGTAAGATTTATTAGGAATGTGCACCATTGAGTTTAGTCGGAAGTGGGAGTCACATTCACCTAATATCCATCTCTTATAACAATAAGTACTAGACGAGCATCAAGATAACATTATATGACTCTCTTTGCTGTAGACAATGTCAACAAAGAAGGGCAATACCATGATTCTAGATATAAAGGATTTGGGTAATGTTTCTAAGCCTATTCAAATCATTCATGGGATCACAAATCAAAGAATTACAATGATCGTCACTGAGCTGTAATTTTTCTGCGGCGACTCCATATGTGTGAAGATTAAGGCATTCATATCCGTATCTACGAGCAGGCACTTAAAGAAGCTAAGTGTGTTGTATACAGGACCATTCGAGATCCCTAAGCATATTGTGGAGATGATATATTTCTTTGCATTTTCTGCAGAGCTTAATTTTTGTCTCCTCCTTTTGGAAGACCTTGTCGGACCCTAGTCTAAAGTGGTTGTGGATCATGCGGCGGTGGGAGGGAAATTGTTGACCAATATACGAACGGTTTGTATCGTGGATTCAAAAGTTCGTAAAATCTGAAATGGTTAGTCTGTGCTCTTCAATATCCTTTAGGACAATTGCAGATTAGATTAGTTTTCTCAGGAGAAAGATGCATATCAAATTGCATCTGAAATGTCAACTTCCATTATTGATACTATCATTTCCACCAAATCTACCCAGATAGATATTTTTTCGTAGTACTTCAATACTAAGTGCAATCATCTTCATACTCAAATCTTTGATCTATTTGCATCCATTGCACTTGTTCAGCACTCCACTCTTCCTGGTGTCAGCATAGCCGATAATACCGGACATACGAGTAATAATGGGCTTGTGAAAGTGCAATTAGTGATGTTGCTTCTGAAGTTGGTGAGAAGGATGGTGCAGATGTTGAGAAAATCGCTACTTCGGGCTATGAGGTCGTGTTTGAATCATAAAATGATATTTTTGTTATAGCAAGGTTGTCAGGATCGCGATCCGGATCATAGGATCGATCCTACGATCCAAAATTTGTAAATCGATCCTGATTTTGTAAAGCGATCCTCGATCCGAACATACTATCTGATCCGATCCTACCTCGAAATGATTTTATCTAGGATCTCGATCCAAACAACCTTATGTTATAGATGAGAGAGTTGATGAATATATTCTTGATATTAATGAAGGAATGCAGGAGGTTCCTGCTCATGTGTTTAATAAAGACAACAATGAATTTGCTGAAAGAGATGATATAAATTCAGATAGTTGTAAAGGCTCTTATAAAAGTATGCATGATATAAATACTGATGATCTTATTTCTAACACTCCACAGTATAATGAGGACAAAATTGCTGGCAACACCTTTCTTGAGCTGTCTGATACTGCAACCTCCAAGGAGGAGGAAATACTTGGGTATCTTGAAAGAAAAACAAGCTTGATCCACTAAAGTCTATTAAGTGTGACACCACTAAAGGTATGTTAATATTACATTTGGTTATAAAAAAATAGTGTGAAATTGGTGTGCTATTAACGGGCTAGAATGTGTTTGAAATGGGTTTGTGGGCTTACAAAGGAGGAGGACCAGCTGAGAACAAGACTTGAACTAGCTAATTCCGGTTAAACAGTGCACGTGTCATGCGTATAGTAAGCGGCGCCCGATAACAAATAGAAGGAATAAGTGTTGTTCGTTCTATTCCTCTCCCGATCCCACACAACAGTCAGGCGACGGACGGAAGCCGCACAACGCCGATTCCTCCCGAGAGCTCGATTCACCTCCGTTTCTTCTGATTTTTCCTCCGATTGAAAGGTATTCGCTTCCTCTATAGTCCTCTAGTTTCCTTTTCAACGATTTTTCACGGATTGAAACTAGTATAAACCCTAGGGTTTAGGGTTTTCCGAAATATTTTGTTTGTTTTGCATAGAAAAGTTTCTGAAATGAGTTTTAAACCTAAATCCATGATGTCCAAGGGAATTTGATGAAACCCTAGCTAAGGTTATGACGATTTTACTTTTAGGGTTGAACAAAGGGGAAGCCCTAAGGAGTATTATGCTGCCCCTTTCACTACAACAGTGAAAGCTCACTAAGATAACCTACGGTAGCAAAATCCAAAGTTTTTAAATAGGTCTTTGACCTAATTAGGTCAAGTAAAACCCTCAAAGAGGATTATGACATGATGTTTGACCTAATTAGAGACATCAAGTTAGAGGTATTAATATGACTAAAGAAGCTATATGCTATATTAAAAGAAATGAATGTAGAGGATATCCTTTCAGCAAGTAGAGCCGTCAAGAACGTCTTGGAGTGTTTGATCTTAATTAAAACATCAACTTATGTGTCTTTAAAATATTGTCGATGTAGGACATGGTTTCACGAGGTGGTGGAAGACAAGGCGACGATAGTAGTCGAAGGGATAAAGGAAAAGGGGTTGACAAAGTGAGTTCTCACCCTTTTGTAATAGCTCAATTTCATGTTTATTCTTCATGTTTATGTTTTATGTTTATGTTTTATGAAAAGAGCAATTGAAAGTAAACATACAATAAATTAAATCAAGTAAATGAAGTAAAGGAAGAAGTAGAGGAATAAAGTAATGAAATGAGCTAAGTTAAGAGTCAAACCAACAGTGGAGGTGGGGTGAATGTCCTCACAATGATGATGTAATGAAAGTTAACGTGCGAATATGAAAATGCACGTTAAGAAATGTGTGCGAATATGAAAAGGCACGCAAACGCGCTATATAAATGATACGAAAGGTTAATATTCCCTTAATACTGCCCGATAACAACAAGAAAAATATAAGAGATAAGGCTAAGAAAATCCAACCCCACATGAAAAGATATATAGGAAAAGGATGAGTAAAAGATGAGCAAAAGAAGAAAAAGGTCAATAAGAAAAAGATAATGAAAACGAATTAATATGATATGACGAGAGAGAACGTAATAAAGAGAATAAAATATGAAATCCATAAAATGCAAATAAGATATCATAGTAAAAAGGGAACAATGAGAATTCATTTAGTCTTGGACTAATAGAAAATGTAACTAAACAGGTAAAGGCGGAGGCTACTCCTGCTAGCTCTAGCAGGCTCCCTACACGCAAGGAAAATATGTACAAGATTTGGGTTGACGTCATCACAGCCTTCTATGGAGTCATGGATGCCCACAAGGCATCCTGTCGCGACCCCGACTGTCCCCATGACGAGTTTCAGTTCTTTTTCAAGTAGCCTGCTCGTGGTTATGTAGTATGTTACAGTATAGTTTTTATTCTGAGTTACAGGTGTAGTTTTGAGATGATATGGTAGTATACTTGTAACTGTAGCTCAGATCTTGTGATGACTCCTTTTGTGTATATATATCAAGTCATCTGCTAGCATGTACTATACTGTATCTAATGTAAGATGAATAAAAATGTGTTTTACTTCTCTACATTTTTTTATACTCTGTCATTATACTTGTTTATATATAATTGTTGATGATCATATACCTGTCGCTCTCTGATTTGTCAAGTAAAAATGAGATAAATGAAAATTGCTACGGTAGTCTAGTAAGTGGGGCCATTACAATAAAATGGTATCAGAGGGAGGTTTTGATTCTTTTAGCAAAATAGTTGTATATATGAATGCGCGAATGAGAAAATAGTCGAATGATTGAAAAAAAATTAGGGAAAGATCAAATCCCCCTCTATCAGAAGTCATGCAAGCATTAGTTGAGGCTATTCGAATGGGCCATAGTGTTGTTGCCGTATCACAACCGTCAATGTCAAGTCAGTCATATGTGAAGCAATTTCTTGAAATGAGACCGCCCTTATTTCGAGGTGGTTTAACCACAATGGAAACTGAGGGCTGGATAAAGATGATCGAATTAATTTTCAATGCTATGAAGTGCCCCGACGATCAAAAAATCAATTTAGTCGTCTTCCTACTGGAAGGAGAGGCTGGTCGATGGTGGGACAGCATGAGGCAAGGAAAATTTGCTGGGTGTAAAATCTCAGAGATTCCCTGGGCCGAATTTTTGAAAGATTTTGTTAACTGGTTTGTCCCTCCATCTGAGAAACAAATGTTGCAGGAAAATTTTTTTCGATTGATGCAAGGAAATCGTACAGTCTTTCAATATGAAGCTGAGTTTGCGCAACTAGCTTATTATGCAGGAGACATGGTCGCCAAGAAAAGCGATCGTTGTTCTCGATTTCAATTGGGTCTACGAGAAGATGTGCGTGTACATCTCATCTCGCAGAGGATTAAGAATTACAATTAATTGGTGGAGACTGCTAAGTTGATTGAGATGGATGTCGAGAGTTCGCAAAGGCGAATGGAGTTTCAGAAGAGGAGATTTCCAGAGGGACAGAGTATGGATTTCTCGCGAAAGAGTAGAAGTTCAAACTGGAAAAGGAAGAAAGGAGGTACTCCAACACAAACTCGAAGTGAAAGTGGAGCTAGTAGTAACCCGATGAAGCCCTTATGTCTGAAATGCGGGAAGAATCATTTTGGCGATTGTTTGAAGGGTACCGACGCTTGTTTTAAATGTCAGACGCCTGGACATCGCCGCCAAGATTGCCCATTATGGAAGACGGTATCTGAAAGAGGTGGTCCTAGTCAGACACCAACATTTCATCACTTTGATACCAGCTCAGTTGGTAGAATTGACAAAGGTAAAGGGATCGATACATCGGGATCTGTGGTAGAAACTAGAGAAGACAGACAGGTGCAGCCTAAAGTCTTCAATATGAACCAGCAAGGGGCTAAAGCTGATGATACTATTATCACAGGTATGATTTACGTACATAATCACTTTCTAAAGGTATTATTCGATACAGGGGCTAGCCAATCTTTCATATCTACAAGAGCAATTAAATAATTAAGATTGGAACCTTATATATCACTTGAAGAGTTGAAAGTTAAAATACCCAATAATATCGAGATGACTACAAAGCTTCGATGTACAGTATTGCTAACAATTAATACCAACTTATTAAAAGCAGATGTTACGGTTCTACCCCTATCTGAATTTGACATCATATTAGGGATGGATTGGTTATCAAGATATGAAGTTATCATCAACTGTAAAAAGAAAGAAATTACACTTAAGTTGGACAATACACAATGTACTTTTAAGGGACTAAATGAAGTTTCAAAAATTATGATATCTTCATTAAAGGCACTGAAGAAACTAAGAAAAGGTTGTGAAACAACTTTGGTAATGATTAAGGGAACCAATATAATGACATGTGAGCCGACTGCATATCCCGTCGTGTGTGATTTTCTCGAAGTATTTCCTGAAGAATTACCAGGACTACTCTCATTAAGGGAGGTGAAATTCACTATCGATTTAGTGGAAAGAGCTAAATCAATAGCAAAGGCACCATATCGTATGCCTCCTAAAGAATTGGCAGAACTGAAAAGTCAATTGCAAGAATTACTTGATAATGACTTCATCTGACCAAGCACCTCACCTTGGGGAGCTCCGGTGCTTTTCGTTAAAAAGAAAGATGGTTCGTTTCGATTATGTCTCGACTATCGAGAACTGAATAAGTTGACAATTTGCAACCAGTACCCTTTACCTCGCATTGATGATCTAGTCGATCAATTGATTAATACAAAAGTCTGTTCCATGATTGACCTAAGATCGGGATACCATCAGATGTGAATAAAGGAAGACGATATAGACACTTTGAGTTCGTAGTCATGTCATTTGGATTGACAAACGCGCCAGCGATTTTCATGGACTTAATGAACCAGTATTCAAAGAATATCTGGATAGGTTTGTTATTGTATTTATCGATGACATCCTGATATATTCGGCAAGTAAGGGTGAACATGCAAAACACTTGAAGATTGTGTTGCAGACGTTGAAAAGTCATGCCTTATACGCAAAATTTTCTAAATGTGATTTCTGGTTAAATGAAGTTTCTTTCTTGGGTCATGTGATTACAGAACATGGATTATCTGTAGATCCAGCAAAAGTAGAGGCAATTATAAATTGGCCAAGACCGACTACAGTCACAGAAATCCGGAGCTTTCTCGGATTAGCAAGCTATTACAGAAAATTTGTAAACGGTTTTTCAGCGATTGCACCACCACTTACGAAACTAACCCGAAAGAATGTTCTATTTCTCTGGACTGAAGAGTGTCAGGAGGCATTTGATGAGTTAAAAGTAAGATTAACTACTGCACCAATATTATTCATGCCCTGTGACATAGAAGGTTTTCAAATTTATAGCGATGCATCCCTGAAAGGTTTTGGTTGTGTCTTGATGTAGAATGACAAAGTCATAGCTTATGCTTTAAGACAATTGAAGGATTCTGAGCATAATTACCCAACTCATGATTTAGAGTTGACAGCTGTCGTATTTGCCCTAAAAATCTGGCGACATTACTTATATGGTGCTCAATGTGAGATCTTTACAGATCACAAAAGTTTAAAGTATATTTTCTTTCAGAAGGAAATAAATATGCGCCAGAGACTATGGTTAGAACTTATCAAAGATTATAACGTCGATATTAAATACCATCCCGGTAAGGCGAATATAGTAGCTGATGCGCTCAGTATAAAGCACTTGACACGGATGATTGTTCCACTAACTGAACAGAGAGAGTTATTGTGAGAGATACAAAATTTTGAAATGCTTACATGTATAACTACCGCTCAGACTCAAGGTTTACTCTTCCAACTAATGACAGAGCATTCCCTTAAAGACAGGGTAAGGAAGATGATGAACCAAGATCCTATATTTGTAAAAATTTTGGATAAGGTAAAAAGTGGACAATCAACTGCTTTTACAAAGCAAGATGAATTATTATTTTTGAATAAAAGGTTATGTGTTCCTCATGTTGATACACTTCGAGCGGAAATACTTTGTGAAGTACATACCACAACTTATTCAATTCACCCCAGGAGAACGAAAATGTACCAAGATCTCAAGCAGGATTTGTGGTGGCCAGGAATGAAAACAAATGTAATTCAATATATTATCAAATGTCACACGTGCCAACTTGTGAAGGCAGAACATCAAAAACCTGGCGGATACTTACAATCACTGTCGATCCCTGAGTGGAAATGGGATGACATAACCATGGATTTTGTCATGTGATTGTCAAGGAGTAAAATTGAGAACAACGGTATATGGGTAATTATTGACCGATTAACGAAAGTTGCACATTGCATTCCTATGAAAGATGATAGCCCAGTACAAAAGTTAGTCGATCAGTATATCAATGTTATTATAAAATATCATGAGATTCCCCGATCCATCGTATCTAATAGAGATGGACGCTTTACATCGGATACTTGGAAGCTCGTGCAGAAAAAGTTGAGAACAAAACTACTATACAGTTCCGCCTTTCATCCACAAACGGATGGTCAGTCTGAGCGAACTATCCAAATGTTGGAAGATCTATTAAGAATGGTCGTACTCGATCTTAAAGGCTCATGAGAAAAATATTTAGCACTGGTAGAATTTTCGTACAATAATAACTACCAGTCAAGTATTCAGATGACACCGTTCGAGACATTGTATGGATGATGATGTCATACCTCATTAAGCTGGACAGAAGATGACGATCAGAAGTTATTCCCAAAAAATCAAGTGGATAAGATGAACGATAAACTTACACTAGTACGAGAAAGATTGAAAATAGCACAAGACAGATAACAAAAATATTACAATGTCAGACATCGAAGAGTAGAGTTTAATAAAGGCGATATGGTATGTCTGAAAATAATGCCCTTCAAGAGAACTTCACGAATTCGTTGACTTGGAAAGCTTAGTGCAAGATACGTAGGGCCATTCGTCATCTCTGAAAGGATTGGACTGGTGTCTTATCGCCTAGTATTATCAGATGATCTTCAAAACCTTCATGATGTATTCAATGTTTCTTCGTTGAGAAAATACATAGCATACCCAGAGAAAATAGTCCATCCTGAACAAATGCAAATAGAGTCGGATCTATCAAGTCCAACCAAGCCATACAAGATTGTAGATTGGCAAAATAAATAGCTTTGAAACCGAGAGATTCGATTTGTCAAGGTCTGGTGGAAAGAGCATAGTATTCATGAAGCAACCCGGGAAAAAGAAGAAGACATGAGAAATTTCTTCCCTCAATTGTTTGATATACTTTCAGATTGAAGATTTTCGCGGACGAAAATTCAATAAGGAGGGGAGAATTGAAACGCCACTAAAGGTATGTTAATATTACATTTGGTTATAAAAAAATAGTGTGAAATTGGTGTGATATTAACGGGCTGGAATGTGTTTGAAATGGGCTTTTGGGCTTACAAAGGAGGAGGACCGGCTGAGAACAAGGCTTGAACTGGCTAATTCCTGTTAAACAGTGCGCGTGTCGTGCGTATAGTAAGCGGCGCCCGATAACAAATAGAAGGAATAAGCGTTGTCCTTCTATTCCTCTCCCGATCACGCACAGCAGCCAGGCGACGGACGGAAGCCGCACAACGCCGATTCCTCCCGAGAGCTCGATTCACCTCCGTTTCTTCTGATTTTTCCTCCGATTGAAAGGTAGTCTCTTTCTCTATAGTTCTCTTGTTTCCTTTTCAACGATTTTTCACGGATTAAAACTAGTATAAACCCGAGGGTTTAGGGTTTTCCGAAATATTTTGTTTGTTTTGCATAGAAAAGTGTCTAAAATGAGTTTTAAACTTAAATCCATGATGTCCAAGGGAATTTGATGAAACCCTAGCTAAGGTTATGACGATTTTACTTTTAGGGTTGAACAAAGGAGAAGACCTAAGGGGTATTATGCTGCCCCTTTCACTACAACAGTGAAAGGTCACTAAGATAACCTACGGCAGCGAAACCCTAAGTTTTTAAATTGGTCTTTGACCTAATTAGGTCAAGTATAACCCTCAAAGGGGATTATGACATGATGTTTGATCTAATTAGAGACATCAAGTTAGAGGTATTAATATGGCTAAGTATGCTATATGCTATATTAAAAGAAATGAATGTAGAGGATATTCTTTCAGCAAGTAGAACCGTCAAGAACGTCTTGAAGTGTTTGATCTTAATTAAAACATCAACTTATGTGTCTTTAAAATATTGCCGATGTAGGGCATAGCTTCACGAGGTGGTGGAAGGCAAGGCGACGATAGTGGTCGAAGGGATAAAGGAAAAGAGGTTGACAAAATGAGTTCTCACCCTTTTGTAATAGCTTAATTTCATGTTTATTTTTCATGTTTATGTTTTATTTTATGCTTTATGAAAAGAGCAATTGAAAGTAAACATACAATAAATTAAATAAAGTAAATGAAGTAAACGAAGAAGTAGAGGAATAAAGTAATGAAATGAGCTAAGTTAAGGGTCAACTCAACAGTGGAGGTGGGGTGAATGTCCTCCCAATGATGATGTAATGAAAGTTAACGTGCGAATATGAAAAGACACGTTAAGAAATGTGTGCGAATATGAAAAGGCACGCAAGCGCGCTATATAAATGATATGAAAGGTTAATATTCCCTTAACACGATAACAACATGAAAAATATAAGAAATAAGGCTAAGAAAGTCCAATCCCACATGAAAAGATATATAAGAAAAGGATGAGTAAAAGATGAACAAAAGAAGAAAAAGGTCAATAAGAAGATGATGAAAACGAATTAATATGATATAACGAGAGAGGACGTAAGCAAGAGAATAAAGTATGAAATCCATAAAATGCAAATAAAACATCATAGTAAAAAATGGAACAATAGGAATTCATTTAGTCTTTGACTAATAGAAAATGTAACTAAACAGGTAAAGGCGGAGGCTACTCCTGCTAGCTCTAGCAGGCCCCGTACACGCAAGGAAAAGATGTACAAGATTTGGGTTGACGTCATCATAGCCGTCTTCGGAGTCATGGATGCCCACAAGGCATCCTGCCGCGACCCCGATTGTCCCCATGACGAGTTTCAGTTCTTTTTCAAGTAGTCTGCTCGTGGTTATGTAGTATGTTACATTATAGTTTTTGTTCTGAGTTACATGTGTAGTTTTGAGATGATATGGTAGTATACTTGTAATTGTAGCTCAGATCTTGTGATGACTCCTTTTGTGTATATATATCAAGTCATCTGCTAGTGTGTACTATAATGTATCTAATGTAAGATAAATAAAAATGTGTTTTACTTCTCTTCATTTTTTTTATACTCTGTCATTATACCGGTTTATGTATAATTGTTGATGATCATATACCTGCCGCTCTCTGATTTGTCAAGTAAAAATGAGATAAATGAAAATTGCGACGGTAGCCTAGTAAGTGGGGCCGTTACATCAAGTCCCTAAGAAATATGATATTCAGATTATAAAAGGTGAAATGAATATGATCAAGGGCAATCAGGTTATAAAGGATGGTATTGAGATATCTACTATCAAGAAACTAAGACTTCGTTTGGGGGGACTTATTTTCACCGGTCAAGCGGTTACGATCGCATGAACCGGGTCTTAATTAAGATTCAGTTCATGCGGCCGGAACCCTTTTACCGGTGAAAATAAGTCCCTCCAAACGGAGCGTACGTGCAGAAGTTGTAAGAGAGGTTATACTCAGAGTAAAGTATATCTCAATGCTGATGTTAATCTAAGAAGACTAGAGAGTACTGCTAAGTGACTCAAGGCCAATTCTGTTAAGGCAAAGAAAAGACCTACAAAATTTGATCCATTACACAGGAGAAGTTGTTGCCTTTATAATTTTCTAGTTGGTTCTCGAGAGAAAGTGAAGGAATCACCGCTTATTTTTTTGTTGTTTTGTATTTCTCTTTTGACATAAAATGTAAATAGTTAGGGGTGCAACTCGGTTCGGTTCCACCAAAAGCCAAGAACCGATTCATGTAGGTTCGGTTCCAAAATTTGGTAACCAGAACCGACCCGCGGTTCTAAATCATGGAACCGGATCCGCCCAATTCGGTTCGGTTCGGTTCTCGGTTCCACCCATATTATGTAATGTCACATTTTTTCTTCTCAAATCTTCAACTAATAGGATAAATATTAATTACTCTAAATTTTGATGTGTTTTTTATCTCAATGTACACAAATACTCATTTATTATACTACGATTGAATTTCTGAATTTAGTAAGCAAAATAATATCTGAAAATAATTGGGAGCGGCGGAGCCCTGAACGAATGAACGCCTGAACCTTTCCCGTTGAACCGGGCCTAAATGTCATTGTCCAATTGAGACAATAATATATTATTTTAAATTTTAAATTAATAATTCGGGTCGGTTCTCGGGTATCCGAGTATAGGAATCGAGAATCGACCCGAACTGTCGGTTCTCTAATAACTAGAACCAGACCTGAATCGAATAAAACTGGAACCGACCCGAACCGCCTAAATCGGTTCGGTTTCGGTCCAGTTCTCGGTTCTTCGGTTCCTTATGCACATCCCTATACTAAATAGTATTTTCTTGAATGAATAGATAATTTTCTATTTCTCCAAGTTGATTCTTTGTGTCTTCTCTCATCCCATTTTCTCTTTCTATTTCTATAAATCACTTGGGCCCGTTTGTCGGGGTGGATCTGAGCCGTTCGCACGGACAGCTCCGCCCGATGTTTGGCGGGGCTGCGGCCGGTCGGTGAGAATCCGCCCCACATCTGAATTCCGCGGGAACTGTGGTCGCGGTTGTGCGGCGCGGATGGAATCCGCTCCGCTCGACCTCGCGCCCTAACGAGCCCTTGACTCTTTTGTAAAATCTATTATATCAAATATGAGGAGATTATTGGAAAAAAAATCTCTAAACTTGATATAATAGAATGTGTTAAGTTTTATAGGATGTTCCTTAAGTTTGCATAGAAAGGAAAAGAGTCAAAGGCAGAAGCACATCAGAATAATTGAAGTAAACATTTGAGTGTGGAGAATACATACATAGAAATGGTTCTCAGATTATGCTGACTTCTTCACAGTTAGAGGAAGAAGTTAAGGCTATTGAAAACATAGATTAAAACAACCAAGTAATATAATGCGTAGATAACGATACATCGAGTAGTGGTCCATGTTTAAAAAGAGATTACAGTGACTTGTAGCAAAATATAAGAAATGCCATCTTAAGTGATTTGTGGTTGTGATCAAGGACAATTGGGATTCAGATTGAACTGTTACAAGATTAAGAAAGGAATGCATATAATTTTAAGGGCCATTTATCGGGACCTCCCCTCTAACTTTGCTAAATTACTGACAACACCCCTCTTATTTTTGAAATTATAAAAAATTCCCATAAAGTTTTCATTTCATTACAAAAACCTCCTCTGGAGTTTTAATTTCATAACATCCATGCATAAAAACACTCCCCTGGGCGAACAGTGTCCAGGGGGTATTTTTCTTCATGGATGCAAAGAAACGAAAAGACCAGGGGAGGTTTTGGTAATGAAATTAAAACTTAAGGGGAGTTTTTTGTAATTTCAAAAATAAGAGGGGTGCTCTCACTAATTATGCTAGTTTACAGGGGAAGTTTGGATAATTATTTCTAATTTTAATAAAGAATAAAATAATGAGTGAGAGTTTTTCTGTCTTTCTCCTCTAATTCATATGTTCTCCCTGTCTTTCTAGTTCTTCTCTGAAAAAAATGTTGGTTTTTGATGTAAATGAAATGTTTGTCTTCCCTCTCTCTTGTTGAAGAACAAGAAAAGATTGAATCAAGGTTGTATCCACATTGGGCATAATTCATAATCTTATCTAAACAAGTTGAAGATTTGATCACATTGTGGAAAAGATTCCCACCATAGTGGGATAAAAGCTTGAGTGTTGAGTGTTGTTGTGGAAAAGATCAAGACGCTTCAGAACAACTACTGCAAAAAGTTTATAGAATTACTCTGTAAAGTATTCATGCTTTGATTTTAAGAGTCTCGTTATCAAAATTCTCAATGATTTTTAAAATCTTTTTATCAAAAGATTCAAAGTTATTATTCTTACTGTCTCTTTATCAAAAGACTAGTCATCCGTAGTGGAAAAGAAGAGAGCGCGCCCAATTTTATGAAAAACTTCTATAAATTCTTGTGTGAATTGTGATTTCTTTTTGTTCTTTCTTTACTATTTGTGATAATCTTTGAATTGTGATTTGAATTTGTGATTATCTGTGCTGAAATTTTGAATACTCCATCCCCCTTTCTAGAGTAATTAAGGCTCTGTTTGACATGTCGGGCCGGCGGGAGGCCAGTGAGGAGAGAGGAAACGACCGGTGCTCTGCCTACCAGCGTGAAAATATCGGGCTGGAACCCTTTTACGCCGGCCGTTCTCGCCCGGAGCTCGCCAAACAGCCTTTCTCCGGCTCGTTCAGGCCGGAACGGCACCCCGCGGGAATGTCAAACAGAGCCTAAGTCAAGGCTCTCAAAACATTTTTTGCATTTCCATGTTGGCATGCCTTTTGTCATGTCAACCCCAGTAGCACTTGGCCCAACCTGAAGGATTTGTTTATTGACTAAGAAACTTTATTAGTTATTTAATAAATAATTTTAGTTTAGGGTTTTATGGTATTATTAATGTATAACTTCCAATAAATTTCAAGTCATACTTTAGATAATGAAGCTTTTAATAAATTCTGTAATAAAAATATCAACAAATTGGATAATTTAAGAACTTCATTTATTTTATTTAAAATTTTAGGAGTAGGTTCTTGCCTGAGCGTCTGCAGTTATCCCCTGCACGACATGACATCACGACACGTATTTTCTCTTACTCTGATATAATGTTTTATGTTGAGAAAATGCGGCTTGTGACAGTTGGTATCAGAGGTGTAGTTTTAGTGATCTTGTTCCATATCATACACACACTGATGTGTCATCAGTACGTCTTAGCTGAAGCATGAACACTACACTCATAAGCATGATAAGAAGTATATGTGACATATTATGTAGTATGAGATGCATAATATGTGTTTGTATATGGATTCTCATAGGAAATAACATGTGACCGTTATATAGTATGAGATGCATAACAATCATCACATGAATGCCCATTAGATTTTACATTTTCGTTACATGCGATATTATGTAGTATGAGATGCATAATATTTCATGTGTACGCCGCTCATAACATGCATTAAGACCTTTATTAAAATGCATAGCACTACATGCATAACATAACATAGCATTAGCATACATGTCAAGCTAAGATTTACATGATAACATACGTACACACATGTATTTAAACCACAAAGAATAAGAATTCATGCATTCATAGTTTATGCACATGAGTAAATAGGATGACGATATATCATCCTAAGTTAAGCATAACATCATTTATGAAAATCCCAGAGCAAGTTAGCAGCATGAGCAAGTATCTATACATGTATGGTCTGAACTAAGTTGAGTAGTTCTAGCGGTTTAGCTAGGTTTTGATTAGTTGTTCGTTGTATTACTAGGATGTCGCCTAAGCATGTTGCGATGAGGTCGACTCCCCAGTCTGAGGGCGAGTCATCAGGTGCGCAAAGTGAGGCTATGATTGAAGGGCTATGGGTGAGCAATGAGGCTCTGTCTAGGCAGATGGTTGAGATGCAATCACAAATTCAGGCATTGTTGACTGTCATTTCAGGACAACAACCTGGAGTGCAAGACCCTTCAGTGGGTCAAGCCATTCCTATTCCTCCTGCTCCGTTGGTGCCTCCAGTTCTGCTGCCACCAGAGATGAATTTCATTTCGCACTTTCAGCGACTAGGACCTCCTACCTATGACAGTGGAGCTGACTTCATGACTTTGGATGACTGGATCATCGCTATAGAGGAAATGTTCTCGTACTCAGGAATATCTGCTGACCAAAGAGTGATGGTCGCCGCGTACCAGCTGAAGGGTCTTGCGAAAAGCTGGTGGTTAAGGGAAAAAGAGAACCTTACAGATGGGTATTCGTGAGAATCTTTCAAGGAGTTATTGCTGAGAAAATTTCTGTCGTCGGTCGAGCAAGACCGTTTGATGAATAACTTTCTGCATCTAAAGCAAAAGCAACTCTCAGTCAGTGAGTACGAGATAGAGTTCAGCAAGTTGAGCAGGTTTTCCCCGGATTTGGTAGCCTCTGAAGCGCTTTCTGGGTGGTCTTAAGAGTGACATCCAATAATTGGCTGGTGCATATGGATCTGAGAATTATGCTGAGTCAGTAGAAGCTGCTCTAAAAGTCAAATCGATCGATAATGCTAAGAATCGAGGTATGCAAATTGAAAGAATCAGTGCCTAACCACCTAGAGGGGGGGGGGGGTGAATATGTGTACTTTTTTTTTTTAATTTTAAGGCAGAAACTCTGTACAATTAAACCTGTATTTGCAATATTCTACAACTATCACAACACAGCAACCACAAAAACAAACATTCACAGAGTGCACACAGTGTTTATAGTGGTTCCCCAAGGTCTGGGTACATCCACTTTCCCCCTTCGCCTATCTAGTAGTGTACTAGATTCGGCCTAACTTCTGCACTTCTCCTCAGATCCTCAGATCCTACAACTCAGAACCCCAAACCAGGTTCCTACAACTCAGAGTGTCCCCACTCCTACAACTCAGACACAAAGCCCTACCACTCAATATTCAACAAGACCTACACTCAGGCTAAACAGCCCTACCTCAGCCTTCAATAAGACCTACACTCAGAGAATTGATTCTCCTACATTCAGGCTCAAAAGTCATACCTCAGCCTTTATAAATTTAGGCTTACAACTCAGATCTCTTAGGATCCTACAAAAAGATAATAAAAAGTTTTAGATCACCACTCAGTTTTTGAGAGAATGAAGAGGGCAATCTTCTTGATCAGTTTTTGATAGCACTGATTCCTGAGATCAACTTTGTCTTTGCTTTCTTCAAGACTTCTTGAGTCTGAACTCAGTAAAGATGATCTTCTTGAAGTAGACCGACTGGCAAATTCCTTCTTAGGATGGAGAATTAAATCTAGATCCTACTTTGCAGTCTGGTTCAGAACCTGCTTCTTAAGAGATTTGATTAACAAGTCTCTTTCTTGATTTCAGATACTGGAGTTCTCTCTCTACAAGTAAATCTGAAATTTCTTCAAAATACTGATTTATAGTTTTCTCTGGATCTGTATTGATCTTCTTAATCTTCTGATTGATTGATGATTTTTCTTATCAATAACTCTGTTGAAGGAGAAAGACCTTTATATAGTCTTCTTCCAAGGTAACCGGCTGATCCGGTTTCTAACGAACTTCTAACAGCTCTGATAGTTGCAGTAGACCGGCTGAAATGGCAGTTGTCAAGTCATCCAGTCACTTCTTGAAATCACTGTCTCTGTCTGAAAGTGTCGAGACTGTTCTTCATTATGTGTCAACACAAATAGACCAAGTGTCGACACAAGTGGGCTCAATGTCGACACTTGCCTTGGTGGTGTCGACACAACTCCTTCTGTTGTTGTAATAGCTTCTCGACACTGCTTCTGTTGAATGTATCTACACTGATTGAGTGTGTCGACACAAGTACTTCTTCTTTAGAACTTAGTTGAATTCCGCTGTGTGTCGACACATCTCCTTTGTGTCGACACAACTTCTTTTGTTGTTGATACTAGCTGAGTGTCGACACATCTCCTTTGTGTCGACACAACTTCTTTTGTTGTTGATACTAGCTGAGTGTCGACACATCTCCTTTGTGTCGACACAAGTACTTTTTTACTTTAACTGTGTTGAAACTTGTTGTGTGTCGACACAAGTCCTGTGTGTCGACACAGTTGATGTCGACAATGCCTTCAGTGTGCTGACACAGCTTCCTGGTGTCGACACATTGGATGTTGACCAAGCTTCTCTGGGTGTCGATACTGCCTCTAAGTGTCGACATGATATATGTTGAGTATTCTTCATAGTGTGTCAACACTGCTTGTATGTGTCGACACTTTTCTTCTGGTGTCGACTCTGCCTTTCCTGGTGTCGACACAAATACTCCAAGTGTCGACACAACTTCTCTAGGTGTCGACACAAGCCTTCATAAGTGTCGACACTTCATCTCTAGGTGTCGACACATGGACTTAGAAACTTTTCTGCATTTCCTGCAATTACTTAACCTGCACATATAAACTCAAAGCACATCAAATACACCTTGATGTATATCATTGAGTAGGGTGAGGATTCTCCAAATCTGGTACACATTTTCCAATGTACCCAGCAATCTCCCCCTATTTGGAGAAGTCATAACCCTTAGTCAAAGATATACACCATTCATAACAAATACTCATTATGATGTATAACAGTATTCTATGACAGGGTAAATACTAAACAAAACATGTATAAACAATCTTCACAGAATAAAAATGTAATAGATTGAACATCAAACATTGTTTTGTTACAACTTCCAATAGTTTCATTAATCAAAAGTTTACATGGATTTTAATGCAAATGATTACAAAGTTGTAAACTTAAGAAAATTCTATTATATGGTTGTTCTGGCTGCTTGATAACAATGCCCTTTTCAGATTGAATATTGGCTTGAACTAGAGCATCAGTGTCATCAGCAGGCTTCTTGCCCTTAAGATCTTCTTCTTCTGTTCTTCAGCCCTTATCTTTTGTCTCTCAAAATAATGATAAGGCTTAGGGAAATACTTGTTAGGCTCCTGTGCATTAGGAGGTAGCTTCCCAAGTTTAACCTTCCTTCTGTACTGAACTATGGCCTCTTGCATAGCTTCATGTTTTCTCCACTCTTGCTCAGAATACCATTTGCCCCTTTCTAGGATTTTATCCTTTGCAGCCTTCCAAGCAGTCAGTATAATATTTCTGGAAGTTGGGCTCCACTGCTCAAAATCTGGCCTTAACTCAGCCTGTTCTCTGAATCTCTTCTTAGATAATTGAGCTTCTTGCTCTTTTAATACTGCCTCTGGCACAGGCTGTACTACTTTCTCAATGATCACATTTTGAGCACCTTTTGGAGGACTATACATAGATTGTATCTCTTAATGTATCAGGTCAAAATTGGCTGGAGGGTAGATTACTTGTGCAACTTCAGCTGGCTCACCTCCAAAATGTGCAGGATTTATCCCAGATTCTGCTACATTATCATCATCACACAAAGGTGGATATCCAAGGGTAGCTCTGATGCTGTTTGAAATCCATTTAGCATGGTCAGAGTCTGCTTTGACTAATACCCTCTCCCCCTTTATGACTTCTCTTTCTATATGATCCCTAAGATCATCCTTCTGAAATCTAATATGAGCATTCAGATAGTTAGCACCATATTTATAAAAAGGTTTTAACTTTTGGAGCTTTTCAGTAATAGCCTTTTGAGAATCTTCAATGGCAGTTTTAACAGCAGTTAGGCTTTCTTGTAAGTGCTTGTCAAACTCAGCCTTGGCAGCAGTCCTTGCTGCAGTCTGAGCAGCTGCAATATTCTGCATTTCAGTTACTATCACATTATGTGATGCAGTTAGATTGTCATTAATTCTAATCTGATTCTCAAGAACATAACCTTGTTTTACTGCCATATCATCAACCAGTGTCTTTATCTTCTCTTGATGAGTAGCCAGATATACAACTGCATTGCCTCCTTTGTGGAAACAATCAGTCATTTCTTTCTTAGTCAGATTAACTTCAAATCTTATAGATTTGATGTCGTGAGGCAGATCAAATTGAAGTGATTTATGTCCTTCATCCATATATTTTTCCAGAGTCTTCCTTTGTTCATCCATCTTGATCTGCAAAGCCACCAACAAAGAGCTGTAATCAGCTGTTGGGGCAGGCTGTGTAACAATGGTTTGCAGTGCTTTCTTGTAGGTCTGGCTTCTCCTTTTGAAGACATGTAGCTTTCTTTTCTTGGCTCTAGCAGCCTATTCATCCTCAGAAGCAGAAGTACTGACAATGTCTACTCTTTCCTTATGTTGGGTACATTGGAATAAATGTATCTGATTTGAAGAAGCCTCACCCTACTCAATGATATACATCAAAATGTATTTGATGTGTTTTGAGTTTAGTTGTGCAGGTTAAGTATTTACAGGGAAAGCTGAAAAGTTTCTAAGTCCATGTGTCGACACCCAGAAGAAAAATGTCGACACTTAAGAAGACTTGTGTCGACACTTGGAGTAATTGTGTCGACACCAGGATTGCAGAGTTGACACCAGACGGAAAGTGTTGACACATACAGGTTGTGTCGACACTCAATGAAGAAATGTCCAGTGAAGCAGTGTCGACACTTAGAAGCAGTGTCGACACCCAGAGGAACTTTGTCGACATCAGAAAGTGTCGACACTTGGAGGTTGTGTCGACACTCAGCAAAACTTCAACAGAGTTTAAGTACAAGTGTCGACATAATGAGGAATGTGTCGACACACAGCAGAAGACTCAACACATGAAGAAAGTGTCGACACTAGGAGGTTGTGTCGACACTCAGCAAAGTTCAACAAATTCTAAGTACAAGTGTCGACACAAAGGAGATATGTCGACACTCAGCCAAAGTCTCAACATAAGAAGAATGTGTCGACACAAGGAGAAGTGTCGACACTCAGCAAGTATCAACACAGAAGGCATGTGTCGACACCAAGAAGAAGTGTCGACACTGAACACATTCAACACAAGAAGATGTGTCGATATAAAGGAGGTGTGTCGACACTTAGCAGAATTCAACTAAGTACTGAAGAACAAGGAGTTGTGTCGACACACAATATCAGTGTCGACACAATCTGAAGAAGTAGTATCGAGAAGTAATTTCTACAACACAAGGACTTGTGTCGACACCATAAAGGCTAGTGTCGACACTTAGTCAACTTGTGTCGACACTTAGTATATCAGTGTCGACACTTAAAGACTGACTGTCTCGACACTTTCAGATAGTTACAGAAAATTCAAGAAGTGACTGGATGACTTAACAGATGCCATTCCAGCCGGTCTACTGCAACTGTCAGAGATGTCAAAAAGTCATTAGAAACCGGATCCGCCGGTCACCATGAAGGAAGCCTATATAAAGACTTATTCTGTCAACAGAAATGATGATTGAGGATTGAGAGAAGATCAAGCAATTCATTGAAGAATCAATTCAAGTGAAGATCTAAGTAGTTGGAGAGAGAGAGAGCTCCTTCCAAGAATACAGCAGTTGAACCAGGCTATGAAGAAGGGTTCAGATTGATAGTGGCTGTTGTCCAGGGGGAGTACTAGATGCACCTAATGCAGAAGAAGACCAAGGAGTGCAGCAAGTTGAAGAAGCTGAAGGAGTTCAACCTAAAGCCAGGCTGCCTCCATCTAGTAGACATCTAAAAGATCATCCAGCCAATCAAATTATTGGTGATCTAAGTCAAGGGGTACAAACAAGGAGCAGAAATCTAAGTTCAGTACTCTACTCCAGTTTTCTATCCCAAGTTGAGACAAAGAAATTTGAAGAAACCATGCTAGACCCTCATTGGATTGAGGCAATGCAAGAGGAGCTGAATCAGTTCAAAAGATGCAAAGTATGGGAGCTTATTCCTAAACCAAAATACCACAACATAATTGGAACTAAGTGGATCTTTAGGAACAAGATGGATGAACATGGAGTGATTATCAAGAACAAAGTAAGACTGATTGCTAAGGGATATAGGCAGGAAGAAGGTATTGACTTTGATCAAATCTTTGCTCCAGTAGCCAGACTGGAGGCCATAAGGATGTTCCTGGCCTATGCAACCTATCAAGGGTTTAAAGTATACCAAATGGATGTTAAGTCAGCTTTTCTGAATGGAAATATGAAGGAAGAAGTCTATGTGGAACAACCATCAGGTTTTGTTGATTCAACTCAACCTAATTATGTTTATAGACTTAGGAAGACATTATATGGGTTAAAACAAGCCCCTATGGCTTGGTATGAAACCCTGTCTAGTTTCCTCATTGAGAATAAATTCACAAGGGGGAAAATAGACAAGACTATTCCTTAGGGAATCCAGAGGTAAGATAATCTTAGTCCAAATATATGTAGATGACATTATATTTAGGTCTACAGAAAATAGTCTTTGCAGGAAGTTTGCAAAACTTATGCAAGGACAATTTGAAATGAGCAGTATGGGGGAACTTAAGTTCTTCTTGGGTCTCCAAGTTAGACAGACTGAGAATGGTTTATCCATATGCCAGTCTAAGTTCACCCTAGAGTTGATAAGTAAATATGGTATGGAATCATCCACTAACATAAGAACTCCTATGAGGTCAAGTATGTCTCTTAGCAAAGATGATGCAGGGAAATCTGTAGATGAGACTTTGTATAGAGGGATAGTTGACTCCCTATTGTATTTGACTGCAAGTAGACCAGATATCATGTATGCTACATGTGTCTGTGCTAGGTACCAAGCTTGCCCTAAAAAGTCTCATTTGATAGCAGTCAAAAGAATATTGAGATATCTAAAGGGCACACCTTATCTAGGCCTTTGGTACCCTAGGAATGGAGACTTTGAACTAACAGGTTATTCAGATGCAGATTTTGCAGGCTGCAAAGAAGATAGGAAAAGTACAACAGGTACCTGTCAATTCCTAGGTGGAAGACTGATATCATGGAGTAGTAAGAAACAAACAAGTGTGACTATCCCCACAACAGAATCAAAATATGTGGCTGCAGGAAGTTGCTGTGCTCAACTTCTATGGATACAACATCAGCTTGAAGATTATGTTATGCAAGTAAGTAGAACACCTCTATTTTGTGATTCTACTAGTGCTATTTCTATTGCAAACAATCCTGTTTCCACAGTAGGACTAAACACATAGAAATAAAATATCATTTTCTAAGAGAACATGTGGAAAAAGGAGATATTTCACTAGATTATGTTAATACAGATAATCAACTAGCTGACATGTATATTAAGCCCTTAGAAGAAACCAAATTCAATAGGTTTAAAATTGAATTATGTATGATAAACTTAGAATGATTTACAAAAAATTGGCTAAGTAAAATAGTGTCGATACACAGAGTTGTCTGTGTCGAGACAGTGAATTGGTGTCGACACTTCAGAGAAAAGGTGTCGACACGTCTAGGAAATCTGTGTCGACACTTCAGAGACTTAGTGTCGACACATGCAAGGTAGGTGTCGACACATCCAAGGTGGCGTCGACACTTAGACTTTACACAGAATTAGTCTAGTAAAGTCTCGACTAAGTGTCGAGCTAAGTGGCGTCGACATATAAACAAGTGTCGACACATATATTCTGTCGACTATACTTGTGTCGACACATAGTTGTCGAGACATTATAAGTAAATGTCGACACTTTTCAACAGTGTCGACACAATTTGAGTATTTTGACGCGCCCTTTCATCTTCGATCCTAGAAAGGTATAAATAGGATTTCGCCATTGTCTGTCGACACGCTCACCAAAGTTTCGAGACCAAACTTGTGTGTCGACACCTCTCTTCTCTAAGTTCAAATTTCTTCAAACCCTAATGGCGTCCAAGCTAGAAGAGAATGTGAATGAAGGATACAAACTCGTGCGACATGCTTTTGATGACGGGGAACCAGAGATCAAAGGCGTGATAACCCTAATAGAAGAGACATGGTTAGAATTTCTTGTTTCCGAACCGACCAAGATATGGAAGAAAGTGGTCCTGGAATTCCTGAATGGAGATATAATCGATGAATCAGGACTCAGGATAAAGTCAAGAGTTCATGGGACAAAGGTGAAGGTCTCACCTAAGAGTCTAAGAAAGGTACTACAACTACCTAGGACTAAGGAAGAAGAAGATGTTTCTGCTACTAAGACTAGAGAAGCATTAACATGGTGTGGTTTGGACTCAAATCTGAAAATAGGATCTGTTTTCAATAGGAAGGGAATGAATTTGCAAGGCAAATTTCTATCTGAAATTGTTGGCAAAGTCATCTTGAGCAAGCTGGAGGCCATGACAGAATATCAGCTCATATGTTTAGTCTAATGACAAGGATTATTTTCAAACTACAAACTGAATGGTCTGTAGTAGTGTTTGAGAAGATTAAAGAGAGTATGAAGAAGCCCAATTTGGGTAGGATTCTAAGTCTTTACCTGGGTGGTAGTATATCAGAGGTCATGAGTCAAGCAGCTGGAACCAAAATTAACCACATGAGGAGAATGGATTTGAGAATCTTCTCTAGGTGGGATAGAGTCTTGACCAAGGAAATGCCAACTTCTGAGAAGGAAACACCCCTGAAGAAGAAGAAAAAGACAGCCCCTGTGGCTCAAGAATCATCAAGCAGCTCTGAAGAGCATGTAGTGTTCACTCCAGATGAGGAAGATACTGGAAATGCTGGACAATCTCCAGCAAGACAAGAAGATGCAGAGAGGCAGGGGGAGCTACCACAAGCTAGCCCAATTCCCTTGGATCCACTCCAGGGGGAGCCTCTACTGGTGGATGAGCCAACTCCTCTAGAGAGTGAACAAGCTACTCAAACCATACTTGAGGTAATAACTGAAATAAACCAGTTAGATTTCTCTATTGAGAATGCAGTTATGACTGACACATTATCTAATGCAAATCAGCAACCTTAGATTCCTAGTCAACCCCAAGATGTTATCATGGAGGACACATTTGATGCTGATCAAGTGGTATCTGATCAAGTGGTCGATGAGATCAGGGATTCTCCAACCCCTACTCAACAGGAATTTACCCTAGAAGAGCTATTCCCAGATCTTCTACAATCAGATTTTGAGAAAGAGAAAGCAGCTGCTGAGGGGGAGAAGGCCCATGTTGAGGGGAGCAAGTAGTTATTGTTGAGTAAACTGCAAGGAAGGAACCTGAAGTGCCAAAGGATGCTGAGCAGATTCCTAGGACTGATAAGGATTTACCTTCCAGCCCTAAGGACATGGTTGATATTGCAAGCACATCTGCTTATGAAGATGAAGAGGCTGCAAGAGTCAAGAAGAGAAAATTTCAAGTTTTCAAGAGGAGAAGCCATACATATAAGAAAGCTTTACAAACAATAGCACCACAGCCTGCACCACAGCCAGCCCCATCTACAGATTTTAATTCTCTGATGGTGGCATTACAAATAAAGATGGATGAGCAAAGGCAAACAATAGAAAAATATATTGATGAAGGCCATAAGTCATTACAATTTGATCTGGCCCAAGATATTAAGTCCATCAGATTTGAAATGAATCTGAATAAGAAAGAGATGACTGACTGCTTCCATAAGGGATGAAATGCAGTAGTTTATCTAGCCACTCATCAGTAAAAGATCAAAACTCAAGTGGATGATATTGCACTGAAGCAAGACTATGTTCTGGAGAACCAGCTAAGGATGAATGACAATTTAACAGCTTCACACAATGCAATAGTAACAAAAATGAAAAATATAGCTGCTGGTCAGACTACAACAAGTGCTTCAGCTAAGGCAGAATTTGATAAAGCATTACAAGAAAGTATAACTGCTGTTACATCTGCTCTTCAAGATTCTCAGAAGCTAATCACTGAAAAACTCCAAATGTTGAAACCTTTCTACAAAGATGGAGTAAATTACCTAAATGCACAAATAAGATTTCAAAAAGATGATCTTAGGGATCACATTGAAAGAGAAGTCATAAAGGGGGAGAGGGTGTTAGTCAAAGCCAGCTCTGATCATGCAAAGTGGATATCAAATTCCATCAGAGCCACCCTTGGGTATCCTCCATTATGTGATGATGACAATGTTGCAGAGTCTGGAATTAATCCTGCATATCTTGGAGGGGAGCAAGCTGAAGTGGCTCAAGTAATATACCCTCCACCAGACTTTGATATGCTACATCAAGATATACAGTCAATGTATAGCCCTCCTGAGGGAAATCAGAAGGTCATCATAGATAAGTGGTTCAGCCAGTCCCAGAGGCTATTCTGAAAGAACAAGAAGCTTTGCAGAAAGAACAAGAAGCACAATTGTCTAAGAAAATATTCAGAGAGCAAGCTGAACTTAGGCCTGACTTTGAACAGTGGAGCCTCACTTCCAGGAATATTATTTTGACTACATGGAAGACTGCCATGGACAATATTCAAGATAGAAACGAGTGGTATTCTGAACTGGAGTGGAGGAATCATGAGTCCAGGCAAGAGGCAATTGTGCAATATAGAAGAAAGGTTAAGATGGGAAAGCTACCTCCTACTGCCCAGGAGCCTAGCAAGTACTTTCCAAAGCCTTATCATTACTTTGAAAGGCAGAAGATCAAAGCTGAAGAATTGACAAAGAAGGATCTGAAAGAAAAGAAGCCTGCTGCTGCTGAAGATGCTGAAGCCCCAGTCCAAGCAAAGATACAATCAGGAAAGGGCATAGTGATCAAGGAGCCTGAGCAGCAATAGGATAGAATTTTTCTTAAGTTTACTATGTGTAATCACTTGTATTAAAACTTTCTGTAAACTTTTGGATAATGAAAGTATTGAAGTTGTTAGAACAATGTGATATATGTTCAACTATTACATTAATTGTTCTGAGATATTGGTATATACATGTTTTGCTTATACATGTTTATGTACTTAACCTGATTATATAATCCTGTTTTACATCATACTGTGATTTTGTTATGTATGGTGTATATCATTGACTAAGGGTTATGACTTCTCCAAATAGGGGGAGATTGTTGGGTACATTGGAATAAATGTACCTGATTTGAAGAAGCCTCACCCTACTCAATGATATACATCAAAATATATTTGATGTGTTTTGAGTTTAGTTGTGCAGGTTAAGTATTTGCAGGGAAAGCTGAAAAGTTTCTAAGTCCATGTGTTGACACCCAGAAGAAAAGTGTCGACACTTAAGAAGACTTGTGTCGACACTTAAGAAAACTTGTGTCGACACCCAGAGAAGCAGTGTCGACACTTGGAGTAATTGTGTCGACACCAGGATTGCAGAGTCGACACCAGACGAAAAGTATCGACACATACAGGTTGTGTCGACACTCAATGAAGAAATATACAGTGAAGCAGTGTCGACACTTAGAAGTAGTGTCGACACCTAGAGGAACTTTGTCGACATCAGAAAGTGTCGACACTTGGAGGCTGTGTCGACACTCAGCAAAACTTCAACAGAGTTTAAGTACAAGTGTCGACATAATGAAGAATATGTCGACACACAGCAGAAGACTCAACACATGAAGAAAGTGTCGACACTAGGAGGCTGTGTCGACACTCAGCAAAGTTCAACAAATTCTAAGTACAAGTGTAGACACAAAGGAGATGTGTCGACACTCAGCCAAAGTCTCAACATAAGAAGAATGTGTCGACACAAGGAGAAGTGTCGACACTCAGCAAGTATCAACACAGAAGGCATGTGTCGACACCAAGAAGAAGTGTCGACACTGAACAAGTTCAATACAAGAAGATGTGTCGACACAAAGGAGGTGTGTCAACACTTAGCAAAATTCAACTAAGTACTGAAGAACAAGGAGTTGTGTCAACACACAATATCAGTGTCGACACAATCTGAAGAAGCAATGTCGAAAAGTAATTTCTACAACACAAGGACTTGTGTCGACACCATAAAGGCTAGTGTCGACACTTAGTCAACTTGTGTCGACACTTAGTCTATCAGTGTCGACACTTAAAGACTGACTGTCTCGACACTTTCAGACAGTTACAAAAAATTCAAGAAGTGACTGGATGACTTGACAGCTGCCATTCCAGCCGTTCTACTGCAACTGTCAGAGATGTCAGAAAGTCGTTAGAAACCGGATCAGCCGGTCACCATGAAGGAAGCCTATATAAAGGCTTATTCTGTCAACAAAAATGATGATTGAGGATTGAGAGAAGATCAAGCAATTCATTGAAGAATCAATTCAAGTGAAGATCTAAGTAGTTGGAGAGAGAGAGCTCCTTCCAAGAAGACAACAGTTGAACCAGGCTGTGAAGAAGGGTTCAGATTGAGATCTGAATCTTAAGTTAGCAGTGATTGAAGATCAGCTGCATAGAGAATCAACCCTACTGTGTTCTACATTCAAGAAGCTTTGAAGGAAGCCAAGGGAGGTTGATCTCAGCAGAGTTCTTTCAAGAACTCATCAAGAAACCTGTCAACTATTCTCTCTTATTCTGAGTTGAGGTTATATACTTTGTATTTTTAATTTCTTGTAGGATCCTTAGGGATCTAAGTTTTAAGCCTGAAATTATAAAGGCTGAGTGGTAGGGCCTGTGTGCCTGAGTGTAGGAAATTCAATTCTCTGAGTGTAGGCCTTGTGGCTGAGTGTAGGTCTTTGTGAAGACTGAGTGGTAGGTCTATTGAGCTTGAGTTGTAGGAGTGGGATCACTCTGAGCTGTAGGAACCTGGTTGGGGTTCTGAGTGTAAGATCTGAGGATCTGAGGAATAGTGGAGGAGTTTGGCCGAATCTAGTACACTACTAGATAGGCGAAGGGGGAAAGTGGATGTACCCAAACCTTGGGGAACCACTATAAAACTGTGTGTACTCTGTGTGTATATGATTCTGTGGTTGCAGTTTTATGTTCTGTGATATCTGTGTTTAAATCTGCCTAAAAGTTTAAAAAGATTAAGGTCACCTATTCACCCCCCCTCTAGGTGTTTAGGTACAATTTCTTTCAAGTGGTATCAAAGCGAGGTTACTCAAAAAGGACATAACTGCTGAGTAGATCCTGTTGGCAGATTCAGTATAATCAAGTGCAGAATCAAGAAAATCAAGAAAATGGGTTCAACAGAGAATCACAAAGAACTTGGATCCATGAAGTTGCCAATTTGTAGAAAGGAGATTTTTGGCATCTGGAAAGAAAGAGTTAGACTATTTATGGAGGCCTCTGACCCTAGAATCTATATCCTAGTCAAAGAAGGGCCATATGTGCCTATGAAAGTATCAGTCCTTGATGCAAATCAGAGAAATCCTAAGGACTTTTCAGAGATGACAAAAGATGAGATAATTCTGGCCATTATGGACAAGAGAGCCTAGAATATTATTGTGAGTGCAATAGATGATGCCACATTCCAGAATTTGATTCACTGTAAAACATCAAAGGAAATATGAGACACATTGATAGTGTACATGGAGGGCTCTGAAGAAGTTAGACAAGACAGAAAGTCTTTGTTAAACCAAGAATATGAAAATTTCAGACAAGGCAGGTCTGATAGTATAACAGAATGCTATAAGAAATTCTATAGGATTGTCAATGAGTTGATATCTTATGGAAGAGAATTCAGCAACTATGAGCTGAATGATAAGTTCTTGAGATCCCTAACTAAAGACTGGGATACTAAGATTTGTGCCATAAGGGAAATGACCAAGTTAGTAGATATTCCTCCTCCAACATTGTTTGGAAAGCTGTTATCCTATGAAATGCAGCTAATGGTAAGGAAAGAAGAGGAGAAGACTACCAGAGTTGAGCATAAAGAAAGAGCTGTGGCATTCAAGACAGAAGCCACCAAGAAATATAAAAGTAAGTCTCCATCTCCTCCTCCAAAAGTTGCTGGGACTGAGTTAGATGAATCAAAAAGCAGGATTTCTGAAAGCAGTGAGAGTGATGAGGACTTTGCAGCTTTCACATGACATTTTCAGAAGTTTCTTAAGAAAAAATAGTGGAGGTCTAAGCCATCCACTTCACAGAAGTCATCAAAGTACGACAGGAGAAAGCCCAAGATAAGTAAAGCAACATCTTCAAAGATAGTCTGTTATTGTTGTAACAAACATGGACATGTTGTTACTGACTGTCCAGAGAAGAGGATAGAGTCAACAGATAAGAAGAATACTCAAATCAAGAGAAAGAAGGAAAGGTCCTTTGTTGCTAAAAAGGACAAAAGTCTGTCAGATATGTCTTCTTCAGAAACTGATTCAGAAGCTGAAGCTTACATTAGACTGTTTGCTGAAGAAGAGGAAGAGGAGTTCATCCAGTTAATGAACTCTATATATGAGCATGAGGACAATCAGTGCCAGGGACTGATGACCTTATCAGAAGGGGATAAAATCTAGGATCAACCTGGACCTAGTCAGGTACAAAATTGTTCTTCAAGTTCAGTTTCTTGTGCTGGTTCAGAATCAGATTCATCAGCATCAAGTGATGAGAGTGAATCTGAATCTGAAGGAGATATTCATCAATTGATTGATGAATATAGAGTAGTGTTGCAAGCTTTGAAAAAAAGCAAATCCTTGGCCAAAAGTCAGGCTAAGGAAATTGCCGGTCTTAAAGTTGCTGCAACAGATTTTGATAAGTTGATTGATCAAAAATTAAATGAAATAGCCAGGCTGAAGAACATAACTGTTATTCAGATGGGGACTATAACGTTTAAATATGATCAAATCAGAAGTCTAGAGATTAGTCTTCAGAAAGAGAGAGACATAGTTGCAAGGTTTTCTAAACCAAAGTCTGTTCTACCTTTGATAGATGAATTTGTACATCAAAATGGTAAAACTGGATTAGGGTTTACAAAACCTGCTGGGACTGTTCAGTCCAAGTCTAAGGGCAAAGCCCCAGTACTCAACAAGCCTGCTGTAGATAAAACAGTCAGGGTTGTACCTAAGCAAATGTACAACAGATTTGAGTGCTGGTGTTGTGGCAAGATTGGCCACTTTGCCATAGACTGTTGGAACAATTCTAGTGCCAAGGTGAGTAGCAATCTGCCTGCTAGAAAAGCTACAGGTAGTTTTGTTAAGAGGCAAACTAACTAGCACCAAGGACCTAATAATTCTTTGGGTTCTAAGGTTAACTAATCTGTTTTACAGGTGAGTCCAAGTGGCCATGCCCCAATATGGTACTTGGACAATAGATGTTCTAGGCACATGACTGGAACTAGGGGATTGCTAAAGGACTACACACCAATCAAGGATGGTCCTAAAGTCACCTTTGGTGGTTCTGAAAAAGGAATCATCAAAGGTTTTGGTAACATTTCTAGCAACCTTATAACAATTACTCAAGTGGCTTATGTTAAAGGTTTGAAACATAACCTTATTAGTATAAGTCAGTTGATTGATTTAGGATATGACATCTCATTTGTCAAAGATGGTTGTCATATTAGGAGGTCAAATGATCAAGAGATCATTTTGACAGGTTATAGGAAGAGAAATGTCTATTGTCTAGACATTATGTGTGAGAACAATGGTTATCCAGTGTGTCTTGTAGCTGATGAGAAAGTATCTCATTGTGTCAAATGGCACAAGAGGCTAGCCCATCTTAACTACAAGACAATTGGTCAACTCTTTAGTAAAGAGTTAATGAGGAATGATCCTCAGGTTAAGTGTATTAAAGATGGGATATGCTCAGCTTGTCAAAAGGGCAAGCAGACTAAATCCACCTTTAATAGCATTGAGAACAAAGATGCTGTGAGGTGCTTATACCTCTTGCATATGGATCTCTTTGGTCCTATGCCAGTTCACAGCTTAGGTAGGAAGGTCTACACATTTGTGGTTGTAGATGACTACTCAAGGTTTTCCTGGGTGTTCTTCCTTAGACAGAAATCTGAAACACCTAATATCTTTTATAGTTTTGGTCAAACAAATTCAGAATGAGTTAGACAGTACAATGGTCAAAATAAGAAGTGACCATGGTACTGAATTCCAGTCTGATAGTATGACAAAACTATGTGAAGAATTTGAGATATTTCAGGAATTGTTTTCACCAAGAACACCTCAGCAAAATGGCATTGCTGAAAGGAAAAATAGAACCTTTGATTGAGGCTGGTAGAACCCTATTAAGTGACACATCTCTCCCAGAATATTTCTAGACTGAGGCAGTAAACACTGCATGACATGTAATTAATAGGGCTACTATCACCAAGAGCCACAATAAGACCCCCTATGAGATTGTGAAAGGCAGAAAACTAAATCTATCCTATTTCAGGATCTTTGGTTGTAAATGATATATACTTAACAATGGTAAGTCTTACTTGACCAAGTTTGCTGCCAAATCCCAAGAGGGGATCTTTGTTGGGTACAACAACACTAGTAAGGCTTATAGGGTCTACAACTTGACTACTCAAGTTGTAGAAGAGTCAGTACATATAGTGTTTGATGAAACTAGACTCATTAACAATGAATTGTCTAGAAGTATTTGCAGCTCCACAGGTGTGACTAAGAAGATGGACAAGCTTACTATTGAAGAAGGATCTACTGCAAGTCAGCAAGTGGATGATAGTGGCTGTTGTCCAGGGGGAGTACTAGATGCACCTAATGCAGAAGAAGACCAAGGAGTGCAGCAAGTTGAAGAAGCTGAAGGAGTTCAACCTAAAGCCAGGCTGCCTCCATCTAGTAGACATCTAAAAGATCATCCAGCCAATCAAATTATTGGTGATCTAAGTCAAGGGGTACAAACAAGGAGCAGAAATCTAAGTTCAGTACTCTACTCTAGTTTTCTATCCTAAGTTGAGCCAAAGAAATTTGAAAAAGCCATGCTAGACCCTCATTGGATTGAGGCAATGCAAGAGGAGCTGAATCAGTTCAAAAGATGCAAAGTCTGCGAGCTTGTTCCTAAACCAAAATACCACAACATAATTGGAACTAATTAGATCTTTAGGAACAAGATGGATGAACATGGAGTGATTATCAAGAACAAAGTAAGACTGGTTGCTAAGGGATATAGGCAGGAAGAAGGTATTGACTTTGATCAAACCTTTGCTCCAGTAGCCAGACTGGAGGCCATAAGGATGTTCCTGGCCTATGCAACCTATCAAGGGTTTAAAGTATACCAAATGGATGTTAAGTCAGCTTTTCTGAATGGAAATCTGAAGGAAGAAGTCTATGTGGAACAACCATCAGATTTTGTTGATTCAACTCAACCTAATTATGTTTATAGACTTAGGAAGGCTTTATATGGGTTAAAACAAGCCCCTAGGGCTTGGTATGAAACTCTGTCTAGTTTCCTCATTGAGAATAAATTCACAAGGGGGAAAATAGACAAGACTATTTCTTAGGGAATACAGAGGTAAGATAATCTTAGTCCAAATATATGTAGATGACATTATATTTGGGTCTACAGAAAATAGTCTTTGCAGGAAGTTTACAAAACTTATGCAAGGACAATTTGAAATAAGCAGTATGGGGGAACTTAAGTTCTTCTTGGGTCTCCAAGTTAGACAGACTGAGAATGGTTTATCCATATGCCAGTCTAAGTTCACCCTAGAATTGATAAGGAAGTATGGTATGAAATCATCCACTACATAAGAACTCCTATGGGGTCAAGTATGTCTCTTAGCAAAGATGATGCAGGGAAACCTGTAGATGAGACTTTGTATAGAGGGATAGTGGCTCCCTATTGTATTTGACTGCAAGTAGACCAGATATCATGTATGCTACATGTGTCTGTGCTAGGTACCAAACTTGCCCTAAAGAGTCTCATTTGACAGCAGTCAAAAGAATATTGAGATATCTAAAGGGCACACCTTATCTAGGCCTTTGGTACCCTAGGAATGGAGACTTTGAACTGACAGGTTATTCAGATGCAGATTTTGCAGGCTGCAAAGAAGATAGGAAAAGTACAACAGGTACCTGTCAATTCCTAGGTGGAAGACTGATATCATGGAGTAGCAAGAAACAAACAAGTGTGGCTATCTCCACAATAGAATCAGAATATGTGGCTGCAGGAAGTTGCTGTGCTCAACTTCTATGGATACAACATCAGCTTGAAGATTATGTTATGCAAGTAAGTAGAACACCTCTATTTTGTGATTCTACTAGTGCTATTTCTATTGCAAACAATCCTGTTTCCCACAGTAGGACTAAACACATAGAAATAAAATATCATTTTCTAAGAGAACATGTGAAAAATGAGATATTTCACTAGAGTATGTTAATACAGATAATCAACTAGCTGACATGTATACTAAGCCCTTAGAAGAAACCAAATTCAATAGGTTTAAAATTGAATTATGTATGATAAACTTAGAATGGTTTACAAAAAATTGGCTAAGTAAAATAGTGTCGACACACAGAGTTGTCTGTGTCGAGACAGTGAATTAGTGTCGACACTTCAGAGAAAAGGTGTCGACACATCTAGGAAGTCTGTGTCGACACTTCAGAGACTTAGTGTCGACACATGCAAGGTAGGTGTCGACACATCCAAGGTGGTGTCGACACTTAGACTTTACACAGAATTAGTCTAGTAAAGTCTCGACTAAGTGTCGAGCTAAGTGGTGTCGACACATAAACAAGTGTCGACACATATATTCTGTCAACTATACTTATGTCGACACATAGTTGTCGAGACATTATAAGTCTGTGTCGACACTTTTCAACAGTGTCGACACAATTTGAGTATTTTGACGCGCCCTTTCATCTTCGATCCTAGAAAGGTATAAATAGGATTTCGCCATTGTCTGTCGACACGCTCACCAAAGTTTCGAGACCAAACTTGTGTGTCGACACCTCTCTTCTCTAAGTTCAAATTTTTCAAACCCTAATGGCGTCCAAGCTAGAAGAGAAAGTGAATGAAGGATACAAACTCGTGCGGCATGCTTTTGATGACGGAGAACCAGAGATCAAAGACGTGATAACCCTAATAGAAGAGACATGGTTAGAATTTCTTGTTTCCGAACCGACCAAGATATGGAAGAAAGTGGTCCTGGAATTCCTGAATGGAGCTACAATCGATGAATTAGGACTCAAGATAAAGTCAAGAGTTCATGGGGCAAAGGTGAAGGTCTCACCTAAGAGTCTGAGAAAGGTACTACAACTACCTAGGACTAAGGAAGAAGAAGATGTTTCTGCTACTAAGACTAGAGAAGCAGTAACATGGTGTGGTTTGGACTCAAATCTGAAAATAGGATCTGTTTTCAATAGGAAGGGAATGAATTTGCAAGGCAAATTTCTATCTGAAATTGTTGGCAAAGTCATCTTGAGCAAACCTGGAGGCCATGACAGAATATCAGCTCATATGTTTACTCTAATGACAAGGATTATTTTCAAACTACAAACTGAATGGTCTGTAGTAGTGTTTGAGAAGATTAAGGAGAGTATGAAGAAGCCCAATTTGGGTAGGATTCTAAGTCTTTACCTGGGTGGTAGTATACCAGAGGTCATGAGTCAAGCAGCTGGAACCAAAATTAACCACATGAGGAGAATGGATTTGAGAATCTTCTCTAGGTGGGATAGAGTCTTGACCAAGAAAATGCCAACTCCTGAGAAGGAAACACCCCTGAAGAAGAAGAAAAAGACAGCCCCTGTGGCTCAAGAATCATCAAGCAGCTCTGAAGAGCATGTAGTGTTCACTCCAGATGAGGAAGACACTGGAAATGCTGGACAATCTCCAGCAAGACAAGAAGATGCAGAGAGGCAGGGGGAGCTACCACAAGCTAGCCCAATTCCCTTGGATCCACTCCAGGGGAGCCTCTACTGGTGGATGAGCCAACTCCTCTAGAGAGTGAACAAGCTACTCAAACCATACTTGAGGTAATAACTGAAATAAACCAGTTAGATTTCTCTATTGAGAATGCAGTTATGACTGACACATTATCTAATGCAAATCAGCAACCTCAGATTCCTAGTCAACCCCAAGATGTTGTCATGGAGGACACATCTGATGCTGATCAAGTGGTATCTGATCAAGTGGTCGATGAGATCAGGGATTCTCCAACCCCTACTCAACAGGAATTTACCCTAGAAGAGCTATTACCAGATCATCTACAATCAGATTTTGAGAAGAGAAAGCAGCTGCTGAGGGGGAGAAGGCCCATGTTGAGGGGGAGCAAGTAGTTATTGTGAGGAAACTGCAAGGAAGGAACCTGAAGTGCCAAAGGATGCTGAGCAGATTCCTAGGACTGATAAGGATTTACCTTCCAGCGTTAAGGACAGGGTTGATATTGCAAGCACATCTGCTTCTGAAGATGAAGAGGCTGCAAGAGCCAAGAAGAGAAAATTTCAAGTTTTCAAGAGGAGAAGCCATACATATAAGAAAGCTTTACAAACAATAGCACCACAGCCAGCCCCATCTACAGATTTTAGTTCTCTGATGGTGGCATTACAAATAAAGATGGATGAGCAAAGGCAAGCAATAGAAAAATATATTGATGAAGGCCATAAGTCATTACAATTTGATCTGGCCCAAGATATTAAGTCCATCAGATTTGAAATGAATCTGAATAAGAAAGAGATGACTGAATGCTTCCATAAGGGATGAAATGCAGTAGTTTATCTAGCCACTCATCAGTAAAAGATCAAAACTCAAGTGGATGATATTGCACTGAAAGCAAGACTATGTTCTGGAGAACCAGCTAAGGATGAATGATAATTTAACAGCTTCACACAATGCAATAGTAACAGAAATGAAAAATATAGCTGCTGGTCAGACTACAGCAAGTGCTACAGCTAAGGCAGAATTTGATAAAGCATTACAAGAAAATATAACTGCTGTTACTTCTGCTCTTCAAGATTCTCAGAAGCTAATCACTGAAAAACTCCAAAGGTTGAAACCTTTCTACAAAGATGGAGTAAATTACCTAAATGCACAAATAAGATTTCAGAAAGATGATCTTAGGGATCACATTGAAAGAGAAGTCATAAAGGGGGAGAGGGTATTAGTCAAAGCCAGCTCTGATCATGCAAAGTGGATATCAAATTCCATCAGAGCCACCCTTGGGTATCCTCCATTATGTGATGATGACAATGTTGCAGAGTCTGGAATTAATCCTGCATATCTTGGAGGGGAGCAAGCTGAAGTGGCTCAAGTAATATACCCTCCACCAGACTTTGATATGCTACATCAAGATATACAGTCAATGTATAGCCCTCCTGAGGGAAATCAGAAGGTCATCATAGATAAAGTGGTTCAGCCAGTCCCAGAGGCTATTCTGAAAGAACAAGAAGCTTTGCAGAAAGAACAAGAAGCACAATTGTCTAAGAAAATATTCAGAGAGCAAGCTGAACTTAGGCCTGACTTTGAACAGTGGAGCCCCACTTCCAGGAATATTATTTTGACTGCATGGAAGGCTTCCAAGGACAATATTCAAGATAGAAACAAGTGGTATTCTGAACTGGAGTGGAGGAAACATGAGTCCAGGCAAGAGGCAATTGTGCAATATAGAAGAAAGGCTAAGATGTGAAAGCTACCTCCTACTGCCCAGGAGCCTAGCAAGTACTTTCCAAAGCCTTATCATTACTTTGAAAGGCAGAAGATCAAAGCTGAAGAATTGACAAAGAAGGATCTGAAAGAAAAGAAGCCTGCTGCTGAAGATGCTGAAGCCCCAGTCCAAGCAAAGATACAATCAGGAAAGGGCATAGTGATCAAGGAGCCTGAGCAGCAATAGGATAGAATTTTTCTTAAGTTTACTATGTGTAATCACTTGTATTAAAACTTTCTGTAAACTTTTGGATAATGAAAGTATTGAAGTTGTTAGAACAATGTGATATATGTTCAACTATTACATTAATTGTTCTGAGATATTGGTATATACATGTTTTGCTTATACATGTTTATGTACTTAACCTGTTATATAATCCTGTTTTACATCATACTGTGATTTTGTTATGTATGGTGTATATCATTGACTAAGAGTTATGACTTCTCCAAATAGGGGGAGATTGTTGGGTACATTGGAATAAATGTACCTGATTTGAAGAAGCCTCACCCTACTCAATGATATACATCAAAATGTATTTGATGTGTTTTGAGTTTAGTTGTGCAGGTTAAGTATTTGCAGGAAAAGCTGAAAAGTTTCTAAGTCCATGTGTTGACACTCAGAAGAAAAGTGTCGACACTTAAGAAGACTTGTGTCGACACCCAGAGAAGCAGTGTCGACACTTGGAGTAATTGTGTCGACACCAGGATTGCAGAGTCGACACCAGACGGAAAGTGTCGACACATACAGGTTGTGTCGACACTCAATGAAGAAATATACAGTGAAGCAGTGTCGACACTTAGAAGTAGTGTCGACACCTAGAGGAACTTTATCGACATCAGAAAGTGTCGACACTTGGAGGCTGTGTCGACACTCAGCAAAACTTCAACAGAGTTTAAGTACAAGTGTCGACATAATGAAGAATATGTTGACACACAGCAGAAGACTCAAAACATGAAGAAAGTGTCGACACTAGGAGGCTGTGTCGACACTCAGCAAAGTTCAACAAATTCTAAGTACAAGTGTCGACACAAAGGAGATGTGTCGACACTCAGCCAAAGTCTCAACATAAGAAGAATGTGTCGACACAAGGAGAAGTTTCGACACTCAGCAAGTATCAACACAAAAGGCATGTGTCGACACCAAGAAGAAGTGTCGACACTGAACAAGTTCAACACAAGAAGATGTGTCGACACAAAGGAGGTGTGTCGACACTTAGCAAAATTCAACTAAGTACTAAAGAAAAAGGAGTTGTGTCAACACACAATATCAGTGTCGACACAATCTGAAGAAGCAGTGTCGAGAAGTAATTTCTACAACACAAGGACTTGTGTCGACACCATAAAGGCTAGTGTCGACACTTAGTCAACTTGTGTCGACACTTAGTCTATCAGTGTCGACACTTAAAGACTGACTGTCTCAACACTTTCAGACAGTTACAGAAAATTCAAGAAGTGACTGGATGACTTGACAGCTGCCATTCCAGCCGTTCTACTGCAACTGTCAGAGATGTCAGAAAGTCGTTAGAAACCGGATCAGCCGGTCACCATGAAGGAAGCCTATATAAAGGCTTATTCTGTCAACAGAAATGATGATTGAGGATTGAGAGAAGATCAAGCAATTCATTGAAGAATCAATTCAAGTGAAGATCTAAGTAGTTGGAGAGAGAGAGCTCCTTCCAAGAAGATAGTAGTTGAACCAGGCTGTGAAGAAGGGTTCAGATTGAGATCTAAATCTTAAGTTAGCAGTGATTGAAGATTAGCTGCATAGAGAATCAACCCTACTGTGTTCTACATTCAAGAAGCTTTGAAGGAAGCCAAGGAGGTTGATCTCAGCAGAGTTCTTTCAAGAACTCATCAAGAAACCTGTCAACTATTCTCTCTTATTCTGAGTTGAGGTTATATACTTTGTATTTTTAATTTCTTGTAGGATCCTTAGGGATCTAAGTTTTAAGCCTGAAATTATTAAGGCTGAGTGATAGGGCCTGTGTGCCTGAGTGTAGGAGATTCAATTCTCTGAGTGTAGGCCTTGTGGCTGAGTGTAGGTCTTTGTGAAGACTGAGTGGTAGGGCTGTTGTAGGAGTGGGATCACTCTGAGCTGTAGGAACCTGGTTGGGGTTCTGAGTGTAAGATCTGAGGATCTGAGGAATAGTGGAGGAGTTTGGCCGAATCTAGTACACTACTAGATAGACGAAGGGGAAAGTGGATGTACCCAAACCTTGGGGAACCACTATAAAACTGTGTGTACTCTGTGTGTGTATGATTCTGTGGTTGTAGTTTTATGTTCTGTGATATCTGTGTTTAAATCTGCCTAAAAGTTTAAAAAGATTAAGGTCACCTATTCACCCCCCCTCTAGGTGTTTAGGTACAATTTCTTTGACCTTAGGACTAGGAGGCAATTCCTTCTCAGTCCTTTATAGCTCCTCCTGTGTCCTTTGCTCCTCAGTGTCATTTCTAGCAGTCTCCTCCTGTGGCCTGACATTTTCCCCCTCAAGGTTAGCTGACTCCCACTCAAAAGCTGCTTCTCTCCCTCAAAATTAGTTTGTAATAGATCCGGGAACAGCTCTTCTAGAGTAAACTCCTGTTGAGTAGGGACTGGAGAATCTCTTATCTCAGGAGCATTATCTGCAACTAATGTGTCTTCCATGACAACATCTTGTGGTTGACTATGTATCTGAGTTTGCTGATCAACATCAATTAAAGATTCAGTCAATACTTCATCCTCAATATGAAAAATTGATTGATTAACTTCATTGATTACCTCAAGAATTATTTGTGTTGCCCTTTCACTGTCTAAGTGAGTTGGCTCTTTCACATGTTGATGCTCCCCCTGGAGTGGATCCAGGTGGATAGGGCTAGCAGATGGTAGCTCCCCTGCCTCTGGGCATCTTCATTTCTTGCTGGTGACTGTCCAGCATGTCCAGCCTCTCCATCATTAGAACTAAAAACTACTTGCTCCTCTGAGCTACTTGAGGATTCAGGAGCCACAATGGCTTTCTTCTTCTTCTTATGTTGAGGAACTTCCTTTTCAGGAGTAGGCATGTCCTTGGTTAACACTCTATCCCATCTTGAGATAATCCTAACATCTATTCTCCTCATATGGTTTATCTTAGAACCTGCAGCTTAGTTCATCACTTCTGGTATACTTCCAGCTAAGAACAAACTCATAATCCTACCCAGATTGGGCTTCTTCAGACTTTCCTTAATCTTGTCAAACATCACTGCTGACCAATCAGTTTTGAGTTTGAAAATGATCCTTGTCATTAAACTGAACATGTGAGCTGATATTCTATCATGCCCACCTGGCTTGCTCAGAATTACTTTTCCTACTATTTCAGACAAGAACTTACCTTGCATGTTCATGCCTTTCCTATTAAAAACTGATCCAATTTTCATGCTTGAATCAAGTGCACACCATTGCAGTGCCTCCCTTATCTTTGAAGCAGGTACATCTTCCTCTTCTTTAGTTCTAGGTGATTCTCGACGATTCCCCCGAAATCCGGTTCAAACTAGTCCAGCGGCAGAAACCGGTCCAGCAGCATCCAGAGAAAACGACAAGTAAAATTCGTCGAGAATCATTGGTGATTCTCGACGAATCGGCGAGAATCAGTTAACGATTCTCGACGATTCGTCGAGAATCACTAATGATTCTCGACGATTCCCTTGTTGATTCTCAACGATTTTCACTTGGTATTCACGACCTGCTTAGCGACGGGTTCGGCGAGAATCATTAGTGATTCTCGCCGAATCTTACTTGGCACCATTTTAAGGTAGCCGGAAGGAGTCGACGAGAATCACTAATGATTCTCGACGATTCGGCGAGAATCACTAGTGATTCTCGCCGAATCGGCGAGAATCACTTGGTGATTCTCGTCGACTTTTACTTGGACGAATTCTCGCCTTTCCACCAAAGTGCTGCTCCTTGACCCATCCTTGCTCCTTGTCTTCTCTTGCATAAACATGGCCCTGCACTTGAAAGTAAGTGCACTCCAATAGAGAGAGTACACGTAGGCCAACACATTGATCTGCTCAACGAGGGATTACATCGTGCAGACCCGTGTATATTGACCTACTGCACCCTAACATTGGTGTGCACTTAGCATGGAAGAGCTGCAAGCACAACTTAAGAGGTTTCATCAAATACATTGTGAATTCATCTTAGCTTGACAGGTGGCTTCCTCAAATCCATGTAATTGTGGATACAATACCCAACAATCTTCCCCTATTTGACGAAGCCAAAACCCTACTAGCTAAGATGAATAACACCATCAAATAATAAACATAGCATTCAGAAATTAAACATGCAGCACAAGAGAATATATGCAACCAGATCAGGACTTGAGTCATTCACAAATTCAAATACAAATGTATATATATATATATATAATCTCAGAATTGTTCCTATCATAACAATAATCATTGAATGTTTTTAGAAGAGAATGACAAGCTACAAGTTGTTGTCTATCTTTCCTTAGCTAAGTCCTCCTTGAGTTTTTGCGCCAAGAACTTCTTCCTTTGTCTCTCCATGTACTCTTTAGGGTTCGGGTAGTATCTGGGAGGAGGAACTTTATCTGCATCCGTGTTGTTTCTGAAGAAGATGTTTCGTTTTGCTTCATACGTCTTGTACCTTTCCCACTCATACTGGCTGTAAACTTCGTTCCGATTTAGTTCTCCCTTTTCTTGTAGCCAGAAGGTGTCCAAGATGATGTTCTTTGAAACTGGACTCCACTTTTCGTTTCGAACTTCCTCCTCACTCATTCTGATTCTCTTCTCAGCTATTGTATCCTTGGAGGTCCCTTCCTGAGATTTTCTCTTTCCCCTGGCTTTTGCTAAGGCCTCTTGGTCAAACAAGCTCCTCAGTTTAGCTTTGGAGAGAGCCCTAGCATCAGCTTCATTTGTGGGAACATCTGCAGCACTTGCACTTATTCCTTCAGCAGCACCTACTCCCTCAGCGGCCGTAGAAGTCTCAGGAGGATGAATATCTGCAGGATTTTCAGCAAAGGGGATGCCTAACGCCTGGTGGAGCATCCACCAGTTGCTGTCATAGACGTACTTGTTTGACTGTTCGAAGTTTGTGATCATGACTTCTCGTAGCTCAGCCATCTTAGCTATGTAGTCCTTCTCCCCCTTTTTGGCTTCAACAGCGATGAAGTTCGCATAGGAGTGCAAGGAGTCATCAATGTGCTTGGTGGTCCGGGAGAATTCAGTGACCAGGGCCTGCTGATTGGCGTTGAGAGTGACCATATTACCGTCAAACTTTTGAATGTTGTTGGCTACAACATGTGCATTCTGATTGACTACAGCAAGAGTATCAGTATTCTTTTTCAATCCGGCCATTAGAAGTGTGACAGCTTGTCCGGCCTCGGTGTACTTTTCTTCAAATTTCTTCTCCATCACATCCAGTTTATGGTTGATCTCCACCATATTCTTGAGCATGAGCTTTTCAGATGTCTTAATCCTGTTCAGCAGTTTATTCTGAGATTCATCAAAGGAGGCTTTAAGTTCATTCACAATGCCCTGAATGATATTGATAGTGTGAGTGGCTAGCTCATCTCGTAACGGAATAGCCGGAGGCACTTGCGGGCCTTGCATTTCAGCAGACGCATCTGTAGAGCTGGATACAATCACAATCTCTAATGGAGGAATACTGGCGGCCTCTGGAGATTTATCTGACTCCCCCTCCACTGGTGCATGCTTGTCAGATGGAGGTTCATCAAGATCCGGAGCCTCCAATACTTCATGTCCCTCATTCCCATCTTCCTCTCCGTCATCATCCAAGAAATCATCTATATCAGCAGCCTCTTCCAATTCTTGGTCAGCAGTCTCCAGTACAGTGTCAATTTCTTCTTGAATTTCGGCCACAGCATCCCTGGCCACCTGGGAGATTTCAGATACTACATCCGTATGAGGGGGTAGAGGCTCCCCTCGATTCCTGCAGTCAAGGTATCAGGAATTTCACTGGGGGTGACTACTGGAAATACTCCCTGTTGCTCTTCCACTGCAGTCTGCCCAATACGTCTCTCCCATCGGTCAAACACACTTGAGTCCATCTTCTTCAAGTAGTGGAGAGGGACACCTTTACTCATGTCAAACTTGTATCCATTTAGCTGGTTTAGATATAGACTTATGATGCGGCCAAAACTCGGAGAGCCCAAGGTGTCCTTGATCTTCTCGAACAGCAACTCCCCCCAGTTGAACCTTTTACGGCAGACAACAGCTATCAGGATCTTGAACATATCCGCTGAGATATGGTCATGAGAGCCCGGCTTGCAGATGAGCACCTTTCCAATAATGTCAGACAGGAGCTTCCCTTCTTCATTCATATCCTTTCTCTTTATTGACCGAGTTCCTCGTGGGAGACCGCAGAATAAGAGAGTTCTGGTTTTGTCATTGTCCTCCAGATAGTCCTCATGCTCCGAGCTAGAAAGCTGCAGAAAGCGGGTCAGCTTGCTGGCAGACACCTTGACCTTTGCCCCGGCCACCTTGCTTTTGATTAGTGAGTCGCCGTTTCGGAGTCTTGCGGTAGCGAAGAACTCCAGTACTTCTTTATCCAAGATTTTGCAAGGGTGCTCCAGGACGAATGTTAGCCCAGCCTCTTCCAGCATCAGAATGATGTTGCAGAATTCGTCCGAGGCGTGAGAGAACCCAGTTCGAACAAGCTCGCAACCAGTGACCAACCCAGCAGTTGTCCTTGGAGCCATTGTAGATCTAGAGAGAGAAGCCCTACTCTAAGCTTTAATGAACAGTCAAAAGGAAAGCGTCACTAGTGATAACGTCCAAGTACGGGTGAGGAAGAGGTTACCTAAGGAGTAGACGGAAGTGAGTTGGAGAGCTTCTAGCAAGAAATCTTCCTTGAGCGTCCTTTGGGAGGACCTTCGGTGGAGACCTAGCGGGAGACAGCGATGGAGACCTTGCGGGATTTTGCGAAGGCGGTGTGGGATCCGACGAGAACCTTGCGCGATTCCTAAAGGAGAAACCTTGCGGGAACTTTGAGAGATTCGACGAGCTTCCGTGCGGGATCCGACGGAAGAAACCTTGCGATTTGGCATGGATTCTGCGAAAGTCGGCGGGACTCGTGTAGCTTGCTCCTTCGGTGGGATTCTTGAGGAAGGCGAAGGGTCGGCGAGATTTCAAGTATATAATGGGTCGGCGGGATTTGTCTAATTCGAAATTGAAAGGTTTCTTGACTAGGAATTTTCACGTTGAGAAGCATTGCAACATTTTCGAATTCTTCTGATGTCAAGTCAATATAAAAATGATAAATACATGTATATTTTAAAGCCAATCTATTTGGATTTGAACGAGGCTTTTCCAAAAACTTTTTGATGTCAATTGTGAGTTGTCGAGATTCACGATGACATGTCTTCGTTAACTCTTTATTGATGTATAAAGGTTTGCATGTATCGAGTTAACCTATCCTTAGAGGTGCACACATACATGTATAAGCATAAGTATAAATATACACATGGATAGAGATATATATATTGTAAATGAGGATGCCATATGACGCAAGTCCTTGAACTGATCAAAATTACCTGGGATTTTGAGAGTTAACATTGAGTCTCTCTGACTATACCATACCAGGTGCTCGATGAGAGAGGGTCTGGCTATAAATATATATGTCACTTCTGTTATTCCCGATGCATGTTCCAATTCAGTCGCGGAACACCTACTGTCTAGTTCCCATCATATTTACGGGAACCTAGACTACCCTGCAAAAAGAAATTACCTTACCTTAGGAACCCAAATCATGTTGGGTCCTAGGTTCCTGTTAGCATAGGCACTCGACTGCCTTCCTTCAGAAAACCTGTCCGGAAGGCTACCTCTGTCCCGTGAATGTGGATAAGCCCTTGTCGTTGGCACAGAGGGGTTGTGCCAACAGTCGATGGTAAAGTGTCCCACTTTGCCGCAGCACCAACATGGGTGAATGTTGTATCGCCGTTTCCGACCTGATCTAGTGACTGAGGTAGTCACGGTCCTAGGTCTAACCGGGATATAGCATGATCGCCTCACAAAATTTTCTCTTCCATCGTGACACGTGGAAGGGTGGAATGAATGCATGTTGTGAGCGTCATGAGGTCGGGAAGGTGGTGCCTTTCTCACAGGCATCCCCCTTCCAAGGGCCCCCATGAAAACTCATACCATGACTTCTATCCTCCCTATTCTGTGTCCTCATGTGGTGAGAAGTCTTCTGTGAGCAGGGACATGCAAATTCACACCGAGTTGAGGCAGTGGCAGTGAATACAAAGGGCTCAGAGTGAGCCTTAGGTATTCTCTCGTGGGTTGCCACGACGGCCCTTGCACTATGGGTGTCTCCACATGGGGACAGATCACCCTTGCAGTGACCACGACTATTCCTGTGGTCATACCTGAAGGCATGATGAGTTGCCTTCCTGCTTGGAGTAGGGGGTCGGAATACCGTTTCCCCATTTCTCCACGCATTGATAATCCGGGAGATCCACCCGTTTTCTTGCTTTCTCTTTATAGCATCAACTTTGGAAAAGTTTGATACTATTCGTTTCTCATTCTCTAGACTACTCTCTAGAGCTGAGATCTTAGAGTCCTTGACCTTGTTGGACGCCAATTGGAGAACCAGCAAGATCTTCAGTCGAGCAATCTCTTGAGCTTGCTCCTCAGCAAGTAGGTTGCTTGACTGAAGGGCTCTCTTCAGAGAATCAGAATCTTCTGGAGGAAAGCAGTTCCTATCTTCAGAAAGTTCAAAAGAGATGGGCAGGATGAGGAGGTTATCTGCTCTTCAGTGTTAATGTCATTCGAGCCAGTGACCATTGCGTCATCCTCATCAGAGCTGCTTTCCTCACTGGTCTCTTCAGCCTCAGTCATGGACACTGGAGCTCTGATGCTATCTGAGAGATGCTTGCCTTCTTCTTCAGAGGTGAGGACCCCCACATAGGCTTCCTCCTCTGGTTGACAGCATATTCCAGCTTTCTATGACTCCCCCATCAACTCTGAGATCATCACCCACATGGATTTAGCCGTCCTACATTTTGCTAATCTAGAGCGAGAAGCTCCAGACCATATATCCAAGATAATTTGACGAATCCTCTCGTCCAAGTTAAATAGTGACAGTTCCGTCTCTGACATCTCAGCAATGCACATGGGCACTTGGATCCCAGAGTCGGTGGTCTTCATGGGAATAAATGGACCCTCTTCCAGAATGAAGGATGCTCGAGGATCGATAGCATCCAGGTGAAATGACACTCTCATCCTCCAGATGGGATAATAATCCTTTGTGCATGCGGGGAGTTTGAGTGGCGATATCTCATACTCCAGCTCCATGCCTTTGACACTGGTGGCAGGAATCTACTCAAGGTGTTAGCCTTTTGATGAGCAACCTGGCTCTGATACCACTTGAAAGTCCACCTAGTGTCAACAAAGTTTACCTATGGGGGGGGGGGGGGGAATAGGTGATGAGCAACGATTTTGCGGAATTTACGTATGTACCTGCACAATAAAAATAAAAAGCACAGCACACAGAATACACATGTAATTTATAGTGGTTCCCCGACTTGGGTACATCCACTGTCCCCCTTCGACCTATCTCCCAACAAGGGACGACTCGGTCTCTTCTCCAACAGGATTGAAATCCAATCCCTGCACTAACGAAAGGAACCCTTCCACACGTAGGAGTCAACACTCCCACAAATCGGGTTGCACCCAACCCTTATAACACGGAACAATCGTTCCTTTACAACAAATGTAAAATAGAATGTACACGAGATACAAACTTCGTTTGGAGACTACGGTGTTCCTCTTCGTTAGACGACGTGTTCGTGAAGTCAACGAAGAGTCTACAACCTTGGTCTCTCTTGGAAAGGATCTCCCCGGAACCGGCGACGGCAAGAAGAGCGGCGGCTTGCTTCGGGATCGACGGCTATGATGATGAGCGGCTGCTGAACTTAGAGATCCAATTTTCGTAGCGAAGCTAGCTTGGTCTTCCAACGGTCACACGAGGATCGGTCGTCTCGATCGATTCGGACGGGGAAGTTATTCCCGATCAACAAATCGAGAGACAAGAGATCTCTGGATAGACACGTGAGACTCAAAGCTTTGCTAAGCTTCTGTCACCGGAGATCGGGAAGAGAAGCGATCAACAGCGGCGACCAACTTATCGCGAGCGGCGGTGGCGACGACGGAGCGGAAGCGACGACCTAGGGTTTTCCCTTGCTCGCGTATTTCTTCTTTTTCTTCTCCACCTACTGTTCAAAGATACCCATGTATTTAAACACTGTAGACCCATACAATATGACCGTTGTGGGTCCCACACGTAGACCCCCGAAATCCGGTTCAAACTAGTCCAATGGCAGAAACCGGTCCAGCAGCATCCAGAGAAAACAACAAGTAAAATTCGTCGAGAATCATTGGTGATTCTCGACGAATCGGCGAGAATCAGTTAACGATTCTCGACGATTCGTCGAGAATCACTAATGATTCTCGATGATTCCCTTGTTGATTCTCAACGATTTTCACTTGGTATTCACGACCTGCTTAGCGACGGGTTCGGCGAGAATCATTAGTGATTCTCGCCGAATCTTACTTGGCACCATTTTAAGGTAGCCGGAAGGAGTCGACGAGAATCACTAATGATTCTCGACGATTCGGCGAGAATCACTAGTGATTCTCGCCGAATCGGCGAGAATCACTTGGTGATTCTTGTCGACTTTTACTTGGACGAATTCTCGCCTTTCCACCCAAGTGCTGCTCCTTGACCCATCCTTGCTCCTTGTCTTCTCTTGCATAAACATGGCCCTGTACTTGAAAGTAACTGCACTCTAATAGAGAGAGTACACGTAGGCCAACACACTGATCTGCTCAACGAGGGATTACGTCGTGCAAACCCGTGTATATTGACCTACTGCACCCTGACATTGGTGTGCACTTAGCGTGGAAGAGCTGCAAGCACAACTTAAGAGGTTTCATCAAATACATTGTGAATTCATCTTAGCTTGACAGGTGGCTTCCTCAAATCCAGGTAATTGTGGATACAATACCCAACAGGCCTATCTTGACACAACACTAGAACTCAAACCTGGTGTACCTTTGTTTAGGTACAACCCTGGCTGAAGTATCTACAACAGGCTTTATGTTTTGTGTTGGGGTTTTACCTTTAGATTTGGACCTAGCAGTCCAGGTAGTTTTCTTAAATCAAAATCCAGCCTTACCCTTTTGAGGTACAAACTCATCTATCAAGGGTAAAACAGATTTAGGTTTAGAAAAACTGGCTACTATCTCTCTCTCTTTCTGAAGACTAATCTCTAGATTTCTAATCTGATCATTCTTAAATGTGATTGTGTTCATTTGAATAACAGTTATGTTCTTCAATCTGGCAATCTCATTCAGTTTTTGATCTAACAATTTCTCTAAATCTTTTGCAGCCAACTTAAGACTAGCAATCTCCTTTGCCTGAGTTTTGGCCAAGGTTTTGCTTTTCTTCAAGGCCTGCAATAAGACTCTATATTCATCAATTAACTGATGAATATCTCCTTCAGATTCAGACCCACCCACATCACTTGATGCAGATGTATCTGATTCTGACTCAGTACTATAAATTAAACTAGAAGAACAACTTTGTACCTTACTTGGTCCAGGCTGATCCTGGTTCTTGTCTCATTCAGATAAAGCCATCAGTCACTTGCAATAATGGTTCTCATGCTCATAAATTGAGTTCATTAGCTGTATGAACGCATCTTCTTCCTCTTTAGCAAATAATCCAATGTAGGCTTCAGCTTCTGATTCTGTTTCTGAAGATTACTGATCTGTCAGGCTCTTGTCTTTATTAGCAACAAAGGACTTTTCCTTTCTGCTCTTAACCTGGGTCTTCTTTTTGTCAGCTGACTCCTTCCTTTTTTCAGGACAATCAGCCACTACATGTCCCTGTCTATTGCAGCAATAGCACACAATCTTTGAGGATGTAGCTTTGCTTGGCTTGGACCTTCTTCTGTCATTCCTGGATGACTTTCTTTTCTGATAGTAGTCATCTTTTGGCTGAGAAGTGGAAGGCTTAGACCTCCACTGCTTCTTCTTCAGAAATTTTTGAAAATGCCTAGTAAAAGCAGCAAAGTCTTCATCACTTTCACTGCTATCTGAATTCTTGCTATCTGAATTATCTGTCACAGCCTCAGCAATTATTTGAGGTGGAGATAAAGACTTGCTTCTATGCTTGTTAGTGGCTTCAGTATTGAAAGCCACAGTCTTTTCCTTGTGCTCCATTATAGTATTCTTCTCTTCCTCCTTTCTAGCCATTAACTGCATCTCATAAGATAGCAGTTTTCCAAACAAAGTTGGAGGAGGTATATCAGCTAGTTTGGCCACTTCCCTAATGACACAAATCTTGGTGTCCCATTCCTTAGTCAGAGATCTTAAGAACTTGTCATTCAGCTCATAATTGCTGAAATCTCTTCCATAGGACATCAACTCATTAACAATCATATAGAATTTCTTGTAACATTCTGTAATGCTATCAGACTTTCCTTGTCTGAAGCTTTCATATTCCTGATTTAACAAGGACTTCTTATCTTGTCTTACTTCTTCTGATCCCTCCATATAAACTATTAATGTGTCCCACATTTCTTTAGAGGTCTTACAATGAATTAAGTTCTGAAATGTTGCATCATAAATGACACTAACAATTATATTCTGGGCTCTCTTGTCCATAGTGGCCAGAATGATTTCATCTTTAGTCATTTTAGAAAAATCCTTGGGAGTTTTCTGATTTGCATCCAGAATGGATATCTTCATTGGCACATATGGGGCTTCTTTAACTGTAATATATATCCTTGGGTCAGAAACTTCCATAAAGAGTCTAACCCTCTATTTCCATATGCCAAATATCTCTTTTCTACATATTGGCAATTTCATGAACCCCAACTCTTTGTGATTCTCACTAGAACTCATTTTCTTGATTCTTGTTTGTTCTGAATCTGCCTACAGGATCTTACTCAGACTGTTAAGTCCCTTTTTGAGTAACCTGGCTCTAATACCACTTGAAAAAAATAGTGCCTAACCACCTAGAGGGGGGGGGGTGAATAGGTGTACTTTTTATTTTTAATTTTAAGGCAGAAACTCTGTACAATTAAACCTGTATTTGCAATATTCTACAACTATCACAACACATCAACCACAGAAACAACATTCACAGAGTGCACACAGTGTTTATAGTGGTTCCCCAAGGTCTGGGTACATCCACTTTCCCCCTTCGCCTATCTAGTAGTGTACTAGATTCGGCATAACTTCTGCACTTCTCCTCAGATCCTCAGATCCTACAGCTCAGAACCCCAAACCAGGTTCCTACAACTCAGAGTGTCCCCACTCCTACAACTCAGGCACAAAGCCCTACCACACAGTTTTCAACAAGACCTACACTCAGGCTAAACAACCCTACCTCAGCCTTCAACAAGGCCTACACTCAGGCTCAAAAGCCCTACCTCGGTCTTTATAAATTTAGGCTTACAACTCAGATCCCTTAGGATCCTACAAAAGATAATAAAAAGTTTTAGATCACCACTCAGTTTTTGAGAGAATGAAGAGGGCAATCTTCTTGATCAGTTCTTGATAGCACTGATTCCTGAGATCAATTTTGTCTTTGCTTTCTTCAAGGCTTCTTGAGTCTGAACTCAGTAAAGATGATCTTCTTAAAGTAGACCGGCTGACAACTTCCTTCTTAGTATGGAGAATTAAATCTGGATCCTACTTTGCAGTCTGGTTCATAACATGCTTCTTAAGAGATTTGATTAACAAGTCTCTTTCTTGATTTCAGATATTGGAGTTCTCTCTCTCCAAGTAAATCTGAAATTTCTTCAAAATACTGATTTGCAGTTTTCTCTGGATCTGTATTGATCTTCTTAATCTTCTGATTGATTGATGATTTTTCTTATCAATAATTCTGTTGAAGGAGAAAGGTCTTATATAGTCTTCCTCCAAGGTAACCGGCTGATCCGGTTTCTAACGAACTTCTGACAGCTCTGACAGTTGCAGTAGACCGGCTGAAATGGCAGTTGTCAAGTTATTCCGTCACTTCTTGAAATCACTGTCTCTGTCTGAAAGTGTCGAGACTGTTCTTCATTATGTGTCGACACAAATAGACCAAGTGTCGACACAAGTGGACTAAGTGTCGACACTTGCCTTAGTGGTGTCGACACAACTCCTTTTGTTGTTGTAATAGCTTCTCGACACTGCTTCTATTGAATGTGTCAACACTGATTGAGTGTGTCGACACAAGTACTTCTTCTTTAGAACTTAGTTTAATTCTGCTGTGTGTCGACACAACTTCTTTTGTTATTGATACTAGCTGAGTGTCGACACATCTCCTTTGTGTCGACACAACTTCTTCTGTTGTTGATACTAGCTGAGTGTCGACACATCTCCTTTGTGTCGACACAAGTACTTTTTTACTTTAACTGTGTTGAAACTTGTTGTGTGTCGACACAAGTCCTGTGTGTCGATAATGCCTTCAGTGTGCTGACACAACTTCCTGGTGTCGACACATTGGATGTCGACCAAGCTTCTCTGGGTGTCGACACTGCCTCTAAGTGTCGACATGATATATATTGAGTATTCTTCATAGTGTGTCGACACTGCCTGTATGTGTCGACACTTTTCTTCTGATGTCGACTCTGCCTTTCTTAGTGTCGACACAAATACTCCAAGTGTCGACAGAGCTTCTCTAGGTGTCGACACAAGCCTTCATAAGTGTCGACACTTCATCTCTAGGTGTCGACACATGGACTTAGATACTTTTCTGCATTTCCTGCAATTACTTAACCTGCACATATAAACTCAAAGCACATCAAATACACATTGATGTATATCATTGAGTAGGGTGAGGCTTATCCAAATCTGGTACACATTTTCCAATGTACCTAACACAAATGAGGAAGGATAAGAGAAAGTCTGACGATAGTAAAAGTTCTCAGGATTCTGGCCCTGCTTCGAAGAAAGCAAGCAAGGAGGTGATTAGTTTTTGTGGATGACCAGGCCATCCATTTGAAAAGTGTCTCAAAAGGTTGAGAGTTCAGAAGCAGTAGCAGGTGCTTGTAATTCAGAGCGCCCCCGAAGGAGATCTAATCTATGCTTCATGTAACCAGAAAAGACATGATGTTGCATGTTGTTGGAGTAAGGATAAGGTATGCTTCCAGTATGGATAGAAAGGGCACTTGAAGTCTAAAAGCCTGTTGTCTCATCCCCCACTGCAACCGGTTCCACTTCAAGCCTTGTCACTGTCGCAACATTTGGATAAATGGAAGGGCAAGCTGAATGTGATGACTTCAGAAGAAGCGCAGACGTCCACCCAGGTGTTCTCAGGTTAGATTCTAATCTAGTTCTTAGCTCGTAGATTTAGTTTCAATGTTGATCGATTAGTTACGTATGTGATTTTATAGGGAAGTTTAAGATAAAGAATCGTTGGGCGTGCGTTCTTTTTGATTCTGGTGCTATCCACTCGTTCGTGACTAGGACTTTCGTGGAACGCCATCGTCTGACTCTTGATCAAGTTGGCGATCTGTTTCACGTTAAGTTTCCCTCTGGTGACTCGGTGGTGTCGGACCAGGGTATCCAGAGTTGTCCGATTATTTTAGGCGATTTTCTAGCTTTTGCCAATCTGAAGGTGCTAGACCTGGAGGACTTTGATGTGATTATGGGCATGGATTGCTTGTCCAGATATGATGCAGTTATCCAATACAAGGTTAAGTGTTTGTACTTCAAGATGGACAACAACCACCCCAGGAGTGTGTATGGCCTTCCGCGCTAGGATTCCTCGATTATTTATGCGGTATGTGCTCGGAAGCTTTTAGATTACAGCTGTTGTGCTTGTTTGGTTTCTATTTTTGAAGCCATTGGTAGTTTGCAGTGTGTCGAGGATGTTCCTGTGGTGCAAGAGTTTTCTGATGTTTTCCTAGATAGTCTTCCACCTGTGAGAGATTTAGAGTTTGTTATAGATCTAGAGCCGGGTACTCGCCCTTTTTGCTAAGGCACCATACTGTATGGCCCCATGCGAGTTGGAAGAGTTGCGTACCCAGCTAGATGAGTTGTTGTAGTGTGGATTCATTCGGCAAAGTTCTTCGCCTTGGGGTGCTCCTGTCTTGTTTATTAAGAAGTAGAATGGATCTACGAGGCTGTGCATTGATTATAGGGAATTGAATATGGTAACTATCAAGAACAAGTATCCCTTATCGCGGATAGATGATTTGTTTGATCAGTTGCATGGTAGTACAGTGTTTTCGAAGATTGACCTTCGTTCAGACTACCATAAGTTGAGGATCCGTGAGACAGATGTTCCGCAGACCGCCTTTCATTCTCAGCATGGACATTTTGAGTTTTTGGTGATGTCATTTAGATTGATGAATGCACCATCTGTCTTCATAGACATGATGAACATAGTGTTTGTTAGAAACCAGGCCGGGGGTCCCACATATTTTGGGTAAAGGCCCGGTCCTGGCCGACTGCAGTCGAACGACACAGCATCTCCAACCAAATCTCCTGGGTTCCACCTCGGTTTAATCCCAGGTAGGTTGTTGAGGCCTGGTCTCGGTTTAATTCCAGGTCTGCGTGTTGACCCCGGTGGGCCCCCCTTGTGTGGCGGAATATCCCCGCGGTCCTGTGGTTGGGGTTAGTCCCACATCGCTCGTAGCAGGCGATCCTTTGTGTTCATGTACCCCCGTCCCCCCTTACTATCACCTCGGGGTTTTGGGAAGATGTGTGGTGACGGGTGGTTTCCATAGTGTTTAAAGATTTCTTGGATCAGTTTGTGGTTGTTTTTATTGATGATGTTCTGTTATATTCCCAGAGCACTGAGGAGCATGACATGCACTTGCGTTTAGTTCTGTCTGCTTTAAGAGAGAATAAGCTTTATGTGAAGTTAAGTAAGTGCGAGTTTTGGCTACCTCAGGTGTCCTTTTTGGGTCATGTGAATAAGGATGGAATTTCAGTTGACCCAGAGAAGATAGTCGCTGTAATGGATTGGAAAATACCTACCACACCTAAAGAGATAAGAAGTTTCCTAGGATTGACAGGATATTATAAAAGATTTGTGGAATGATTCTCTACGTTGTCTGCGCCGCTGAATAAACTTGCGCAATAGAACACAGCTTTTGTGGGGAGCGATAAGTGCGAAGAAGCCTTTCAAGAATTGAAAAAAAGATTGTGCACTGCTCCAGTGTTGTCTTTGCCTACCGAAGGAGTGGAGTATGTTGTTTATGTGGATGCATCGCACGTTGGGCTTGGTTGTGTATTTATGCAAGAAGGAAAAGTGATTGCGTATGGATCGAGGCAATTAAAGATTCATGAAAGGAACTATCCTACTCATGACTTGGAGTTTGCGGCAGTGATTTATGCCCTGAAGTTGTGGAGACATTTGTTGTATGGCACATTGTGCAAGATTTACACGGACCATAAGAGCTTGAAGTATGTCTTCACTTAGAAGGAGCTGAATTTGCGCCAGCGTAGATGGTTGGAGTATGTCACAGATTATGATGTTGATATCCTATATCGTCTGGGTAAAGCTAATGTGGTAGCTGATGCCTTTAGTAGGAAGACCGCGCAGACTTTTAAGCTTTCTGTGGAATCCTTGGTGGAAGAGTTTTTATTAATGGGTATTTCTGTTGGAAGTAGCGATTCGCCAAGCAGCCTAGAAGTGGCAGAGCCTTCTTGGATTACACTTACAAGGCTACATCAAAAGGACGACCCTGATTTGCAGCATATTCGTAGTAGAACTCAGAAAGGGGAATTACCAGACTTTTCAATTGATGATGTATGTACTTTGAAGTGCCACAGTAGATATTGTATTCCCGCTGTTAAGGATATTCGAGCAAAGTTGTGTAGTGAAACACATGATTCTAATGTTGCTTACCACCCTGGTTTACAAAGATGTATAGAGATCTGAAGCAGATTGTTTTGTGGTATGGGATGAAGAACGATGTAGCCAAGTTTGTGTCTGAGTGTTATACTTGCAATCGAGTTACGGCAGATCATGGACGACCTGGTGGCAAGCTGACGCCTTTGGATATTACAAGTTGGAAGTGGGAGAGCATTTCTATGGACTTTATTACTGGTTTGCCGAAATCTCCCCGATGACATGATTCTGTGTGGGTCATAGTTGATAGATTGGCGAAATGTACTCAATTCATGTCGTCCAAGATTGATTAATCCATGAAGAAGATAACAGAGTTGTATTTGGAAGAGGTCATTAGATTGCACGGAGTACCTGTATGTTTCGTGTCAGACCGAGATTCCAGGTTTATGTCTTGTTTTTGGAAAAAGTTTGCAGGAAGGGTTGGGTACCGATCTCAGGTATTTCACTGCTTATCATCCGCAGACTAATGGTCAGACAGAGAGAGTTAATCAGATTTTAGAAGACATGATCAGATATTATATCTTGGACCACGGAGGAGCATGAGACGAGTGTCTTAGATTGATGGAATTTGCCTATAAAAACAATTATTATGAGAGTTTGCAGATGAGCCCCTTTGAGGCTTTGTATGAGAGGCGTTGCAGAATTCCCTTATTTTGGGCCGAAGTTGGTGAAAGACCATTGTTGGGTTCGAAAGCTCTGGAAGAAATGAGTACCTCTGTGTTGCATATTCGAGAAAAATTTTGTATAGCTCAGAAGTGTTATGAGAAGAATGCTAATCGACAAAGGATTGATCTGGAATTCGCAGTTGGGGACATGATTTTTCTCAAGGTTTATCCGATGGCAAGCGTTAAGAGGTTTGGAAGGAACCACAAGTTGATCCCAGGTATGTGGGACCTTTTCAGGTTGTTGAACGCATCAGAGTGTCAGCTTATAGGTTGGATTTGTCCCCTAATTTTCCTGGGGTGCACGATGTGTTTCATGTGAGCCAGTTGCGGAAATGTGTGCTTAGTGACCGGCATGTTCTTGACTCAGCGCCCCAGTTGCAGCCTAATCTTTCTTATGTTGAAGTGCATGTTCGTATCCTAGATACTCAGGATTAGGTGTTGCGAAGGAAGACAATACCCATGGTTAAGGTTCTTTGGCGAAACCAAGACGTTGAGAGTGCGACTTGGGAGTTGGAGTCAGCTATGAGAGAGGCTCATCCTCAACTGTTCTCCTAGTTTTTTTGGTAAATGTTTTTATTGATAACCTTTGGTTATTTTCTTTCTATAGTAGATTCGATTTTGTATCAAGTTTTGGGACAAAACTTTCTTTTAGGGGAGTGGCTGTAACACCCCTGATTTTTCGATGTTTATTTTTAATTTTTGTAGTGACGTAGTAATGATGTTAGGACGTTACATTAACACATAATTAACGAGCGTCGTTGTTGAAGCGTGATTTTGCTTATCAGAATCCAAGGTTTTGACTCGGTGGATTTTAGTAGGTTGATGTTGGTTGTAACTTCGGGGAATTTTAACCCGAGTTTGGTTTGTCGAATCTTAATTTCGACTTCGTCGTTAGTTTTGTAGCATTGATATTTAGTCTTGGTGCGAATTTCATGGAAATCCGAGTTGATTCGAGTTTTTGGTCGTTTGGACGTTTAATTATTAATAATAATATAATATTATATATATAAATACTTATAACCGAAAACCCTATTCCCTATCTTCTTTCCCAAGCCGTCGGACCGAAAGCGCGGAAGAGAGGAGGCGACAGATATCGTGAGGCCTTCGGCTGCTGACCGTAGGAGTTCCGGTGCTCGGAATCGTCGTCAGAGGGTAGATCCGGAAAGCTCTCGCCGAGATGTATGTGTTGGTGGTAGGCAATTTTGTTTTCTTGGACTTTTGGCGCTGGGGTGTGTGGCCCCAAACTCTCGTTTTGTCCAAATCTCTCCAGATTTCGTTGCCGCACTTCCTTTTTTGGTCGATCTGTGTCGTGGAGTGTTCGGAAGTTTGAGATAAGAAAGTTTAAGGCAAGCGGTGGTTTGCTCCCTTGCCGCCTCTTGAAAATTCCTTATGTATCATTCTCTGAATTTTTTTAGATCATGCTGTTAGACTTTATACTTTCATGTCACCTATTCTGTCTACTACTAGTTTTACCTCATTCAAATTGTAGTAAATTGCCTTTTCTTCTTGTTGAGTTGTCGTGGGGTTCTTTTACCTGTGTTTGGGCTCCTGCCTTGTCTACCCCTCCCTTTCTCTTATTTTCTGGAACTTATTCATGGTCTAGGTTAACTGTTGTCAAAGATTCCTAAGTCCAAAAACTTTTATTTAGATGAGAAAGTTTCTGGTAGGAATAGGACTAAGTCTTGGCGTCGAGTGCTTTGAGTGTAGCTACCTTGACGTCGAGTGCGTTGAGTGGACTAAGTCTTGGCATCGAGTGCTTTGCGTGTAGCTGCCTTGGCGTCGAGTGCATTGAGTGGACTCAGTCTTGGCGTCGAGTGTGTTGAGTGAACTCAGCTAGGCGTCGAGTGAAGTAAAATTCGTTCAGTTAAGTCCAGGCGTTGAGTGAACTCAGCTAGGCGTCGAGTGAAGTAAAATTCGTTGAGTTAAGTCCAGGCGTTGAGTGAATCTGTCATAGCGTCGAGTGCATTGAGTGAACTTAGTCTTGGCGTCGAGTGCTTTAAGTGAATCTGCCTTTAGCGTCGAGTGCGTTGAGTGAACTCAGCTAGACGTCGAGTGCGTTGAGTGAACCTGCCTTGGCGTTGAGTGTGTTGAGTGAATCTGCCTTGGCGCCGAGTGCGTTGAGTGAACTCAATCTTGGCGTTGAGTGAAGCAGAGAGGCATCGAGTGGCTGTAATCTTGACGTCGAGTGATTTCAGAGTTAGTATCGGGTAATTTTAATGTATCCGTCGAGTGACTTTGAGTTCGTCAAGTCATATTCGTCGGGTATACCTTAGTAACTTTTGGTTTTCTTCTCTTTGCATCGTCATGGAAATCCGATGCTAAGCCTTGAGTTTCTTTTCGTTTATTAATATAATGTATGATTATTTGTGGCCTTGGTTGGCAGTGGATAAAGGACCACCACCTCAGTGTCAGTTTGTGAATCATTACACTTGGTGGAGTTTTTTCTCTCTCCTTATGGGCTGTTGGATTGTGTTGGATAATGTGGCCACCACCACAGTGCCTTTTGAGATGTTTGGTCTGAAGGTTGGTGTTGGACAATGTGGCCCCCAACTTAGTACCGTTTTTACCGGTGTTAATGATTCACGTGTTTTGAGCTGATCAGTCTCTTTTATTTGCATATATATACACATATGTTCTTATGCATACGCTTACAAATGTTAATGAAGCATGGCTTCATATCTTACTTGATGCAACTTCTCATACTTAAAACTCTGTAAATTCTTCATTTGCTTTTAATTTTATGATTTATATACTGTGGTTTGACAACTATTTTGTCCCAAGCTGGTAACCCTTTAACTTCTCTTGTTTATTTACCTTTGGTTTTCTTTTGCCACTTGTTCATTATTGCTGAGTCGTTCCTTCTTTTGAATGCCTCTAGTTCAGAGCTGTAGCAGGTTGAGTAGCTAGAGTTGGTGGCCTCAGGTTTTCCGCAGTAGTGGCAGTGTTTCTTGCCTCCCCTTCGCGAGGTAGTTTTGTTGTTTTGTTTTTAGTTTAGACATACATGCCTTTTGGTGGGTTTGTGTCAGGTTGTTGACGCTCACTGGAAATTTTGTAGAATGTTAAGTTACTTTCTAGCTGCTAAGTCACTTTCTAGATGATTTGTTTTACTTGCTCTCTGGGAAGGATTTATGGTAGGATTGCATGTTAGTTATTTTCAAGCTATAAAAGTATCATTATGCTTATCTCATACTCATGACATCTTTTAAATTAAATGTCATTATATTTTAACGAACGTACAAGTTCTTTTCCTACTTATATTAAACCTATAGGTATGCATATCATGAGTTATCTTTTTGGAGGTCTCTGCTCATGTAGGATAATAATCAAGCTAAATAAAATATTTTCCACAGCGTATATTTATATTTTCATCCGTGGACTAGTTGATCCACTGAGCCGAGGGATACGACCATCAAACTTAACTAAAAATACGTTTTCTTCATGATAAACTCGAGAATTCTTTGAAAAATGTTAGGAGTAGGTTCTTGCCTGAGCGTCTGCAGTTATCCCCTACACGACATGACATCACGTCACGTATTTTCTCTTACTCTGATATAATGTTTTATGTTGAGAAAATACGGGTTGTGACTGCGACACCGACACCGGGCGTCGGGCACGGAGCGTGACACCGACTGACCCCATGGTGCGGCCGGCTGGAGCCGACCCGAGCGGGGACGGCCGACCGAAGCCGTCCCAAGAGGGGGAGTCCCGCAGGGATCTCCCGGACGAATGATGGGGCGCGGCTGGCCGCACCCGACACCTCCCCGGAGGCCTCGGGAGGGAAGGCTCCCGCCGACAAGGGTGGCCGACGGGATTGCCACATCGTGAGGCGCGAACTTGTCGGTCGGTCGGCAGAGAGTGAGGTGTCGTCCCCGGGTGATTCAGAGAACGGGATCCCGCACGCGCGGATCACACGCGATTGCGCGTGCCGATCGCGCGCCCGGCAGTTCCCGCATGATCTCCATTTAGGATGATGAGATCTTGGGGGAGTGCGCTATCCGTACCCCCAATTATTCTATAAATGGGCTTGGCCCTATCAATTGCCTCCTGAAATCCTCGGTGTTTGAAACTGTTTGAGAAGAGTGAGGATTTCTCCTTCTTTTACAAGGGATTCTTCTGGTGGTGGCAATGGTGATGATGAACAGTTAGGTGGCAAATAAGGCAGATGTCGACAATTTACGAGCCATGGTAAGCCAAAAATAAGATGGAAAACATGGAATGTTCACGAACGAGGGAGGGAGGGACACGAAGTCGATGAGCGGAGCCCTCCGACGCGGGGACGGGCCCGCCGGCCAAGGCATCCCTTGGAGGATGCTCCCCTGGGGGCAGGGGGCGGGCGCAAACCCTAGGTGCGCTCGAGCAGTTAAGACGGAGGGCCTCCAGGCGCGGCGCCGGCGCCAGCCACCGGGCACGGAGTGTGAGACCGGCCGACCCCAAGGTGCGGCCTGTCGGAGCCGGATCGGCCGATGGTGGCCGGTCGGGCACTCCCGGACGAGGGGCGGGGCGCTGCCAGCCGCGCTCGACGACACCTCCTCAGTAGGCTTGGGATGGAAGGCTCCCGTTGACCTAGGTGGCTGGCGAGATCGTCGTGTCGCGAGGTGCGACCTTGCCGGTTGGTCGACGGAGAGGGAGGAGCTGGCCCCTATGGCCGGCCCTGGGCGATTCAGAGAACAAGATCCCCCCCCCCCCCCCACACACGTGGATCACACACATTGCGTGTGCTGATCGCGCGCGCGGCGGTGCCCCCATGATTTCCATTTAGGATGATGAGATCATGGGGTAGTGGGCTATGCGCACCCCCAGTTATTCTATAAATGGGCTTGACCCCATCAATTGCCTCCTGAAATTCTCGGTGTTAGAAACCGTTTGAGAAGAGCCAGGATTTCTCCTTCTTTTACGAGGTATTCTTCCAGTGGTAGCAATGGTGACAACGGACAGGGAAGTGCCGGAGAAGGCATACGATGACAATTACGGGCCAAGGTAAGCCGTAAAGAAGATGGAAAATGAGGAATCTGCATGGACAGGGGAGGCTGTGACGCGAAGTCGATGAGCGGAACCCTCTGATGTGGGAACGAGCTCATCAGCCAAGGCGACCCCTGACGGATGCTCCCCCAGGGGCGGGCACGCCCCAGTGGTGGGCACGGGCGTGCGCATACCTGTGTGCGCGCACCCTGGTATGCACCTAGGTGCGCGGGCGAGCGCACCTCAGCGCGCTCATACTGTTGCACGTGCATTTGGCATGTCGCTTGGTGCACCCTTCACGCACTACTCTGTGAGTGCGGCGCACCCGTTTGCTCGCATGGGTGCTCGCGCCTCCCTACTGGGTAGGTGGTTCATTGGTTGTGCTAGCGCATAATCTGCGCAACTTACGACTTTTGACTTCCCGTGTCGGGTTTGCAATTATCAAGCGCTCAATTGAACACTCGCTATTTGAATGATTTTTTCTAACCTTCGCCTTTTTATTTCCAGGCTTCGAAGCGCGCTACGAGTCCTATGTGGTTGCACTCTACACTCATGCTCAGCAAGTCATAGTTTGGAGGAAAAGGTACGGGTTACCTTTTGATCTTGATGTGAAGATACCTCGCCTTGAAGAGAGAGTCCAGAACCCGCCTAGGGGTTGGTTGACAATCTGTGAGACGAATTTGAAGTCTGGATTTTGCTTTCCACCGTGTGAGGAGGTGATAGTCATTCTAATGTTCTGTGGCATCCTGATATCACAATTCACTCTGCTAGGAATGACTCGCATTGTAGGGCTGGTGGCTTTATTCAGGGAGCATGACTTAAGATTCTCATTGGAGTTGTTCAAATATTGGCGTGATGTCCGTGTTGATGGTGGTGATCGTGTCGAGATCTGCAACAACAAAAGTTGGCTTGACTTTGAGACCCGAACGAATCATCGTCTTGGGAACACCTTGTTTGGATGTCTGAAACTCTTGGGGATTTCCCAAGTCCTGGAATTCTTTGCCCGATCGTTGCCATCGTCAAAGAGGGAGAGAGCAAAATTTTATGCTGATACTGGGATTCTCATATTCTCGGGAGTTGGTGAACTGCTTATTCATTATTTCTTTGTTTGTTGAAGAGAAGCGTCTGCCCCAGTATGACCTTTTAGTTGATGTCGAGCGTGTTGCGCTATTAATTAGCTAGAGGAAACTTGTTTTGAAGAGCATTTGTGATGCAGTTGCGGAATCACAAGCTTCGCCACGTCGAAGAGAGGACTTGACTAAGGAGGCTCCTTGTGACGAGTCTGCTCCTGCTGATTCAGATTTTGAGGTGATAAAGGCGTCCGCCCCTCGAGTTTCCTGTAAAGAGGCTACTGCCCCCCGAGTGTCTTCTTCCTTGAAGGCAATGAGTGACGTGGTAAGTGAATCGTTCGTCTTTCTTTATTTGAACTGATTACTTTGTACGACATTAACCCTTCATTTATTGATTGCAGATCGAAGCTCAGGCGCACATAGCGTTCACATGAAATAATCATTATGTGAGCTTGAAAAATGAATATCTGACTCTTCAGAAGAAGCTTCGGGTAGCGGAGGCCTCAGTTGCTGCCTCCTGAGAGGAGCTAGATCTAATTAAAAGTATCCCATTTTTGGCATATTGGATTGGAGTTGAATTCAGAGATGGAGGAAGCTCGAGCATCATTGCAGACAGAGAAGCCCGCGACGAAGAAGATCGTGCAGTCGTTGAAGACTGCTCAGGAGGAGTGCTCTAGCTTGAGGGCAGAATTAGGGGGTTTCCAAAGCTGAGATAGTGCACCTTTCTTCAGAAGAGCGGGTACTTGAGATGAAAGTGGCTAGACTTGAGGAGTACAAGTATTCCCTTGACTACATGCATGATCATGATTTGCTTGCCGAGGAGGTCCGTGAGGACGTTTGGTCCCGAGTGGTTGAGCCTTAGTTAGAGGATGTCTGCGAGATCGCGCTCAGACGCGGGGTGTCAAATGATTTTCTACTGGTGGCCAAACGTTTGAAGTGTGACGTCTCAAGCCTTAGCTTTGATGACATTTCTAATGATAAAGGCAGTGAGCCCTGAGCCTAGTGTATATGTGGCTGGCGAGTAGCGGCTTGTACTTTCATCTTTGTATGTTTGGATACATTTGCTTTTGCTTTGTCATGTCTGATATGTATCGCCCTTTGGTATTTTATGTAGCGCATTTGCTCTTAGGTCGATATGATAGAATTATTTTCATTTCTTTTGCTCTTGTTGTATAGATCGCGATAGCTGGCGGAATGTAAGCTTGTGGTAACGTCATAGAGAATGACGATTCAATCTAAAGGTTGGAGAATATAAGGATTCAATCTGACTGTGGGGCCAAGCCTGGACAAGAAAAGACTGCCGAAAAATGTAAGTATTTGATACGGGTGTCGGAGAATGTAAGGATTCGATCTAACTACGCGACTGCGAGGGGGAAGGCCCTGGTGATGGCGGGGCATCGGCCCGCAGTAACGATGGAGAATGTAACGATTCGATCCAACCACCTGAGAATGTAAGTATTCAATCTGGTTGAGCGACCAAGGCTAGCTATGAGCCGATTGTCGGGGAATGTAAGTATTTTATCTGGGTGTCAGTGAATGTAAGGATTCGATCTGACTATGCGACCGCGAGGGGGCAGTCCCTGACAATGGCGGGGCGTTGGCCTGCAATAACGACGAAGAATGTAATGATTTGATCCGTCTGTCGGAGAATGTAAGTATTTGATCCGGTTGCGCAACCTAGCCCATGTCTGAGTTGCTTGTCGGAGAATGTAAGTATTCGATCCGGAGAGTGGCCTAGCCTAGCCGAGGAATTTGCTTTTGGAGAATATAAAGATTCGATATTGAAGTGTCCTAGGCTGGTTGGAAATGTCTCGCCAGAGAATGTAAGTATTTGATCCAGGGAGTGGCCTAGCCTGGCTGAGGAATTAGCTTCTGAAGAATGTAAAGATTCATTCCGGAAGTGTCCGAGCCTGGTCAGAAATGGCTCAACGGAGATGTAAGTATTTGATCCGGGGAGTGGCCTAGCCTGGCCGAGAAATTGGCTTCCGGAGAATGTAAAGATTTGATCTGGAAGTGTTCGAGCTTGGTTAGAAATGGCTCGCCAGAGAATGTAAGTATTTGATCCGGGGAGTGGCCTACCCTGGCCGAGGAAGTCTCGAGGCGAGAATAAGGAAAACACAATTAAATATAATCAAATCAAAGATAGTTTGTGTGAGTCATGACTCGCAGCTGTTTCATCATACAAAGTTGAAGACATGAAATAAAAATACAAGGAAAATAATAAATGAATATAGGAAAACAAGGATAAAGGTGTTGTTATGTTCTCGAGTGGCGGGGGGAGGGGGGCTTCCTCTTCTATTGAGAGCTTTCTTGCTCTATGACGGCTTTGTTGTGCAGATCGATGTCATTGACGTAAAGAGTGATTTTTGCTTCCGACTGAACCTGCTTGAGTAGCAGGCACGAGCTGCTTCTTGGTTTCCGCGGACGACCCCTATGCCACCAGGGGTTGGGAACTTCATGGATAAGTGTGAGATTGACAGAATTGCTCCAAAAATTGACTGAACCGGTCTTCCAAATATGGCGTTATAAGGTGAATGCAAGTTGATGATGACGAACTGGATATCGTGAGTGACCTGCCTCGGGAACTCACCCATTGTTGCTGGAAAGTGATTATTCCTTAAACAATAACTGAATGGTTGTCGAAGCCATATACGGGTCACACAGCGGGATTGAGATATTGCTGGGTAAGTTTCATGTTATAGAGAGTGGATAAGAATAGAACAACAATTGAACTCCCGTTGTTAACAAGAATTCTTTTAACGTTAAAGTAGAGATCTTCAATTCCTGTGTCAATGACGAGCGGGTCCTGATGGGGGTCTACAACCCTTCAAGATCTTCATTTCTGAAGGATATGATGATATCTTGGTTGAGCTCTGTATTCTTGCAGGCTTTATCTGTAGTTTCGACTGAGAATATCTGACAGAGAGGAATGAGGGGAGATGATGGTTTCGATGTTGCCCGCCATTTGTTTGGCGCCTAGGGGCCCTTGCAGCGTGTTGTGCTAGTTTTTTTCTTGATGATGTACTTGCTGGCCCTACGCTTGTCCCCGCAGAAACCTTCCAAGGAGTCCATGGCGGACAAGGCGCTCGATTTCATTTTTTTAGCTCGGAACATTCCTCGGTAGTGTGACCAGCCGTGCGGTGAAATCCGTAGTATTTTGATTGGTCACTTCTTGGGTTTGGCGGTGGCACTCTCGGTCGCTGAAATGCATGATCATTCTAAATTGCGTACAACACATTAATGCGGGTGGTATTTAGCAGAGTTATTCTCGGGGCAGACGCTGACCCCAGTTCCTCGGCGGGTCACGACGACGGTTGTCATTCGGGCGCCCATCCTGGCGTCGTTCTTCTTGTCCCATAGGGGCTTGCTCCTATCCCCTCTTCCTATTTTGTCCGCTTTCAAATTGTTGGCGGTGTGCTTCAATCGCCTCGTCAGATGCTATCTGGACTTCGACTCGATGAACAAGGTTTGGATAACTGGGCACAGTTTCCCTCATGAGTGCCGAATAAAAACCGGTTGGGAGGAGTCCTCCGAGGAAGATGCCTCTGAGAAGTTCGGGGTCGACCCCCAGAATCTGTCGTGCTTCTAAGGTGACGCGGCGAAAGAAGTTTTTGAAGGATTCTCCTTCATTCTGTCAGATACCAGAAAGGTGCGAGAGATCCCGAACAATTCTATGGTTAGCAACAAACTGTTTTGAAAATTGGCGTGCTAAGTCTGCAAAGTTGAAGATGGTCCATTCTCGAAGAGAATGAAACCAAGTGCAGGTCTAACCCTTCAAAGTGGTTGGAAACACTTGGCATAATAATTGATCTGAGGTGCTAAAAATTCTCATTATAGTGAGGAAATGATTGACGTGTTCGAGCGGATCCTTTGTTTCGTTGAATGTTTCAATGTTAGGGAGTTTGAAACCCGCGGTACTGGATGAGCTTGAACCTGGGGGGAGAGCGGATAACCCTGGTGGAGATGGCGGCACACGAGAATGTCCCATTGTCCAAGCTCTCCATATTCTTGGGCAATCACCTCACGTATATTCTCGCAGCTGAGCCTTTCAGCTGGAGGAGTACAAGCTACTTCTTCTATATGATGTTGGCGGCCACCTCCAGCACCCCGATGAGCGGGGTGTGTTGAACTGGCGACATCCAAAAATTCTTCAGATTCGTTCTCCCTGTGGGGGCTTGTTGAGGCAGAATGTGATCCTGAGCCTGAGGTGGGAAATTAGCCAGCGCAGGAGGCTGAGGAGGAGCTGTGGTATTCTGAAGGAGGGAGAGCATCTCGACCTGACGTTCCTCCATATATTTCATGCGCCCTTCCAAGGCAGCTACGATTGGGAGAGCGGCATTACCGCCGAGAGTTGCATTGACGAGCGAGTGAGAGGGAGTCGGCTCGACGCGTCCTCCAGGAGGTGATCCATTGGTGGTACAGGTGCTCCTGGACATGGGAGTAAGCCATGATTATCACTATTCAGAGGGTACTGTCTTCCAAATCTTCAGATAAGGCGGGGAACTGGTTCCCACAGACGACGCCAAACTGTTGTGGCCAAACTCGACGCCCAGGTCGGACCAGAGTAACTTGAACCGTCTTAACTCACTGAGCGGTCGAGGGCGCACCCAGTTGATGAGAGAGAAAAGGTACACACGACGTTTTGATGTGAAAAACCCCCTTAACTGGGTAAAAAACCACATGACCGGGTCTGTGCCGATCGAGATCCACTATCTGCTTGCAGTTACAACTTGTTTGAAGAATCGAGACTGACAGACTGCTTCTCGTTACACTTTGGGCGTGAGAGAGATTCTTGAGCTCACGACGGGCAACAGACTACTCCACGCAAGGATGGCTGTTGGGGTGATGTGTGTGAACGAGCACTACATGTAGTAGGGCATTCATTCTTGTCGCACAATTGTGGACTTAGACGAATTTCTGGTGGAGAGGAGGTGGCTCAAAGGTGACTCAAAGGTGGCTCAAAGGTGGCTCGAAGGTGGCTTGAAGGTCGCTCGAAAGTGGAATCTGGTAGAGCCCCGACCTGAGGAGGAAGAAAGCAAATGAGAGAAAAATAAGAAATGAGGATGCATGTTGGTCCTTTTTATAGCCTCCATGAAGTGGTTACGGTGGTTATGCGGCTATCCACACACTGTAACGACCATTTACATAATTTATAAGCATAGTTTGAGGCAAATATTATTCACATATTCAATTTTACTAAATGCTGGCCCCCACTAAAAATATGTCCCCCCCCCCACTACTGGAGGTGGTTACGCGGGTAGTTACCTGCACATTGACGGTCGCGGTAGTGGCAAAACAATCAGACGACGGGGGGCGGGGGGGGCAAGGAGGGCAAGAGAGGCGGTCGGCCACCACCTCAAGGGTGGTCAGCCCCGACGAAGATGGAGGGCTGCCAGTGTATCGCCGGCTGGGGGTGCGGCTGGCCGCACTCCGGTGGCACACCGAGCACAACTCCAGCGGACACTGCCGGGCACCGACTATAGAGTGCGGCACCAACCGAACCCAGGTATCGCTGGCCGAAGCCTGCCCGAGTGGGGGAGGTCAGTCGGGTGCTCCTGGACGAGGGGCGGGGCGCGGCCAGCCACGCCCGGCACCTCCCCGGAGGCCTCGTGAGGGAAGGCTCCCGCCATCCGAGGTGGCCGGTGACATCGCCGCGTCGCGAGGCACGACCTTGCCGGTTGATCGACAGAGAGGGAGGGGCTGTCACCGGGCGATTCAAGGAACGGGATCCGGCGTGCACGGATCACGCACGATTGCTCGTGTCGATCGCGCGCATGCCAGTACCCTTGTGATCTCCATTTTGGATGATGGTATCGTGGGGGAGTGGGCTATCTGCACCCCTGTTATTGTATAAATGGGTTTGGCCCATCAAATATTATAAATTATTTATCTTAAATATTTTAATAACAAAATTTGTAATATATTCATTGTGTCATAATAATCTTTATATTTGTTGCGGTCCACCCCGGTGCTTCTAAACCGGTCCAAATTCAACCGTCTTAGCCCGGAAGCGGTCAAGCGCACAATCAGTCAAAGCGTAGGTGCACAAAGCGATTTTGACATGGAAAAACCTCTCAATTGTGTAAAAAATCGCGTGACCTAATTTGTGTCCGATCGAACTCCACTATTTGGTGGCGATTACAACTTTCACTGACAAACGAGAACGACATGTCGCTTCTCGTTACACTTTGGATGTGTGAGAGAGAGAGAGAGAGAGAGAATTGTTGGCTCGTGGTGGGCAATAGGCTTCTTCGCATGAGGCCTATTTGCGGGGAGGACGTGGACGAAGGGAATGCTGGTTGTCGCAGGAACTTTCTTCTCGACGCTCGTCGCGGATCTAGGAGGGCTTCGATGAGGCAGCGACGGCTTGAAGATGACTTGAATGCGGCTTGAATGCGACTTGAAGATGTCTTGAAGATGTTTTGAATGCGGCTTGAAGATGGCTTGAAGAGGACTTGAAGGCGGTTCGTAGGAGGAATCCAGCAGAGCTCTGACCTGAGGAAGAAGAAAGTTGTGGAGCGAAAAGATGAGAAATGAGAAGCCCTGAGGATCTTTTTATAGCCTTCAAGAGCTGGTTATGGTGGTTATGTGGCTATCCGCACACTATAACTACCTACATAATTATTTTTAGTACAGTTCAGGGTGCACAAATTTGTCATCAAACCTACTATACGTAGACCGGTATTTTATTTAAAATATTCCCCCACTAACGATGATGGTTAGTGGGTAGATACACATAAGACGGACGGCGAAGATCATGTCAGGGAGATCAAACGGAGGGGAAGGGCTACCATTAAAGGATGGCCAAAATGCTGGCGACGTTCGTCAACATTCGTCGGCAAAGGGAGTGACGGCCGACGAGCCGCTCGCCCACGATGGAGGGATCGCGGCCGTGGGAGGAGGCCGCGAGAGGTGGCACGGTCGGCCTCCCGAGTGGTGCCTCGTGGTTGCGGGTGGCGAGCACGAGAGGAGGGGCAGCCAGGCGTGTCCGGCCGCCCGGGAGCTGCCTCGCGGCGGCGGGTGGCGGTCACGAGAGGAGGGGAGACTGGGCACGTCCTGCCGCCCGGGCAACGACTCGCGGCCGCATGGGGCAATCGCAAGAGGAGGGGCAGTCGGGCGTGTCCGGCCGCTCGGGCAGCGACTCGCGGCCGCACGGGTGGCCGCGATAGGTGGGGCAGCCGGGCACGGCCAGCCGCCCAAGCAACTTTTTGATTCCATGGGAGGAGGCCGCGGGAGGCGTTTCGGTCGTTCGACGCTGGCGTGACGATGTCAGTCTCAGGCGTGTGTGCGTAGTGGGATCGCGCGCGCCGATCGGGTGTGCTGATCGCCGTGTGACAGTTAAACCCATGATCTCCACTATTTTTGTGGAGATCATAGAGGAGTGGGCAATGTGCACACCAATTCCTCTGTAAATGGGGTTTATCCCCATCAATTACCCCCCAAAATTCTCGGTATCAAAAACCGGTATGGGTGAAGAACGAAGATTTCTTCCCTTGAGAGCTTTTAACAAGGATTGTGACTGTGGCGAACAGAGAGGGGCTGGAGAAGGAAGATGGTGGTGCTCTGCAAATTCACGTAAAATGGTAGAGCGGGGGGGAAAACAGCGGGGACAAATGCCGGAGCGCGGACCCTGAGGTGGGCAATGTTGTGTCCGCGCACGCACGTAGTCACGAGAACTCAGGTGTGCGCGCACTTGGTCGCGCACATACCTGATCACGCGGACTCCGTTGTGCGCGCACCTGGTCGAGCAGACTCAGTCGTACGCATGCGGGTTCAAGTGCGCGTGCACGTGAACACACTGGGGCGCGCGAGCATCAGGCGCGCGCTGGCCCAGGCGCGTGCACACCTGGTCGTGTGTGCACTTGATCGTGTGTGCACCAGGTCGCGCGGTCTCGGGTGTGCACACACCTGGCCGTGCACACACCTGGCAGCGCAGACTCAGGTGTGCGCGCACCTGGTCACGCAGACTCAGGCATGCGAGCACAGATTCAAGTGTGCACGCACCTGCATGCACGCACACGGGGGTGCGAGCATCTGGTCGTGTGCGCGGGCCCAGGCACGTGCACACCTAGTCGCGAGCGCACCAGGTCGCGTGGACTCAGGTGTGCGCAGTCCTGGCCGTGCGGACTCAGGTTTGCGCACTCCTGGCCGCATGGACTCAGGTTTGCGTGCACTTGGTCGCGCGAACTCAGGTGCGCGTGGACCTGGTTGCACATACCTAGGTGCGCACACACCTGTTCGCGTGTGCACCAAGTCAGGCGGACTCAGGTGGGCGCGTACCAGGTTGCGTGTGCACCGGGTTGCATGGACACATGCATGCGCGCGAGGGTTCAGGCGCGCATGTGCACTGGGTGCACGAGCCCAGGTGTGTGCGCACCTGGTCGCGCAAGCACCTGGCCGTGTGCACACCAAGTTGTGCAGACTCAAATGTGTGCACACCTAGCCGCGCGCACACCTGGTCGTACAGACTCAGGTGTGCGCGCACCTGGTCGTGGAGACTCAGGTGCGCGCAGACCTAGCCGCGCGCACACCTGGCCGCGCAGACCCAGGTCGCACGTGCACCTGGTCGCGCGAACTCAGGTTGGTGCACGCCTGGTCGCGAGCATGCCATGTTGTGCGTCTATCGGGTTGCATGTACTTAGGTGTGTGTGCCCCCGAGCGCGCGTCGTTGGGCCCGCGCAAGGACTTGGGCTTGTGCTTGTTCGATTCTGGCTGCTTGCGTGCTTGTTTGGATGCGCTTGATGTATGTGCGAGTCTGCCCCTGCGCTTATTATTTTGTTGCGTGAGACTTTCTTCTTACCGTCGAACACCATTTTTTGCTTTTCTTTTTATTTCAGGCTTCGAAGCACACCGCGAGATCAATGCATCTGCTTTCATCTCTTACCAATGACCAAGTTGCAATTTGAAGAAAGAGATACGGTTTACCTGCCGACCATGAGGTAAGGATTCCGCGTACCGAGGAAAGGGTCCAAAATCCTCTGAAAGGATGGTTGACTGTTTGTGAGATCACTCTGAGATCAGGCTTCTGACTTCCATCGTGCGAGGAGGTGATAGACATTCTGAATTTTAGTGGCATTCAGATGTCCCAGTATACTCTGCTTAGGATGGTGCGTTTGGTGGGTTTGGTCACGTTCTTTAGGGAGCACAGCTCGAGGTTCTCCTTAGACTGCTTTAGAGATTTATGTGATGCTCGTGTTGATGGTGGTGGCCGTGTTGAGATCTTTAGCAACAAAAGTTGGCTTGTCTTTGAGACCTGGATGGAGCGTCGTCATGGGAATACCTTGCTTGGCTATGTTAGAAATTCTTGGGGCTTGCCAGAATTGTGGAACGCGTTGCCAGACCGTTGTTGTCGTCAGGTGGGTAGAGAGCGGGAGTTTTCCCCGATGCTCGGATTCATGGAGCCTTGTGAGTTGGGCAATCATCTTTTTAGTATTTCCTTGTTTGTAGAGGAAAAATGTTTGTTGCGGTGCGGGATATCTTCTGGTTCAGTGCGGGTAGCAGGGACTTCTCCAGCTCATGATCGAAAGAGGAAGGCTACTATGGTCTTCTGTTGTGACGAGGGTACAAATCCTGGTGTAGCTTCTCTGGTTGAGGTAGTTCCTCCTGGTTGTCGAGGAGAGACTACTTGTTCAGGTGCTTTGATGTTCTGCCCCCAGGCCCCTCTTTTAGAGATTTTTGCTCCACGCGTGTCCTCTTCTTTGAAGGCGATGAGAGAAGTAGTAAGTGAGCTTGCTTGCTCTTTTCTTTTTGTTGTTGTGTCGTGCTGACTTTTTTTTCTTCTTATAAATCGACGCCCAGGCTCATATTGCTGTGTTGGAACCCTAGTTCTGATTTGGGCAAGGATCACTATTAGGAATATTATATTGACCCAACATGTATAGTCATGGGTCATAGGATTATTTACAGGATTGGTCATTCAGAAGAACTCTCCAGAATTGCTGAAAGAATTCTGTGAAATGCAGTAAAGATAAAGACAGTAAATCAGCTCGACGATCGTCGAACGCAGTTCGACGAACGGCGATCTCAGGTCGACGAATTCTGAGTTCCTTCTCCGAACTCAGGTCGACGAACTCTGATCTCAAGCAAGAAACTTAGCTCGACGAAATCTAGCTGATTTCGACGAATGTCGAACTCAGGTCGACGATCGATGAACTCGACGAAAGTTCAGGTTGACGAATTCTGTGCAATCAGTTACAGTTGGCAGAATTAATTACAGTCAAAAGAATTCAACATTCTCAATGGAAATAGCCGTTCAAAGTGAGCAGTCATAGAAGAATTAATTGTGGATTAATTCCCAAGGCGACTTCTAGTCTCGGGAATGCTTCTGCCATCTTTAAGATAAACAAATTCAAATGTTTGAAAAAATAGATACAGAGAACACGAAGAAGAACAGTAGAATGACAGAAAAGGATTTCTACAAAGAGAGGAACTTTGCATCAATCAGATAATCATCAGTGTTCTTCATCTGCTCCAGGCTTTCAAGAGACAAAATATCAGTCTAAGAAGCCTGCTGGAGACATCATCAATCTGAAGACCTATCACCTTGCAGCAAGGCTTCCAGATTTTCCCTGAACCAATCAATATCTTAGGGGGAGCCTTTGCTAACATCATATCCACTTGAGTCTTCTCTCTGATTGTTGACAGAGAAAACAAAATCATCTCTCACCCCCTCCTGTGTAAAGGGTTGTCATCTCCCTTCAAAAGTGATTCCCTGGTTGCAAGTATCCTAACCAAAAGACTTGGGTTAGTTTTTGAGCACCTGATCAAAAGCTCATTGGTGTCAGACACCTGATCAAAATCTGAGTGGATTCCTACCAAGGGTGGTAGAAGAGTGGATGTACCCAGGTTGGGGAACCACTATAAAATCCTTGTGTCTCTTCTGGTTGCTTGCCCTCTCTATTCTTTATTTTTTGTGTTGTGATTTGCTTTACTTACTATATAACTCTAATTAGTTAAGTTAAGATCTATCCCCTTTCAACTTTCAATTGGTATCAAAGCGAGGTTGGTTAAACTACCACACCTTAGGAGGTTGCTTTTGTTTTACAGGCTAACACTTGAACCTAAACGATCTGATAGATCTTAAATATCTTTAGAGTTATCATGGCACAAATTGATGAGTTTTCAAGCACCAGACTACCCATTGCAATCTAGATAAGCTTGCACTATGGAAGACAAGGATTAAGTTTTATATGAACTCCATTGATGAAAATATTTTTAATTCCATCTTATCAGGTCCTTATCAATCAGTGGATACAACAAGTCCAATTGCTATTCCATCATCTCAATGGACAGATGCCCAGAAAAAGCTGAAGATTGCTGATGCACAAGCAATGAACATCCTGGCACAATCAATGTCTGATGACATCTTTGAGGAACTTGCTGAATGTTCATGTGCAAAAGAGATGTGTGGCTCCCTCACAGCATTGGCTGCTGGATCAACAAAAGAAAGAATATTTAAAGCTGAATCCTGGAGTGAATCAGATGCTTCATCTTGCACAACTGAAGATGAAGAAGCGGCAAGAGCAAGAGAGTTTTGCCTAATGGAAATAAATGCCTCTTGCAGCAACACTGATGCAGAAACAGACTCTGAAGAAGAATCAGAATCTGAATCAGAAGAGGATCATGTAATCTCTTCTTTTGATTTTTCTTCAGATCATTTTAAAGAAGATTTTTAAATTTTGTGTAAAGATTTAATTAAATCTGAGAAGGAAATAAAACTTCTCAGAGAAAATTTAATTAGTTTATCTTCAGAAAATTCACAATTTAAAGAAGATTTAAAAACTGCTTTTGAGAAAATAAAGCTTTTAGAATCATCTAAGCTAAAAGAAAAATTAGAATATCAATACAAAAATATTTCAGAAAATAAAAATCCTCAAAATATTTTAGTTCAACATAATTCGTCGAACCGAGCTCGAAGAAAGCAACATCATTCGTCAAACAAAGCTCGACAAACTAGGATCAGAGATTTTGATCTCTACTGCTCAGGATTCTGTGCTCGACGAAACAGATATCATTCGTCGAACAGAGATTGACGAAAATGGTATACAGATGGTTATTTTGCGAACAAAGATCGACTATCTCAAAATCATTCGTCGAACTCATCTCGACGAAAGTACTCTAATTCATCGAACTCAGAATTTCAAAACAGAAATTTGTATCCTTTTGAAAATTGTAATCAAACTCAAAATTTTGCCAATCCTTTTACCCAATGGTTCATCTCTCCTAGGAAATTTCATCCATTACGTCACAAAGATCAACCTGAATATTCTTTTATTTCTGATTATTATAAAAGAGAACCAGGCCCAAGGTAATCTGGGTTCAGAATTCCTAACATCTCCTTGCAGGAAAAGAATTTAGCCCCAGCCAATACAAAGTATATATCAGTGGCTGTTTAATTTGGGCAAGGAAATGTATATAAGAGGAGATTGTTTGTTTTACAAATAGGAAACTGCTTTGAAGGATGCAACAATAGTTTTCTTTTATTTATTTTATTTTAAAGCATTTTTGTATATCTGCTGAAAATCTTATAATCCAGGCAGATTGTTTTTGCTTTACATTTTTGTTTTTATGTACATAGTGTCCTTACCCAAATAGGGGGAGATTGTTGGAACCCTAGTTCTGATTTGGGCAAGGATCACTATTAGGAATATTAAATTGACCCAACATGTATAGTCATGGGTCATAGGATTATTTCCAGGATTGGTCATTCAGAAGAACTCTCCAGAATTGCTGAAAGAATTTTGTGAAATGCAGTAAAGATAAAGACAGTAAATCAGCTCAATGATCGTCGAACGCAGTTCGACGAATGACGATCTCAGGTTGACGAATTCTGAGTTCCTTCTCTGAACTCAGGTCGACGAACTCTGATCTCAAGCAAGAAACTTAGCTCGACGAAATCTGGCTGAATTCGACGAATGTCGAACTCAGGTCGACGATCGATGAACTGGATGAAAGTTCAGGTCGACGAATTCTATGCAATCAGTTACAGTTGGCAAAATTAATTACAGTCAAAAGAATTCAACATTCTCAATGGAAATAGTCGTTCAAAGTGAGCAGTCATAGAAGAATTAATTGTGGATTAATTGCCAAGGCGACTTCTATTCTCAGGAATGCTTCTGCCATCTTTAAGATAAACGAATTCAAATGTTTGAAAAAATAGATACAGAGAACACGAAGAAGAACAGTAGAATGACAGAAAAGGATTTCTACAGAGAGAGGAACTCTGCATCAATCAGATAATCATCAGTGTTCTTTATCTGCTCTAGGCTTTTAAGAGACAAAATATCAGTCTAAGAAGCCTGCTGGAGACATCATCAATCTGAAGACCTATCACCCTGCATCAAGGCTTCCAGATTTTCCCTGAACCAATCAATATCCCAGGGGGAGCCTTTGCTAACATCATATCCACTTGAGTCTTCTCTCTGATTGTTGACAGAGAAGACAAAATCATCTCTCACCCCCTCCTGTGTAAAGGGTTGTCATCTCCCTTCAAAAGTGATTCCCTGGTTGCAAGTCTCCTAACCAAAAGACTTGGGTTGGTTTTTGAGCACCTGATCAAAAGCTCATTGGTGTCAGGCACCTGATCAAAAATCTTAGTGGATTCCTACCAAGGGTGGTAGAAGAGTGGATGTACCCAGGTTGGGGAACCACTATAAAATCCTTGTGTCTCTTCTAGTTGCTTGCCCTCTCTGTTCTTTATTTTTTGTGTTGTGATTTGCTTTACTTACTATATAACTCTAATTAGTTAAGTTAAGATCTATCCCCTTTCAACTTTCATGCTGTCACCTGGAATGACCACTGCGTGAGCCTGAAGGATGAGTATTTGTGTCTTCAGGAGAAGTTTTGAACGGCAACGAGCTCACTTGCTGCTTTGAGAGATGATCATGATAGGGATCTCCCGATTTCGTCGGATTGGGTCGGAGTTCAAGGCAGAATTGGAGGAGGCTCGAATTGGATGGAGGTGAAAGCACTGGCCAAGGTGACCTCCCAGGTCATCAGAAACTTTGTTTGGGGGGAGATCATCTGCTGCCATGGTGTTGAAGTATTAGACCGGGCGGCCTCGCGGTCTTGTCTGGCGGGTTGTTGACTGCGCGGTCTAGCGGTTCCTTTCCATCAGGTTCATAGTCAGACTATTGTTGTTTGTTGTCCGAGCGGTCTGGCGGTCTCACTCAGAAGCCTGGAGACCGGGCGGTCTATCGGTCTCCTATTGCGGAATGTTCTCTTCCTGCTGGAGTTGCCGAGCGGTTATCCCATCTGTCTAACCGCGTGGCCTGTGCAGTCTCTTTAATTTCTAGCTGCTCAGCCTTGTACATTTTTAGTCCCACATTGTTTGTTTGTACTCTCTCATATCTCCTCCATTCTATAAAAGAGAGGTCATACCTTTGTAAATGATATCTTTTTTGAATAATAAACTTTCAATAATTCAAATTTTTGTCTGTTTTTTAGCTGCGTGTTCGCTACTTTCACATGGTATTAGAGCGCTCGGTCCTTTCCTCCTGACTGAGCTCTATCTACACATGCGGCTTATTTCTTCTTTCCACGGCCTGTTCTCACGACTTGTTTTCTCTTCTGTCTGCTGCCCTGTTCGCGCGGCTTCTCCCTGTTCCGCACGACTTTCTTCGGCCTGTTCTCTTGGGTCCCTTGCTTCCTCTTCTCTTCTGTTCACTCGGCCTCTTTCAGTTCGCGCGACCTCTTTCCCTGTACCTTGGTCTGCTTCTTGGCCGTTGGTGTTTTGCCACCGTGCCGCTCCAGCTTCTTCTCTTTAGCCCACTGTGGTTTCGTTCATGTTCGCTGCGGTTCTTTCTCGTGTCCCAGCCTCCTCCTTAGGTCATGCGGCTTGCTCTCCTTTTTTCTCTCCCCGCGGCATCTCTTCTTCTCGCGCGGTTTCCTGCCTTCTCTATGCCACTTCCGGTCTCTCCACCCCCATTATCTCTACCTCCACCACTCCTGCAGCTCCTCCTCCTACTCCTTCGGGCAACCTTGGCACACTTTCTAAAATTGTTGGCTCCAACCATCCCGATTGGAGCATTTCTTTCACCTTTATTCTTCGCTCTCAGCTCAAGCGTCATCACCTCACCGATGACCCTCCTCTTGGCTCTCCTCAATTTTATGACTGGGATGCGAGTGATGCCCTTGTTCGCACTTGGCTAGCCAACAGCCTCTCTGATGAGTGCATTCCCATCATTCACCATGATGAGACGGTCAAGGCCGCTTTGCTTCACCTAGCTGCTCTCTATTCGAAGGGGGGCCATACATCCTGCATTTATACTCTTTATGCAGACCTCTTCGTCCGCCCTTCCATGTCTCCTAATGCGGCTTATCAGCAGGTTCAGGCTCTTGGCGTCGAGATCCTCCAGAATTGCCCCTTCTCCACGGACTTGGCCGACCAGCACAAACACTTCCAGGAACTCCTAGTTGTTTGTTATCTTCTCCGTCTTCCCGACTCCTATGATATGATCCGCCAGCAGATCTTGGGTGAGGCAGAATCTCCTACTTTGGATGCCACCGCGGCTCGCATTGTTGTTGTTACTTCTCTGCTCCAGCGGCCTCTGTTGACCTCCCCCCCCCCTTCCCAGGACTCCTATGCTCACCAGGCTCAGCGGGGGAGGGGGGGCCTAGTGGCCGCAGCCACTCAGGCGAGCGTAGTTCGTCCAGGTTCCTCTGCTCTCACTGTGGTCATACCGGCCATTCTGTTGACCGTTGCTGGTAGAAACATCCTCATCTTCGCTCTTCCGGTGGTACTCCTTCCTCAACCTCCGCCTCCTCTCGGCTGTCTGCCTCTGTAGCCACGACTTCAGGTAGTGCCCACGTCATTACCCAAGGTAAATGGTTGATTGACTCGGGTGCTACAAATCATATGAATGGCAACACTCATTGCTTCTCTCTCCTTGAAACGCATGACCAGTTGCCCCCGGTTCGTGTGGCGGATGGTTCACCGTCCCCGGTTCTTGGGACGTGCATGGTTCAAGTAACCCCGTCGCTTCGATTGGAGGACACTCTCTATGTCCTGAAGTTCCCGTGCAATTTATTATCTGATACTACTTTATGCCGGCAACTTCAGTGCTCCGTCTTATTCACTCTCACTTCTTGTTCTTTTCAGGACCCGATGACCCAGTGGACGATTGCTACTAGGACTGAGAGCGGCGGCCTCTACTTCCTCAACAACGTTTCCGCTCTGTCTGCCTACTCCTCCTCCTCTACAGATCTGCTTCAATGACATCTTCGCCTTGGACATCCTCCTTGTCGGATTCTTCGACAGCTTCTGCCCCACTTACCTCCGACCAGTTCTCCGCTCAATTGTGATGCGTGTCAACTTGGCAAACATCATCGCTCCTCCTTCCCGCCGAAGCAAGGCCATGGCTCCTCTCGCCTGTTTGATCTCATTCATTCTGATGTCTGGGGTCCTGCTCCTACCCTCACCGTTGGTCGGGGTAGTTCCTACTTTGTAACTTTTATAGATGATTTTTCTAGATGTACCTGGGTGTATCTGTTAAAAGATCGCTCTGAACTCTTTTCTATCTGGCACTCTTTCTATTTTATGATTAAAACTCAATTTGGCATTTCTATTAAAGTTTTTCGCTATGATAATGCTAGGGAATATCTTAGTCATGAGTTCTCCTCTTTCTTTCGGCAACATGATCTTCTTCATCAAACTACCGGTGTTTATACCTCCCAGCAGAATGGGGTGGCGGAGCGTAAAAACCGTCACCTCCTTGATGTCGCTCGCACTCATGACGCAGATGCAAGTGCCCCGCTCCTACTGGGGCTACGCTGTGCTCCTCGCCTGCTATCTCATCAATCGTCTTCCCTCCACTGTTCTCCACGGCCAGACCCCCTTCTCCATTCTATACCCCCGCAAGGAACCTTTTCCTCTCCCTCTCTGTGTCTTTGGGTGTACGGCCTTTGTTCATGCTCCATCCGCTACCAACGACAAGTTTCCCCCCTGTTCCACCAAGTGTGTTTTTTTGGGGTACTCTACCACTCAAAAATGCTATTGTTGTTTTGACCCCGTTCTGCGCAAACAATTTGTCTCCGCAGACGTAACATTCTTCGAGAATGCATCCTACTTCTATCTTGACTCCCCTCTTCCTCCTGATGTCTCTGCTTCTCCACCGCCTCTCTCTGTTCCTTCCACGCCTATCGACATCTCCCCTCTTCCCTCATCTCCTCCTCCATCTGCTTCTCTGTCCGTCTCACCCCCTACTCCTCCTCCCTCTTCTCCGCAGCCGTCTCTCTAGTCCCGGGCCAGCCTTCTCCGCCACGGACGCTCCGGTCGCTGAGGCATGCGACGACCTGGATCTTCCCATTGCTCTTTGCAAAGGGGTGCGGGCGTGTACTCAACACCCGCTTGAGGCAGTTGTTTCCTATGAACGACTTTCTCCTTCTCGCAGGTGTTTTGCCTTGGATATCTCCGCTGTAACACCCCCTATCCATCGCATAGCATATAGCAGTAGGTCCGGCCGGTGCCCGACGCCATATACCACAGACAGATCGGGTGGTTACTCAATGGAAACCATTCAACCAATCATATCGTCCTACACAGAGCATTCTAGCGAAAGCAGTTTTATAAGTTGCAATTAAAGAACCCAGCACCAAGCATGAATGTCCACTAAACAACAAATAGGAAGATAGTACATACACAAGTACTGGCCTTAAGGCCTTACAAATGATTTACTTCAAATTATATGTTTTACAAACCACGACACGCAGGTCGGTCATACATGAACAAAAGCAAGTAAACACTTCAATTAGGCCTTCAAGGGCCGGCTTCACAATTTGGGCTTTAACCTGCTATTGACCGCTTGGTCCAGCAGCACCTGCAAGCAACGAAACCACCGCACGGTGGCAAACAAAGGGCAACGGTCAGCAATGCTGACCAAATTATAACGATCCCACCCCGACTCGGGGCAGCGATGCTCCTTCCCTGCACTTATTAGTATAACCAAGCAGTATATAAATATATATTGCATCACAGGCATTGGAACGCACGGCCACACGCCCCGTGCTCTCAGGGCACATTCTCGGTGAACCGGTCGATGTCACGTCAATTTAATCCATAGACATTCCGATCACACCACCGCCACTTTGACGGCCACACTATGAGCATTTTGTCTTCTTGGCATGGGTCACGTCAATTTAAGCCATAGACCGCTGAAGACCCTCATCTATGCCAACGGTAAGTGCCACGTACCCTTAGGTCTCTTTAACCGAACGACATAGAACGGGTACGGTTCCATCTAACCCGTGCTCACATCGCAAAGACAATTTAAGCCATATGCGCGGGTCAAACTTCTCCCGAGTCCCGTTTCCATCACAAACTTCACATAACCTGGTTATGTTCTAGTTGGCTCCAAGGCCACCAAGTTGGCAAGATCAAGCATCCGCCCAGTTTTCCGGGTGCACCTTAGGGTTAATCCCCAAAGCTCCCTGTTGCAATCTACCACGTAGAAAACCCGAAAACAAACAATCGCACGGAGTCTTCTCCGGCATTTATGCAATGCAACATCACTGATCCAGACCAACATGTCCGGGTAGGCTTCACACATCATGCCTATGTCCGTTCTCGAATACGGACTCTAAATAACAGGGACTTTACATATCTACCAGAAGGAACACCTCCAACTCACCGCAAACTCGCGAGAGCGGGCTTCCTATGCAAAGAAGGAGAGCTTCACATGCTCAAGAAGAGAATCGTTACCCTAGCGTTCTTCCTTGGCGCCATGGAAAAGTAAGCAGATGAAAAGCACCGCACTCTCTTTGCCTGTGTAGATCCGAAGTCGGCTCGCGATTTGGAGCTTCGAAGCTCCTCCAATGGTCGGATCTAGCTTCTTCTTCCTCCTTTTCTCTCCTCTCTCTCTAGACTTTAGAAAGGGAACCACTCAAGTGAAATGAGGGTTTCAAAGGTCCAATCCCGGGTATATCTCATCAGGAATAACCCCCAGCCGTTGGATCCCAAATTAAAGAAACGAACGGCCTTGATTCGGGCCTGAAATGATAAAACTGGGCCGAACACGGCCTGCGACAAGCCCGTGTCCAGGGCCGTGTCCCCCATTCGCCGTCAAAATCGACACGCCTGGAACAACACACGGGCATCCAACACGCCCGTGTTCGACCTGACACGCCCATGTTCGACCTGACACGCCCGTGTTCGACCTGACACGCCCGTGTTCCAACTGACACGGCCGTGTGGTCGGCCGTGTGCCCCCATCGACACAGCCCCGATAACAACCCGAGACTCACACGGGTCTTGGACACGCCCGTGTCCTAGCCTGTGTCTAACTCGAACACGCCTGGGCTCCAGGCCGTGTTCACTGTCTCGACACTTCGTCGAGCGAACCTGACACGGCCTTGGACACGCCCGTGTCCTAGGCTGTGTGCCTTGTCTCGATACATCGTCGAGTGAAATTCGTCGACTCCCCGAGCCGATCGTCGACACGGGCTCGACATGCCATGAGACACGCCCGTGTCTCAGGTCGTGTTCTCTACTCGACGATCGTCGACTCCAAAATCATCGACCTCTCGACCAAATCGTAGACTGCAGCCTGACACGCCCTAGGACACGCCCGTGTCCCAGGCCGTGTGCCTCCTGCCAGATTCCAAATTTGGCCTAAAATGCCTCCCGTCGCTCTTTTGAGTTTCGGGGCGTTACATCCGCTGCTACCACTCCCTGCACCTACGAGGAGGCTCTTGATATTCCTCATTGGAAATTTTCCATGGATGAAGAGATGGCTACTCTTACTGAACGGGGTACCTGGACCCTTGTTCCTCCACCAGTGGGTACTGATGTGGTTGGCTGTCGCTGGGTATTTGTTGTGAAATTTCGCCCCGACGGCACTATGGATCGCTATAAGGCCCGGCTGGTGGCCAAATGCTTCACTCAGACTTACGACATTGATTACTTTGATACTTTCTATCTGGTTGCTCGCCTCAGCACCATCCGGGTTCTTCTCTCTGTTGCTGTTAACCGGGATTGGGCTATTTCCCAGCTTGATGTCAAGAATGCCTTTCTCTATGGAGATCTTTAGGAGGACGTCTACATGGAGCAACCTCCTGGGTATGTTGCTCAGGGGGAGACACGAGTATGCCGGTTGAAGAAGGCCATTTATGGCCTAAAGCAGAGCCATCGGGCGTGGTTTGACAAGCTCAGTGGCATTGTGGATACCATCGGCTTTGCAAGGAGTTCGGCCGATCACTCCTTATTTATTCGCAAAACGGCCTCGGGACTGGTGTTTTTGGCAGTGTATGTGGATGTTATATTTCTTACTGGCGATGACCAAGCTGGGGTGGACTTGACAAAGAAACACCTCCGTCAACACCTGGTGTAACGGCCCAGCCTAGGCTCAGAGGCTGCCTCACCCCACATGGGCCGAACAGCTTGGCCACCCGTGACAACGTTACAGGGCTGCAGCCCAATACACCCCAACGCCTCTCCCGCCTGTTTCTCAGCAAGGCGCGTTGTTGGCTCTAGGTATCGAACCTGCAACCCTTGATAACACTCTCTTCCAACAGAGCTCATCACCAACTAAGCTGCAGCAAGAGCATGGTATGCAAAGAGGCTCATGGATCCAGTGTTGCTTACCACCCAGGATCCACGAAGATGTATCATGATTTGAAGCAGATTGTCTGGTGGCAAGGTATGAAAGGGGATATAGCTCGGTATGTTTCTGAATGTTACACTTGCAAGCGAGTGAAGGCCGATCATGGGAGGCCTGGTGGAATGCTGACTCCTTTGGAAATCCCGACTTGGAAGTGGGAAAGTATCTCTATGGACTTCATCACGGGCTTACCAAGATCTCCAAGAGGATTTGACTCAGTTTGGGTGATCGTGGACCGATTGACGAAGTGTGCGCACTTCGTACCTTATAAGATCGACTACCCGATGAAGAAGATAGCAGAGCTGTATTTGAGTGAGGTCATCCGGTTGCATGGAGTTCCCGTGAGCATCATTTCAGACCGAGACTCCAGATTTACTTCCCGTTTCTGGAAGAGTTTGCAGGAGGATTTGGGCACAGACTTGAGATATTCTACCGCTTACCACCCTCAGACAAATGGGCAGACCGAGCGGGTGAATCGGATTGTGGAGGACATGATCAGGTGCTACATTCTAAATCACGGTGGAGCATGGGATGAGCATTTGCGGCTCATGGAGTTTGCCTACAATAACAGTTACCAAGAGAGCTTGCAAATGGCTCCCTTCGAGGCATTGTATGGGAGGCGCTGCAGAACTCCGTTGTTTTGGACTGAGGCCGGTGAGAGGCCGTTGTTGGGTCCTGATGCTCTAGAGGAAATGGAGGTTGCTGTGAAGCTCATTCGGGAAAAGCTTCGGTTAGCTCAGGAAAGATATGAGAAAAACGCCAACCGGCGCAGGTCTGAATTGGAATTCTCGGTAGAGGATTTGGTTTTCTTGAAGGTGTCTCCGATGGTTGGAGTGAAGAGGTTCGGCAAGAACCGTAAGCTGGACCCGAGGTATGTGGGCCCATTCAGAATTTTGGAGCGTATTGGTGTGGCAGCATATAGGTTGGATCTACCCGCCAACTTCCCAGGCGTGCATAATGTCTTTCACGTGAGCCAGTTGCGGAAGTGTGTGCGGAGCAGTGGGCAAGTCTTGGATGTCGTGCCCCAGTTGGAGCCCAACCTCTCGTATGTTGAGGTGCCGGTCCGCATCTTGGATACCCAGGACCGGGTGCTGCGATCAAAGTCCATCCCGATGGTGAAGGTTCTTTGGAAGAATCAAGATTTGGAAAGTGCGACTTGGGAGCTAGAGTCGGCTATGAGGGAGGCTTACCCTCGCCTGTTCTCCTGATTTGTTGGGTATGTTTTATTTCTAGTAACTTTTATATTGTTACTTTCCTGCTATAGTAGAGGTAGTGTACGTAAAGTTTCGGGACGAAACTTTCTTTTAGGGGGAGTGACTGTAACGCCCCCGAATTTTTCGGCAATTATTTAAGTCCTCGTTTGGCGTTACGTTGGCGCATTCCCGGCTCGTGCCGTTGTTAGAGTACCTCGTTAGGTGTTCTTAGAGTTTTTAGCCTGTTGTATGGTTTCCCCAGCTAGCCGGCGTCTGTTTTGGAGGCCCGGCTGAGCCTCTTAGGGAATCCTTGTGCTTTGGCTTCGGGCGAGGTTTGCCCAAGTGCGTGGTCGTCGGAGGTTGTGTCTGACTTCGCCGATGTTTTCGTAGCCCGAGTGTTTAGCTACGGTGCGGATTTGTTCGGAATCCGAGAGCGTTAGTTTTCGCGCCTTTTCGGCGGTCGCTAGTTAGCGAGTTGTCATTTGTGCAAGCATATTTTTCATGTTTGCGCATTTGGGGCATAGCGCGTGTTGTAGTCATGCAAGGTTTTAATAAATTGTGTGTGCGTGCCTGCGACCATGAGTTAGGGTGTATGTATAGATATACGTGTATATGAATGTTAGTGTGTGTATATTTAATTATATGAGTGCATATATATATATATAAATCATATTTAATTATATATGTTAGTGTGTGTATTATATAGGTGTATATATATATATATAATTATATTTAATTATATATGTTAGTGTGTGTATTATATAGGTGTAATTATATATCCGGTTTTAGGTTTAGGATTCCCCCAAAACTCATCCGTCGGCTGCCTGGAACCCGAGCGGAAGAAAGAAGACAGGCGGAAGCCCCGACACCACTCCGACCGCCGTTCGCCGCCCTTTTTCCACCGGAAATCTTCGTTTGAGACCGGATCCGAACTCCTCTAGGCTAGATCTTCGTTCCGAGGTAACTAATTTGGGATTTCACCATTTTTTTCCGATCGGTGTTGGAGTCCTCGTTCTTTTTTTTTCCTTGCTTTGATCGCCCAGTTTGTCTTCAGTTTCCTTGGCTATTGTGGTTTGCGGCCGATCAGTTTGGGAGGAGGATTGCTAACCAAATTTCTTCAAAAAAAACTAGGCAAGTGTGCCCTTCTCCCTTGCCAAAGAAATTCTAGGTTTGATCTTGATATGCTTAATTTATGAACTAGCTCCGTACGGATTTAATTATTCCAAATTTTGTGTAAAAAAATTTTCTTGTTCAAAGGCCCTTGTTTGCTAAAGTTGCGGCCGGGATGAATTGTAGAGTGGTTGTTCCCTTCTTTTATGGGTGGGATCAGATTTGTATTTGTAGTTCCTTTTTGTTTATATACATATGGTTTTGATACAAAAAGTCGTTTTGATGTTCAACCACCGAGTTTCCCTATGGTTTAGGTTTCTTCAAAATAGTGCACAAAGACTGACTAACATGTGCTGTTGACCAATCAAAGTCGAAATCTTTCACTGTGATTCTTTTTCTCTCATGAAAAAAAGGGGTAGTTCATTTAATATTCCACCTCCCAGTGCAGTAACTTGAGTCTGCCATTTATTCAATCTTCCACTGTGTTGAATCTGTTTGTCAGGCCAGGAAAAGAAAAATTGAATTTGTATAGGCCTCCGTTCTTGTTAAAAGAAGATATTGTCCGTTTCCAATTAAACTATAGCTTGTGGTTCCCTTTCATGGATGAGAACCAAGACTAGCCCGTTTCACTATGAAGTTAATTGCTTGCGTTAGCGTCAAAATTAATCATCGTTGTTAGTATCAAATTAATCGCGTGTGGATAGGTACCAAGTTAATTATGTACGTCTTCGTATCAAATTAACTAGGCTTGTTCGGTGTCTAACCTATTCCCTTTATTAGGGTGACCAATTATTGGTGCATGTTTAGCAGAATGTCGAACTACTTCCATAATTATAGTGTTGCTCTGATTTCAACTTATTTATGTCAAATCACTGATCTGGGCAACTCGACGTTTGGTCGTCGGTTGGTACTTAGGGTTCTTAGGTGATATGCTCTAGTTGGAATATGGTTGTGGTGATTTCTTGGTGGTTCATGGAACTACCAGTGAGGGTTTTGTTTTGAGTCACTTAGTGCTGGAGCAGGATGTGATTTTGAGGTGGGTCGGACCGATGCCGCCACCCTTGTTTTACTTCTTGTCTTATTAAGACAATGTGAGCTGTTTGGTTGAGTTGGACCGATGCCACCACCACAGCACCTTGAGATGTTTAGGCCTGTGAGACGTGGTTGGACCGTTGCCACCAGTCTAGGCCCTTATTTCTGATTTTCTTTTGTCCATCTCCAGTACTAGGTGACTCTTTCTGCCCCAGCTTTATACTAGGATTTATTTATTTATCTTTGCTAATCCTTCCTGCAGAGGTTGGTGAGGCTTGTCTGCACCCGTGCACTTGGTGCACCCCTTTTTTTTACTCACTCTTGGCGAGTATTATTCCTTCGTTTGTTTACCTTAGCTCTTACCTGTTTCACTTTTTCCTTACTCTACTGTTTCATTTTCATGTATTTATTGCTTTGCTGAGGTGTTCTCTTCTTTGAATGCCTCAGGTTCAGGTTTATAGCCGACTGAGCGGCTAGGGTTCTCCTGGAGGTTGCTAGTGCTATAGCTGTTGCTGAGTTTTCTTTTCCTCACTCCTGGGAGGTAGTTCCTTTAGACTTGTAGTACAGATATACCTACTCACCAGTGGGTTCGTGTCAGTTGTTGGCGCCCACTGGTGGTTTCTCTTTTTAGATGCTTTGTACCTTGCTTATACTGCTATATTTCCTGTTTTGGAGTTTATTCAACTTGCTTCTGGGATGATTTATGTTAGGTTGCTAGTTACTTTAAAACCTATAAAAGAAAATAACTATTATATCAAAAATATAGGCATCATGTTTTCCTTTCTAAAGAGCTTAACCACTATTTTCAAACCGCGTAAAAAAGGGCATTTCCTATATATGATATATAAATTAAATCTAGGGTTTTGCATAGCCTTAGGCGTCCCCTGGGGACGCGTAAGCACTCTCTTAGGATGCTAAAAATGAATAAAGTATTTTCCGCTACGTATAAGTATAATTTTGAAAGGGTGGACTAGTTGATCCACGAAGCCGAGGGATACGGCCTCAAAAATATAATTGGTTTTCACATCATTCAAGTTTTGAACTTTCTTAGTCTTAGCAGTTAGTGGTTGTCTGAGCGTCGACAGTTATCCCCTGGCCGACGTGGCATCACAACGCGCGTTTTCTTCTACTCTGATACTTCTAAAATTTCGGAGAAAATGCGGGTTGTGACACCTGGTCACGAAGGATATGGGCTCCCCGAAATACTTTTTGGGGATAGAAATCTCTCGGAAGCTTGACTCGTTGGTTCTCTCCCAACGGAAGTATGCCCTTGATCTTTTACAAGAGGCAGGATTGACAGGTGCCAAACCGGCCCGGTTTCCCATGGCTATTGGAGAAGATAAAACGTGGACGAATGACTCGCCTCTTCTATCTAATGTCACAAGATACAGATGTTTGGTGGGCAAACTCATCTATCTCACGGTGACCAGACCCGACATCTCCTATGTTGTGGGCAAGGTCAGTCAGTTTATGCAAGCTCCCAGGGAGTGCCATCTCCAGTCTGCCTTGAAGATTTTAGAGTATGTCAATGCAGCACCGGGCAAAGGGCTAATCTTTCAGAAGAATGGTCATCCGAGGGTTGAAGCCTACTCAGATTCAAGCTATGCGGATGATAAAGGCGATCGTAAATCCACATCAGGTTTTTGTACTTTTGTTGGAGGAAATCTTGTGTTTTGGAAGAGCAAGAAACAGTTTGTTATCTCCAGATCCGGTGCAGAAGCCGAATACCGGAGTATGGCATCAACCACGTGTGAGTTAAAGTGGTTGCGGGGTCTCATGCTTGACCTAGGAGAGGTCTATGACTATCCTCTTCCTATATTCTGTGACAACAAGGCCGCTATATACATATCCAAAAATCTGGTCTTCCATGAGAGAACAAAGCATATGGAGGTTGACTGCCACTTCATTCGGGAGGAGGTTTTGAAGAAACAGATTTGTACTATGTTTGTCACCTCTGACAAAGAATTGACAGATATCTTCACAAAACCGGTCTCTACTTCTTTCTTCCACATTTGTGAAAAGCTGTGCATGATTGATATCTATGCTCCAGCTTGAGGGGGAGTGTTGAAGTTTTAGACCAGGCGGCCTCGCGGTCTTGTCTGGCGGGTTGTTGACTGCGCGGTCTAGCGGTTCCTTTCCAGCAGGTTCATATTCAGAACTGTTGTTGTTTGTTGTCCGAGCGGTTTGGCGGTCTCACTCAGAAGCCTAGAGACCGGGCGGTCTATCGGTCTCCTATTGCGGCATGTTCTCTTCCTGCTGGAGTTGCCGAGTGGTTAGCTCATCTGTCTAACCGTGCGGCCTGTGTGGTCTCTTTAATTTCTAGCTGCTCAGCCTTGTACATTTTTAGTCCCACATTGTTTGTTTGTACTCTCTCATATCTCCTTCATTCTATAAAAGGGAGGTCATAACTTTGTAAATGATATCTTTTTTGAATAATAAACTTTCAATTATTCAAATTTCTGTCTGTTTTTTAGCTGCGTGTTCGCTACTTTCACACATGGGCTGCCCTAGGCCATTGTCACAGACAACGGTCCTCAGTTCGCCAGTGCGGAGTTCACTAGTTTCTGCGAGCAACTCGGAATTGACCTCAGGTTTGCCTCGGTCCACCACCCCAGGAGCAACGGGCAGGTGAAGGCTGTCAATAAGATCATTGTAAATCTCCTAAAGAAGAAAGTAGAAAATCTGAAAGGAAGCTGGGTGGAGCAGCTTCCCTCGGTTCTATAGGCCCTGAGGACCACCCCCAACACAGCAACAGGGGAGACTTCTTTCAAGCTCTCCCATGGGTGCGAGGCAGTACTCCCCGTGGAATTTGAAGTTCAAACGCCTCGAGTCGCCGCAGCCAGGGAAGGCAGGGAAGAATAGCAGGCCAAGAACGAGGAGCTGCGGCTCTCCCTAGATATGGTGGAGGAACTGTGTGACCTCTCCGCCATCTGATAAGAAGAGGTGAAGAGGAGGATGGCCAAGTACTTTGACAAGCACGTCAGAGTCAAACAGTTTGCGGAGGGGGAATTGGTGTTGAAGAAGGTGGATGCAGCGGGAAGGTCGGCAACCGTGGCGAAACTCAACCACAGTTGGGAAGGTCCGTTCATTGTAAAAGAAGCATTGAGATCAGGAGGGTATCGACTCCGAAATGTGGAGGGAGAGACCCTAAGTCTCACCTGGAGCGGTGACGACTTGAAGCGTTTTTATCCTTGAGGCATGTAAGTGGTGTTTTGTTCTTAATAAAATAACTTGATGTATCAACTCTGCTGTAGTAATTCATACGATAGGATGTATTCGTTTGATAGACCCCGAGCAGATCCCGCTGCCAGGCTCTCACTTAGCTGGTAGGGCTAGATGTCACTCGGTGTCAACCTTAGACCCTGAGCAGATCTCGCTGCCAGACTCTCACTTAGCTAGCAGGGCTGGATGTCACTCGGTGTCAACCCCAAATCCTGAGCAGATCCCGCTGTCAGGCTCTCACTTAGCTGGCAGAGCTGGATGTCACTCGACGGTGTCAATCCCGGACTCCGAGCAGATCCCGCTGTCAGACTCTCACTTAGCTGGCAGGGCTGGATGTCACTCGGTGTCAATCTTAGACCCCGAGCAGATCCCGCTTCCAGGCTCTCACTTAGCTAGCAGGGCTGGATGTCACTCAGAGTCAACCCCAGACCCCGAGCAGATCCCGCTGCCAGGCTCTCACCTAGCTGCCAGGGCTGGAAGTCACTTGATGGTGTCAACCCCGGACCCCGAGCAGATTCCGATGCAGGCTCTCACTTAGCTGGCAGGGCTGGATGTCACTCGGTGTCAGCCCCAAACCCCGAGCAGATCCCGCTGCGAGGCTCTTATCTAGCTGACAAAGCTGGAAGTCACTTGATGGTGTCAACCCCGGGCCCCGAGCAGATCCCACTGACAGGCTCTCACTTAGCTAGCAGGACTAGATGTCACTCGGTGTCAACCCCAGACCCCGAGAAGATCCCACTACCAGGCTCTCACTTAGCTGGCAGGGCTGGATGTCACTCGGTGTCAACCTTAGACCCCGAGCAGATCCTGCTGCCAGACTCTCACTTAGCTGGTAGGGCTGGATGTCACTCGGTGTCAACCCCAGACTCCGAGCAGATCCCGCTGCCAGGCTCTCACCTAGCTGACAGGGCTGGAAGTCACTCGATGGTGTCAACCCCGGACCCCGAGCAGATCCGCTGCCAGGCTCTCACTTAGCTGGCAGGGCTGGATGTCACTCCGTGTCAGCCCCAGACCCCGAGTAGATCCCGCTGCTAGGCTCTCATCCAGCAGACAAGGCTGGAAGTCACTCGATGGTGTCAACCACAGACCCCGAGCAAATCCCGCTGCCAGGCTCTCACTTAGCTGGAAGTACTGGATATCACTCGGTGTCAACCTCAGACCCCGAGCAACTCCCGCTGTCAGGCTCTCACTTAGCTAGCATGGCTGGATGTCACTCGATGGTGTTAAGCTTTCACCTAGCTGACAGGGCTGGATGTCGCTCGGTGGGAAATACCTCGTCTCCTCACCAACGGACAGGGCAGGTCTTGATGAACAAAGCGATGTTAGAGGCCGGGGAACCAGACATCCGAGCGGTTGGGGAAGAAGTCGCAAAGTTTACAAGAGGGGCCTAACATAATCGCCCACACCCTGGATAACGGCCAAGGGGGCAAGAACCCAGGTCGCGTCGCAAGAGGATCGGCTCGAAAGAAACCCGGCGGCTCGGGAATGAGTCGAGCCGGCTCGCCTCTCCTAGTGAGCGGGCAAGCGGTACGATGGACCCGGGCTGTGGAGGAGGGTCGCCACTAGCGGGTCGGCTAACTAAGTCCCATATGGTTCCTAAACTCAGTGGGCGTGCGATCTCGCCTACATAACACAGAACGAGCGACTGCGGGCGATAGTATCAGGGTCGGCCACGAATACGAAAAGGAAGAGAACCTACATCGCGCAAACAATCACAAGCAACAGTAACAAACATACACAAGGCAAGCAGAGAATTGTTCAATGGAAAAGTAAGATTACAAAGTCAGGGCGCAGCCCGCGCTTACATTTCGACAAATAAAAATGTATGAAAAATATATACATGATGGACGAGGCACGGGAATGGGGGCGACGCGAGCTCCCAGGCGACAAACCCTAGAGGCGTTGATAAGACTTGTCCCCCAGATCCAGCACCGGAAGGAACAGCACCGGTACCACGTCGCTTGCCGAGAGACCTGCGCCCTCGCTCTTGATGAGGTCGGCTCGCCGCAGCATCTGGATCGTGTACTTTGCGGTGCTGGCGGCGTTCTTCTGCATCAACACCTCCATCTCGTAGTCAGAGTAGTGTTTGAGCCGGCAGCTGCTACTGGCTGGCGGCGGGGCGGCCACGATGGACTCCAGCTCGCGCACGCGCGCCTCCAGCACCTCGTTCTTTTGGCCGAGGGTGGCAATCTCGGATCCCAGACGGCTGGTCGTCGCCGCGTCCTGCAAAGAGGAAGACAGCTAAAAGTAAGCTTGAGAAGTGAACCGTGGTTAGAAGCTGATGCGGGTTGAGAGACATACCGCCCCTCCCAGGTACTGGGCAAGAGTAGCCTCGGCCACGTCGGCCCGCTTCCTCTGAAAGTCTGCCTCCTCCTGAGCGAGCTTGTGGGCCTCCTTCTCGTACGCCATCTTCTTGAGCGAGGTGGCGTTCCTCTCTAGTTGAGTACAGTGCTGGCCGACCATGTGGGCCAGCTCCAGGCCGCGGAGCTGGGCCCGCGCGCTTTCATGCACCAGGACTCCCGTCGCCTCCTCGTCATAGATGGCGGCATCCTCCCGCGAGTAGTGGCCGAACGAGAAGTTGTACGCCTCCCCGCTGATGGTCTCCTGCTCCAACTAGCTCGACAGTAGGGTGGAAATCACCGCCCGATTCGACTCTTTGTCCCATGACAGGAGCGGGACGCCGATCTCGTCCAGGCACTTCTCGCCGAAACCGAAGTTGCGGTGCCCTCTCGGCACCGGCTTCGCGGCGGCCCGTGCCTCTTCCTGCGGCCTAGAGGTGTCAGCCTCCTCGCTGGGGGCGTCGCTGGTCGGATCTGTCACGAGGACGGGATCCCCGGCCGGTTTTATCGTCGGGGCCTTGCCTTTACTTTGGCCGTCGGCGGGCGCCTCACCCGTGGTCTTCGCCTTATTTGGCGGGGGGGAGGCTGTCCGCGGCTCGGCCGCTTCTTGGGGACAGATTCCGGGATCTCGCGCTGTGCGACGTCTGCGGCTTGGGCGCGGGCTATCCCACTGAGAGCGATCCGGGCACTCTCATAAGGGGGTGCAAAGGAATGTCCCGCTCGCCTGCGAGAAGAGAAAGTTAAGACGGGAAGAAGCAGTAAAGTAAAAAAGGAAAAGCGCGAGTAGCTTACCTCCCCGGGCGGGACGACGGCGAAGTTGTCCAGGTTCCGTCATAGGTATGCGACCTCGAAGTTCTTCCCGGTGAAGAACCCGCACAGATCCGCTTCATGGCCCCCCAGGCTAGGGGGCGGTAGCTCGCCTCGCTGAGCTGAACCAGCGAGAAGGAGATGTTGTCGAAGTCCCCCTTGACGAACATAAACTTCTTGAGCCAGTTGTGGCTCTTGTTGACGGTCTCCCGCACCTTGAGGTGAGCACTGAAGAAGTAAGCGGTCCTGTCCTTGTTCGCACGGAAATAGAATAGCTTGCGGAAGACCGCATGGCTGAACTCGACCCGCTCCTCCCGCAAGAAGCAGGCGAACCCGACCATGACCGCCACGGAGTTCGGGATCATCTGTCCTAGGACGAGCCCGAAATACTTCAGAATTTGGCAAACCTCAGGTCATAGAGGGAGCCGGAGGCCCGCTTCGAAGTGCGCCACCGGAATGGCGAGTTCCCCCCGGAGAGGTCGTTTATCTTCTCCCCCTCCTCGGGTCGCCTCGCCGAGAAGCCAGGCGGGACGTGATCGCTGAGGGCATCGAGGTATTCGCTCTCAGAAATGACGGCACGGGGAAAGTCATGCTCAAAAAAGGTCCAAGCACACTTACCCCGCCCGTCCGCATCGCCGCTGCTGCCGCCCATCTAGCTGAAGGTTCGCTAAGCGGGTGAGGAATTCTCCGCAGGAAGTAGGCGAGTCGGGGTCGCAAGGAGCAGGGAAGGAGGAGCTTAAGTGTGATGGATAAGCAAGGGCCGGCAGGGCCTATTTATAGAAAGAAAAGAGGTGGGAAAATCTTCCGCCGACGGGAAAAGTGCGGATAGCAAAAATCAGGCCTGACGGTTCAACTTCCCGGCTCGCAATCGCGCCGCCAGTACCGTCCGGCAGCGGATCATGCCCACTCGCGTCCGCACAAAAGGTGGGCGAGCTGCGGCTCGCACCCGCCCCGAACCCTGGGCGAGCCGGGGAGACTCGCAACCAGCGAGCTCCCGACCCGCTCCCGCCCAGACCAGGTTGGCAGGCTGGGCAAGCGTATCAGACGGCCTCGATCCCGCCTTAAAAAGCAATGGGCGAGCAAGACGACTTCATCCATACCCCCCCCCCCAAGGAATGCCAAACAGCAGTACAATGAAAATAGCATGCATCAGAAATCAGGCCCGCGGACGGGCGAGATAAGTCGCAGATTATTACAGGTATTGAAAGAGTTTCATAGTTGGGAAACCCCCCTAAGCTAGTCAGTTTGGAGTTTGGATGCGGCCTGACCCGGCGATAGACTGCGAGAAGGGGGTAGGTAGATCAGTACTGGATCCATTTCCACCTACCCCGCCCCCGCGTCCCGATCCGGGGCGGCACGCGAGGGTAATGGTAGTCGCGAACCGCCACCAGCTCCTGCTGGGCCAAGCCGACTTGCTCTGTGGTGTGCCTGAGCCGCTCCTCGGCCCGTGTGATCTGCACTCCAGGAGAAGTTACCTCCTCCCCTTCTGCTGGGCGTCGCTCTCCCTCCAAGGCCGCGACCCGCGCCTCTATCGCAGTTTTATCCCGGTCAACCCGGCTACAGAGCTCCTGTAGCAGCATAGTATGTTTCTAAAACAGCCGCGTCACTTGTCTCTTCATCCCCACCGCGTCTGTTGGGTCGCTCAGATACTCAGAAACCCCTTCCACATCAGGGGGAGGTGAATATCCCTCACTCATCTCGGTTTCAGAGGAGATCACGTTGTAGCCTGCAAAGAAGAGATTCAGAGGAGACAGGCGAGAACCAAACAAGTGGCGAGTACGAGCTTACCAGGAGTTGACACGCTCTCCGCACCAGTGGATGGTCGAGAAGAACCCGACCGCCCCTGGAAGGGTTTCCCTTCAAAAGCTGCGAGGAATTTCCCTAGCCCGGGAGGAATCGGCGACCGAGAGGTATTCGGGGGGGGGGGGGGGACTCCCCAAGCCCGAGGGGCTGGCGACCCGCTCAGTTGACAGCGGGAGGGAACGATCCTCCTCCCCACCACCTTCCTCTTCCTGCGATGGCACCTGCGAGGGAAAAAGTCAGAAATGAAGCGACAAGCCAGGAGGGAAGTGCGCATACCTCTGACATAACCTCGGTGCCGGCTGCCGAGCTGGAGCCCAGGACGTCATTTGCCGAAGATCGCATGACGATCTTTCCTTTTACCGGCCTAAAGAAAGGGCCGGAAGACCCACACGCTAACCACGGTGCGGCCTCAAGGGCCCCGCCCTGGTCTCTTGGCTCGTGGCTGCCAGTCGGGCTCGCATTTTCTCACTAACAGGCATTGTGCGGCTACAGTTCACTCAAAAAGGCAAAAGAAGGTAGGGATTCACCCAAGGGATCGATGGTGTATTTATAGCCAGGGAGTGGGGCCCACCAGAAGATTCCATGACAGCTCAACACAGCACTCACCGAACACGCGGGTTGGATGATTCTTTCCGAGCTTGGTCAAGCTCAAAAAGAGTGGGGATTGTGTACAACCCCGTGTTCGCCGAGTGTGTCCGCCAAGCCAGGCGAGCGGACCAAGGCGCCCGGCCCGCACCAGAACAATATGCTGGGAGACAGCAGGTGGCCAGCTCGCCCCCGCCCAAGCCAGGCGGGCGAGCCGCGCGAGCCGGCCCCTTCCCCCTAGCTCGCTAGCCGTTCATCGAGCGGAGTTCGAAGTTGAGCCTGACGAGTCCAGACTGACAAGCCTCCCTCCGGGGCTCCCATGGTTACAGTTCTATGCCTGGCCGCCAACCCGCTCTCCTACGGGCGACCTGGCTGTCAGCCCGCCTCGGCACGGGCATTGGCGGGTCGCGGTGGACTGGCTCGCTTGCGCAAGAGGAAAAAAGGCGAGCTGCGGGAGCCAGGTCGCACCCGCCCCATGCAAGAAGGGAGTAGTGGCGAGCTGACCTCCATATCCCTGGGGCAGGCCCAGTGGGGCCCAGAGGTGAAATTACCTGAATGCCCTTCCCATGGGTGTGAATAGCCTGTAAGAACAGCGAAGTTACGTTGTTGGCAGACCAAGTTGGGTTGCACATAGCTGTTCAAAACAACGGAGTTTGGCTATTTGCAGGCCGTTTTCGGAATTCTATAAATAAGACTCAAGGGGTATCTCAGAAAGGATGCTTCTTATGCCCCCTTGTTCCATCTCTCAAGCGCTTTCCGAGGATACCTTAGCTCGGCCTTTGGCTAAGGAGGGGAAGCGCTCTAAGATCTTCTGGGCGTGTGGTAGGTCCTCCCGCCGAGCCCTTGGGTCAGTTCTTTACTTCCCTTGTTGTTTTGCTTGCAGGAGAGAAGTAGGTCCGCAATCACCTCTTACCCAAGGGTGAACTCCACAAGAGACCGAGATTTCGGTTTCAACAATGAACTCCACTATTTTTGTGGAGATCATGAAGGAGTGGGCTATATGCACAGCAATTTTTTCATAAAAGGGGTTTATCCCCATCAATATCAAATACAAATTTCCAACTATTGGTAGCTTAGTTGACCATGTTGCTTCTTCAAAACCTTGACACTCAAAGATAATGCAGATTTCGAATCTACAATTCTAACTAGGGGTGCAAGTTGAGTTGAGCTGGTTCATAAGCTCGATGAGTCAGCTTGAAAAAAAATTGACTTGAGCTCGAGCCAATTGAGCTTGAGCTCAAGCACGCCTGCCCCTGTTCATGAGCTCGCAAATGGGCTCTTGAGCTTTTATTTTGGTCACACACACACACACACACACACACACACACACACACACACACACACACACACACACACACACACACACACACACACACACACACACACACACACACACACACACACACACACACACACACACACACACACACACACACACACACACCACACACACACACACACACACACACACACACACACACACACACACACACACACGTGCATCTTCGCACAGGCTACGCTCGTGCTCGATGCTCTCGGGCGGCCTTCAGCGGCAATAGGCGGGCTTCGCCCGCTTGCGCACGGACTTCGCCCGTGCTTTATGCTTCAGGTGGTCTTCGACCGCATAGAAGCGGGCTTCGCCCGCTTCCACGCAATCCACCGTCTCGGCGCCGCACCCGCCACTCGCGCCCCCCCCCCCCCCCCAAACGAAATTATTCTGATTTGGACTCCGGGGGCAGCGAGTGGCAAGTGCGACGCCGAGATGGTGGATTGCGTGAAAGTGGGCGAAGCCCGCTTCTATGCGGCCGAAGACCACCCGAAGCATAAAGCAAGGGCGAAGCCCGTGTGCAGGCGGGCGAAGCACGCCTGATGCTTCCGAAGGCCGCCCGAGAGCATCGAGCACGAGCGTAGCCCGTACGAAGTTGCTCGTGTGTGTGTGTGAAAATCAGTTTTAACATTAGGTTAAAGTTAATTTTAAGATTATAAAGGTTTTTTTACTGTTCAATTCGCTTTTATATAAAAACAATTGTGAGCAACTTGACTCGAGTTCGCGAGCTCGTAAGCTCAAGCTCGAGATCAATATATTGGTCTCGAGCTCGAAATATTAGCTCGAGCTCGAAATGTTAGCTTGAGCTATGGAATTTTGTCAACCTCATCTCGAGCTTCATTCGTTTGCAAAATGAATATTATTATAGTTAGGGTTAAATGTTGCGACTTCTTCAGTGGGTTTGCATAGTTACGCATTGCACCCTTCTATCTTTCTAAATTACATTTAGTTGTAATAACTAAACGCAGTATAAAACAGGGAAAACGATATTAAATTCTCAATGAAAATTAAATTTTTAATTTTCATTTGCTTTTAATATTTTTTGTTTTTGCTATTATTATAATTTTTTCTATTTTTTAAATACATGATAATATTTAAGGAATTTTATTGTTTAACTTAATTGTATGATTGATTAAGAGGATTTGGGTATACTTATGTCTAGCCGGCTGACTTATATAAATATGTAACATGTTAATTTGATAAAATATGTAACATTTTTTATAAAATGTTGGTTGGTGTGGGTTGGACATTTGTGTAACCAAAAAAAAAGGGTCTTCACATATCTCTCCTCTAAGTTTTCCAAATTTACAAAAAAACCTTGGGGATTGCTCGAGGCTCTAGTAAACCGGACTAAATTGAACCACTTTAGCCCGGGAGCGGTCGAGCGCTCAAACAGTCACGGTAAGCAGAGAAGCTGAAAAAAGAAAATTTTAACGCGGACCCGTCAACTGGGTATAAAACTACGTGGTCGGATCTGTGTCGGCCAAACCTCCACTATTTGTTTGTTGTTGTACAAACCTTTCTTGAAGAACTCGAGGACGACAGGACGTCTCTCGTTACAATTGTGGAGAGAGGAGTGGGAAGGACTCGAAAGGTGACAGGTCACCACTCTCAGAGCTAAGTGTTTATTCGTGATGTACAACCCCGTAGCCGGGCGAGTGTGACCCTCCCCAAATATCAGCCTAGGGGCGTGTTGTGGGCGACGAGTTTGTGCGATCCCGTTTAAGGACGTGCGGGTCCTCGTGCGTGTGTGCGGAGGTTTCATGCGCATATGTGTAGAATTTATATATATATGTATGTTATATATATATATATATATATATATATATATATATATATATATATATATATATATATATATATATATATGATATTATATAATATATATATAGATTATATAGATGTTATAAGATAAATAAGAGAAAGAAGGGGATAAGAGCACAAAATGGATTTTTTTTTAATTAATGTTACATATAATGAGATCCTTACAAAAGCATTGTCATCTAGGATTATCTCTTTGTCAAATACATCTTACCAACCAATATATATTTTTTAAAAAGTTCAGTCCGCAAAATATTAAAATACAATAACATTGAGATATCCAAAAAAAATTGTCAAATACATCTAAGATATTTGTGATCTTCATTTTCCCTTGATTGTATTGCATTCCAAAAAATCTTAAAGAAACAATAATTAGTACACATGAATAATAATAACTTTAAGAAAATTATTACTACTAACACTGTCTGTACCTTCTTTTTAGATCAAGATGATCACCCAAAGTTTTCAAATTTTTCTTCAAAAGATCATCATGCCCCCAAAATAGTACTATGAAAGAAAAAAAAATCGTGATTACATATGATAAAAAAGTGTAATAAACATTGAATAATATTTTTTAAATATGCATATCTTATGATTAAAGAAGTCATGTGATATATGATATATTCCATTCATCCGCTTGTTGTTCATGATATCTCGTCCATACGGGAAATATTTGTGACATTATACAATCTCTCTCATCCGCAACATAATGAAGTGATTGTCATTTATATATCCCATATGAACAATCTTTCGAGTAGTCGTAGGAGCTGAATACAGAGGAAGAAATGTGAATGACTGATGAGTTGAATAGTACACCAACTGAATGTTATAGCACGACGCTACTAATAACCTCATATCGGGCATTGTCATCCACTTTTCAAGTGGGGCTAGAACCACACAACATTCAAGAGACTTCAGTAATTCCATGGTCCTCGAGACTCTGTATATCTCATTATATAACACTTCTTTGTTATGTACTTCACTTACTAAATCACGATGGACTTGCATCCAATTATTGCTCATGCCTAATGCCATACTAATAACCCTAAAGCCGCAATGACCATCTCCCATAACATCGATGGCATCGACAATATGTTCGCGTATATGCACCGGCATTTGTGTACGAACCTTCTCCAAAAATCCACTTCTTCTAATCGGAATTTTTTTTGCTACCTTGATCATCTTTGTCTTGAGTTGTTGTTGCTCATAGAGTAGAACATGCTCAAAATGACAAGGTTCTCTTTTTGTGGATTTGAATTCATCAATAAACTTTTTTGTACTTCCCTTCGGTCGACCTTTAGTTTTAGTTGGTTTTTTAGGCTCCATAGTTTGACTAGCCTCCGGATTGACAATCTCACGCAACTTTCTTTTAATCTCTCTTCTTTGTAGATCACGTATGTGGCTATCCTTTTTTAGTATTTCCTCGACATCATTTTCAATATCGTTTGCATCATTTGGCTCTACCTTGATGTTGTTTTCGGGTTGTGTATCAAGCAAAGTTAATTGCTTCCATTGTTTGTTCACCATCCATAACGGCAAAGGATTACTGTGCTTAACATATGACTCCAACTCATGTGCACAAGATAGACTCATCGTATATCTACTGGTATGTGCACACTGGCCCGCCTCCAAACCACGTTTTTAACTGAATCAACTTCCTTCTTAATTATTTCTAATGCTGCGATAGAAACACTGCCAATAAGATTAGAATAAAGAGAACCCTTGAAACCCGTGCCAACATGAATCTTACTTTGACCAAACAGTCTTTTAATTTCTGTATGTTGCAAGTTGATCATCTGATCAAAAGTTGTTCATACCGTTGTTAGATTACTAACTGATACTTCAAGAAACTTTTTAAGTTGGCTATGTCCGCCCACTACACGGTTTGTCGATGTGTTCCCCAAATGCATAATCTATTGACCCAACATGAAACAAACAATTTCTTGTAAGGCTCTATCCAGGTTGTTGTGACATAAGAAAGCACGTTGGGATATTTTGTTCCATATTCATTTAACATTTGGCTATACCGGAAGTGAAATTCATTTTCACACAGTGAATTTACTAGTTGTTGCCACACAGCCAAATACTTCCCGCATTCTTTACCTTGTGTGAAATACTTTTTACAATGTGCCAAAATATTCTGGTTTATATGAACCTGACATAAAATATTGGTAGCTTGCGGGAACACAAATTTGATAGCATTCATCAAGGCAATTTCTCGATCCGTAACAAATAGATTAGACATGATATTTTCATCAAACATAAACTTGAAACATTGTAATGCCCAAATATAACTAGCTTCTGTCTCGTTGGGCATGAATGTAAATGAGAAGAAAAATGTTTGATTGGTGGATGTCACACCTACTATGCAGAGTAAAGGCAAACGGTACCAGTTAGTCTTGTAGGTGCAATCTATCAAGAATACATTTGAAAACATATTGCTCAGACGCACTGAAGTTGGATGGGCAAAGAAAATACTCTCCAAACAATTAGTAGTTGCATGCACTTGATGAAAACTGATATACCTCTTTCACTAATGCATTTAAACAAATATTGAATTGCAGTTCCACCCTCTAATTGATTGCGATACAACTTGGCCTTCTCATTATATATAGTTCTGATGGTCGTTGTATTTTCCGGATTTCTTTTCTTTAACGACGACAATATTTTGCGTGGCTTAACTCCATCATTAAACATATCAGACACGATTTTCTGCTCATTCTCATCAAGCCTACCATCGTATGGATGCGCTTACATCCACAACGTTTAGAACTTGATTTTCTGATATTTTTCTTTATATAACCTTTCTTATTTTGACTATCACGAGAAGATCCGGCTCTGTCACAACCTAGAAATACCATAGGTTTTGCTCTTGCAATGAGATTATCTGCCCTCAAAATAATGATAACAAACCCCAAATTCTTTGCAATACTTTGGGCACATCCAACTAATTCTTCCTTACTTGAAAAAGTCATATTTGTACGAAATGAATATCAACATCAACCGAGTTATCCTTAGGTCATTCAACGTTTGCCAATAACTTAACATCGTCTGAATTCATTTCAATCTAACATATATAAACAAATATTTATAAACATGCATTCGGAGCAAAAATTAAAACTCATATCAATAACTCAAACCTATGGTCTTATAGAGAAAAAAATTGAAAACTCACATTGGGGATCCACCAAAGAGATTATGATATCAATAACAAAAATCTAAAAGCTATATAAAAAATGTTTTACAAAGATAAACCTTCATTATTAGAGAGAAAAAATTGAGAGAAGATGAGAGAGTACTAACCAAAGGGCGGTAATATAGATGTCGCCGCCGTTAGAGAAAACACCGGCCGGAGCGGAGAAATCAATGGCGGCGGAAGGAATGACAGCGGCTGCATGAAGGATTTTCAAAAAAAATATCCAATTTAATAAATGCATCATGTACAAATATTATTCCCAACTCCATAACAGTTACGTCTAATTCTCTATAATCATGGTTTAAAAGATTTTGCTTAAACAACATCTTTGTTATTCTACTAACTGACCCTAATATACAAAACATGGTGACAACCTCATGCCTAGCACTAAATCTGATCTAGACAATCTTAGGATTTACGGTTCCAGTACAGATCTACATGCAAAATAGATGCAACTAAACTAGTAGACAAATTAATTAAGATTAATTCTTAAACAAAACATTGTTTAGCAGATATAAAAATGTTATACCACTAAAAAATGTGGTAGTGACTGGAGGAAGCCAGCAAAAACCTGATCAAAATTCATTTTTTATGCCCCCAAAATGTTTATAATGACATTTTGACATGATCCCACAGAAAAAATTGTCATTTTTTTATGCGTGAAGGAGGAAGAAGTGGAGTATGACATGATCCCACGAAAAACTCACCGGAGCGGGAATGGGGAGGTCGTCGGCGAAAGAGCAGGCCGGCGGTGGAGGAAGCCGGGCGAGCACGCACGCTGGCCGGCGGAAGGGGCAAACGGGCGGACGCGATCTTCTTGGTTTTTCACGCGAGCCGGCTTTTCACGGGAGGTCGCAGGCGAAAGAGCAGGCCGGCGATGGTGGTCGGCGGTGGAGGAAGCCGGGGGCGAGGCACGCTGGCCGGCGGAAGGGGCGAACGGGCGGCGATCTTCTCCCTTTCACGCGAGGCGACTTTTCACGGGAGGGGAAAGAAAGGAGTGGGGGTACAATTAGAGTTTTTTATTTGGGAAGGGTTATTTAAATATTGATCCTTTTTGGGGTACAAATAGCCAAATATGGCCTGCGAATATCAATTCCCATAAAAAAGGGGGATTTTCATTGGACAAGGGGTTAGGCTTTCAGCGAGCAAGGCACCCCGACGCCACCCCGGCCCTTCTCTCCCGTCGGCCTGAAGCAGGGCACAGCCGCCCCCTCCCTCTCTCTCTCTCTCTCTCGTCGGCTGGAGTGAAAGAAGACAGCCGCCCCCTCCCTCTCTCTCTCTCTCTCTCGGCGGCTGGAGCGAAAGAAGACAGCCGCCCCCTCCCTCTCCCTCTCTCTCGTCGGCTGGAGCAAAGAAGACAGCCGCCCCCTCCTCTCTCTCTCTCTCTCTGCCCGAGCCCGTCTCTCTCTTGTCCCGCCGGCCTGCAGTAGAGCCCGACACCGCCTCCCTTCTTTCCTCTCGTCGCCTCCTAGAGCAGAGGTCGGCCATTGGAGCCGGGATCGGCCTCGTACAGCAGAGGCCGGCCACTTGGAGCCAGAATCGGCCTCGTACAGCATAGCTCCGCCGTCCGGATCTCGAATCGGCCACCGTTAGCGAGATCGGGATTTTCTCTCCCACCGCCGGCAGGAGGCTCGGCCCAGATTCGTCCTCCCGACACCGCCGTCAAAACACGCGTCAAGGGTAACGATGTTTCTACTTGGGCAGGTGAAGCCCTCATTTTCCATATTGGCATGGACGCCCCTCTCCACCAACGGGTGGGGGGAAGGGAGCTTTCCGGCGGGTTGACGTGTACGTCCCCGCAGTTAATTGCATTAGTACCCGGAAGCGTGAGTACGAGTTTAGGTATGCTGTGTGAAGCCCATCCGGACGTGTGAGCTGGATTGGTGATGTTCTGGGGTTCTCGGAGAAGACTCCGAGGAAGTTATTTATTAGCCGCTTGCAGGGAATGCGCACCATAGCCCCAAAAAAGGGGGTGTGCGCAATATGTTTGGTCCGCTTATGTTGGCCGACCGATGACTAGTTGGCCGCCGCTCGTCGAGACGTTGGCGTATAGGTGTTGCAGTACCAGGCGGGGAGTAGCGGACTTAAGCCCAAGCTCGTGACGGCCCTCAAAGACTTTTTTGTTTATATTGCCGGCCTGCGTGCTGAGTATGGAATTCATATTCCTGTAATATTTTTTAATATATGTGATGCTCTATGAATATGTAGTTTACTCCTGTCTTGGGCGAGTGATGTGTTCGTGAACCGCTCCCCCCGTGGGGGCCCCGAGGTATAGATGTCGGGAAGCCCCTGATGGTCTGTTGTCATCCTTTCAGAATAGCGGAGTTCCGCTGTTAGCGGCCCAATTGGGGCTGCGTAGAGCAGGGTTGTTGGGGTTTTGCGTCAATAGTATGGCGGGCGGGGAACATTTTACATAGACCCGAGGTGGCACCTCTAGTTAAGGAGTGGATCTTGAGATCCTTCTCAGATGTTCCGGTCGGCCAAGAGAGCCCTCCGAAGGTGCCTTAGCTCAGCCCTTGATATCGTGAAACAACAAAAAGGGGGATTTTATGGTCGCACTTGAGTTGTGGGCAGCGATGCACTGGTCGCACTTTGGAATTCCTTGTTGATACTCGGAAGTGGGGACGACTTGCTACGCTCGTCCTGGTGACTCGGGCTTGTCCTATCACACTTGGATGAGCCTGAAATGGCTGACTAATCGCTGTCCGACGAGCATGCTGCTGAGTCAAGGGTGCTGCGAATGTTGAGCATTCTGCACGTTGGACTGCAGTTGAGCGGTCCTCGACAGGATCTGAAGTTGCTTTTGTAAACTGCTAGCAGTGCGGGGCACACGAACTTTGGGCACACATGCGGGCTTGGTCTGCTGACACTGAGGAGACTTGGTGATCCCAGCGGAGCGTGCAGAGACGCGCTTGGAACGATCTGGACGACGGAGTGCGCGGAGGCGCTCTTGGACGGTCTTGACGGCAGGGCGCGTGAAAGCGTGCGTGGACGGTCTTGACAGCGAAGTGCGGGGAGGCGCGCTTGGATGGTCTTGATGGCGGGGCATGCAGAGCCACGCTTGGACGGTTATGACGACGGAGCGCGCGGAGGCGCGCTTGGACGATCTTGACGGCGGGGCGCGCGAAGGCGCGCCGGGACGGTATTGACGGCGGGGCGCATAGAGGCGCGTTTGGACGGTCTTGACAGCTGTGCGAGCGGAGGCGCTCTTGGACGATCTTGACGGGGGGGAGTGCGGAGGCGCGCTTGGACGATCTTGGCGCGGGGCGCGTGAAGACGCGCTTGGATGGTATTGACGGAGGGGCGGGCGAAGGCGTGCTTTGCTGGTCTTGACGCGTTTGGACGGTCTTGATGGCGGGGTGCGCGGAGGGGGTGTGCACACAAGCGGACATAGAGAGAGAAAGGGATGATCAAAGAAAAAATGAGAGGGAGTAAGGGTCTATTTATAGATTTTAGGAGGGGCAACACGGTAATTTTCCCCCATAATCATCGGCCACGTGGATCGCGAATTTTATGGAAATGACGAGATCGCCCCCGACTTGAAAATAACCGCCCTTGCTTGAAAATAAACGCCTTTGCTGGAAAATAAATGCTCCTCCCGCGATGGGAGGATTGGTCGGCGAAGCCGGCGTCCGGAGAGAGCCGGAGACCGAGGTCAGACGACCAATTTGACTGCCCGACATAGGCGAAGAGGAGCCCCCCCTGACCTGGGGCGGTGGCGGCAAACGGGCAGACGAATGGCTGCCCATTGTTGGCCACAAGGAGGCCGCCCCTAGAAGGGGCGGCGGCAGCGAACGGGAGGCCAAATGGCCACCCGTTTCTGGCCACAGGGAGGCCGCCCCCGGAATGGCCGGTGACAGCGAATGAGTAACCAAATGGCCGCCCGTTTTTGGCCACAGGGAGGCCTCCCCTAGAAGGGGCAGCAGTGGTGAACGGGCGGCCATTTTGGCCACAGGGAGGCCACCACTGGAAGGGGCGACAGCAATGAACGGGTGGCCAAATGGCCGCCCATTTCTGGCCACAGGGTGGGCACTCCTAACCAAGGCGGCGGCCAAAACGGGCGGCCAGAGGGCTTCCTGTTTGTAGCAACAGGGCGGCCGACCAAGGGGAGGGTGGCTGAGTTGCCACCCGCCTCTTGCGAGGAGCGGGCCGCCCCCTTCGGGGGTAGCGGCGCCTTGGGACCGTGCGGTGGCTTTGGGGGCGCCGGCCGGCGAATGGCCGGTCGCTTACCACGGAAGCAAGGAGGTTCAGTGTGGTGACGGCGGCAGTTACGCTTCGGGCGGTTACGCTGTTAGTGGGCTCTATGGGTTTGGTCGAACCGGCTCGGGGAACCCCATCATTTGCCCCCCAAGTACCCGCAGCTCAGAGCCGAAGAGAATGGAGGGCGGAGACTTTTCCCTAAGTTGTTTGTGTGATCATTTGTGGTGATCATGGTGGAGTTGATTAGCACGATAGAGGTGCAAAAGGTGAACCATCCATTGAGTGAAATGCTCACTCGTGATGGTGCGTGTTTATGTTTGGATGCTTCAGGGGTGAGATGTGCACGGGGCGCCCCGTGCGCTGGAAGCGGTGTTTGTGAGGTGTGCATTATTAGTGCAGTGTGCACGAAGTGCGTGTTGCGCTTATGGCGCTCAACGTGCGCAGTGCAAGGCATAATGCGTGTGAAGCGCACGCTAGGCGCAATGTGTGCAGGGCGTTATGCGTGCTTGATCACGAAGTTTGCATAACGTGTGTGCATAGAAGGGCGCGATGTGCGCAATGTGTGTTGGGTGCAATGTGCACTGTGTGTGCAAGGTGTAATGTGCGCGATGTGCACACGAGGCGCCATGTGCATGACGAGCGTGCAGGGCACAACGTGTGTTGCGCGTATAGTGTGTAATGTGCACGAAATTATATGGGATACTTGCAAGATTGAAGGTGAAGGTACACATGATGGTGCAGATGCATTGTTGCGTCGTAGCTCTAGCGATGTCGCGACCTACTGTGCAGAGAAGGGCAGACCTTCGATCATCGGCAGTGGGATGCCACAGGGACATGGTTCCGGAGAGGCTATGAAGGGCAGACCTTCGAACTGGTGGCGAGCGTGAGGGGGGCAGGCCCTGACGAAACCACGACCTACTGCGGAAAGAAGGGCAGACCTTCCATCGTCGGTAGTGGGAGGCCGCAGGGACGTGGTGTAACGCCCCAAATCTCAGTGGTGACTGGGCTGAGAAGAGTGGGCAACACGGCCTGGGACACGAGCGTGTCCCAAAGCCGTGTCCTACTCTGTGTGAGGTACACGGCCGGGGACACGGGTGTGTCTATGGCCTTGTCCTGCACTCGAGTGCTGGCAGGGTGTTCTCGAGTGAGCTCGACGAAATGCGGTCCACGATCCTCGAGTGGTATAAAGGGCTTGTGACACGGGCGTGCCCAGGGCCGTGTCCTGCTATGCGCTCGACGAGTTCTCGAGTGAGTTCGACAAAATGCACTCGACGATCCTCGAGTGAGGCACACGGCCTGTGACACGGGCGTGTCAAGGGCTGTGTCCTTCTCTGTGCTTGGGCAAACTGACGAACACGGGCATGTCTGAAGTCGTGTCTGGCACACGGCCTGTAACACGGGCGTGTCACACGGCTGTGTCCTGGTCTGGTTAAGTCGGTTTATTTGTCATTTAAGGTACACGGCCTGTGACACGGGCGTGCCACAGGCCGTGTTCAGCCTGGGAAAGCAGGGCTTTTTACGGCCATTCATTCCTTTCAGTTAGGATCTGTTGGGTACATTGGAAAATGTGTATCAGATTTGAAGAATCCTCACCCTGCTCAATGATATGCATCAAGGTTATTTTATGTGTTTTGAGTTTATATGTGCAGGTTAAGTAAATGCAGGAATGCAGGAAAATTTTTAAGTCCATGTGTCGACACCTAGAGAAGTAGTGTCGACACCTATGAAGGATTGTGTCGACACTGGATAAAAGCTGAGTCGACACTTGGAGTAGATTGTGTCGACACTTGGAAAGGCTGTGTCGACACCAGAAGCATTTGTGTCGACATGCAGAGGCAGTGTCGACACCCAGTGAAGTATTGTCGACATCAACTGTGTCGACACCAAGAGGCAGTGTCGACACACAGAAATAGCTAGTCGACATCAACTGTGTCGACACACAGGACTTGTGTCGACACACAGCAGAGTCTCAACAAAGTTAAAGAAAAGAAGTATTTGTGTCGACACACTGAGGCAGTGTCGACACATAGAAGATCTTGTCGACAACAAATGTGTCGACACACAGGACTTGTGTCGACACATGACAGAATTTCAACAAAGTAAATTTGTATGAAGAAAAGAAGTGACTGCGTCGACACCACAAAGGCATGTGTCGACACATTCAACAGAAGGCTGTGTCAAGAAATAGTATCAACAACAGAAGAGATGTGTCGACACCACCAAGGCTTATGTCGACACTTAGTTCACTTGTGTCGACACTTAGTCTACTTGTGTCGACACATAATGAAGATCAGACTCGACACTTTCAGACAGAGACAGTATTTCAAGAAGTGACTGGATGACTTGACAGCTGCCATTTCTAACCGGTCTACTGCAACTGTCAAAGCTGTCAGAAGTTTGTTAGAAACCGGATCAGCCGGTTACCATGGAGGAATACTATATAAAGCCTTGCTCCTTCAACAGAGGTGGTGATCATTACAATTAAGATTGAAGATCTACACAGATATTTAATAACACAAAAAGAAGAATACCTTCGACAAAAGATCTAAGAATTTGGAGAGAGTGCTCCATCTAAGAAGTGCAGTTGCTGAACCAGGCTGCCAAGAAAGATTCAGGTTGAGATCTAAATCTCAAGTCAGAAGCTGATTGATGATCAACTTCTCAAGAGTTCAACTATACTGAGTTCAAATTCAAGAAGGTTTGAAAAAAGCTAAGAGAGGTTGTGCTCTGCCATCAGGTTCTTCCAAGAACTGATCAAGAATCCATCCACCCCTTCTCTCTCAACCTGGGTGGTAGTAAAACACTTTGTAAACTCTATTTTCTGTAGGATCTATTCTAGATCTGATCTGTAAGCCTATTTTATAAGTGCTGAGTGTAGGAGAATATATTCTCTGAGTGGTAGGCCTTGTTGAAGGCTGAGGTAGGGCTGTGAGCCTGAGTTATAGGAGATTGATATCTCTGAGTTGTAGGACTTGTGTAGGATGAGGTAGGGCAGATTACCTGAGTTGTAGGAGCTTTGTTTGGGGTTCAGAGTTGTAAGATCTGAGGATCTGAGGGGAAGTGAAGAAATTAAGCCGAATCTAGTACACTGCTAGATAGGCGAAGGGGAAAGTGGATGTACCCAGACCTTCGGGTACCACTATAAACACTGTGTGCACTCTGTGATTGAATGTTTCTGTGATTGCTGTGTTGTGTAGTTGTAGAATTTGCAAATTCTGGTTAAACAACTGAATTGATTTGCTGCCTTAAAAGAAAAACAGGAATTACACCTATTCACCCCCTCCCCTCTAGGTGGTTAAGCACTAATTCTTTCAAGTGGCATCAGAGGGAGGTTACTCAAAGAAGAACTTAACAGTCTGAGTGAGATCCATAAGGCAGATACAAGAATCAAGAAAATGGGTTCAGGGGAAAATCATAAGGAACTAGGATCTATGAAATTACCCATATGCAGAAAGGAGATATTTAGCATCTGGAAAGAAAGGGTCAGATTGTTTATGGAGGCTTCTGATCCAAGGATCTATATTACAGTCAAGGAAGGTCTTTATATTCCATTGAAGATTTCAATTCTGGATGCAAACCAAAGAATTCCCAAGGATTTCTCAAAAATGACTAAGGATGAAATCATCCTAGCAACTATGGATAAGAGAGCCCAGAATATCATAGTTAGTGTCATAGATGATGCAACCTTTCAAAAATTGATTCATTACAAGACCTCCAAAAAATGTGTGATACTTTAATAGTCTACATGGAGGGTTCTGAAGAAGTAAGACAAGATAGAAAATCTATGCTAAACCAAAAATATGAAAGTTTCAGACAAGGACAGTCTGACAGTATAACTGAGTGATATAAAAAGTTCTATATGATTGTAAATGAGCTGATGTCCTATGGTAGAATATTCAGTTCATATGAACTGAATGATAAATTCCTAAGATCCTTGACAAAGGATTGAGACACTAAGATTTGTGTCATTAGGGAAGTGGCCAAACTTGCAGATATCTCTCCACCAACCTTGTTTGGAAAACTGCTATCATATGAGATGCAGCTAATGGCAAGGAAAGAGGAAGAGAAAAGTGCAAAAGGTGAGCATAGAGAAAAGTCTGTGGCCTTCAAGGTTGAAGCCACTAAGAAAAATTGGAGGATGTCTCCACCACCTCCTAAGATTGTTGCTGAAACTGCTTCAGATAATTCAGACAACCAGAATTCAGACAGCAGTGTCTCAGATGAAGATTTTGCAGCATTTACAAGACAGTTTCAGAGATTCCTAAAGAAGAACCAGTGGAAGTGTAAGCATTCCACATTTCAGCCTAAGGATGAGTATTATCAAAAGAGGAAGTCATCGAGGAAGGATAGGAGCAGGTCTAAGCCAAGCAAATCTACAACATCCAAGATAGTTTGTTACTATTGTAATAGGCCTGGACATGTTGTGGCTGAGTGTCCAGATAAAAGAAAAGAGACTGCAGATAAGAAGAAGAGTCAACACCAGAGCAAGAAGGAGAAGTTCTTTGTTGCTAAGAAGGAGAAGAGCTTGACAGATCAATCTACTTCAGAGTCAGAATCTGAAGCTGAGGCCTACATTGGTCTATATGCAGCAGATAAAGAAGAAGAGTTTCTCCATGTGCTGAACTTTATATATGAACAAGAAGACCATCAGTGCAAGGGACTGATGGCTGTGTCAGAAGAAGACAAGTGCCAGGATCTACCTGGTCCTAGTAAGGTGAGTCCAAGTTGTCATGCCCCAATATGGTATTTGGACAGTGGATGTTCAAGGCACATGACTGGAACAAGGGGGTTGCTGAAGGACTACACACCTATCATGGATGACCCTAAAGTAACCTTTGGTGGTTCAGAAAAAGGAATCATCAAAGGATTTGGTAACATTTCTAATAACCAGATTACTATCTCTCAAGTGGCCTATATGAAGGGTTTGAAACACAACCTTATAAGCATAAGTCAGTTGAGTGATTTAGGATATGACATTTCATTTATTAAAAATGGATGTCATATCAAAAGGTCAAGTGATCAAAAGGTCATATTGACAGGATATAGAAAGAGAAATGTATACTGTCTTAACTTCGCGTGTGAGAATAATGTTTCTCCTATTTGTCTTGTAGCTGATGAGAGAGCCTCTCATTGTGTTAAATGACACAAGAGGCTGGCTCATCTTAACTACAAGACTATTGGTCAACTCTTTAACAAAGAGTTAGTGAGGAATGGTCCTCAAGTTAAGTGTATAAAGGATGGGATATGCTCAGCTTGTCAAAAAGGCAAGCAGACCAAATCCTCCTTTCATAGCCTTGAAAACAAGGATTCAGTGAGGTGTCTATACCTCTTGCATATGGATCTATTTGGTCTTATGCCAGTTCATAATCTAGGTAGGAAGGTCTACACTTTTGTGGTGGTAGATGACTATTCTAGATATTCCTGGGTGTTCTTTTTTAAGAAAAAAATCTGAAACCCCAAGTGTCTTATATAGTTTTGTTAAACAAATTCAGAATGAGTTGGACAGTACAGTGGTCAAAATCAGAAGTGACCATGGCACTGAATTTCAGTCTGAAAGTATGACAAGACTGTGTGAAGAATTTGAGATTTTTCAAGAATTTTCCTCACCTAGAACACCACAACAAAATGGTATTGCTGAAAGGAATAATAGAACACTGATTGAGGATGGTAGAACTCTATTGAGTGACACTTCTCTCCCAGAATATTTTTGGGCTGAGGCAGTAAACACTACATGCCATGTGATCAATAGAGATACTATCACCAAGTGTCACAAAAAGACTCCCTATGAGATTGTGAAGGGCAAAAAACCAAACTTATCATATTTTAGGATCTTTGCTTGCAAGTGCTATATACTTAACAATGGCAAGTCTATCTAAACAAGTTTGCTGCCAAATCCCAAGATGGGAAATTTGTTGGGTACAACAACAATAGTAAGGCTTATAGAGTCTACAACTTGATTACTCAAGTTGTAGAAAAGTCTGTACATGTAGTATTTGATGAAACAAGACTGATTAACTGTGAGTTGCCAAGTAGTGCTTGCAGTTCTACAGGTATAAATAAGAGAATGGACAAGCTTACCATTACAAAAGATTCTACTGCAAATCAGGAAGTGGAAAATGGTGGCTGCTGTTCAGGGGGAGTACAAGACTCTCCAGATACTGAAGAAAACCAAGAGGTGCAGCTTAATGAAGAGGCTGGAGGTGTTCAACCTGAAGATAGACTACCTCCGGCTATTAAAGGATCATCCAGCAAATCAGATAATTGGTGATCCAAGACAAGGATTGCAAACAAGAAGCAGGAATCTGAGCACAGTTCTTTGCTCCAGCTTCCTATCTCAAGTGGAACCAAAAAAATTTGAAGAAGCTGTTCTAGACCCACATGGATTGATGTCATGCAATAGGAGCTGAATCAGTTCAGAAGATACAAGGTATGGAAGTTGGTTCCTAAACCAAAAGACCACAACATCATTGGAACAAAGTGGATCTTTAGAAACAAATTGTATGAGAATGGGATCATTGTGAAGAATAAAGCAAGACTTGTTGCAAAAAGATATAGGCAGGAAGAAGGTATTGACTTTGATCAAACTTTTGCCCCAGTAGCAAGACTGAAAGCAATTAGGATGTTCCTTGCTTATGCAACATATCAAGGCTTTAAGGTATTTCAAATGGATGTAAAGTCAGCATTTCTAAATGGAAATCTAAAGGAAGAAGTCTATGTAGAGCAGCCCTCAGGTTTGTTGATCCTCTCAACCCTGATTATGTTTATAGACTTAGGAAAGCATTGTATGGGTTGAAACAAGCCCCAAGGGCTTGGTATGAAACCCTGTCTAGTTTCCTCACTGAGAACAATTTCTCAAGGGGAAAAATAGACAAGACTCTATTCCTAAGGGAATCTAAAGGAAAGATTATCCTAGTCCAAATATATGTTGATGACATAATATTTGGGTCTACTGAAAGTAATCTTTGCAGAAAGTTTGCAAAACTTATGTAAAGAAAATTTGAAATGAGAAGTATGGGAGAACTTAAGTTTTTCTTGGGTCTCCAAGTAAAACAGACTGAAGATGGCTTGTCCATATCCCAGTCTAAGTTCACCCTGAAGTTAATAAAGAAGTATGGTATGGAATCATCCACTACCATGAGAACTCCTATGGGGTCAAGTGTGTCTCTTAGCAAAGATGATGCAGGGAAACCTGTAGATGAAACTTTTGTATAGAGGGATAGTTGGCTCCCTCCTATATCTGACTGCTAGTAGACCAGATATCATGTATGTTACATGTGTCTGTGCTAGGTACCAATCCTGCCGTAAAGAATCTCATCTGACTGCAGTAAAAAGGATTTGAGATATCTTAAGGGCACACCTTATCTAGACCTTTGGTACCCTAGGAATGGAGATTTTCTACTGACAGGCTATTCAGATGCAGATTTTACAGGTTACAAGGAAGATAGAAAAAGTACTACAGGCACCTATCAATTTTGTTGAAGCCAAATATGACCTCTGTGGAGTTCGGGGTCCCAAAAGAGGGGTGACCGCGCACCTACTACCCTCAAGCGAACGATCTAGGCACAAGATTAGGAACACAAGGGACAGACCCAAGGTCTCAGCGTGGAGGACCCACCGCATACCCGGAAGACTAACAAACTCTTCCCCTCCCAAGCCAAAGGCTGAGCTAAGACACCTTCGGAGGGCGCTCTCGGCCGACCAGAATATCTAAGGAGGATCTCGAGATCGACTCTCTCCTATCCAGATGTGTCTCCTTGGGTCTACACAAAATGTTCCTCACCCGCTCTACTAATGGCGCGAACTCGCCGAGCAATGCCACGACACGCTGCCCAAACTGGGCCACTAACATCGTAATTCCGCTACTCTGACTGGCTGTCAACAGGCCAAGAGGGGCTTCCCGGCAACTATACCTCGGGGCCCCTACGGGGCGAGCGGTTCTCGAGAACACCGCCTGCCTAATACGAAGAAGAAACCTACACATCCTCAGAGCATCACAGATATTAAAAGAATATTACAGGAATATGAATTCCATACTTCGGCACGTAGGCCGGCAATATAAACAAAAAATAAGGCCTTCGAGGGTCGGCACAAGCTTGGGCTTAAGCCCGCTACTCCCCGCCTGATACTGCAACACCTGTACGCCAACGTCTCGATAAGCGGCGGTCAGCTAAACTCCAGTTGGTTAACATAAGCTGGCCGAACATATTGCACATCCCCTTTTTCGGGGCTATGGTGCGCATTCCCTGCAAATGGAAAATATACAACATCCTCGGAGTCTTCTCCGGGATCCCCAGAACATCACCAATCCGGCTCACATGTCCGGATGGGCTTCACACAGCATGTCCTCAACCCGTACTCACGCTTCGGGTGCTAACACAGTTAATTACGGGGACGTACACGTCGACCCGTCGGAGAGCTCCCTTGCCCCACCCGTTGGTGGAGAGGGGCTTCCATGCAAATATGGAAACTGAGGGCTTCACCTGCCCAAGTAGAAATTTCGTTACCCTTGACGCGTGTTTGGCGGGGCCGCAACCGCGCTCATTGCCCGAGGCTCCACGTCTAGCATCCGTAGTGGTTGTCCGTGCATGGATCCGACCTCCGCGGGAGAGTTGAAAGCTCCGAATGATTTTTCCCTTCCATGGTCGAGCCTCTCCATGGCCGACCGTGCTCCAAGTGGCCGGCCGCTGCTGTACGAGGCCGATCCCGGCTCCAAGTAACACCGAGGAAGTCGATCCCGGCCTCCACGACTTCAGGCGGCGTCGGGGAAGCTGATCCCGACTGGCCTAGCTCCAAACGGCCGGGAGAGGAGCTCCCGGTCGAACTAGCTGTAGGCAGCGCGGGAGAGGAGCTCCCGGTCGGTCTCGCTGTAGGCGGCGCCGGGAGAGGAGCTCCCGGCCGGCCTCGCTGTAGGCGGTGCCGGGAGAGGAGCTCCCGGCCGGCCTTGCCTTGTCCTAGGAGGCGGCGACGAAGAGAGGGGAAGGGGCTCGGCCGGCGGCTTGGGGTGCTGCTTCAGTCTGCCGGAGAGAGAGAGACAGGCGGCCGGGGTGAGGGTTGCTGCTCCAGGCCAACGGGAGAGAGAGGCGGCGGGATCGGGCCGCTGCTTCAGGCGGCTGGAGGGAGAGAGAGGCGGGGGCGGGCTTGTTGCTGTAGATGGCCGGAGAGAGGGATGAGTGGCGGCGGGGTCGGGTGCTGCTCCACGCGGCCGGAGAAAGGGATGCGGGGGCGGGGTCGGGTGCTGCTCCAGGCGGCCGGAGAAAGGGATGCGGGGGCGGGGTCGGGTGCTGCTCCAGGCGGCCGGAGAAAGGGATGCGGGGGCGGGGTCGAGTGCTGCTCCAGGCGGCCGGAGAAAGAGAGATAGGGGCGGGATTCTCCTCCCTAGGCCGAACCCTAGCCGCCCCCCAAAAAAAAATCCCGCCTATGCTTTTTTCTGTCTCCTCTCCGCCTCCTTCCTGTCCTTCTTCTTCTCCATCTATCTATAATATATATATATGATATAATATATTATGATTTTATATATATATATATAATGATATTTTATGATATATTATATATATATATATAAATCCCACTAATATAATATAATATTTACATATAACCTCCGCACACACGCACGGGTGCTCGCATGAGCTCGAATGGGGCTGCACCAAAACGCCGCTCATAGTACGTCCCGAGTGCGCCATTTGGGGAGGATTCCGCTTGACCGGATACGGGGTTGTACACAATCCCCGCTCTTTTCGAGGTTGGCACAAGCTCGGAAAGAAATGTCCAACCCCAAGTATCCGGCGAGTGGGAGCCGACCCAAAGAAAAATTTTAGAGAAAAGCTCACTTGGAGATAAAGGGAGCTCCACACCAGGGCTTAAATCAGAGACAACTCACTATCTTGAATATGCTGTAAAATCCAACCTATTTATCAAAAATCAAACCAAATTAGCAATTGACGTGGAAAGCAACGACAGTACATGTTTTGAAATGCAAGAGGCTATTACTTCAGATGGGCGTACGTTTTATCAACACCAAAATTTTTTTGAATCTCTTTCTGTAACAGTGATATAACAAGTAGCAAAATTGATGAGAAACTAGCATAAAATGAGGATTTAAATGCAGGAGCAGGTAAAGGTATAGGAGGACCGATAAATCTTAGCATACCCGCTTGATCAACATGGACAGGTAGAGATCAATCATATAATGACTTATTAACACGACCAATAATTACTCTTATAGTTCCCATCACTGCAACATTTGCTAATCCCATAGATGAATTCACTGATATGTTCTATATGGATGTTGAAACACTAGATGATGATGATGAGGAATACGCAACAGCTTTATCAAAGATAATAATAGGTGAATCTAGCGCTGCTGAGAATCTGTAAAACGAAATGTTTAAAGCATTATTCCATAATCTAGACACACGAGCTTGTAAGAACCCTTATGCAGCAGGAAAAATAATACATCATATGTATCTATAATCAGTAGGTTTTTGAAGATTGTCCGCATATGATAGGACATCTAAAATCATTAGCTGGCAGAATTACTTAACAAATACATTTTATGATAGTTATCTGTTGTTGTCATGTAGTCTGAGTCGTATATCGTATTATATCGAGAATTACTTTTGGTCGACTCATGTTCGTTGACTAGTATATATATTTATATTTCAATATATAAAAAACTTTCATCTGTTATAAACATACACCTATTCCAAAACCAAGAACCAGGACCTCTCCCCCGCAGGCGAGCCTTCGGACCTGTCAGCTAAATGAGAGTCTGCGCAGCGGGTCTACCTGGGGCCGAGCCGAGCTCGGGGTGTCGATGACGATTCCACAACCAAAACCTATACCCCACAGGAGAGCTTACGGACCTGCCAGCTAGATAAGACCCTGCGCAGCGGGTCTACCTGGGGCCGAGCCGAGCTCGGGGTGCCGATGACGATCCCAAACCAAAACCTATCGCCCACAGGCGAGCCTATAGACCTGCCAGCTAAATGAGAGCCTGCGCAGCGGGTCTACCTGGGGCCGAGCCAAGCTCGGGGTGCCGATGAAGATTCCACAAACCTAACCTAACCTATCCTAGCTTATCCTAACCTATCCTAACCTATCACCCACAAACCAAACCTATCCCCCACAGGCGAGCCTACGGACCTGCCAGCTAGTAGGAGCCAGACAGCGGGTCTACCTGGGGCCGAGCCGCGCTCGGGGTAGTGCAGAACCAAGAACCAGGACCTCTCCCCCACAGGCGAGCCTGCGGACCTGCCAGCTAGTAGGAGCCAGGCAGCGGGTCTACCTGGGGCCGAGCCGCGCTCGGGGTAGTGCAGAACCAAGAACCAGGACCTCTCCCCCACAGGCGAGCCTACGGACCTGCCAGCTAGTAGGAGCCAGGCAGCGGGTCTACCTGGGGACGAGCCGCGCTCGGGGTAGTGCAGAACCAAGAACCAGGACCTCTCCCCCACAGGCGAGCCTACGGACCTGCCAGCTAGTAGGAGCCAGGCAGCGGGTCTACCTGGGGCCGAGCTGCGCTCGGGGTAGTGCAGAACCAAGAACCAGGACCTCTCCCCCACAGGCGAGCGTACGGACCTGCCAGCTAGTAGGATCCAGGCAGCGGGTCTACCTGGGGCCGAGCAGCGCTCGGGGTAGTGCAGAACCAAGAACCAGGACCTCTCCCCCACATGCGAGCCTACGGACCTGCCAGCTAGTAGGAGCCAGACAGCGGGTCTACCTGGGGTCGAGCCGCGCTCGGGTAGCTCTACCCGGTCAATCTCTACCCACTACGGGGCACATCTACCCGCTACATTCACCCTCCTGAGAACGAGGGTCGATCATATAATATTCTCCCTAAGGCGCGTTTTGATCTCCAGGACCGAACATCCTAGCGACAAGAGGGGAATGGGAGGGGACTTCTTTCATCACATGACCCTGGTCGTCACTTGGTTCCTCTTCCATAGTCATGACGTTCGCCTGAGTTTTTTTGTACTGGTCACTCTCCACGCTCACCGCACCATAATTGTTGAAGCCAAATATGACCTCTGTGGAGTTCGGGGTCCCAAAAGAGGGGTGACCGCGCACCTACTACACTCAAGCGAACGATCTAGGCACAAGATTAGGAACACAAGGGACAGACCCAAGGTCTCAGCGTGGAGGACTCACCGCATACCCGGAAGACTAACAAACTCTTCCCCTCCCAAGCCAAAGGCTGAGCTAAGACACCTTCGGAGGGCGCTCTCGGCCGACCGGAATATCTAAGGAGGATCTCGAGATCGACTCTCTCCTATCCAGATGTGTCTCCTTGGGTCTACACAAAATGTTCCTCACCCGCTCTACTAATGGCGCAAACTCGCCGAGCAATGCCACGACACGCTGCCCAAACTGGGCCACTAACAGCGTAATTCCGCTACTCTGACTGGCTGTCAACAGGCCAAAATGGGCTTCCCGGCAACTATACCTCGGGGCCCCTACGGGGCGAGCGGTTCTTGAGAACACCGCCTGCCTAATACGAAGAAGAAACCTACACATCCTCAGAGCATCACAGATATTAAAATAATATTACAAGAATATGAATTCCATACTTCGGCACGCAGGCCGGCAATATAAACAAAAAAGAAGGCCTTCGAGGGCCGACACAAGCTTGGGCTTAAGCCCGCTACTCCCCGCCTGGTACTGCAACACCTGTACGCAACGTCTCGACAAGCGGCGGTCAGCTAAACTCCAGTTGGTTAACATAAGTTGGCCGAACATATTGCACATCCCCCTTTTTCGGGGCTATGGTGCGCATTCCCTGCAAATGTAAAATATACAACATCCTCGGAGTCTTCTCCGGGATCCCCAGAACATCACCAATCCGGCTCACATGTCTGGATGGGCTTCACACAGCATGCCTAAACCCGTACTCACGCTTCCGGGTGCTAACATAGTTAATTGCGGGGACGTACACGTCGGCCCGTCGGAGAGCTCCCTTGCCCCTCCCGTTGGTGGAGAGGGGCTTCCATGCAAATATGGAAACTGAGGGCTTCACCTGCCCAAGTAGAAATTTCGTTACCCTTGACGCGTGTTTGGCGGGGCCGCAACCGCGCTCATTGCCTGAGACTCCACGTCTAGCATCCGTAGTGGTTGTCTGTGCACGGATCCGACCTCCGCGGGAGAGTTGAAAGCTCCGAATGATTTTTCCCTTCCATGGCCGAGCCTCTCCATGGTCGACCGTGCTCCAAGTGGCCGGTCGCTGCTGTACGAGGCCGATCCCGGCTCCAAGTAACACCGAGGAAGTCGATCCCGGCCTCCACGACTTCAGGCTGCGTCGGGGAAGCTGATCCCGACTGGCCTAGCTCCAAACGGCGCCAGGAGAGGAGCTCCCGGTCGAACTAGCTGTAGGCAGCGCCAGAAGAGGAGCTCCCGGTTGGTCTCGCTGTAGGCGGCGCCGGGAGAGGAGCTCCCGGCCGGCCTCGCTGTAGGCGGTGCCGGGAGAGGAGCTCCCGGCCGGCCTTGCCTTGTCCTAGGCGGCGGCGACGAAGAGAGGGGAAGGGGCTCAGTCGGCGGCTTGGGGTGCTGCTTCAGTCTGCAGGAGAGAGAGAGACAGGCGGCCGGGGTGAGGGTTGCTGCTCCAGGCCAACGGGAGAGAGAGGCGGCGGGATCGGGCCGCTGCTTCAGGCGGCTGGAGGGAGAGAGAGGCGGGGGCGGGCTTGTTGTTGTAGATGGCAGGAGAGAGGGATGGGTGGCGGCGGGGTCGGGTGCTGCTCCAGGCGGCCGGAGAAAGGGATGCGGGGCGGGGTCGGGTGCTGCTCCAGGCGGCCGAAGAAAGGGATGCGGGGGCGGGGTCGGGTGCTGCTCCAGGCGGCCGGAGAAAGGGATGCGGGGGCGGGGTCGGGTACTGCTCCAAGCGGCCGGAGAAAGAGAGATAGGGGGCGGGATTCTCCTCCCCAGGCCGAACCCTAGCCGGCCCCCAAAAAAAATCCGGCCTATGTTTTTTTTTGTCTCCTCTCCGCCTCCTTCCTGTCCTTCTTCTTCTCCATCTATCTATAATATATATATATATATATATATATATATATATATATATATATATATATATATATATATATATATATATATATATATATGATATAATATATTATGATATATTATATATATATATATATATTTTATGATATTTTATGATATATTATATGTATATATAAATCCCACTAATATAATATAATATTTACATATAACCTCCGCACACTCGCACGGGTGCTCGCATGAGCTCGAACGGGGCTGCACCAAAACGCCACTCATAGTACGTCCCGAGTGCGCCATTTGGGGAGGATCACGCTCTATCTATATATATTATAGATAGATGGAGAAGAAGAAGGACAGGAAGGAGGCGGAGAGGAGACAGAAAAAAGCATAGGCGGGATTTTTTTTGGGGGGGTCGGCTAGGGTTCGGCCTGGGGAGGAGAATCCCGCCCCCTATCTCTCTTTCTCCGGCCGCCTGGAGCAGCACCCGACCCCGCCCCCGCATCCCTTTCTCCGGCCGCCTGGAGCAGCACCCGACCCCGCCCCCGCATCCCTTTCTCCAGCCGCCTGGAGCAGCACCCGACCCCGCCCCCGCATCCCTTTCTCCGGCCGCCTGGAGCAGCACCCGACCCCACCGCCACCCATCCCTCTCTCCGGCCATCTACAACAACAAGCCCGCCCCCGCCTCTCTCTCCCTCCAGCCACCTGAAGCAGCGGCCCGATCCCGCCGCCTCTCTCTCCCGTTGGCCTGGAGCAGCAACCCTCACCCCGGCCGCCTGTCTCTCTCTCTCTCCGGCAGACTGAAGCAGCACCCCAAGCCGCCGGCCGAGCCCCTTCCCCTCTCTTCGTCGCCGCCGCCTAGGACAAGGCAAGGCCGGCCGGGTGCTCCTCTCCCGGCGCCGCCTACAGCGAGGCCGGCCGGGAGCTCCTCTCCCGGCGCCGCCTACAGCGAGACCGACCGGGAGCTCCTCTCCCGGCGCTGCCTACAGCTAGTTCGACCGGGAGCTCCTCTCCCGGCACCGTTTGGAGCTAGGCCAGTCGGGATCAGCTTCCCCGACTCCGCCTGAAGTCGTGGAGGCCGGGATCGACTTCCTCGGTGTTACTTGGAGCCGGGATCGGCCTCGTACAGCAGCGGTCGGCCACTTGGAGCACGATCGGCCATGGAGAGGCTCGGCCATGGAAGGGAAAAATCATTCGGAGCTTTCAACTCTCCCGCGGAAGTCGGATCCGTGCACGGACAACCACTACGGATGCTAGACGTGGAGCCTCGGGCAATGAGTGCGGTTGCGGCCCCGCCAAACACGCGTCAAGGGTAACGAAATTTCTACTTGGGCAGGTGAAGCCCTCAGTTTCCATATTTGCATGGAAGCCCCTCTCCACCAACGGGTGGGGCAAGGGAGCTCTCCGACGGGTCGACGTGTACGTCCCCGCAATTAACTGTGTTAGCACCCAGAAGAGTGAGTACGGGTTTAGGCATGCTGTGTGAAGCCCATCTGAATATGTGAGTCGGATTGGTGATGTTCTGGGGATCCCGGAGAAGACTCCGAGGATGTTGTATATTTTCCATTTGCAGGGAATGCGCACCATAGCCCCGAAAAAGGGGGATGTGCAATATGTTCGGCCAGCTTATATTAACCAGCTGGAGTTTAGCTGACCGCCGCTTGTCGAGACGTTGGCGTACAGGTGTTGCAGTACCAGGCGGGGAGTAGCGGGCTTAAGCCCAAGCTTGTGCCGGCCCTCGAAGGCCTTCTTTTTTGTTTATATTGTCGGCCTGCGTGCCGAAGTATGGAATTCATATTCCTGTAATATTCTTTTAATATCTGTGATGCTCTGAGGATGTGTAGGTTTCTTCTTCGTATTGGGCAGGCGGTGTTCTCGAGAACCGCTCGCCCCGTAGGGGCCCGAGGTATAGTTGCCGGGAAGCCCCTCTTGGCTTGTTGACAGCCAGTCAGAGTAGCGGAATTACACTGTTAGTGGCCCAGTTTGGGCAGCGTGTCGTGGCATTGCTCGGCGAGTTCGCGCCATTAGTAGAGCGGGTGAGGAGCATTTTGTGTAGACCCAAGGAGACACATCTGGATAGGAGAGAGTCGATCTCGAGATCCTCCTTAGATATTCCGGTCGGCCGAGAGTGCCCTCCGAAGGTGTCTTAGCTCAGCCTTTGGCTTGGGAGGGGAAGAGTTTGTTAGTCTTCCGGGTATGCGGTGGGTCCTCCACGCTGAGACCTTGGGTCTGTCCCTTGTGTTCCTAATCTTGTGCCTAGATCGTTCGCTTGAGGGTAGTAGGTGCGCGGTCACCCCTCTTTTGGGACCCCAAACTCCACAGAGGTCATATTTGGCTTCAACAAATTTCTAGGTGGAAGACTAGTGTCTTGGAGCAGTAAGAAGCAGACCAGTGTGGCAATCTCCATAGCTGAGTCAGAATATGTTGCTGCAGGAAGCTGCTGTGCACAACTTTTGTGGATTCAGCACCAGCTAGAAGACTATGGTATTCAAGTAAGTAGAACACCTTTACTTTGTGATTCTACAAGTGCAATTTCTATTGCTAATAATCATGTTTCACATAGTAGGACTAAGCACATAGAAATTAGATACCATTTTCTTAGAGAACATGTAGAGAAAGAGGACATCTCACTAGAATATGTCAAAACAGATTATCAAATTGCTGATATGTTTACTAAGACTCTAGATGAAACTAAATTCAATAAGTTTAAAATTGAATTAGGAATGTTGAACTTAGAATAATTTAATAAAATTGGATAAGTAAAATGGTGTCGACACAAGGAGTTGTCTTTGTCGACACATAGAAGTGGTGTCGACATTCCAGAGAAATGATGTCGACACATCTAAAAAGTCAGTGTCGACACTTCAGAGAAGTAGTGTCAACACTTCAGAGAAGTAGTGTCGACACATCCAGAGTAGGTGTCGACACATCCAGAAGTGGTGTCGACACTTAGGTTCAACACAGATTTCGTCGAGTGGAGTATCGACTAATCGTCGAGCGCAGATGTATAAGTGTCGACACATAAGTTCTGTCGACTATATTGATGTCGACACATAGTAGTCAACACCGTTGTCGAGACTTAAGTAGTCAGTGTCGACACTTTTCAATAGTGTCGACACATTAAGAAAATTTTGACGTGCCCTTTCACCTTCATTTTTAGAAAGGTATAAATAGATCCACAACATTGTCTGTCGACACGCTCTACATAGTTTCGAGACCAAACCTTTGTGTCGACAACTCTCTCATCTAAATTCAAGATTTCTCTAAACCCTAATGGCGCCAAAGATCGAGGATAATGTCAATGAAGGATATGAGCTAGTACGCAACGCATTTGACCATGCAGAACCAGAAATTCAAGATGTAGTAACCCTAGTTGCTGAGAATGGGTTGGAGTTTCTAATCTCTGAACCAACAAAGATTTGGAAGAAGGAAATCCTAGAATTCTATGGCGCTGCAACTTTAGATTCAACTGGATTAAAGATCAAATCAATAGTTTAGGGAGCTAAAGTCAAACTTACTTTGAAAAGCTTGAGAAGAACTCTTCAACTACCAAGAACTCAAGAAGAGGAAGATGTACCTGCATCTAAGATAAGGGAAGCACTTTAATGTTGCGGATTGGATCCCACCTTGAAGATTGGAGCTGTCATGAACAGAAAAGGAATGAATCAGCAAGGTAAATTTTTTTCAGAAATAGTTGGCAAAGTCATCCTCTGCAAGCCAGGGGGACATGATAGGATTTCTGCCTACATGTTCAGCCTGATGACAAGGATCATCTACAGACTCAACACTGACTGGTCAGCAGTGATGTTTGAAAAGATTAAGGAAGGTATTAAGAAGCCCAATCTGGGTAGAATTATGAGTCTGTACTTAGCTGGAACTATTCCAGAAGCTATGGCTCAAGCTGCTGGTTCTAAAATTAATCATATGAGAAGGATGGACATTAGGATTATCTCAAGGTGGGAGAGGGTGTTAACTAAGGACATGTCTAATCCAGATAAGGAAACACCTCTACAGAGGAAGCAGAAGAAAGTCAAAAGGGCTCCTGCACCTTCCAGTAGTTCAGAGGAGCAAGCAGCTTCCAGTTCTAATGAGGAAGAAGCTGATAATGGTGGAAGGTCACCAGTAAGCAATGAAGATGCACAGAGGCAGGGGGAGCAACCATCTGCTAGCCCCATTCACCTGGATCCACTCTAGGGGGAGCCTCAACATGAGGAAGTGCCAACTCACTTGGACAGTGAAATGGCAACACAAACTATACTTGAGGTAATACATGAAGTAAATCAAATAAATTTCAATAATGAAGATGAACTGCTAACTGAATATTTGATTGATGTTGACCAGCCAACACAATTAAATAATCAAGCACACGATGTTGTCATGGAAGATACATCTGCTGTTGATAATGCTCCTGAGTTTGTGATACCTCAAGTCCCTACTCAATAAGAATTCACTCTTGAAGAGTTGTTCAATGAAATAGAGCAAGCTAACATTGAGGGGGAGAAAACTGATTTTGAGGGGGAGCATGCCAATCTTGAGGGGGAGAAAGTAGAAACTCAAGGGGAGAATACAATAACTGAGGAGGAGCAAAGGACTCAGGGGGAGCTACCTAAGACTGCATAGGACTTGCCTCCTAGTCCTAAAGATAGAGTTGATATAGCCAGTACCTCTGATTCTGAGGATGCAGCTGAGGTTCAAGCTAAGAAAAGGAAGCTAATGGTCTTTAAAAGGAGAAGCCAAAGCTACAAGAAGGCACTACAAACTGTTGCTCCACAGCCTGCCCCAACAATTGATTATAGTTCTTTGTTAGTATGCATGCAAGTGAAGTTGGATGAGCAAAGGATTGCAATGGAGAAGTATATGGATGAGACACACAAAGATTTACAATTCTCCTTGGCTCAAGACATCAAATCTATAAGATTTGAGGTGAATCAAAATAAGAAGGAGATGACTGATTGTTTCCACAAGGGTGGAAATGCTGTGGTTTTTCTAGCCACACACCAAGAGAAAATCAAGACACAAGTTGATGATATAGCTCTTAAGCAAGGCTATGTCTTAGAAAATCAGATTAGGATGAATGATAATCTGACTGCATCACGTAATGCAATTGTCACAGAATTGAAAAATGTTGTAACAGCCCAGCCTGCTGATAAGTCTAAAGCCAAGACAAAGTTTGATAAGGAGAAGTTTGATAAGGACTTCCAGAAAGGCATAACTGCTGTCAAAACAGTTATTGAGCTCTCTCAAAAGACCATTTCTGGCATGCTGCTCAAGTTAAAGGGATTTTATAAGGATGGTGTTAATTTTCTGGATGAATAAATAAGATTTCGAAAGGATGACCTTAGGGATCATGTGGCTAGAAAAGTCATAAAGGGGGAGAGAGTATTAGTCAAAGCTGGATCTGATCATACTAAATGGATTTCTAACAGCATCAAAGCCACACTTGGATATCCACCCTTTGTGATGATGACAATGTGACTGAATCTGTAATAAACCCTGTTGTTTTTGGAGGTGAGCAAGCTGAAGTTGCTCAAGTAATCTATCCTCCAGCAGATTTTGAGATGATACATCATGAAGTACAATCCATATATAGCCCTCCTGAAGGTGCTCAAAATGTTATCATAGAGAAAGTAGACAAGCCTGTGTCAGAGGCAGTTTTGAAGGAGCAAGAAGCTTTATTATCTAAGAAGAGATTTAGAGAACAGACAAAATTGAAGCCTGATTTTGAGCAGTGGAGTCCAACCTCCAGGAACATTATACTGACTGCTTGGAAGGCTGTAAAAGATAAAACTCATGATAGGGGTAAATGGTACTCTGCACAAGAATGGCAAAAGCATGAAGCCAGGCAGGAAGTCATAGTTCAATACAGAAGAAAGGCAAAACTAGGGAAGCTACCTTCTAATGCTCAGGAGCCTAGCAAATATTTCCCTAAGCCTTTTCATTACTTTGAAAGGCAAAAAATAAGGGCTGAAGAGCTGAAGAAGAAGGATCTAAAGGGCAAGAAGCCAGCTGATGACACTGATGTTCCTGTACAAGCCAAAGTTCAATCAGGCAAAGGAATTGTCATCAAGGAGCCAGAGCAGCCTTGGATTAGTTTTACTAGATTTTATAACATTGTAATCTTTTGTGTTAAAATCTATGTAAACTTTTGTTAAAGAAAGTATTGGAAGTTGAAACAAAATTATAATGAATGCTCATTGTGTTAGCATAGTTATTCTGTGATGAAATATCTTTTATGTTTTGTTTTAAGTATTTACCCTGTCATATAATATTGTTATACATCATAATGTGTATTTATTATGAATGGTGTATATCATTGACTAAGGGTTATGACTTCTCCAAATATGGGGAGATTGTTGGGTACATTGGAAAATGTGTACCAGATTTGAAGAAGCCTCACCCTGCTCAATGATATGCATCAAGGTGTATTTGATGTGTTTTGAGTTTATATGTGCAGGTTAAGTAAATGCAGGAATGCAGGAAAATTTCTAAGTCCATGTGTTGACACCTAGAGAAGCAGTGTCGACACCTATGAAGGCTTGTGTCGACACTGGAGAAAAGCTGAGTCGACACTTGGAGTAGATTGTGTCGACACTTGGAAAGGCTGTGTCGACACCAGAAGCATTTGTGTCGACATGCAGAGGCAGTGTCGACACCCAGTGAAGTATTGTCGACATCAACTGTGTCGACACCAAGAGGCAATGTCGACACACAGAAATAGCTAGTCGACATCAAATATGTCGACACACATCAGAATCTCAACAAAGTTAAAGAAAAGAAGTATTTGTGTCGACACACTGAGGCAGTGTCGACACATAGAAGATCTTGTCGACAATAAATGTGTCGACACACAGGACTTGTGTCGACACATGACAGAATTTCAACAAAGTAAATTTGTATGAAGAAAAGAAGTGACTGTGTCGACACCACAAAGGCATGTGTCGACACATTCAACAGAAGGCTGTGTCGAGAAACAGTATCAACAATAGAAGAGATGTGTCGACACCACCAAAGTTTGTGTCGACACTTAGTTCACTTGTGTCGACACTTAGTCTACTTGTGTCGACACATAATGAAGATCAGACTCGACACTTTCAGACAGAGACAGTATTTCAAGAAGTGACTGGATGACTTGACAGCTGCCATTTCTAACCAGTCTACTGCAATTGTCAAAACTGTCAGAAGTTTGTTAGAAACCGGATCAGCCGGTTACCATTAAGGAAGACTATATAAAGCCTTGCTCCTTCAACAGAGGTGGTGATCATTACAATTAAGATTGAAGATCTACACAGATATTTAATAACACAAAAAGAAGAAGTCCTTCGATAGAAGATCTAAGAAGTTGGAGAGAGAGAGCTCCATCTAAGAAGAGCAGTTGCTGAACCAGGCTGCCAAGAAAGATTCAGGTTGAGATCTGAATCTCAAGTCAGAAGCTGATTGAAGATCAACTTCTCAAGAGTTCAACCCTACTGAGTTCAAATTCAAGAAGCTTTGAAGAAAGCTAAGAGAGGTTGTGCTCTGCCATCAGGTTCTTCCAAGAACTGATCAAGAATCCATCCATCCCTTCTCTCTCTACCTGGGTGGTGGTAAAACACTTTGTAAACTCTATTTTCTGTAGGATCTATTCTAGATCTGAGCTATAACCCTATTTTATAAGGGCTGAGTGTAGGAGAATATATTCTCTTAGTGGTAGGCCTTGTTGAAGGCTAAGGTAGGGCTGTGAGTCTGAGTTGTAGGAGATTGATATCTCTGAGTTGTAGGCCTTGTGTAGGCTGAGGTGGGGCAGATTGTCTGAGTTGTAGGAGCCTTGTTTGGGGTTCTGAGTTATAAGATCTGAGGATCTGAGGGGAAGTGAAGAAGTTAGGCTGAATCTAGTACACTGCTAGATAGGCGAAGGGGGAAAGTGGATGTACCCAGACCTTGGGGAACCACTATAAACATTGTGTGCACTCTGTGATTGAATGTTTTTGTGATTGTTGCGTTGTGTAGTTGTAGAATTTGTAAATTCTGGTTAAACAATTGAATTGATTTGCTGCCTTAAAAGAAAAACAGGAATTACACCTATTCACCCCCCCCCCCCTCTAGGTGGTTAAGCACTAATTCTTTCAGGATCCAATGGTCCTGAGATCTCCCTACTATTATAAGTCCATGAGCTGAGGATAACTCTCTCATTATCTAAGGCTTTTCTCTCTCTTTGGAAAGAGGTGGAGAGAGGGGAGAGCAATGGAGAAGGAGGAGGAATCCGGCTGCGGGTGGAGTTTCAGAGCCCCGAATCGCGTGCCGACGCCAGATTCGTGGAGGCAAGGCCATTGTGGTGCTTTTCATCCAGCTAGATTTCAATGGCTCCAAAGCGATCGTCAAGGGTAACGATCTTTCTTCCTTGGACATGTGAAGTCCTTGATTTGGCATATGTATAGGTTTCCCCCACCAAAAGGTGGCTTATTGAGGGATTCCCTTGGGTTGATTCTGGAGATCCCCAAGATGTCTTGCATGTAGTTCCGGAAATACGTAGTACAGAATATGCATACTGTGTGAAGCCCATCTGGATAGGTTGGTCTGGATTGGTGATGTTTTATTTTGAACACCGGAGAAGACTCCGCATATCAATGATTATGTTTGCGAATTTGGTGGGTTGTGCCTGTGAAAAATAGTAGCAGGAAGTACTGGAGTGAAAGTCCAGGAAAATACCCGCAAAGTGCTTGTGTTGTATGCTATGAAAGACCAGTGTTACTGGTACTACAGATGGTTGCAGGGATTGCTGGATGGTTGGTCCAGATAAGGTAGAGCTAGGGATGGAAAGTGAGTTCTGTCGCTAACGTCGGGCGAGAGTGAGTGTCATTGGCGATGGCTCCTAGCTAACCTGTGATTGTGAAGTCAGTCATTCGGGGATAGTATGGCTATTTGTGAACTTTGTGAGCTCTTGAAAAGGCTTCGTGTTGAAGGGACAAGGGGATACCAACCCGCGTTAGTCTAGACATTGAACTAACGATTTAAGCAACGGGCAAGGGCTGAACTGTAGCCGCGTTATGGTTGTCCTCCATGAGTGTCTGGGCGATTGGCATTTGGCAGAAACACATAGCGAGATTCTTAGGCTTGCGCGCCCTTAAGACTAAAGTCTCCGGTTGAAAGCCGTGGAGCGAAATACTCAAGTTTGCCATGGGGCTTCGGGCATTGAATGGCGGTGGGCCACTGGTTTGTCCGGTACACTAAGAATGTGTCCTGAGTGCACGAAGCGTCAGGCCGTGTGGGCGACATTTGTGATATATTGATTGTGCGTGAGTGCACATTGTATGATATATATCTGCTTGTGAAATGTTATACCTGCAGGGAAGGAATACCACTGCCCCGGGTAAGGGGTAGGGTCATTATAAATTGGTCAGTTGAACGCTGACTGTTGCCTTGTTTACCACCGTGCGGTGGATTGTCCCGTGCAGATGCAGGAGAGCCGAGCGGAAAATAGGGGGCTGACGCCCTTGTTGTTGCTGCTGCTGCTACTTCTGCTATGCTGGACCTTGAAGGCCAAAGAAGTTCATATGATAGTATTTTCATGTGTGGCCGACCTGCGTGCCGATGTATGGAAGTCATATGTATAAAGCTTAACTGTAAGGCCATAAGGCCAGACTTGTTATGTGTTTGGAGAACATTCCTTCGTGTTGTTATATATAAATGTTGGTTTATATATTGTGGACATTCAGATGGGTTGAGTTCAATCAAATTAAAAGTTTCCGCTAGAATGCTTTGAGTTAGGATGCGCAACTCTGATATTAACTCGTAACTTCGCCGTCTGTTTGTGGCATATGTTGTCGGGCTCCGGCCGAACCTTCTATTATATGTCATGTAACGGATAGTGGTGTTACATTTTGGTATTAGCTTGTCTCGGTCTTCCCTTTCAAATTTGTGGTCGAATTCTTTTGTGGGGTGGGTCGCACGTGTACGTGCGACCCACTATAACATTAATGAACTCAAGAATGTCCGCTAAGGAATGCAAATACACCTGTTTCAGTAACCTGCGTGTTCCTACTTTGTTGTTATTGCTTGTGCAAGGTGCTAATGTGTGTCTTGTCCACCTATAGGTGACTCGTAGTGGTGCTGGGTAGTCTGAGCCCCAGCGTTTTGATGAGAGTGGGACACCAACTGAGGTGCCTACACCTCCTCCTTATGCGGAAACAATACGCTTAGTTGTTGAGGCATTGTTTGCAATGATTCATGCACAGCCTACTAGGCAGGCGCAGCCGGCTTTGGCGCCAGAACGGGTTGGTGTAAGGCCAGAACCTATGGAGGGGTTTGATCCTCGGGCAGCTGAACGGCAGTTGAAGCAGTTTATGAGTTTCAATCCTCCTACGTTTATGGGTATGAGATCCCCAACGCAGGCAGAGTATTGGTTGTCACGCGTCAAACGAATATTGACGGCGATAAGGACGGAGGAAAATCATAAGGTCACCTTGGCCACCTTCTTGTTGGAAGGAGAGGCTCGGCTACGGTGGGACGAGATAGATTTATACCACTTAGCGGACAGGCAACTAACAGAACTCTCGATTGAGGAGTTTTCACAACTTTTCTTGGCAAAACACTTGTCGGCGGCACAACGCATTGCTATGGAGAATGAGTTCCAGCGTCTAGCTCAGAGAGAGAGTAGTGTCGATACCTACTTGCATGAGTTTACGCGATTGGGACGCTATGCGGGGTCTATCTTCGCTGATGAACAACGAAAAACCAATCGGTTCTACGAAGGATTGCGGGATGAGCTGAGATTCCTGCTATCAAGTTCGTTGAAACAAGGGTTTCAGGAATTTGTGGATGCGGGTGTGCGTTGGAGAAGGATATGAAGCGGGTGCAGGAAAAAAGGGACTTGGCGATGACAAAGTCCGAGTTTAAAGTGCGCACCCGGGGAAATCAAAGTACCGAAGGAAATGGGGTAAGTGATTCAAGTCTTCTTCACAGGCTCCCTCGAGTGTTGCGTCAGGAGCAACTTCGAGGCAGGAGCCTCATACCTACTATACATGTGGTAAAGTGGGGCATATAGCCCATCACTGTCGGAGTGGTCCACCCAAGGTTGAAAAGAAGACAGGAGCATCATATGCGGATAAGGGAAAGGTAGTGGTGGAGTCCGCCGCATCCCAGGCGCAACCCCGAGTTTATAATCTTGGCCCGCAGGAGACCATTAAGCAAAGTGACGTTGTCACAGGTACGCGGTAACGTAGTTGATTGTTGTTTTTGTTATTTCATACCTTGTTTGTAGCGTGTGTATGATGTGTTTGTATTAGGCTTTGTCTTGATTCAAGACTGTCCGGCGAGAGCACTGTTTGATAATGGAGTTTCTCATTCATTTCTATTTGTGGACTACGTGTCACGGATCGGCGTACTGATTCATATGGTGGCAGATAGTGTGAAGGTGTTATTACCAAATGGTTGTGTAATGCATGCAGATAGGTCTTCTTTTGTGTAGGTACGAATAGGAAGTCGGGATTTCGGACTGGAAGCATCGGTGTTGCCGATATCGAAGTTTGTTGTGATCTTTGACATGGACTGGCTCTCGGCGCAGCGTGCCTATATAGATTGCAAGTCAAAGGAAGTCACACTGGAGCAGAATACCGAACGATAAACGAAGTTCGCTGGTATGCGAGGGTCGAGAATGATGTTGATGTCTGCTCTTCAAGTGGTTAAGGCAGTTCGGAAAGGCGCGGAGTGTTTTTCACGCTTGTTGAGGCTGTTGAGCCAAAGGCTAGTGTGGATGATGTTCTGATTGTGTCGGAGTTTGCTGATGTGTTTCCGAAAGAGCTTCCGGGATTACCTCCACAGCGGGAGATTGATTTCTCAATTGAGTTGGTGCCAGGTGCAAAACTTGTGGCCCGTTCGCCATATCGAGTAGCACCAAAGGAAATGGTCGAGCTAAAAGTGCAATTACAAGAATTGTTGGAACAGTATTATATACACCCAAGTATGACACCTTGGAGCGCACATGTTCCTTTTGTGAAAAAGAAGGACGGTGGCCTGCGATTGTGTATTGATTATCGTGAATTGAACAAGTTAACGGAGAAAAATAAATATTTGATTCCACGTGTAGATGACTTGTTTGATCAATTGGCGGGATCGAAAGTATACTCAAAGCTGGATTTGAAATCGGACTACTACCAGTTGCGAATTCGGTAAGGTGACATTCCCAAGACGGCGTTTGAAACACGCTACGGTCATTACGAGTTCACTGTAATGCCGTTTGGACTTGATGTAATGCGCTATCGGTGTTTATGGATTTATTGCATCGAACGTTTCGAGAGTACTTGGATCTATTTGTGATTGTATTCATTGATGATATCTTGGTGTACTCTCAATCTGAAGAAGATCATGTGAACCATTTACGGTTGGTGTTGCATACCCTGAGGAGAAACAAGCTCTACGCCAAGTTCTCAAAGTGTGAGTTTTGGCTATCGTCAGTGGCTTTTCTTGGCCATGTGGTGAGTGGAGAGGGAATTGTGGTGGATCCGTCTAAGATAAGAGCCATCTAGGAGTGGCCAGTGTTGTCTTCGGTGACCGAAGTCAGGAGTTTCCTTGGACTGGCAGGCTACTACCGACATTTTGTAGAAAATTTCTCACGGATCGCTTTGCCTCTTACTATGTTGACGAGGAAGGATCAGAAGTTTGTTTGGACGCCGGAGTGTGCGCTATCTTTTGAAGAGCTAAAGTGTCGTTTGACCACAGCGCCCGTTTTGACATCGCCATGTGGTTCGGACGGCTTTGAGATTTATAGTGATGCATCAGGGAGCGGCTTAGGCTGCGTTCTTCTTCAATTTGGAAAGGTGATTGCTTATGGCTCATGCCAGTTGAAAGTGCATGAGCGGAACTATCCCGTCCATAATTTGGAATTGGCGGCGGTAATTTTTGCACTTAAATTGTAGCGTCATTATTTATATGGCATGAAGGTGGATATATTCACGGACCATAAGAGCCTAAAGTACTTATTGGACCAGCAGGATCTCAATATGCGACAACGAAGGTGGATGGAGTTCCTCGGAGACTACACTTTTGAGATTCACTATACTCCTGGGAAAGGAAACGTGGTCGCAGATGCCTTGAGTCGGAGGACTCTAGCAAGGGCAAATTGGTTGTAGATGCATGATGAACGTCTCATCCAGGAGTTAGAAGCGTTAGAGATTTCTTGCGTTGACAAGGATTCCACAGCAAATGCGTGCTTGCATTAGACGGAGGTACAGTGTGACCTTGCAGACAGAATTCAGCAAGCAACAGAACTTGATGAAAGTCTGCAACGCTATGTAGTGGATGGGTCGAAGGACCAATTCTCTTGGGATGACGGTCTTTTTGTGTAAATAGGGTCGTTTGTGCATTCCAAGTACGGGTAAGCGAAGAGAAGAATTGATGTATGAGGCTCATTTTACGAAATACTCTATTCACCCAGGAAGCACAAAGAAGTACAAATACCTGAAAAAGTTATTCTGGTGGTCAGGGTTAAAGAAAGACATATCACATTATGTGGCTAAATGTCAGACCTGTGCCTTAGTGAAGGCTGGATGTCAGAAGCCTGGAGGTTCCCTGAAGTCGCTATCTATTCCGGAGTGGAAGTTTGATAATATTTCAATGGATTTCGTGCATGTTTTGCCAAGGTCTCAACGCGATAATGATTCGATTTGGGTGATCATAGACTGGTTGACGAAAGTGGCTCACTTCCTTCCGAACAAGAGGGACGATTCAGTGGAAGTCTTGGCGAAACTCTATGTTGAGCAAATCGTATGATTGCACGGTATTCCCCGTAGCATCGTAAGTGATCGTGACGGGCGATTTACATCAAATGATTGAAGACTAACCCATCAACTGTTGGGAACAAAGTTAATGTTCAGTACGGCCTTTCATCCCCAAACTGATGGCCAGACTGAGATGACCAACAGAACAATGGAGGACATGCTCCGAATATGCGACTTGGACTTTGGTAAGAGGTGGGAAGATCATCTCTATATGGTAGAGTTTGCCTACAACAATAGCTACCAAGCGAGCATAGGTATGTCACCGTTTGAAGCTTTGTATGGTCAAAAATGTCGTACACCTTTAGCTTGGGCGGAAGCAGATGAATCTAAACTATATAAGCGTAAGGAGGTCGAAGGAGCTAATTCAACGATACGCTCTATTCGGGAGAGACTACTGATAGCCCAAGATAGACAAGCCAAATATTACAACGCCAAGCACCGAAATGTTGAGTTTACGATTGACGATTGAGTATATTTGAAAATCAAACCCTTCAAAGGCGTGTCCAGGATTCAGCGCTTGAAAAAGTTAAGTTCGAGATATCTTGGTCCATTTGAAGTGGTGGAAAAAGTTGGCGAAGTTGCCTATCGGCTAGCCCTTTCAGATGAATTGAGTGGATTGCATGATGTGTTCCACATCTCAGTGCTTCGAAAAGCCATAAAAGATCCAGCTCAAGTGATTGCAAATGATCGTGTATCGATCGACTTTGGGATAATGACGAAGGTTAGGCCCATTCGGATCGAGGATAAAGCTGATAAGCAGTTGCGGAACAAAACAATCGGGATGGTCAAAGTCTGATGGGACGACTGTGGTCGTGAAGAGCCAACATGAGAGCGGGAGCAGACCATACGTGCCGAGTTTTCCGAATTGTTTGTTTAAACTTGTATAACAGTTTGTGTTGTACATAAAATGTTGTAACACATTTTTGTTTGAGAGTTTCCTGAGTACTGTATGCAAATTTCGGGACGAAATTTCTTTTAAGGAGGGGTGGATTGTAACGCCCCAAATCTCAGTGGTGACCGGGCTGAAAAGAGTGGACAACACGGCCTGAGACACGGGCGTGTCCCAAAGCCATGTCCTACTCTGTGTGAGGTACACGGCCGGGGACACGGGCGTGTCCATGGCCGTGTCCTGCACTCGAGTGCTGACAGGGTGTTCTTGAGTGAGCTCGACGAAATGTGGTCGACGATCCTCGAGTGAGGTATACGGCCTGTGATACGGGCGTGTCTAGGGTCGTGTCCTGCTATGCGCTCGACGAGTTCTCGAGTGAGTTCGACGAAATGCACTCGACGATCCTGGAGTGAGGCACACGAGCGTGTCAAAGGCTGTGTCCTTCTCTGTGCTTGGGCTGACTGGTGAACACGGGCTGGACACGGGCGTGTCTGAAACCGTGTCTGGCACACGGCCCGTGACACGGGCGTGTCACACGGCCGTGTCCTGGTCTGGTTAATTCGGTTTCTTTGCCGCTTAAGGTACACATCCTGTGACACGGGCGTGTCACATGCCGTGTTCAGCCTGGGGAAGTAGTTTTCAGGGCTTTTTGTGGTCGTTCATTCCTTTTAATTAGGATCCAACGGTCCTGAGATCTCCCTGCTATTATAAGTCCATGAGCTGAGGATAAATCTCTCATTATCTAAGGCTTTTCTCTCTCTTTGGAAAGAGGTGGAGAGTGGGGAGAACAAGGGAGAAGGAGGAGGAATCTGGCTGTCGGTGGAGTTTCAGAGCCCCGAATCGCGTGTTGAGGCCATATTCGTGGAGGCAAGGCCGTTGTGGTGCTTTTCATCCGGCTAGATTTCCATGGCTCCAAAGCGATCGTCAAGGGCAACGATCTTTCTTCCTTGGACATGTGAATTCCTTGATTTGGCATATGCATGGGTTTCCCCCACCAAAAGGTGACTTATTGAGGGATTCCCTTGGGTTGATTCTGGAGATCCCCAAGATGTCTTGCATGTAGATCCGAAAATGTGTAGTACGAAATAGGCATACTGTGTGAAGCCCATCTAGACAGGTTGGTCTGGATTGATGATGTTTTATTTTGCACACCGGAGAAGACTCCGCGCATCAACGATTATGTTTGCGGATTTGGTGGGTTGTGCCTCTGAAGAATAGTGGCAGGAAGTACTGTAGTGAAAGTCCAGGAAAATACCCGCAAAGTGCTTGTGCTCTATGCTATGAAAGATTAGTGTTACTGGTACTGCAGATGGTTGCAAGGATTTCTGGATGGTTGGTCCAGATAAGGTAGAGCTAGGGATGGAAAGTGAGTTCTATCGCTAACGCCGGGCAAGAGTGAGTGTCGTTGGCGATCGCTCTTAGCTAACCTGTGATTGTGAAGTCAGCCCTTCGGGGACAGTGTTGCTATTTGTCAGCTTTGTGAGCTCTTGAAAAGGCTTCATGTTGAATGGACAAGGGGATGTCTACCCGCATTAGTCTAGACATTGAACTAATGATTTGAGCAACGGGCAAGGGCTGAACTATATTTGCGTTATGGTTGTCCGCCATGAGTGTCTGGGTGATTAGCATTCGGCAGAAACACACAGTGAGAGTCTTAGGCCTGCGCGCCCTTAAGACTAAAGTCTTCGGCTGAAAGCCGTGGAGCGAAATGCTCAAGTTTGTCGTTGGGCTTCGGGCCTTGAATGACAGTGGGCCACTGGTTTATCCGGTACACCAAGAATGTTCCCTGAGTGCACGGAGCGTCAGGTCGTGTGGGCGATGTTTATGATATATTGATTGTGCGTGAGTGCACATGTGTGATATATATATGCTTGTGAAATGTTATGCCTGCAGGGAAAGAATACCACTGCCTCGGGTAAGGGGTAGGGTCGTTATAAATTGGTCAGCTGAACGCTGACCGTTGCCTTGTTTACCACCGTGTGGTGGATTGTCCCGTGCAAGTGCAGGAGAGCCGAACGGAAAATAGGGGTTAACGCCCTTGTTGTTGTTGTTGATGCTGCTATGCTGGCCCTGAAGGCCAAAGAAGTTCATATGATAGTATTTTCATGTGTGGCCGGCTTGCGTGCCGATGTATGGAAGTCATATGTATAAAGCTTAACTGTAAGGCCATAAGGCCAGACTTGTTGTGTGTTTGGAGAACATTCCTTCGTGTTGTTATATATAAATGTTGGTTTATATATTGTGGACATTCAGATGGGTTGAGTTCAATCAACTTAAAAGCTTCTGCTAGAATGCTCTGAGTTAGGATACGCAACTCTGATATTAACCCGTAACTTTGTCGTCTGTTTGTGATATATGGTGTGGGGCCCCGGCCGGACCTTCTATTATATGTCATGTAACAGATAGTGGTGTTACACGTGGTCCAGGGGAGGCGGTGAAGGGAATACCTTCGAACTAGTGGCGAGCGCGAGGGGGTAGGCCCTAGCGATGTTGTGACCTACTGCAGAGAGAGAAGGGCAGACCTTCGATCGTTGGCAGTGGGAGACTGCGAAGACGTGGTCCCAGAGAGATGTCGACCGCGCTTCTCGGAGGCAGTTGTTGTTAATGAGCGCACTGCCCAAAGGCACTTGCTGTTAATGAGCGTGCTGCCCGGAGGCAGTTACTGATAATGAGTGCACTGCCCGGAGGCAGTTATTGTAAGGAGCACTCTTCCCGGAGGCAGTTGTTAATGAGCGTGCTGCCCGAAGGCAACTGTTGTAAGGAGCGTGCTGTCATGAGGCAGTTGTTGTTAATGAGCATGTTGCCCGAAGAAAGTTGTTGTAAGGAGCGTGTTGCCCGGAGGCAGTTGTTGTTAATGAGCGCGCTGCCCGGAGGCAGTTGTTATAAGGAGTGCTCTGCCTGGAGGTAACTGCAATAAGGAGCGTTCTTCCCAGAGACAGTTGTTGTTAATGAGCGCGCTGCCCAGAGGCAGTTGTTGTGGACTTCCTTCTGTTGGGAAGAATTGAGTTCATAATTTCCATCAGCGCAGATGATGTTTGCCTTCTATAGGTCTGAAATGAGCAAACTTCAAAAGCTATTAGAGTCATAGCCATGAGACTGGTCTCGTGGTAATTTACATTAAGGATTCATAAGGAGATCAAAGTTGATAAAATATTGCGATGAAGAGATTATGGCCCTGTGGATTGGCAGGAAGCTTTCTCCTGAGACATTCGTCCTAGGGGTTGCCCCCAGTCCCTCCTGGAGAGTGGGTGGTTTTGCCCCCAATGGTGGATTTGGCCTTGGTCTTGCAAGAACCTTCCTAACAGCCCTTGTCTGACGAGACGCTCGGTTTCCTTCTTGAGTTTGGAACAACTTTCTGTGTTGTGCCCTCGTCTGCAGAACTCACAATACTTTTTCTGATCCCCGGTGTTTTTAGCGAGGGTTCTGGGCTTGCAGAGTGCCTCATTGCCTCAGATTGCGTAGAGTATGTTTGTTTTGGATGTATTGAGGGGCGTGCATCTCTGGTGTTGTCGAGGTCGTGGGTTGTCACGATGTTCATTGTTTTTCCCCGGGTCTGATGAAGCTTCTTGCTCCCTTCTCTTTTTATGCCTTTATTGAATTGTTGTTGATGTGCCTCGAATGCATTATCGGCGACGATCTGTGCTTCGACTCGTCGTATTAGATCATGATAATTTGATGTTGTTTCTTTAATTAATGTTGAATAAAAGTTGTCAGGGCGGAGTCCTCCTAAGAGGAAGCCTCTTAAGAGCTCGGGGTTGACTCCAGGGATCTGTCGCGCCTCTGCAGTGAAACGACAGAAGAAGCCTCTATGGGTTTCCCCCTTATTTTGGCGGATCCCAGACAAGTGAGAGAGATCTTTGACTATCTGATGGTTGTCGATTAACTGGTCCAAAAATTGTTGTGTCAACACTGCGAAATTCTTGATCTCTCCCTTCTTTAAGGAAAGGAACCAGGTATGAGTTTGTCCTTACAGAGTTGTTGGGAAGGCTTGCCACAACAGAATATCGGTAGCATTGCAGAGTTGCATCATGATCGTGAAGTGTCTGACATGTTCTGACGGGCTGCCCGCTCTGCCGTATGTTTCAATATTTGGGAGCTTGAAGCTAGGAGGGATTGGATGCGCCAGACCCTCAGGTGCGAACGACAAGCGACGATGGAGAGGGAGGGAGGTCGAAATGGCACGTGGCTTGGTTCGCTCGTTCTCTTCTGAAATTATGTCACAGACTTCTTCTCGTGTGAGCCTCTCATCTGCAGGGTCGAGGCCTGCTGCTTCAAGGCGGTTGTGATACTGAGCTTCAGGTCCCCCATCAGGATGGGCTCTGTGGCATTGAATATCCGCGCTGGGGAGCTCTACTTCAAGCATGTTATTGAGCGAGCGAAGAAGAATTGGATCAACGTGCCACCCAAGGGCCATTCTTTCGATTGTGTGGGCGGCTTTACCTGCCATGCTTTCCAAGCACGAGTACCGTTGTGCTAAGGATACTGTCTTCTACCTTTTCTAGGTCTTTTAGGAATGATGGGAACCGTGTTCCCACAGACTGCGCCAACTGTTGGGGATTGCTCGAGGCTCCAGTAAACCAGACTATATTGTATCGCCTTGGCCCGGGAGCTATCGAGTGCGCAAACAGTCACAATAAGTAAAGAAGCTGAAAATTATAGAAAATATAGAACATTAATTAAAATTTCAAAACTAAAAATTTAGAAAATAATGGAATGAAACAGGAGAGCATGAAAGCAGGAGATAAACCCTAAAGCACAGCCAGCGAGCATGGAGAAGAAGTTCGAATTCAAAATTGCTTACCAATTTGAAAAAAAAAGGTATCACCTTCATGGTTACTTCATGGTTATTAATGCAATGGCCAAATAATCATTCTATTAGCTCCAGGGAAGATAACCTAGACGTGTGAAGCTTAGGCTTCGTTTGACAAAGCGGTGGCGGTTGTAAATGCATGTGTTATATCGTCATTTTTTAACGACCATCTAAAAATAACTACATCCGCTTGAACATAAAAGTGGATGAAGTTTCTTAGTTGGGCGTTAACGAATGACAGTTTAACCCCCATGTTCACATCGATCAATGGGGGAGCACACAAAAATGCAGATTTTACTTGGCAGCTATACATCAAGGGCTAGTCTCTAAGCAGGAGATAATTGAAGGGTGACTCCTGAGTGCACCATTAACTATATAAATGTAGCAGCAATGGCATTATATAAGGCGACGTAGTTTACAAAACCAAGGCTCCATTTGGCACGGTGGTTGCGGTCATGAACATGGGGTTTAAATTGACATTCGTTAACGCTCACCTAAGAAATTTCATCCACTTTTATGTTCAAAAGGATGATGTTTGTTAGGTGATCCTTAACGAATGACGATTTAACATTTTTGTGCTATACTAATTAAAAGAGAATTTCTAGGATTCAGATTTTTGGCTTCAAATGTGCTTTTTCCTTCAAACCAATAGCGTTAATGTTTCCATACAAATAAAACATAAAACCCAAAGAAAAACTACAATGTCAAAAATGATGCTTCCCCATGCAAATTTCTCTTATGTTTTCTTTCAGATTAAGCAGCCGTTGAAAGCCTTTCTCAAAGAGATTTCATCCAGATTTCTTCCTATGAATACAAGCTTGTTGATGCGCTTCTCGTCGTGCCGCCACGGCTTCGCAGGGCATCCATCGATTGTGGAGTGCACTCCCTGCAAATTGAAGAACAATTAGCGAAGACCGATTAAACTAAAATCATCATTTTTCATATGTTACAGCATTGATTTTGATCATATTTCTCAAGGAATAATTATCAAAACTTTCCCTGGAAGTTTGCATAATTACAGGTTGCGCCCCTCTTATTTTTTAAATTATAAGAACCTTCTCAGCAAGTGTACATTTCACAACATCCATATACAAGAGTCCTCACTTGGAGTATATCTTTAGGGAGGTCTTTTTGTGCATGGATCTTATGAAATGTAAACTTACAGGAAAGGTTTTTGTAATTTCAAAAGTAAGAGGGGTGCAACCTATAATTTAATAAACTTAGAGAGGAGGTCCCGGTAAATGACCCTTTTTCTAAATCATACATGATAGTCTCATACATGTTTTCGCATTGTATACGCAAATAGCATGTGTTATTTTGGATGGAGATCAATGAGATGAAGAAGATTAATAAGAGGAGACTACTGATTTATGATGATAATGACTCTGGGATGACTAGTGTAGATGTAGAATTTGAACATGTGGTATGGTATCCAAGAACCAGTGAAGGAAATGCGGATTGTTGAGAACTAGTGAGGGAAATGTAAATCCCTCACACAAGATCTAAGTTAGAAATTCTAGCCTCCCCTCACAAAGAGGGCATATACTTTCATTTTTGCAAGTACTAAGAGGTATTTATGGTACAAAAAAGACCTCATTGTATGCGCGAAAAATTACATAAAATAAAAGCTATTGAAAGGGATTTTGTTCTAAAGATGTTCTAAAGTGGTCTATCCGTGTGTGACTGTGCCTTACTGCCTTCCAAAAGGAGGATTCCTTCTCACAGATTTTGACATGAGTACTCAGCCCAACATCTTGGCAAACATGAGGCTCGGCAAGCCATCTCGGCAGAACTCCTCATAGAAGCTACTCGGTAAAGTAACTTGCCAATGATGCCTTTCAGCAGTACAGCACCAATACAAGCATTTTGTGCACAAGTCCTTGACAAAGAGGCTACCCACACGTCGTCTCCACCATGGTGTCATCCATTCTGGAGTGGTGTTTGTTATTGGCAGTGTCAGAACATTTCTCCTGTAGATAACTGATGAGTCTGATTTATATAGGGTGTTCCAGACTCATCTTGGCCCGTTCTCACATTCAAAACTTCACTTTTTGTATGTTTTCACTCAGATTCCACTGATTCGTAATTTTTATATGAAGTGTACAGTATGCCCGAGTTGATGTGCAATTGCAATTGCACTCCCCCGTCACTTTATTTCTGCAATGTGGCATTTGCCTGCACTTGTCGATGGCATGTGGCCCCGGAGTTGTGGTTTTGGACACTAAGGGACCGAGCCCAATTGTAAAATGAATTCTGCACATATCGCACGGTCGTGTTTTTATCCTTCACGCACGGGAGTTTCGCCCATGCGTGCCCTCGACTCTGTTAAGATGAATTTATGTCATGATCGCACGACCATGTGAATTTCCTTCGTGCACGGGACTTTTGCCCGTGCGCAATCATTATGCTGAAATGTGGGGTTCTGTCGCGGCTTGTGCATTTCCTTCGACCGTGCCAGAGCAAATCGCATGAGCTTCCTGTGTTGTCTAAAGTTTTTATGAATTATCGTTACTCGTGAGTTTCCTTTGCGCACGATTGATTTCAACCGTGCAAGAAGAAAATCGCACGAGTAGTTCATTGGCCGGAAAATATGAGTTCTGCCCCGGCCTGTGCATTTTTGTTCGCGCGTGATTATTTCAGCTGTGCGTGAGTAAAATTGCACGGTCCAAATGTTGGCCTATTTGGAAATCTGGCGGATTAATATCGCACAATACGCACACACGGTTGTGTGTGACCATTTTTTTAAACAGTTTCACTTTTTAAACGCAGATTTATGCCCTAATCTGAACCCCGAATTCTTTCCCGCTCCATTCCTCCTAGCTCGCCGCACTTTGCAAGGAGGAGCTCTGGCTCCGTACCTTCATCCATTGCTTAGGTTTTTGCCCATGGCAGCCTCTCATCATCCAAGGACCTCAAGGAGGAGATCCTAGCTGCATTCTCATCACCAAGGAGAAATCTGCAACGGACGTGTCTGGATTGTAGTTCACCGGAGAAGACGGGTAAATGAGGAAGTGACAGCCCTCTTGTACACCGGATGGTAGTCGAAGACCAAGCGAGGACGCGGAGTGACGATCCGACGATTCCTCTCGAGAATCTTCCACGAGTCTCAGGATTCGGTTGTATCCCTCGCTCTTTCTCATTTCTTGTTGATGTTTATAGTTACTTTCTTCATTGGTATGATGATGTACGCACTATAAACTCATGGTCCTAAGTTATATTTCATTTCTATGAATGTATGTTTGGTTTATGTGTGTTTGAGGTGCACCTTCATTTTCCATGCTTGTTGTGACCACACTAGAAATTGCTAGGTGTGTGTCGTGCGAGGAGGTGAACACGACCCTCAATTCCGCATCGTTTCCATTCCATCCATTTGCGCACACATCCATTCGTCGAACCAAGCGGTGCTAACAGACTGCATAATCCCCACGCCTTGCGAAGCGGTGAATGCAACATGCACAACTCTTTTTTTTCTTCAATGCAACTAATCACCACCACTAATTCAAACCAAAATCATCGCTTTTACTCTTTATCATGGATTCTCTAATCAATCGAGACACAACACCAACCTGCATTCTTTTGAGATCGATACTTAAGGATTCATTCCCATTTTATATTGCTTGAGCGACTGGTGCACTTGTCGTTAGTGCATCAAGTTTTTGGCATCGTTGTCGGAGACTGCAGACGATTTGTGTTTCTTTTGATTAGAGAAGTAAATGTAGTGTAGATTGTTATGCGGGAAGGTATAATAATAATTTGTATGGCTCGTCATATGGTGCTCTCACTGCGGTTGGATCTTCATATAACGAGCCGACTTATTATCATTACGCACCTCCAGTGCGAGCATCACCTTCGCCGGGTGGTTTGGCCCCATCATGGTCAAAACCTACCGGGAAGTGATGCTTGTGTTGTCAGAGTCTTGATCATGCATTGAAGGACTGTGAGCAATGGAAACTGCAAATGGGGGAGGATGATGAGCCAACACATATCTCCATCCCACCAGCGACTTATCTCATTGCTCCTTCCATTACTAACGACAGATAAATTGGGCCCCCGGGTCATATTGGGAGCACAACGAATGAGCCGATCAATGTTGTTGTTGATCATCTCGAAGGCATCATGGATTTTCCTCCTTCATTACCATCATTACCGTTGGATTCATTTTTGGAGGATAGCTCCCATCTTCTAGTTGATTTTTTCAAGAACTTTGTTGTCCTTTTGATTTTTTCTGATTTCACTATGCATGAATCTTTTGAACTTGTTGATTCTCTAGCTGTGTAGGATGTGCTTCTGGACCCCGATGTTGAGCCAAGTTGCAATGAGGAGGACATTCTCTTTAGTGATGAGGTTATTACCACATCACTAGAGGAGAAAGTCCAACTCACCATCGAAGCTACATGTTGCCTATTATTTCCTTGCATCAATATTTTCCCTGCCGACAGTGATTCTATGATGAAACCTGATGGGAGTGAGACCGGGACCACTCCCCCATTTCTGATTATTTATGTCATTCTTCTCTTTTATTTTCTAACCCCCCTTGTCCGAGCCTGTGCAGGTAAAATCTTCGCAGGTACTCCAGGACTTGGAGCACTATGCTCAAGTCAATGATGAGAGCATCTTCCTATGCGAGGAGGTTGATCCCCCCTCCGTAAAGAAGGCTCCATTCATTTTCCTCTCCTCCTGCTTCCTCCCTGAAGACGACACCTTGCTGGGCAAGGATATATTTTGTGGTGAGATGAGGGAGGAGTACCCCACCTCCTCTTCTTATATTATTTATCCTTTACCTGTGAAATTCAGGTATTATTATTTGGGTAAACGTATAACTGTTTTATCTCCATATCGGTACCCGCTACCGACACGAATATTAGTCCAGTTACTTGTTCACTTTTCTTTTCATAGACCCATAAGCTAGAATTATTAAAAATTTGAATAAGTCGTGCTGGGAGGACAATAATCACAATAGTTATATTATTTTTATATGCACTTTATTTAATTCAGTTTTTATTTGTCTATTTTGTTTTTGTCAGAGCTCACCAATCAGGTAATCTTCATTGGCGGAAATTACAGTTGTCTTAGATTTCAAGCATTTTTTGGTATGCTCATTTACTGAGCATTGGGTAACCTCTTCCCCTCACCTTGATTTAGATTTCAATATTTATATTATTTGCATGCATAGCATGTCATAAGTCTGGGGTAGAGAGTAGTGCACGTGCACCACCTCGTGGATGCATTTAGGAAGCAAAATCTTTATTTTCAGTTTTTCAAAATTATTATTGCAGAATTTCTTTATTAGCATTTATCATGCACACAATAGCACCCACTTGAGCGTGCGCTTATTTGTTGATGTGTCTCGTGTAAATATTATTTTTCGTTCGTGATTGGAAAATCATGGTGCTGGCATAGGATTGAGTGGCGGAGTAATATGTTGATTTTTGTAGTGCTCCTAGTCGAGTGCTCGCACCTCGTGTAGAAATTTGTGTGAAATTAGCTTTTTCTCTTGCATTTAGTTTTCTAGTTTTCTATTTCCGTGAATACTGTTTATTCTACTTGTAATTCATGAATCCAGTGAAATCCGACAGTAACATAGATGATGTGTGTAGACGATCGCTAGAGCCATATTGCTCGAGTCGGGAGGAAGGATAGTCTTTCTCGGTGGCTAAGAACTTGCCCCTAGCGACTCTCGAAGCATGGGTATAGGTTAGTTCACGTGTGTGAGTGTGAAATAGGCTATTTGTTGGCCCGGCGAGCCTTTGCACCAAGCCTACACGTTCTATCCATGCTTACCCCTTTTGTGTCTAATCCCTACCGTTTGATTCAGCTCCGCCATCAAGACCAAATCGACTATCCTAATCGCACACCTAAGTGGAGCTCAAAATGTTAAGTGCAAGCAATTACTTTTTGGTGTGGATGTGGCGTATTTGTGAATGTGATGTCTATGCGCTATCGTTTATTTATAGCATAGTTTTAGAAAAAAAAATGCAAAGTTAAAAATTTGAAAAAGAGAAGAGAAAAAAAAATTGTGAAAAAGAAAATCTGAAATGAAAAATGAAAAAAAGGAAATTGAAGTTGGGTAGGTGGTGTACACACCCAAAATTTTCATGTTTAAGTCTAGGGGTGTGGTGTACATGTTTTCATTTATTGCTTGGATAGTGTTTTTATTGCAAGTTCATTTGGGTTAGGTGTGTTAAGCCCCCGCGTTTATCATTGTTTACCGCACCGAAACCTAAATCCAAATCATAACCTAAAGTCATATTGATTCGCACCTTGAATTGAACTAGTGTCATGAAGAGAGTGTGAATAAGTAAGCTTATGGTCATCGACATTGATAGAATTCTTTGGAGGTTGTTCTGATCCCCGATCTTTGGCTCTAAGTGATTGAGCTACTTTCTCCTTACGCGTGACCGGAGGATTAACTGAGATTTTGATTACAAGTAGAAATAATAAGTAGAAACGCAATTTGAAAAATTATAATCAACATCGCATGTTTAAAAGAATTTTCTACTAAAATCTCTACGCGCACGAATAAACAACTTCGCATAGTATTATGCATATTCAAATACTTTGTCAGCTTATGTTTTTTAGTCCATATGGGAGATAGTTAGCTCGAGACGAGCAAACAAGTAAGCCTGGGGGTGTGATGAGTCCGATATATATATAGAATTTTTTGGACTCATCTGGGCTCGTTTTCACATTCAAACACTTCACTTTTTTATGTTTTCACTCATGTTACACTGATTCATAATTTTTATATGAAGTGTACGTTGTGCCCGAGTTGGTGTGCAATTGCACACTTAATTGATGTCGGGGTAAGTGATTCGCACTCCCCCATCGCTTTGTTTCTGCATTGTGGCATTTGTCTGCACTTGTAGGTGGCATGTGGCCCCGGAGTGGCGGTTTTGGACACTCAAGGGCAGAGCCCAATTGTAAAATAAATTCTACACATATCGCACGATCGTGCGTTTTTCCTTCATGCACGGGAGTTTCGCCAGTGCGTGTCCTCGACTCTGTTGAGATGAATTTATGTCATGATCGCATGACCATGTGAATTTCCATCGCACATGGGACTTTTGCTCGTGCGCAGTCATTATGCTGAAATGTGGGGTTCTATCGCGGCTTGTGTGTTTCCTTCGTGCATGGTCAATTGAGATCGTGCAAGAGTAAATCACACGAGCTTCATGTGTTGTTTAAAGTTTTTTATAAATTATTATTACTCGTGCGTTTCCTTCGTGCACGGTTGATTTCAACCGTGCAAGAAGAAAATCGCACGAGTAGATCTTTGGCCGGAAAATATGAGTTCTGTCCTGGCCCGTGCGTTTTTGCTCGCGCACAGTTATTTCAACCGTGCGTGAGTAAAATCACGCGGGCCAAATGTTGGCCTATTTGTAAATATGACGGATTAATATCGCATGATACGCATGCACGATCGTGCGTGACCATTTTTTAAGCATTTCACTATTTAAGCGCAAATTTCTGCCCTAATCTGAACTCCGGATTCTTACCCGCTCCATTCCGCCCAACTCTCCGCACTTTGCAAGGAGGAGCTCCGGCTCCGTTCCTTCTTCCCCCATTGCTTTGGGCTTTACCCGTGGCCGCCTCTCATCATTCAAGGACCTCAAGGAGGAGATCCTAGCTGCATTAGGAAGGAGAAATCTGCAACGAACGTGGCTAGATTGTAGTTCACCGGAGAAGACGGGTAAATTAGGAGGAAGTGACAACCCTCTTCTACCCCGGACGGTGGTTGAAGACCAGGCGAGGATGTGGATTGACGATCCGACGATTCCTCCTGAGAATCTTCCACGAGTCTACAGATTTGATTGTATCCCTTGCTCTTTCTCATTTCTTGACTCTAGTTGATGTTTGTAATTACTTTCTTTATTGTTATGATGATGTACGCACTATAAATCTATGGTCCTAAGTTATATTTCATTTTTAAGAATGTGAGTTTGGTTTATGTGTGTTTGAGGTGCGTCTTCGTTTTCCATGCATGTTGTAATGAATAGATATAGCCACACTAGCAATTGCTAGGACACTAGCAATTTTGTATGGAAGACGCAACAATATTATCATTCACTTGGATTTTTATCTACTTTATGATAAAAAAATTTGCTCATGAATTTTCCCACAATTATTTCTTCAAAACAGTTCAAACAATTTTCTATTTCTAAAATAGCACTGAGAAATCTGCTCTTCCAAAGAGTTTCGTGATTTTTCTCATCATTCTGCATAAAAGCATATTTTCTCATCACTGTTTTTCACTATCGCTTCTCCCATCATTGCAGCCGAGCCAAACAAGGCTTAAGAGAACTCAAGAGAACATGAATTTTTTAAGAGTTTCAGATGATATTGTCTCTCTCATATATAGGAAGAAAAAGGACCTTCCTTCCAAGATTAGGAAGGATATATGTTCTTTTTGTAGAATATTTTATTATTTTCTACTATTTACACAACTCATGAATTACCATGACTACTCCAGAATGTTCCACGGGAGGGTACCACAGAACTCTCTAGCATAGGTCGGTCTCAAGTCCGGATGAAAATTGGTGAGTTTGTTAGGTAGACGACCATCGTAAAATATGGTCACTCATGAATATGGATCATTTGAGAAATTGTGCAAAAGCTAGGTTGTTCCCCCTAAGGAACGTGTCGCATGATCCGAATGTGGCGTCTTGGCAAGGACCACTGCATCTCCAGGACTTGGGTGTAGTGTTAAATTTGCAAGAGTCCTCATCGTATGGTCCGAATGCGGCGTCTTGTCAAGGACCATTGCACCTCCAACAGGACTTGGGTGTAGTGTTAAATATGCAAAAGTTCTCAAATATTAGACGTCTTAGGGAAGTATGTCGTAGGAATTGTGACCGACTTAGGTTTGGAAGTTGGAATATAGGTATGCTAATGGGAAAAACGGTGAAGTAGTGAATACGATGATTGAGAGAAGGATAAATATTTTATGTATGCAAGAGACTAAATGAGTGGGTTAGAAAGCTAAATTTTTAGATAATTTAGGTTTTAAATTATGGTACACAAAAAAATAAAACAAATACTGGAGTAGGTATTATTGTGGATACTACTTGGAGGGATGCAGTTGTTGGGGTAAATAAAAAAGGTGATAGAATCTTAGCTCTTAAATTAGTCATAGGAAAGAAAAGTATTAATATAATCAGTGCTTACGCATCATAAGTAGGATTAAGTGAAGCAATAGTGCAATTTTGGGAAAACTTGGATGAGTTAGTAAGGGAGAGCCCACAAAAAGAGAAAATTTTCATAGGAGGGGACTTAAATGGACATATAAGGAAGAAAAATGCAGATTATACAACCGTTCATGGAGAATTTGGATATGTAGAAAAAAATGAAGAAGGACGAACTATTTTATACTGTCGTAGCACATAAGTTAATTGAGACAAATATGTTTTTAATAAAGAGAGAAGAACAGTTAATTACGTTTAAAAGCGGACCAAATAAATCACAAATTGATTATTTTATGATTCGCAAAATGGATAAAATGATTTGTAAGGATTGCAAAGTCATACCAAGAGAAAATTTGACAACACAACATATGTTAGTGGTGTTAGACATACAAATTAAATATAATAAATTTAAGACAAGAACAAAAATATTGCCAAAAATTCGATGGTGAAACTTGAAGATGAAAAAACAGATTACTTTCAAGACAACAGGTATGAAATAACTACTTGATAACCCTAATGTTGATACTGGCGTGTCCATGCGAAGTTATATATTCATATTTAAGGATAAGTGGAAAGAACGTACATGGAGTATCAAAAGGTCGTGCGCCGCCAAATAAAGAATCTTGGTGGTGGAAAGAGAAAGTGCAAGACAAAGTGAGGGCAAAGAGGGTCTTCTATAAATCACTCTACGCTTATAGGAATGAAAAAAATTTAGCCAGGTATAAAATTGCAAAAAAAGAAACTAAACATGCAGTAAGTAAAACAAGAAATCAAACTTATGAAAATATTTATAAGCGACAAAATACTAAAGATGGAGAGCGTGACATATATAAAATTGTTCGAGCTAGAGAAAGGAAAAAAGATTTAAGCAAAGTAAAATGCATAAAAGATGAGATAAATAAAGTTTAAACGGATGATGTGGATATTATAGAGCGGTGAAAAAGATACTTTTATCAACTCTATAATGAAACAAACGACAATGAATTGAACTTGTAAGAGTTAAGTAAATCGGAGGAATATAGAAACATAACGTTTTATCGTGAAATTCAAGTATCAGAGGTAAGTGATGCTCTAAAAAAGATGAAAAATGAAAATGCGGTTGGGCTAGACGATATACCCATCGAAGTATGGAAATGTCCAGGAAATGAAGGAATTTTGTATCTTACATATTTTTTCAATAAGATACTGAAGTCAAAGAGATGTCAGACAAATGGAGAAAAAGTATCTTGGTACCTCTAATACTATAGTGTGGTCGGCTATATGGATCTTTTGTCTCCATTGTGCCCTATCTTTAGTCACAATCTCACAAATGCCTAAGTACATCATGTCTTTCCTTATAGTTTCATTCCAAGTCCATATTGGTCAACCCCTCTCCCTTTTAACATGTTAGTGACTAAAATCTCACAACGCCTAACAAATGCCTCTAATGGTCTCCTTTGTACATGTCCAAACCATCTTAGTTGAGCTTCTCGCATCTTCTCTGCAATTGGTGCAACTTCAGTCTTATCCTTGATATATTCATTCCTAATTTTTATCCAATCTCATGTATCCACACAACCACCTAAGCATTCTCATCTTCACAACTCCCATTTTTTGCTTGTGTACACAATTCACAGCCTAACACTCAGAACCATAGAGCATCGCTGGTCTAATTGGAGTATGGTAAAACTTGCCTTTAGGTTTTAATGTAATGGTACTTTACGATCACAGAAGATATTTGGCGTGCCTCTCCACTTCAACCAACCTGCTTGGATTCTATTGTATCACATCTTTATCAACACCTCCATCCTTTTGAACTATCGATAAGATATTTAAAGCACTCACTGCGGGAAATATCTTGATCGCCCAACTTAATAACAAAATCATTTGTCCTTCTTGCACCGCTAAATTTAAGCTCCATATACTCTGTCTTTGACCTGCTCAACCTAAAACCCTTTTTTTTCTGAAGTGTCTCGCCAAAATACAAGTTTCGCATTTACACCCTCGCGCATCTTATTATTCCCAATGAAATGAAACAAAAAAATGCAAGTCAAAATAAGCCCTAAATAACATCACAAGAGCACCATTCACTCTAGAATTAAAGCTTTGCAAGTATTTGAGGGTTTTGGACTAATGGAATCTGGAGAGAAATCTCCATTGAGACACGAAAAAAATTTACTGCCCGATCCAAGACCTATTGCAGGGGCGTAACAATTTATCATCATAGTTTCAGAGAAAACAATTGATGTTGACTCCTTGGTTAATTGGTCCGATGAAGGAGGGGGGACATCCAGCAAATTCAAGCAATCGGGTAGAATAACGCTCTCAAGTGGAAGAGTCCGAGCAATGGGCAACGTTGTGGAGTCGGGCTGCATGGGAGTTGTACAATAACGTTGCAGGGAAGGAATCGGGTGGCACGACACTACAGAGAAGGAATAGAGTAAAAGATTTTGTGCAAGATTGGAGCAGGAGATGGGCTTGGAGCATGCAACTAAGCTTTGGCGCTAGACTGCAGCTAGCGATGGGCCTAGAGCAAGCAGCTGAGCTTTGGCACTGGATTGTAGCCAGTGATGAGCCTGGAGCATGCGACGGAACTTCCGCGCAGAAGTTCAGTAACGGGGCTAGAGCTGTCAACGGGATCTCATGCAAGCAGCAAAGTTTTCTCAAGGATTGGAGCGGGCGATGGGACTGGCTACGAAGCTTTCGCACGGGGAGGTGGAGATCGTGAACTATAACACGTGGAAGTGCCGGGTGTTAAATTGTGTGTGTGGTGGGGGGGGGAGTGGGGAGTTCCCTATATCAATTCTAAGGCTTTGAAAATAAATCACTCTAATATTATTTTGGTATTTTTGGTTTGCTACAAGTCAAATGGGGTTTGCTAGTGACAACACTCAAAAAGTGGTATTTTAAAAGGAGAATATCGTATTGAGAATTTATATAACCCAAAAAGTGTTTTTAAATTCAAAAAACTAAGTAGGCCCTAAATAAAAAAGAAAAATATCATATTGAGAATTTACATACATATTACTAGAATCATATAAATATTTAGCAACTAAATCTAATTATTTACTTCATAAATATATCAAAACTACAACTCTCATAAACTACGCTCAACTTTAGTTGTTAGTTACACATCTTAAGATGATTTTAAGATGGGAAATACCTAAATAGAGATAATCTTTAATAATGTTTATGTAATAGGAAGTATATGCATGTCAAGTGATTGGGTTAACGAAGGAAAGGAAAATTAACAGGATAGAAGTAGCTTTATATGTACCTAAAGAAATCGGCGATATATAAATATGATTTCAATATTCACTAATATAAAAAAACCATGATTCATTAATATGTGTACATAAATACCCAGTGCAATGATGTAAATAAACCTGGAAAAACATATCGCCCTGTAGAATCATTCACGGATATAACACCTTTCATCCTGTAAAGATCTTCTCCCTTCTCATCAACTAATCTCTCCAGCCAATCATTGAACTGCAAAATCAGTAGTGAGTTGATATTAAACATGAACTTCAACAATTATTCTTGTGACAAAAAGGGGAAATGAGCTACCTCATCAAGATCGAGGGTTCCTTCAGAAACAATGCTGACACTAGAAACTGCAGAATCGTGTATATGATCATGATGATGTCCGTTGTGATGATCTGCAGGATACCGACAAAAAATCAAGTATAATTAACAGAGAATCTAGCGTACTTAGATCTTAGCATGAACTCTGATTATGTGTTATAACTATCTATATATATAATCATGTAAAATGTAATAGGATCATTTTGCTTCAATATAAATTGCAATTTGAGTGATTTTTGTGGCGTTAACCCTCAACTTACGATATGTATTGAGCATATATGCACTCAAATTGATGCAAACTGAAATTTTATAATAATTTACAAAATTCTACTTAATGTAATTATCTGGACGACTAATCCAGCTTAATGTTAGGACATAATAATCTCAGCAGGAGTACAAAAGAGACAGTAAAAGACACATTGACTACCCAAACAAATTAAAATTTAAAATGAGCTGACAGAAGTTAGCTTTTGGCTTTGTTAAACCTATATACTGAAAAAAAAAAATCAAATACCGTGCAGAACTTATATCCAAATCAAAGTCCTTCTATTTGAGAAAAAAATAACTTAACCTTTTAGTAAGATATCCCTATGGCAAATAATTTTTTTTATTTCTACACCCTTTAGTAAGTTTACTGATGTAGCGTTATTTTTTGTTATATATTTGGGGAGTGTACCGTTTTTTTTCCAAAAATTTCAATCCCGACGCAAAAAACAGCTCAAAAAGTCCAATTAAGTGATTAGGCACGCTCTGTGAACATGTACAATTAGGCTTGTCAAGAGGTCAGCTTTACCCACGTTTGATGCGGTCAAATTAACCTTGGCAACCAGAATAATCTGCAAACAGAACATTTTGATTCATGGTAGACATGGACTCGGTTTGATTCAGTGGTGGTGGTGGCAAAATGTAGTGGCAAACTGCACCAAGAAATGGAGTGGGAATTGATTGGCTAAGCAAAGGCTATACAACATTGGCAACCTTATTTGTGGAGATGATGCTTTTTGATCAGCATTGATCACTACAACTAAAAATACCTTTTGGAGCAAAAATTGGCCACCTCCTCGCAACAACATTGGGTGTGCAAACTTTTAGAATGTGTCTACATAGTCGAATACAGCGAGAGATGTTTCAATAGGGCAGTTGGATGTTTTATCCCATATATAAGAAGGCACCATAGATTTGCATGCCAACTCTAGACCATCAATGGGCCTCTGCGACACACTTGAGAGAAGAAATTGCAGGGACAGATATCCCCTCTGAATTGCGAGCCAAGATTCTTAAGTGTAAAACAACACCAATACATATAGTAATCGGTTGTCAAATTCGCTACGCGGAGAAAGTTTATCTCCTCCCTACTTCTCCCCTAGTATCTACCATCATAGCTACAATTAACAGTCAACTCCACGACGTGCTTTAGAATGCGAAGTGCTTTAGAATGCACTCAATGGCATACGACCAATTTTCTTTTGGAAGGGTTAGAGAGGAAGGTCCAAGACTTTGTTCAACACAGTCTGAACACCTTCCCGGTAGGATTGCTCCAACCGTTCATATCCCTACTCATACATGGGTTGATATATCGACGGATTTTGTTGACGGGTTGCCGAATTCCAATGGTAAAACAATATTATTTGTGGCTGTTAATAGCTTCTGGAAGGGTGCTCACGTCATCCCAACCTCTCATGTTTGCACAGTTATCAATGTGGCTCGGGCCTTCTTTGAACAAATACTCTGCCTCCATGGCAAGAGCTTTTCAAGTTGAGCGGAACTCAACCAGCCCTATCATCAGTGTACCGCCGTCCAATCTGACAAACAAACAAAAGTGACCAACAGACGACAAACCCAAGGAATAGGTCAACTGGATCCTTTGGGTCGAACATTGCTATAATACACCCTATCACACTTCGTTGCAAACAACACCCTTTCATATCATGTTCGGACGTGATCCTCTAATAACTTCTCTCCTATGGACAAGATTCCGTGACAGTAGATGGAGTAGACCAAGCACTCCAAAGCAATGATCATATTCTAGCAACAAGTCACTGTCATTGTGTATAGACTCAGAACATATTAAGAAATACTACGATGAACACTATCGAGAGATCCGCTTTGAAGTGGGTCAGGTCTAGTTGAAACTTCAAGTCTATCGACAATTGTTGCTTTTGCACATGGCAACACATAAGCTCTCTCCAAAATTCTGCAGTCCCTTTTAGGTGGCGAATCAAGTAGGTAAGGAGGCGTGTATATTGGAACACCCTCTATATGTCAAAACATAGTATTTCATGTCTCTCTTATCAAACTCTACAAGAAAGTGACACCTTAGTGTGTCGTCAGATTTCCTCCAATTGTTGAAGGTAGCATAGTCTACACACCCATCAAGGCACTACCTATTCGCTTGAACATGGGCACAAAAGAGATTATAATTCAAAGAGAAGGCTCGTCAGAACTAGAGGCCACATGAGAGCCACTCAACGAATTCAAGGAGCCTATCCATCATTTGGGCTGGACTAGCTAATTTTGAAGGCGATGGAGATATTAAAGACACATTTTACGAAGATGACCATAAGAGAGCAAACAGGGTGTTGCAAAGATTTTTATGTTTTCATGACTTTTATTTCATTAGGTTTAATTTTGCAATTATGTTTATGCAGAACCTTGTAATTTAACCTTTGAGAAATGTACAGGAAGGAAGAATTTTCCCAACTCTTCCCTTCTAATTCTCTCTCCTCTCACAATTCTCCCTTGTCATGCTGCGGACTTCCCAGTGATCTGTCCCTGAAGCCGGCTAACTCCTCTTCTCCATCTCTATTCTATTCTCTTCCCTTAAACCTTCCTCTTTTATTTCTGATCTCAAAATTTCCCACCAAAGGAAACCACAAGGATCATCATGGAAAAAGGAGAATGGTGAGATGTATATCATTCGATCTAATCCTCCATAGTCCCGTGAAGAGATACATTTCTAAGGCACATAACACATTTGTGGTCATCCTGTTCAGGTAATTAAAATACTAAGATTGATAAAGCTCAAGTTGAATAACTAACATAACTAGCAAATGTAAAAAACGTTCTCCTTCTTATAAATAGGACAAGAAATTACCATGTCCATGTTTGCCGCAAGGTGGAACGTGCTGGTCAGGTTCCACTTGAATCTCAGAAACAACCCTATAAAATGGAAAAATTATCTTCGAGTAAAAGATTTTTATATGAAATTAAGAAACATTTTTCGTAAAGCATAGATAGAACCGATGACCTGTCAAGATCATATCCACCCACCCCTAACACAAAGTCCATGTCAACAGCTCCAAATTTAGCTTCTTGCATCTGTGCTATCCCATTTATACTCTAAAGCAGAATAGACATTATTAAGGAAATAACAGCCATTCATTAATGTAGACCTAATAATATACTGGAAGTACAATTAATTATCTAAAGAAATAAACATACCTTGATTCTCTTAGCCAGGGTTTCCAGTTCAGATTCACTTACTAGATCTATCTGCCACAAGAAAGAACATGACAAATTCATAAGTATTTCAGGAGAAACAGGTTACTGAATAACCAAAAAAAAGTCCCAAGAGGCTCATAAAACAGAAGATTTAAGGGTGAATGCACAATGCGTGCTCGCCTTATTTAAGATTATACGATCAGCATAAGCAATCTGTTCTACTGCCTCATTCACAACCCATCTTGGTTTCACTTCATTCAAATGTTGCATCACATGCTTACAGTCTATTAAAGTAACTACACCGTCAAGCTTTACACGGCTAGCAACCAATTCATCCGAGCAGAATGTTTCGATGACAGGAGAGGGTTTAGCAAGTCCTGCCAAAAAACACTAAGATCATAAGTGAAAGGCGTGAGAGAGGGTTTAGCAGGTCCTGCAAAAAAAACACTAAGATCATAAGTGAAAAGCACGCCTAAAAGCAACAAAAAATCGGTAATAAATAATGACATAACACCAACAATCTTATTAAGGAGAGAAATGATATGAAGACAACTCCTCGAGAAATCCACACATCCTCCTATATACAAATGTAGTCTTAGGGCATTCCAGTAATTATGTGTACGTCTGTTAAGCCTCCAGACGAGGCTAGGCTCTTTGGGCAACATTACCAGCGGCGGCAACGGCGCGTGCAAGGCAACAACGGGCTGAACCAATGGGTTCAGCCCCCTCCTCCTAAAAGATCGGCTCAAGGGGGGCTGAACCACATTTTGTTCAGCCCCATGAGGGTCGGCCGGCCCTCGGTTGGCCGGCCTTGGGTCCCGGGGTATATATACCTGGACCCCTCTCTTTTGGAGTTATGCAAGAATTATCCAAGGTATTCTCTTCCTCCCTCATTTCAACCCTAATCTCTATCTTCTTCCTCTAGTTCTTCTTCTTCCTTAGTACGTGCATAACAACGTCACTAACGCCATGTATAAGGGAGTAGTGAGACTTTTAGAGGATATTTGATCATTTAATTTTTTTGATACTCTTGGAGAGTAGGCTCTTAGAGGGATCTTGCCCTCAAGAGATTGTCTCGTGTTTGTCTCAATATCATGTATCCTAGTTTGTATTACTCAATATAGAATGTTTGACTACAACCGAGATATCAATTGGTCTGACCTGTCGGACTTCAGCCAGTACCGACATCCCCACTTCGTAGGGTTTTGTCTAGAACCTTAGTTTATCATCCATACCCGCACAATGTCTGATTGAAGACCGCTAGTTCAACATAGTTCCGACATGCACTCCACTCTCCACCGATTCCGCGCGCAGCTTCCGCCCGCTTGCCTTGTGTTGATTTCACTTGTCTGCCTTCCACCTGATTCCAGATGGCGTGTCTCACCTCAACAACTTCGCGCAACTTCGTGCCCTCTTCTTCAACAGATGTCCCAGCCCCTCTTCCAATGTTTACATTGGCGTAGCTATCCGCCTCGTGCTTCTTCTTCAACGACAGCAGTCCACCTCCGCAATGACAACACTAGTGCCCCCCCCCCCAAACTTTCGAATACCGACGTCTCCTAGATTTTGCCATTACTACATCATTCCTGCACTCTCTAGAATGGTTCCTCCAGTTGGCCAAAACTTCTTCTCCAACAAAGCTTCAACTTGCTCCTTGTGCGGCCATTCTACACTTGTGGAGGCCTGCAACACACCTTCAATGTCGGCCCCCGCACTTTCTCTTCCACTACTTCACCATATTCTCTTTTGCTCCTCCAACTCATGCCCAAAACTCATTCAATGGCACCACGAGTAATGACACCTCCACTTCGGCCTCCACCGATTCGACTCACTTGTATCGGCTCGAAGCTCGGTTCGACATTGTCACCCTCCTTCGGGAGGTCACGAACACTGCAACGAACCATCCACAGGCCCCTCCGACACCTCACCCCCCCCCCCCAACTGCCCACCATTGACTACATGGAGTTCCTACACACAATTAAGGATGTCAATAAGGCACACATTTGCCGAATTGATATTCCAATGTTCGACGGTACCGACCTTGACGGTTGGGTCGCACACACCGAGCTACTTTTTGACCTAAAAGGCTACAACCCACCCCCACCAACTAGAAGGTTCTTATGGAGACTATCTATAAGGAGGGCCTTACACTACATTAGGTGCACTGGACACGCCAACATGCATTTAAATTTAATGTCTTGTAGCCAATCATGAAGGAGGACCTCCACCAATATGATATGCACCAAGCATAAAATGACAGAGCGGCTCAACTCCGTTCATCGGTCTACATTTAATGTTTGTAACTGTTGAATAAAATATGTAAAAAGGCTCATAGCAAGACCGAGCTAGAGCATATTACCTCTTTAGGATTTAGTCTCACATCTTAAAATGGGATTATTGCTTTTTCCTCTCTTTCTATATAAGTGTATAAATACTTGTATATATACATGAATGAAAAATTAATAAAATAATCATTTATTTTTCTCATTTTCTATTTATTTCCACATGGTATCAGAGATAATCGTTCCTAAATTTTAATTTTTCATTCAGCCTTGCTCACGCCAGCGACTCCCAGTTTGTTCAGGCGGTCAGCTATCTGCAAACTGCAGCTCTGTGTCTCAAGCCCCTGCCCTGCTTTTGTTCCCTCCCCTTGTTGCTTCCTCGCTGGTGCCCTGGAACCCACATGTCTGGGGTTTCCTGTGGTCTCTCGTGTGTTGTCTGTACCGATCTTGCCGAGCACCTCTGGTTTGTTGAGCTCCTGCCCGACGAAGCTCGAAGCTCCCTAAGATCCTCTTGATCGCTACCCTTGTCCGACGTAGCTCGAAGCTCACCAAACTCCACATGTACGCAGCTTCTGTCTGCTAAGCTCCTGTCTGTCATAGCTTGAAGCTTGCCATGCTCTTCCTGTTCGCAACTCCTGCTCGTCGAGCTCCACCTACTCGCAACTCTTGTTCGTCGATCTCCACATGTTCGCAACTCATGTTCGCCAAGCTCCACCTGTTCGCAGCACCTGCTCGCCGAGCTCCACCTATTTGCAGCTCCTGCTCGCCGAGCTCCACCTATTTGCAGCTCCTGCTCGCCGAGCTCCACCTATTTGCAGCTCCTGCTTGCTGAGCATTGTTTGATCGCCTTGATCGGTAGTGCTCCAGCCCGCAAGAGCTCCAGCTCGACAGAATTCCTGCTCGTTGCTTCGATAGTGCTCCAGCCCGCAAGAGCTCCAGCTCGACAGAATTCCTGCTCGTTGCTCCTGATCGCCTTGGCTTCTAGCACGAGCTTCCCTCCAAGCTCCTCCCGACGTCTACATGTTCGCTCCTAAGCCCTCTCCTGTCCGCAGTTATCTTTGGTTTCTCCAAGTATATTGTCCCATTTTAATGGAATTGAATGATTCGCAGTCTCTTTCGGCATGTGTTGCGCCTCCCATTCCTGAAGTTCATGATGAGTTTTGGATCACCATTATCTCCCTTAATAGGAACAACTTTGTTGAATGGGTCCAATACGTCAGTCGTGTTCTTCAGACCAAAGGTCTCATTCATCATTAGACAAAGACTACTCCTACTGAGCCCACCAAGGAGTGACTTTGTGATGACGGTCGTGTCCAATCATGTATCCTAAACTCCATGGACAGTGAGCCATATGGGATGACCATGTATCATGAGACAGCTAAGGCCATATGGGAAGAACTTCACTCTCTCTATTCTAGCAAGGACAGCCTTCAACACATGTTTGACATCATCACAGATCTTCAATCTCTTAAACCGGAGTGGTAGGAGACTTAACATCCAATGTTGCGCAATCCAAAATTCTAATTGAGACATAGATTCAACATCAGCCTCCAACAACGGACCTCGCCGCACAACGTGCACAGAAAGATGCAGTTGGGATTGACATGATGATGGTTTGTGTTACCCCGCATCTCCAAAACCTATGTTATCAAGGCGCGCGCCTAGCGCGCCAGAGGCGTCGGGCTCACCGGGCGCAACCCATCGCGCCTCAACACGGCTGAGGCGGGAGAAGTGCCCCAGGCGCGCCTAGGCGTACGTCTTGCGTGCCATCCAGGCACGCAAAAGGCGTGTATGGGGAATCCTGATCTAAGTTTTCACTCGGGCTTGGTCTGTTTAATTAGGGTTTAGGGTTTAATAAGAAGTCAGGCCCATTTTTCCATTTCACGTGTCTTCTTCCGAAAGTTATCCCCCTTCTGCCCAAAAGCTCTCGCTCGGTCTTCTTCCGTCGGAAAGCTCGCTGGTCGCAGCTCTTTTTCCGCTCGAAAGCTTGTTGACCGGCACTCCTCTTGCTCTCAAGGGACCAGATTCTTAAAACCTCAAAGGTACAAGACTTCTCTTTTTAGAGCCCTTGCACTGCAAACCATTGTAAAATTGCAAAGATCTTCTGTGTTCCTTTTATTGTTCATGGTACCCTCATTTCTCTGCCACGCAACTCTTAAATGCAGCTATGTGTTGGTTTATTGGTTGATGCCATAGACCCTTGATGGTGATATGGTATCTACTTTGCACTTATATCTTTATTCCTTCTGGTTTTGTGCATGTTGGGCTTCTATTATGGTTTCTTATTTCATGTCCCATCAATCGTTAATATTTGTTGTCTGTTGTGCTTTTGTTTATGTCTAATTTCGAGATTTAAGTTGATTGAAATGTTGATATGTTATGATTGATTTTTGTAGATAAAATGTTGAAATCTTGTATATCCTTCTTCAATGTATAAAAACAATGTAAGAGTACATATATATAGGGAGAAGAGAGAGATGAGTTTCATTTACACTAATAAAAGACTAGTAGAATCTACACTAAATAGGCATATACAAGGGCCTAGACATGGGCCTTTTCTAACATTCCCCCGCAAGCTGGAGCGTACAAGTCGTAGGCACCCAGCTTGGACAAGAACTGATAAAATAGGGTATTCGTAGTGCCTTGGTGAGAAGATCAGCAACTTGGTCAGTCCCCGGAACATGCTTCAATTTCATCTTCTTCATTTGAACTTTCTCCCGAATGAAGTGACAATCAACTTCAATGTGTTTTGTTCTTTCGTGGAAGACTGGATTCTTAGCTATGTGTATAGCAGCTTGACTGTTACATAGTAAAGTAGCCAGTGAGGGAAGTTTTACTCCTACATCAACGAGGAGACTTTCAAGTCATGTAAGATCAGATACAACAGACGCCATCAAACAGTATTCAGCTTCAGCTGAAGAACGAGCAACCACAGCTGATTTCTTACTGGGCCAGGTAGCAAGGTGCCTCCGAAGTAGGTACAAAATCGCCTGGTAGACCGCCGATCATCCAGAGAACCAGCATAATCTGCATCTGAATACGCAACCAATGTTGGAGTAGAACAAGAGGTTTTGTATATCAGCCCTTGACCAGGGGCTGCTTTTAGATATCTCAAGATGCGTTCGACGGCCTATAAATGAGATGTCTGAGGAGAATGCATAAACCGGCTGACAACCCCAACAACAAAGGATATGTCTGGTCTCGTGACTGTTACGTCGATCAGTTTTCCAACGAGATGTCGACAGAATTTTGGATTCGGAAGTAGATATGTATTTGAGGCATGTGCACAAACCTTATGATTGACATCCATAGGAGTATTGGTCGGTTTGCATTCAGAGTAGCCGGCATCCTGAAGGAGGTCGACGCAGTACTTTCATTGAGATAGGACAAGACCATCGGGATGTCTTGATATCTCAATGTCGAGGAAGTATTGACGGTTCCCCAGATCTTTTGTTTGAACACAAAGCTCAGGTGTTGTTTGATCATTTGTATTCTCTTTGAGTCATCACCTGTGATTAGGATGTCATCGACATAAACCAAAAAGAGAACGGTGCATGTTTTGTGATGTTGAGGAAATAGAGAGAAATCTGTTGAGCTCTAAGTAAAACCAACTTCTCGCACAGCCTTACTGAACTTGTCGAACCATGCCCGAGGGGATTGTTTGAGACCATAAATGGACTTCTTGAGGTGACAGACTCGGAACTCTCTCGTGGTCTCAAATCCCGAAGGTTGCTGCATGTATACTGTTTCTTGTAGATCACCATTTAGAAAAGTATTCTTGATATCCAGTTGATGTAAGGGCCATGGGCGATGCACAACCACTGAGAAAAGGACATGAACCGTGTTGAGCTTGGCCACTGGAGAGTTTCCTCATAATCAAGACCCTGTTGTTGAGTAAAGCCATGAGTCACCAGTCGGGCCTTAAGACGGTCAATTGTCTCAACAGGAACATGCTTGATGACGAAAACCCATTTGCAACCAACAATAGTTTGCCAAGGAGGGAGAGGAACCAGGTCTCATGTCTAGTTAGCCCAGAAGGCTGTCACTTTTTCATGCATGGTTGCCCGCCAGCCCAGATGTTGGAGTCTCCTGCACAGAGTTTAGGACATAAATAGAGGATAATTAAGTAGCAAAGGTGTGAAGTGTCGGGGACAGGTGATGTAGAGATACATACTTCGTCATGGGGTGGACAGTGGAGGCCGGTGTCGGATCAGCAGGGCGCAGAGTGTCAGAGATCGAAGCCGACTGCATCGGGGCGGCGGAGTGAGGAGGGCGACGAGTGTAGACACGGATAAGTGGTGGCTTGTGAAGAACGGAGCCGGGTCAGGGAGGAGTTGTGGTGGAGAAGAGGTAACTGGGATGACAGGTCTTGGTAAGGATTGTGATGGTAAAGGTGGGTTCGGAGCAGGGAAGAATGGTTGATCTTCCCAAAAGGTAACATCAGCGTAAACAGTCACCTTGCGGGTGGTAGGAGAGTAGCAAACATAGCCTTTATAAGTTTGGGAATAACTGACGAACATGTGTTTGGCCGCCCGAGGATCCAACTTGTCCGTGGTCGGACGAAGTTGGTGAACATAGTAGGTAGACCCAAAGATGTGAGGCGTGAGAGAGAATGACGGAGTCGATGGGAATAGGAGACTAACCAGAGTAGCGTTCTGAAGGACGGAGGAAGGGAGACGGTTAATGAGATAACATGTCGTCGAAAGCGCGAAGTTCCAATAAGCCTTGGGCACTTGCATTTGAATCATGAGTGAGCGAACAACATCAAGAAGATGTCGATTTTTACATTCAGCCACTCCGTTTTGTTGGGGGGTATGGGCACGCGACGTCTGGTGAATAATTCCAAATTCAGAGCAGAGATTATCAAATTCATAGCTAGTGTATTCGCGAGTCCGTCCCAAGAGTTTTAACTTTGTCAGAAAATTGTGCGAATTTCAAGAACGAAAGCCCGAAACACACGGGGAAGCTTGGAACGATCAAAGTAAGTACAACCATGTTGTGCGAGAATAATCATTAATAAAGATAATAAAATAATGATACCCAGATATACTAGTGATTTTGTACGAACCTCAAACATCAAAATGTACTAGAATAAAAGGAGCAAAGCTCCGAGTACAATGAGGAGGAAAAGAAGAACGATGATGTTTTCCCAAAATACATGAATCACATGTAAAAGATGGAAGAAAAATATCGGGAAGAGCCTTCTTGAGGACCGAAAGAGGAGCATGCCCGAGATGTCGATGTCAATCAACGGAGGAGAGGATGGTAGGAGAATCATCAAGAAGGTAGAGCTCGTCTTGCAGTCGTCATTTACCAATGATACTCTGCGTCTGTCGATCCTGTATCAGAAAAGAAGAAGAGGTGAATGTGACAGCAATTCAAATCGGCAGTGAGGCGACTAAGAAATAGTAAATTAAACGGGGAGCCCAGGACATGAAGAGCCGAGCGGAGAGAGATAGAGGAAGTGAGAGGGATATCAGCAGAGCCGGAGACAAGGACAGTGTCGTCATTGGCTACTGTGATACACTTCGGATATGGAGAAGTCAAGTACTGATGGGGCTTCAGCGAGATGATATGGCGAGTAGCGCCTGAATCCATTATCCAGCGCAGACTAGTGGAGAGACAAGTGATGTCTTCATTGTAGATGGAGACAACAGAGGCAGGTGAGTGGCTAAGCATCCCGTGAAGTTGTTGGAGCTGGAGGCGGACTTGTTCAAGATCAGCACGAGTGGCAGAGGGACTATGAGAAGGAACAGAAGCAGTCAGACAAGGAGGAATACCATGTTTGCGATAACAGGTCGCCTCAAGATGTTCATCCTTACCGCAAAAAGTACACTTGGGCCGCGGCCGCCCACCTCGGCCCCTTCCCCGAGAGCCGGAACGTCCTCCACGAGCAGGGGGAGGGAGAGGTAGTAAAGGCACAGAAGAGTGCTGGAGAAGGACCAGTGAGGGAGGGTCGGTAGTGTAAGGAGGTGGTGAAAACCTCAGCAGCATGGAGCACACATCAGAGAATGAGGGAGTCGCAGCTGACGATAGGATCTGAGCCTGAACACTCTGAAGATGAGGCGGGACACGCGCCATTATCATGGCAATACCGACTGCTTCCTTTTGAGCGTGCTGAGCAGTAAAATCCATAGTGGGAGGCTGATGTTGGATTCAGGCTTCAACCAGAGTCTTGGCCCGAACAACAAATGAGGTTAAGTCGGCAACACCGTCAGTGCCAAGAGTCTGTAGATCTGTGATGATGTCATATAGGTGTTGGAGACTGTCCTTGCGGGAGTAAAGGGAATAAAACTCATCCGACATTGCCTTGGTCATCTCATGATACATGGTCATACGGTAAGGTTCGCCATCAGGGGAGTTGAGAAGTCAGGTTTGAACACGACCGTCGTTACGTAGCTAGTCGTCGGTAGGTGTTGAAGGAGGATCCCGAGAGAGACGATGCAGAAGTCCCTTGGACTGAAATACCCGACGTACAGAGTGCACCCATTCAACAAAATTCTTCTTCTTGATAAGGGAGATTGTGGTGATCCTCAACCCATCACCCAGTTCAGGAGTAGGAAGCAGGCGGGCTGCAGGAGAGGAAGTCGGGTGCTCGGTAGAATCAATCGAGGAGCCCGAGGAGAGACGGTCTGGCAGCTAGAGGAAGCAGTTAAAGCATATACAGCGGACAGTGGCTAGAGACAATACACAATCGCCAACGAGCAATGGACAAGCAGAGAGCTCGGTAGAGGAGACCACGGCAAGAAGGGAAGGACGTTGTACAGCCGAAAAGAGGAGGAGACCGCGACAAGAGTAACAAATCGCGGATGAGGAAAACCGGTCGAACACAATCCAACTGGACCGCGCGGCTGCAGAAGAAGACCACGCGGTAAAAGAGAAGACCGCGACAGCTAAGGAAGTCAGCAGGAGCACAGGAATTCGCATCAAACACTAGAAAACCGCATGATAAGATCAAACCATGCGAACACGTCGAGAAGAAGAAAACACGCGGCAGGGCGTGCGACAAGATTAAGTCGGCATGAGCAGACCGCGCGACTAGCAACCAACACGAACAAGAAAGAGGCCGGAGTGGCTTAAATTCGCACGAGAAGCAGGTCGCGGGAAGGTCAGAGGGTCCGCAGCGACTGGAGGAGAAGGCCGCGCGGTAAAAGAGGTCGTGGGACCCACGAAGCGAACCAGAGAGATTATAAAAGGAGAAGAGAAGGAGGGGAGAAGGGTGGTTCCAAGAGAAGCAGCAACAGAGAAACTTGCGGTTAAGAGTAAACCGCACGAGAGAGGCAGCAGTGACCGCAGAGAGGTGCGGACACTAAACCGCAAGGAGTGTCGTGTGGTTACTTAATTACTTTCCGCCAAAGAAGGAGCTCGTCGAGTCCGCATGAAGGAAGGAAGAGACTGCCCAAGGGGAGGAGGTTAAAAAATCAGAGACCTCCCAAGGGGGACCGGATGCTTTGTTACCATGCAGAGAAAATGTTGAAATTTTGTATATATCCTTCTTCAATATATAAAAACAATGTAAGAGTCCATATATATAGGGAGAAGAAAGAGAGATGAGTCTCATTTACATGGTGTGGGACTAATACAAGACTAGTAGAATCTACACTAAACAGGCCTATACATGGGCCCAGACATGGGCCTTTTCTAACAATTTCAATCACTTTTGTTGCTTGTTGTCTTAAAATATAGTATGATGTTTGCTGCCTGTTGGTCCTCTCTTCGTATGCTTGTTTTTGAACCTTAAGTTGATTGAAATATTGAAATGAGTCTGATCGGCTCCAATCATTTTTGTTGGTTGCTATCTTTCTTTTATTGCAATATTAATGTCTGTGTCTGATGCTAGAAATATTGAGGCTCTGTTTTGCTCAGCTGCAGCGACTGCAGAAGCAGTGATGGAATAATCAGTTGTTTTGTAAAGTGGTGTCAGAATCTATGAAGCTGTTTGGATGAACAGCTTTTTCAGAGCTGTTTCAAACAGAGAAGCTGTTTAATCTGTTTGGCAAAACAGCTATGCGGTGGACAGTTCATTTTCTTGAAGGTAAACACAATGAACAATAATATAAAAAGAACAATTTAACTTAATGCATTCTAATTGCCCAGTTACAAAATTTTAAAAAACAAACTGTTTTCAAAAGGATTATTTCAGTTCTGAAAATCATAAATGTGCTGTCATGCAGATGAAACGTATCCCTCGATCATCGAGCGCTAACTGCACATCAAGAATAAATGTAATTACTGATCTTTTTATATATGTTAATAAATGTAAACGTCATTATAGTGTATATCTGTGATACTCCGTGAGTTGATCTGCAATGTTGTCCCTAATATTGGTCATTTCTGCAGCTCTCGTCCCCTCAAATGAGCTTGGTGTTGTGTTCGGATTTGAATCAATAGTTCTTCGGCGATTGTTTGGTCTCAACTCATATGCCTCTGGATGAACAAAGATTTCGTTTCCGTCACATACATCAAACTCTGAGTCAGCCCTCGATGGATGTCTTCTAATAAAGTTGTGGAGCGACATCGTAACGACCACAACAACACACTGCTTCGAGAATTCAAAATGAGGCATTTTGCTAAGTATGGGCCATTTTTTCTTCCATACACCAAAGCTTCTCTTGATGGCACTACGCAGCGATGAGTGTGCTTTATTAAATATTTCACGTCTTCCTTCAATTGGCAGTGATATCTCGTTTCCGGAAACATTTTCAGGAGCCCCTTCTCCAACGGGTAACCAGCATCGACGAGATAATATTTCCCTGCAATAGTAAGAATGGGTTTAAATATTTGAAGATATGATCAAAAAATCAGCATAACGTAAAAGCTCGTAGTACATACCTTCTGGTGGAAATGGAAATTTACTTAGCGGATCCCGTACTGCACGATAGTATATGCGTGTGTCATGTACAGACCCCTCTCATCCAGGTACAACATATGTAAAACACATATGGAAGTCGCAAACGGCCATTACGTTTTGAGTCGTGCTACCAGGACGACCAATGTAAGGAACTTGATTTTCTACAACTATTTGTGCATCAACATGTGTACCGTCAATTGCACCGATACAATCTTTAAAAAATAGCATATATTTATCATCATTTTGTATGTGCGATGGAATTGTTCGAAATTGGGAATCAATCAGAGCAATATTATGCATGGACAAACATATCAGAGCTTCCAGAGCAATCATAAATAACCGACTCAAAGTTTCTGTGGAATGTTGCAATCTTTCACCTGATTTTCTGAATGTTTCATTGTGGCCCAAGATATAAATTGTTATTGCCAAAACCTCACTCGCTTGTGTCCTCTGTGTTCCTCTTAACCCGTGATGTTGTTTCAACAATGCTAGCAAGACAAAGAAAATGACCTTAGTCATTCGAAACATATTGTGAAAACGTCCAGGATGTCCTTCAAATAATTCTCGAAGTCATTTATGTCCAGTTTGAGTTGATGTCATGCACGGTGTTTTATCACAAAACAAACTGACATAATCACAAATTAAACATACGCTCGTGGTAACGAGTTGCACATATGCGGCGCAATCTTATTGACGAGTTGCACAATAATTCAACACCAACTCTTCATCATCATCATTTACGCTTGACATTATAGTGGCCTATAAATATGACACAACAGTCATTATAACAATGTAACATATAAAAACAGTCCAGCAAAAAATAATTGACAACAATAATTAAGTTTCCAACAAAAAATCAGTGTCCCATAAATCACTGCATGAACTAAGCTTCCAACAATAAATAAGTTCCACATAGAAAATCATAAACTAAAAGATATTATATATGTGAATTCATGTAGTGCGTCTTCAGTCATTCCACCCTCCTTTCCTCTGGGATACTCAGGAATGTCACTCGATTCACTGGCGTTTGAAAATGAACCGTAGCAAAATGATACAACAAGCGGTCCTCAAAGATTTTTGGGTACTTCTCGAGTTCTTGAATCGCCTCTCGCAGCAGATATATACTAGGGGGAATAATTGGTGTTGTAACGCGCTGCATAATTGCTTCTGAGGAGGAAAATAACTTCTCTACATGTGCCAACATAACCTGTTTGGTCCCCATATCATGTCTCTTCCCCTTTCATTTTCGTTTTAAAGTTGCACCACTTTGTGAACTTTGCCCAGGTGTAGTCGAGTCAAAATCTTCAGTAGTAAAAGTTTGTGTATTATTGCTCTCATTGATGTGATCATCAGGGTCCTCTGATAAGGTGTCCGACTGCGAAAAAATTCCAGGAAGTTCTCCAGAAGAAGGCATCCATACATTTTCTCCTGTCGCAACAACCAAACTAAACATTTTGTCTAGTTTTTCCTCAAACTCGGGCGCTATTCAACCAAAACGGAATTTCTTCGCATTGGGAATCATCTACAAATTAAAAAAAGCTTGAAAATAAATGCACATCCTAATCAATTGTTCATTATTATAATAATAAAATTATATATAAAAAATCTAACCTCAATACGTTTTTTCCACCAATCATCAGACGCGTCAATTGTCCGTTTAGTGGGATTCCAACCAAGGGCGGTCACACCTCTTTTGAGTTCACGCCATAATTTTCAATCACGCTTCAGTTGATCCGATTTGTTTTTCATCTGTGCCTGACTGTACTCCAAGTCCGTGCGCTCCTTGAAGTTTTTCACCAAATTGCCCCAACCTTCCTTATTGAAATGGGTGGTAGGTCTGTTCCCTAAATCTTTCGGCTACAAAGATCGCAAAAAAGCAGAACATGCAATGTCTCCCAATTTGTAGAAATTTCACCTTCCTTTGATTTACCCATCTATGAGAAAAAAATTAAATTAATACATAAACACACACACACATAAACACACACATAAATTGAACACAGATACACAAACACAATCATACACACACCAACATACACACAAACATACACATATACATAAACATACAAACACACACATAAACACAAACACAATTCAAACACATAAACACACACACACACACACACAAACATACACACATACACATAAACATACACACATACGCATAAACATACACACACACACACATACACATAAACATACACACACATACACATAAACATACACACACATACACATAAACACACACAAACACAATTCAAACACACACACACAAATAAACACCCACACATACACAAACATACACACAAACACACATACACATAATCATACACACACACATAAACACACACACACACACACACACACACACACACACAATTACACATTAACACACACACATACACATAAACATAGACACATACACAAACATACACACACACAAACATATAAACATACACAAACATAAACACACACATAAATTGAACACAAATACACAAACACAATCATACACACACCAACATACACACACAAACATACACACAATGTTGCCGATGTCGGATGTCGGGGACACGTCGGTTTGGGTTTTCATGTCGATTTTTTATATATCGGGGGATATATCAGGGATATTTCATATATCGGATTTTAATATTTAATTAATTGTATATGTAATTAAATGTTATTTTTTAATTTTTTTACATATCACAGTACTACCTATTTTACAACATATTGAACTTTTAAATATTAAAATCTATATGTAGCATTTAACATACAACACTTTAAAGATAGAAATTTGCAAAACTAGTAATTTTAAGATTAAAATTCCAAAAATCAAATTTCAAACACACATCATTCTTCATCACCTGAAAACTCATCTATAGTCGACAGAGTAGATAGAATATGATCTTCATCCAATGAACCTTCTAGATCTCCCTCGTTCACTTCAGATATTTTTTTCTTTCCCCTTCTTTGATAACTAATTGTCACTTTTTTGCTTGTAGCTAATCTTTGAGGTCTCCTTTTATCATGATCAGCGTCGATTATATTGTTAATTTGCACCCATGTCAGCCCCTCGCCAGGAAAGACTTCATCATCGTCATCTTCATCCTCCTCAGGATCAACATTCACCATCCACTCTTGTACCATTCCAGAATCAACATTCTTAGCTGCCAATGGATCCCGAGATATCTCTGAATATTTCGACTTTAGCAAAGCATTGAACTTTACAAATATTAAATCGTTCAATCTCTTGCTATCAAGTTTATTTCTCTTTTTAGAATGTATCTGTACATTTTTAAAAAGAGTTAAATAATGCATACAATCATATAATAAGATATAAATGTTTTAACTACATAACTAAAGTAATGTATATCATCTCGAAGGTGCTCCAATTCCTCTCACAGCCAGAAGATGAAGTAGTCAGACTTAAAATTTTCATGGTCATAGTTTTAAGGTACGACGTATCAGCACCGTTAAGCCGCCACCAATGTACTGTGAAAATTAAAATGACAACACAATGTATTAAACTATTAATTATTCATTTATTATACATAAATACATCATTATTGTTAATAAATATATATATTAAAATGTACCTGGATTTAAGTTGGGATTTTGTAGTTGTCTCTTTGTCATCTCTTTACCAAATAACCCTTATTGGTATTGGTAAACATCAAGCTCAGCGCTGATGTGATCCTGTGTAGAAGAATCTTTCCTATATATCCTTGAGAGACACTCAACAAAACCACTCATAAACCTTCCATCAGCCTCAATCTCCACTCGATGATAATAATAAAAATATGGGTTTAAGTAATACCCTGTAAAGTGCATAGGACTGTTCAATCTCCACTCGACAAAAATAATAAAAATTTGGGTTTAAGTAATAACCTGCAAGGTGCAGAGGGCTGCTCATATTCTTCTCTCATCTGCTATCAATCAACTTTCATATAGGAAGATATTTGTTCTCTTGGTGATCGAGAACTACGGCAACATCTTCCCTAGCTTTTTTGATATCACCATATAACCACCCCATGGATGGTGTATCCCCGTCGACTCTTCTCAAAACTCTCACAAATGGTGTGAATATACCAACAGCCAGCTCGACATTCGCCCAAAATCTAGCGTTCATCACTATCATTGCAACCTACCATATGCAAAATAAAATATTAAGAAAATACTATAAAAGGACAACTTTCAAAACATATATTTTAAATGAAATGAATAAAGAAGCAATAGTTTTACCTGCTTTCCACCAGCACTACTGGTCAACTTTGTTGCAGCCCACTTTGCAGATGTGAATAAACCCCTCAATTGATTCTTCTTCTCTAAGATGCTCTCTAAAGATAGAAATGTTGTAGTGAATCTCGTCACACTTGGTCGAATAAGCTCATGAGAGTCCAAGTCCTTTGTTTACTCTCTAAACATGTCGAGCGAGATGGTGTGACCATAGATGAATATAGAGAGTTGTCGGCCTAAGGAGATAGCACTCTTTATTGGCTTCAATTTTCCTATATCTTGTAACAGTAGATTAATAGTGTGAGCTGCACAACAAGTCCAAAAAATCGTAGGTCTTTTCAAAGCCATAAGCTTTGCAGCAGCCATATTATTGTACGCGCTATCTGTCACAATCTGCAAGATACCATGCTCTCATGGGCTCTCAGGGCTATCAATCGCCTCATCCAAGAAGTCAAAGATGAACTTTCCATCGTGTGTGGAGGAGGAGACATTCTTCGAAAGCCAGAATGTCACTCCGGAACTACAATGTATCATGATATTCATCACGCTCCTACCCTTCTGTTCTGTACACGCATCTGTCATGATATTGCAACCATTCAATTTGCAGGTCTGTGTGAATATGCCCAACATCTCCTTCGTCCTCTCCACCTCGCCTCGCAAAATTTTCTCTCTCAACTCATAAAATGTTGGGATCTTCATCCCAAGTCCGCATAAACCAATGGCATGAGCCATCTGCTGAAAGGATGAATTACATATGGCGTTAAACGAGATCCCGTTTTCATATGCCCATCTACCTATGTACAGGGCAGCATCATCTCTGGATTTCTTTCTGTACTTACTCTTTATCGTGCTCTGTTGGGAATCTTTTCCCTTGGTAGACTCGGCAGCTGAATGAACAAACTGGTCCATTGGACCCTTTGAACCTGTGCTCCTAAGTATGTTAATGTCCTCTTCTTGATCAACATGAACTTCTCCAACAACCACCTCATTCAGGATTGCTTGAAACTTGGCACTTTTAGCCATCTTACTCTCTAAATTTGAGTTCATGACCGAATCCGCTTTAGCCTTAACGTCGGCGGGAACCTGAGGGTATGGCTTAACATTACCCTTCCACCCAGCCAAGTGATGCTTGAAACGTGTAATTCCGCCATTCACTGTCTGCTTGCAGTAGTTGCATTTGATTCGGTTTGTGTCGTTTGCAACCAGCTTCTCACCAAATGCCCAGAACGGATCTCTACCGGTTGGTACCAGTGATACGGGAACCTCACTAGAACCAGCAGAAGAAGTCATTCTAATAGGACACGAAATGAAAATAATATTAGTTAAAAGAAATGAAAAAATATTTTACATGACTATATCACGAGAAAAATTGCTCGTTGAAAAAAATCAACATCATAAAAGTCTCATAACTTCATTAGATCGTTAGATCTTCAGATATCTTTTATATTATCCATGCAATACTTTATTTATCCCACAAAATTTTGCATTCTCAGTAGTATAGTAGTATACAAAGTTATAACTATCATTCAAATTTTCAAAGTATCAAACAAAATGAACAAAGCATTCAAGTATCATTCAAATTTTCAAAGCATCTCACATTTTATTTATTAAAAGTCACAAAGCAGCAGAGCAACTACAAATGTGATTGGATATACATGCATCATTGATTGCAAAATGAAGTTGGATAAATAACTATTAATAGGAGTATTTCAAATCATTTGTTGATTAATAAACGTGTCAAATAAAAATAAAGCAGTAACTAATAAGACAAATAAAGCAACAGCGCAGCCACTATGCTACCACCAGAAAGGCAACCACAAATAAAATAACGGACCGACATGTCTGACAACATGTCTCTGGTTCTTTTTTTTAGCCCAGAGAGCACCAACGAGTAAAACATTAAAGATTAAACTGCTATAATTTTACACTAAACATATTATCTAATATTAACTTTTTAATAAGAATGAATACGTTTTAAAGTTTTAGCAAATAAAATAATATATACATAATAGTCACTTGCATATTTAATTTGTAATAGCCTTGGCAAAACCTCAAAAGTAGCCTCTACAAATAAATCAGGACAAGAAGTATCAGTAAAAAGGAGTCATCTCAGTACCAATAAGTTCTGTTCACAGTTAGTTGAAATAATCATTATTAGGATCCATGCGAAGACCTATTCAATTATTAAGAACATTCTTCCTGTCCCTTTCCTATTATAACGTATTAATTCTTATTAAAAAATTAATATTAGATAATATGTTTGGTGTAATATTATAGCACTTAAAAAATGAAATGCAGAGCGATAGAATGAGAGGGGGAGGTAGGGAGAAGAATGAACCAGCCGAGAGAGCACCAGCGAGCAGGGAGAGAAAAGGACCAGTGAGCTAGAGAGCACCAGAGAACCAGAAAACCAGAGAGCACCAGCGAGCAAGGTGAAAAAAGAACCAGAAAGATAAAGTGCCGGCAGCGTGCAAGAGAGGGAGAGCACCAGCGAGCTAGAGAGCACCAGATAACCAGAGAACTAGAGAGCCAGAGAGCACCAGCGAGCACAGAGAAGAAAGAACCAGAGAGAGAGTGCTGACAGCGCGCGAGAGAGGGAGAGCACCAACGAGCTAGAGAGCACCGGAGAATCAGAGAACCAGAGAGCACCAGCGAGCAGGGAGAAGAAATAACCAGAGAGACAGTGTCGCCGACGCGCGCGGGAGAGCTAGGGCAGGAGCAACGGGGAGAGCTAGGGCAGAGCGACGGGGAGAGCTAGGGCAGAGCGGGATGAAGTGAAATGAGCGGGATCTTGTGAAATGAGCAGGGTCATTTTATTATTAAGAAATAAGAATTAATAAAATAATTTTAAAAATAAATAAAAAAGGTAAAATAACGCCCGATATCGGGCGTTATTTGGAGCCGACATGTCGGTTTTAACCGACATGTCGGACCGCTATTTTCAAAACGCCACGAAATGAAATTGTGTCGGTTTTGTGTCGTTTTTGCTCCCAAACCTTCATGTTGGACGACATGTCGGACATGTCGGCCAATATCCACAACACTGCATACACACACACATAAACATACAAACACACACATAAACACAAACACAATTCAAACACAAACATACACACACACACACACATAAACACACACACACACATAAACATACACACATACACATAAACATACACACATACACATAAACATACACACACACATAAACATACACACACACACACATACAAACACAATTCAAACACACAGACACAAATAAACACCCACACATACACAAACATACACACACACACATAAACACACATACACATAATCACACACACACACACACACACACAAACATAATTACACATAAACACACACAATTACACATTAACACACACACACACATACACATAAACATACACATAAACATACACACACACACAAACACACGTACAGAAATCGTGAAAAAAAAATTCAAAAATAGCAGAGGAATGATAGCGTCATATCACAGCGAGAGCAAAACTGTTAATACAGGAAGAAATCAAAAATGCCAGAAATGAGAAATAGGGTTTCGATCATTACCTGAAAAGGAGGAGGCTCGCCGGAGTGTAGGGGGGCGGCGTCCACCTGGGAAAAATGGAAAAGCAAAACAAATTTCCGCCTGTTCGCCGGAGGACATGGAACGCCAGAGGAGCTGGAACGTCGGATGAGATGGAAATGCCGGAGGATATGAAAATGCCGGAGGAGATGGAAACGCCAGCATGCAGGGAGTCGGGCAAAGAGGGCTTCACGGGAGAGCGCCAAGTAGAAGAGGAATCGCAGAAATAGGGCTTCACGGGGGAGGAAACATCGCGGGTGAAATCGCTCTATTTCAGTCGCGAAATATTTTCGCGACTCGAAATCGCAGAAATAGCGCGATTTCGCGCGGTGGCGATTTGCATTGGACGTTCTTAATTTCTGTTTGGCGCGGCGTTTCCAAAAACCACAACCCCCCATGCTCAAAACGCCGCGCCAAACAGAGCCTGAGTAGTGTTGCATGCTGCCTTACTTTTATAGCTAAGAATTATGCTATTGGGATCAAACAAAAATGAGAATGGTAGAGATCTTCTGTTTTTGTCAATCTAAAGCTGTTTTTATCCATGATCTTGAGTATCAATTCTTCTAAAATAGTTTGTTGATCAGCAAAAACTTGCATCCAGTCCAAAAGTAGCATTGTTATGGTTTTTCTTCACTGGTATTACCTGACTCCTTTTCATTTATGTCAAAATCTTAATGATTTTTGCTTCAGTAGTTGATGGGTAGAATTATACAGTTAAATGTGGTGTTTGAATTTAAATGTAGAATTCAACAGTTTTCTGGTAAACTGGATTCCAGTTGGGCCTAGTTCACTGTTTTCCACTAATTCTCTTGTTATATATACCAATTTGTGTTGTTGTAAAATGATTTAATAGCCGAAGATGTACATGAGTGATTCTGATTCATCCAGCGTCCAATCAAGAATTGATCCAGGTTGGAAGTACGTGTGCCTGATTTGCCGCTAATAAAAACGATTTGACTTGCATTTTTTATGATAAAGTCACGAATGGTGGAATTTAACGTGTTAAACAACACATTGTTGGGGTATTTAGAAATATAAAAGCTTGTCTCAAAAGTCCACCACATGTACACAAGGAAATTCAAGAATTCATGGAGAAAAAAGCTAGTGCAAGCAACACAGAGAACCAATCATTTCCTGAGTTTGCAGATATCGACACGTTTGACAGTGATGAAGAAATGGATGACACATTTTGCAGATATCCAAGAGAAGGATTCTAATACAATTTACCTGTAAGTATAATTTACCTGTAAGTACATTATAGATTTTTTTTTGCATCAAAAATTGGAAAAACAGGGGCAAAACAAGAAGTTGAACAAAAAATAAAACAAACATCTATTAATTAAGCTTGCAAGGAGTTGAGAGGGCAAACTTGTAAACATATAGCTAAATGGATGTACGATGTAACTATCTCATTTATAGATGTAATGCATCCTAGTTTTGCGATGATGGTGGAGTTTATTGGACAGTTTGGAGTTGATTGGAGCCACCAAGTTATCATGAGATTTGTGTCCCTTTGCTGAATAATGAAGTCACTGAAGTGAAAAACATGATTAAGGCATATGAGGATGAGTGGAGGATATTTGGTTGTTCTATTATGGCTGATGGATGGACAGATTAGAAAACAAATGACTCTAATAATTTTTTTTGAAAATTTACTCAAAGGAACATTTTTCCTAGAATCTGTCGATGCATCTAACTACTTGAAGACATGAAAAAAATGTTTGAATTGCTAGATAGAGTGGTAGAAAGAGTTGAAGAGGTGAATGTGGTGCAGATTGTTAAGGACAGTGCCAGCAATAATGTACTTGCTGATAAATTGTAAAGAAATCGGTAATTACTCGTTATTAATCTCATCTTATTCAATTTTCATTTATTGTTTACATGATAATATGATACTTTCATACCTAACGGGCTAACACTAACAGCTAAATTATTGAAAGCGAAATGCCCAAATTTATATTGACTGTCATGTATTGCGCATTGTATTGATCTAATGCCGGAGTGATGCAGGACGACGCGTAGGGTTTACGCGTCTGTCGGCTCTTCTCTAGGAAACACTAATGCATGTAAAATTTGATGAAATGTGCGCGATGAAATTGAGCGAAATTTGCACGAACTTTAAAAATGAAGCAACTCAATTATTTGTAAAGCACAAATTCGTTATTTTGTTTAAAATGATGTCTTAATAAAATGGTTCAAATTTAAATCCGGGGAAGAAAGTTTGCAACTTTCGTTCCGTTCCCCTGATCGCAGCAAAACGGAAATCGTGAACTCCAAATACGTTTCCGTTTGGAGTTTTTGACGTAGCGTTTGCTGACAAAATTTGGGCGAAAACCCGGCAGTGAGTCTATTATCCTATGAGAAATTATAGAGGCGCACACAGGGGAAAAGATCGAAACAATTATCCACGGAAGAGACGTCTTCCGTATATTGAAGTCGATGGCGATCACGCGAGAAACTTCTTGTCACCTTCGATCTCCGCTCTGAGGTCGGTCGCCATCGCATACGGGCACCAAAGAATTAAATCTCTCCCTCACACGAGATTGTTCCACGGAATCACTCACAAAGTAAGGAAGCCACAAACTAACAACCTAAATTCACTCGCTCTCATACTCAAGGTGGATCCACGTAATCTCAAACACTCGTGGTGGCTCCACGAAATCTTCAATCACACAAAGAGGAAAAAATCACTCTCTTCCTCACACTCCCTTACAGCAAGCATTAATATAACACAGTTTTAATTACACTGTTCATGTCCTTCATACGGGAAACAGCAGGTGACAAAAAAAATTGCACAGTAGGTGAAAGTGTTACTGTTTATCATCATCACCATGCGGAATCAAAAATAAAGAAATGAGCACAGTAACCTACTGTTTATATTCTCCAAAACTTCACAATCACACGCCTAACACCTACAACTCCCACACGGAGTTTAATCACGCCGAATTTCTAACAGCTCTTTCACGAAGCTTGAGACACGCCTAGCAGCTAACAGGAGCATGCAGCAACTCCACCATCGGGAATAGCCTTCCAGCCAACAAACAACAAATCAATCATATTCTTCCACCACAAACGGGAATCGAGATACCAGCAACCCTTCAGTTTCATTAATAACTACAGGAGACTAAACAACTAACTTCACACAGGAATCAAAGAACAGGAAGCTCTCACAGCATTCACCAACAGGAAATAATACAAATAGTACTTCAAATTTCATCTCCCTAACTCCTAAGTCAGTAACAACAACAAGACTCAAACCCCCAGCAATATTCGATTTTTTTTCATCAATCACCCCCTTTTGAGTTCCTGCTCTTCTCTCTTTTATAGGATAGCAACGGCTAGCAATCGTGGGGCGGAAGAAGCCATCGAAGACGCTGGAGCACGCAGGTGTGGCCGAAGTTGTGGCGGAGCGGAAATGGCGGAAGCGCAACATGGACCGGTGGTTGGAGCTCGTGTCGTGGCCGGATCGTGAGGCTGAACCGCCAGGGATGAGGGCGTCTTGGAATCGGAACTGGCCTTCGAAACCGCACGACGTGCGAGACTCTCCTGGGAAGCGATGATGTCGGGAGGAAGCAACGCATGGCTGGAGAGGTGCGGCTGAATTTCAGCCCCATTCCGGCGGGCAGAGAACCGGGAAGAAGACCTAGGCCCGGCTTTAGCTTGAACCGGCTGTTTGCTGATGCCAGTGAAAAGCTTTAATATATATTTATATATGCATATACTTTTTACTTATATGTATCATAAATATTTATATATATATTAACAGAACTTATATATATATATATATGTTTATATTTCTTACATATATATATATATATTTCCAAATAAAAAATTTGCAAAGTTTACACAAATAAAAAAATGACGCAAATATAATATGCTTGACTCAGGATCCATAGTGGTTTGGTCGGGTGCGGCGTCAGGCACTTTTCATCGACCTGACCTTGGTTGGTCTCCACCAACTCTCCCCCTCTCGAAATCACTCATCTCTGGTGAGTGCTCCGAGCAGTAGTGCGGGAGAAGATCAACATCTATACCAACGAACCAAGTATCTCAGAAAACCATCATCAGTAGTGGTCATCGACCAATATGTGCTCGGGATTTGGAATAGGAGAATCTCTTGGTGTCCATGCGCAACCTGAAATTGGCAGTGAAAACAGAAGGAACAACAATGGAAATGTCAGTAGCAGAATGAAAATCAGGGTGTCCTGAATGTGGCTCCTCACTCTCACTCACCAACCCAGAAGAAACAAAGGGAGGAGAAGGCAATGGAAATTCTAAAGACTCATGCGAGTAATCGTAGAATAAAGTCAGATAGGCTACGTTAAAACAGGATTTGCTCCCCAAACGGAAGACATCTCAAGTTCATAAGTGTTTTGCCCAATCCGCTTTACTACTCGAAAGGGTCCAGTCCTACGGTAGCTAGCTTCTTTACAGTACCAGAAGGTAACTGTTCCGGATCTAGCTGAACCATAATCAAGTCATTCATTTTAAAACTAGTATCTCTTTTATGTTTTTTAAAAAAAATTGAGTTGCATAAAAATCAAAGTACTATGCAATTTTTCGCTCAAGAAATGTTTATGCAAATCATGCAAATGCAGTAAATGAACTACAAATATGACTAAGGACACAACTCGATGATATCAGATACCCGGAGCAACTCCTAAGAGAGGTACATGATCAGGAGGCTCAGAGGGTGGATCATAAAAGAATTCATCGCAGGGGCGATGAACACTCAAGTGCAAATCAGAAACATCAGTGATCAGATATAACACCAACGAATCAGTGAGTGCACCCTCAAACTCAACATATGTAGCACTCTCAGATAAATGTGCACGAACTGTGACAACCGTAATAAATTTGCTAAGGAAAAATGAGGCATCAGGAGGCTCGCCAGGTGGGATACGTCCCACAACTCATCTAGAATGCGAGTCAACAGATGGCTATGCCCCAGCACTATCAACATCAAGTGAGACAATGGAGCAGGTATCTATGTCTTAAAATTCGCAAGTGTACTATTTAAATGAAGCTCATCCACATAATGACGAGGTGGCTCATCTGGAGACTCAATAGGAGGGTCTTCAAATGACCCATCAGTCGAGTGATGGTCCTCTAGAAATGAACCATCAGAAGGGGTCATACTCCCAGATAGGGTAGGGTGACTACCTCGAGATCACTACGAAGCTCTCGACTCTCAAACGTAATGTCACTCGGTGCGCCATCAGGTGTGGTGATGTGGCTCGATGCACCATCGGGTGTGGTGATATGACTCGGTGCACCACCAGGTGAAGTGTGCAAGGAATCTACACTCAAAGGAGAGCTAGTAGATATAAAATCACGGACGGGGTCAGAGGAGCAGACTCATATCGTGGTTGACTCCACACATCCTATACTAGAACATCAGATAGAGTGGAGGATGTCTCCCTACTAGGGGCAATGGAATGCCCTTGCTGTCCCCTAATGTCTATCGTCATGTTCACCTTTGGAACACTAGGAGGATCACTAGGTGCGATGTACTCTTGACGACAGTGACCTCTATGGGTGTCTTGAGGGTAGTCATGATGATCGTCCATATCATAATCATGTCGTGCTCGTGGATGATCGCGAGTCCTACGAACATGTGGTGGTGGTCGCACATGTACAGACTCAGGTTCCTCATATAAAGGAGACGTGTAGTATCGATAACTAGAGGGATACTGAATCATATCCTCATAATAAGTGTCGAGGGACCAATAGGATACACTCGGGTACGAGGATAATAACGACGATGGTCATCGTACGGATCGTCTCTCTGGCAGTGGTATACGGTGATCAAGTATAATCATCGAAGTGTCGTAACGATCTCCGTGACGGATCTCTATATGAGTGAGTGTAAGTGTAATCGTGATCCTCGTATAATGGATTTTTCCTAAATGTAGATTTTCTACATAATGTTGAGGAACATTGTAATGTGCACAGACTGAATGCTCATCTCGAATTTGAGGCGGCATTGACGCTCGATGGGGTATTTCTAATCTACTTACCCTACCTCTAAGGTGTGCTAACCTTTCACGCAACTGGCAGGTACTCTCAGCTAATATCGTCATTTGGTGGGCGAAAGGGAAAAACCACAGGGGTGGTTCATTCCCTTCGTGTCCACGACTCGGGTGACGACGTTCAACTTGACGCATTCTATCACTATGCGGAATCAAAAACAAAGAAATGAGCACAGTAACCTATTGTTTATATTCTCCAAAACTTCACAATCACACGCCTAACACCTACAACTCCCACACGGAGTTTAATCACGCCTAATTTCTAACAGTTCTTTCACGAAGCTTGAGACACGCCTAGCATCTAACAGGAGCATGCAGCAACTCCACCATCGGGAATAGCCTTCCGGCCAACAAACAACAAATCAATCATATTCTTCCACCACAAACGGGAATCGAGATACCAGCAACCCTTCAGTTTCACTAATAACTACAGGAGACTAAACAACTAACTTCACACAGGAATCAAAGAACAGGAAGCTCTCACAACATTCAACAACAGGAAATAATACAAATAGTACTTCAAATTTCATCTCCCTAACTCCTAAGTCAGTAACAACAACAAGACTCAAACCCACAGCAATATTCGATTTTTTTTCATCAATCACCCCCTTTTGAGTTCCTGCTCTTCTCTCTTTTATTGGATAGCAACGGCTAGCAATCGTGGGGCGGAAGAAGCCGTCGAAGACGCTGGAGGACGCAGGTGTGGCCGAAGCTGTGGCGGAGCGGAAATGGCGGAAGCGCAACATGGACCGGCGGTTGGAGCTCGTGTCGTGGCCGGATCGTGGGGCTGAACCGCCAGGGATGAGGGCGTCTTGGAATCGGAACTGGCCTTCGAAACCGCACGACGTGCGAGACTCTCCTGGGAAGCGATGATGTCGGGAGGAAGCAACGCATGGCTGGAGAGGTGCGGCTGAATTTCAGCCCCATTCCCGCGCGCAGAGAACCGGGAAGAAGACCTAGGCCCGGCTTTAGCTTGAACCTGCTGTTTGCTGATGACAGTGAAAAGCTTTAATATATATTTACATATACATATACTTTTTACTTATATGTATTATAAATATTTATATATATATTAACAGAACTTATATATATATATATATTTCCACATAAAAAATTTGCAAAGTTTACACAAATAAAAAAATGACGCAAATATGATATGCTTGACTCAGGATTCATAGTGGTTTGGTCGGGTGCGGCGTCAGGCACTTTTCATCGACCTGACCTTGGTTGGTCTCCACCACGGAGGATATTGGAAAAATGCGCAATATTAGTCGCACCCTTAAGAGGGCAATGATCATAAATGGATATATTTATGTTTGGTCTGGACTTGTGAACATGCTAAGGAGCTTTACGGTGGATGTAGAACTTGTTAGGCCCGTTGTGACGAGGTTTGCAACTTCTTTCTTAACAATTCAGTGCATTCATAAGCAGAGAAACAATCTAAGGAAGATGTTCACCTCAACTAAGTGGTATTCAAGCAAATGGGCAAACGAAAGCGGGGGTAAACAAATGCAGGGCATTATAGTAATGATCTTTTTTGGAGATGTATTGTGGATATTTTGAAGATATTTGGCCTTTTAGTTCGTGTATTAAAATTGGTGGACGGTGAGAAAAGACCGTCCATGAGTTATATTTAGATAGAGCTAAAGAAGCAATCATTAAGTCTCTTAATGAGAAAGAAGACAAATATATGAATGTTCTAAAAATTATGGATAAAAGATGGGAAAGCCAACTTCGTCGACCTCTTCATGTCACGGGTCATTATTTAAATTCAAATTTTTTCTACTCAAACTCCGTTATTGCAGAAGATGGAGAAGTTATAGAGGGTTTATACAAGACTATGCAAAGATTGATTTCAAGCCATGGAGAGCAAGATAAAACCATTGACAAATTAACTCTATACAGAAATATTGAAGGGCTATTTAGAATGGAATTTGCAATTAGGCATAGGAAAATAAAGTCTCAAGGTAAATTAGACATTATTCAAACAAGTTTATTTTGATCTTTCAATTTTTAAATATTCATTATCTTAACAGTTGAATGGTGGAAAGCTTATGATGCTTCAACTCCTAACCTAAGAAGATTTGCTATAAAAGTGTTTAACCTTACATGCAGTGCATCTGATTGTGAGTAAAATTGGAGTTTTTTTGAACATGTAAACTTTTAAAATTTATTATCAGAAATTTATAGATTGATGATAACTTGTTTATACGATTTTTGTTTATTCCATATTCATAGCAAAAAAACAAACTATCTCAACAACGCTTGAATGATTTATTATTTGTGAAGTACAATTGAGCGTTGAGGCGTCGATATGATGCACATGATCGAATAGATTCAATTTCGTTGGCAGATATTGATGATAGCAATGAATGGTTGACGGGCAGAATGGAAGAAAATAATGAGGTTGAGCAGGAGGACTTGGTCTTTGATGATGAGTTTTTAACTTGGGGCACGACTGATAGTGCCACTTGAGTTGAAGAGGAAATTTATTGCACATGATTATCGAAAGAAAAGAATGTGTTTCCTACAAAAATATTTGAGAAATGAAGACTCCTACTTCATTAGTTCTTAGAAATGTTGAAGATGTCGATGAAAAGGAAGTTGAATAAAACGAAAAATAAGATTATAATGGTAGTGGAGAAGATGATGAAGACGTACTCTTTTCAGAGGATGAGTAGCTAGGTGAGTAATAGATTACTTAAATTTCAGAATACTTAAATTCTTATATTCAAATTATACAATAATAAATATTTATTCTAATTACTTTAGTGCAGATTATGCGAACAGAAAAGGAATAAAGAAATAAGATGAGCTGCAAATTCATGTATGTTGATCCATGTTACATTTTCTCTATGGCTTCATATATGAATATTCATGTTTTTGTTGCATTATTAATATATTATACATTTTCTATATGATTACATATATGAATTTTTATGTTTAAGTTTTATTGAACGTCTATTATAAATTCATAATACATTTTTCATATATGCTAATATTTAGTCATTTATCAATTTTTTGCACCACACGTGTCTCAAGCACGCACATGCGCCTTGCGCCTAGGCTTTTCAAGTTCAATTCACTGTCTTTTGTTTCATTATAGAGTTGTAAATGTATCTTTTTTTATCGCTCTTTAATATCCACATCATCCATCAAAACTGTATTTGTCTCATTCTTTATGCATTTTACTTGGCTTAAATCTCTTGTCTTTCTTTATTTAATACGAGCAATTTTATATATGTCACGTTCTTCATCTTTGGTATTTAGTCGTTTATAAAATTCTTCATAAGCTTGACTTCTTGTTTTACTTACTGTCTGCTTAGCTTTTTTTGGTGACATTATATCTGACTAAGTTTTCATCATTCCTACAACGTAGAGTGATTTATAGCTGACACTTTTTGTCCTCACTTTGTCTTGCACTTTCTCTTTCCACCACCAAGATTCTTTATTTGGGGGCGCACGACCTTTTAATACTCCGAGTATGTTTTTTCACTAATTCTTAAATTTGAAGACATAACCTCCCATGAGACACTAAAATCAACATAAGGTTCATCAACTAGTTGTTCCATAACTGCTGTCTTGAAAGCAACCTGTTTTTCCATCTTCAGATTCCACCACCGAATTTTTTGCAACATTCTTATTCTTGTCTTAAATTTATTATATTTAATTTGTGCATCTAATACTAATAACCAATATTGTGTTGTCAAACTTTTTCTGGTATGACTTTGCAATCCTTACAAATCATTATATTCATTTTGTGAATCAAAAAATAACCATTTTATCATAAAGTATATGGGGGGAGAAAAACACTGGATTGATGAAATAGGAAGACCAAGTAAAACCCTCAATCAAACCTGCTAGCATTTGATAGAAGAGGAAAAACTGAAACTTTTCTAGGGGAAAAATCAGGCAAATCAGACAATTACCGGAGAAGGAGACATCCGGTAAAGACAATCGGCCCGTGCGCCGATCAACGTGCTACAGGAAGATCACAGCTTGCGGCGGTTAAGGGAGAAAGAAGAGAATGGAAGGAACGACGGTAGAGATGTTAGTATAGAGGAGACTAGAATGCGAAGAGAGGAGGACGAACTGAGTCGGCGGATTGAGCAAGCAGCAGGTCGAGCAGCTAGGGCTCTGATGCCATGTTGAAACTTCACAATGTTGTCTTACTCAAAATAAAATAGACCCTCTACTTATAATAGCGGGTATTACAAGGAATTAACATTAAACATTAAATCAGTAATAACTACTTCTAACAAAGATATTTCTAAAAATACCGTAAATTGAATTATTTTTGCCAAGTACTAAAATTCATTTTTTGTGCACAGGAGAAAAAACTGCAATATTCAGTATAATTTTTTACGATCGAAACATAAAATGTTGGCTGGCCATATTATGAAGATAAGAGGGAAAACTTAGACTTGTCAGATTATCAAACTCAATAAACAAACTATAGAGGGATTAAGATATTGTACCACAATTCCCCTAAAATTATTTTCCAGGAAATGACACAAGTTATTTGTTGTCATCGCTGATTGACAAAGTCTTGCAAAGAGTACCATGAATGAAATCCGCAAATCAGAATTTTTTCAATAAAGGTCTATATTACTATACAATTCAATAATAAATGTAATGCAACGTTCACGTTAACACAGGTTGAGGAGTCTTTTATTTAAGAAACATGTGTAATATATCTATATAAGTTGACAATAAGTATAGTAAATTCTAAGATAACAAGTTTAGTATGACAGTTCTTCAATGCACAAGGACCAAGATGATACCCGTAGTTTCTATAACAATATGGTCAAACTTGTCTCTTTTTTCTTTAACCAACTTCAGAAGCATTTTCACCAGATCCCCCCTCACAGTACAACAAAGACAACCATTATTAACCATGATGATGTCTTCAGCCACAGAAGCATGATCCGCAACTAGTGTACTGTCAATATCAACCTCTCCAAACTGCCAATAGAGAAAGGCAAAGCAAATATGTCAATTCCACTATCAACATTGGATGAGGATTATTTAACGGGGGAATGGTATTTTATTTTGGGGATTTTGTTAGTTAATTAATCCTCTTATGATACAAAATAATTTGCAGCTAAGTATCTTGTCATAATAGCCTAGGAAAGAAGTGTTTTCAGTACATAGGCACATTCAAGTAGCATCAAACTCAAAGAGAACCTGGGCAGGGAACTGAGTCCAACCAAAGTTCATGCCAAGCCAAATAGAAAAGAACGATAATTAAGGCGGTCAATACGGACTTCAACAAAAACCCTAATCCTGCCTAGAATAATACCAATAATATGTATTAGTTATTTTTTCTATTTTGAAAGATAATAGATGTTGATGTACTTAGGCATTAGTAAGATTATGACAAAAGATAGGGCACAATGGCGACAAAGGATCCATATAGCTGACCCCACTATAGCGGGATAAAGGCTTGAGTGTTGTTGTTGTTGTTGAAAGATAATAGATGTAATAGTGAGATTTGCATGCCATACAGTAACAATTCCTAAAATTATTGCTTGTATACTTATAAAACGGAGGCATTTTTGAGTAATTAAGGAGATTGAATTCTGTCAATAGAAATATCAATCAATATTCCAATATCAAAATATATGTTTTTTATGTTTGCGTGGATTTGAGAATTCCACAAATAACTAAAAATTTATCAATTGGACATTGTTTCAGGTCTATTAAAAATGGCAATGAAAAGACAGGTAAACTTACAAGACCCGTATTCGGAGAGATAAAAAATCTAGTATGTGGGGAGACTCGAGATGACGGAAGCTAGCTGGCGTCGCCATTCTGAATGACCTTGACAGAGGAGCTCGCAGCCAGAGGAACTCACTGCCAAAGAAAATCACAGCCATAGGAGCTCGCAGCCACAGAAGTTTGCATCCGGATGACCTCACAACTAGACGAGGTCTCTGCCAGAGGAGCTCGCATGCAGAGGAGAACGCAAGCAAAGGAGCTTGCGGTCAGAGGAGCTCTCATCCAGAAGAGCACGCAATCAAATCGATGATTTTGTATTGACCTTGCATGAGATCCGCTCCACATTCTGACAACAAGGTAAAGTTGCAAAGGAAAAACGAACAAGCGAGGGAAAAATTTATAACGGGAATAGGAGGATTTTCATTCAATTTTTCATTGCATCACTGATACAGTTTGTGGTGCTTGAATCCTCGTGGAGGATGAGGCTTTGCATTCATTAACATTAATCTCATTACATTGGTGCTTTAACTCATTAATTATATTTCTCTTAGTCTTCTACGGAGGAGAAGATGGACTGGATGTGATTATTCGAATCGACATCCTTCCTTGATCTGGACAGTTCACACTGTCATTTGGTCTCTGAGTTTAAGGAAGCAATCCCACGGAAGAGCTTTTGTTAGGGCATCGGCAAACTACTCTTTTGAGTAAAAGTAAGGGAGCTGGATCGTGCCCTTTTTGACCTGCTCCTTAATGAAATGGGGATGAAGTGAGATGTGATTGCTTTGATTATGAAATACAAGGTTCATTGCAAGTGCAATGACAAAAATATTATCACGTCTTAACAATACCCCTCCCCTTTCTTCTTTCTCCTCTTTTTTTCATCTTCTTCTTTCTTTTTGTCGGGCATCTTACCCTACTTTTCGTCTATTTATTGTGCATTGAGGAAACTTACAGCTTGTTTGAGCCATATAGCTTCACAGGCAACATTAAAAAAAAGACATGTATTTAGCTTCTGTCGAAGATAAGGCAAATATGTGGTGTTTGCGAGATGATCAGAAATGGGGATTTTTCCGAGCTAAAATAAATAATCTCCCATACACTTCCGATCTTCCATACTCCCTTCCCAACCGGTATCACAGAACCCATTTAGGGAAGTATTTTGATCAAGTTCATAAAGGAAAGTTGATTGTTCCCTAGTGGTAACATGGAATTTTCTTTGCCATTGTCATATGCAGATCGCTGGGATCTGAGACAAAACAGGAGACCAAATTAACTGAAGGTTCAGTATTTGGTCTTGTGTGAGATAGGTAAAGAAGAGATCCAACCAGAGATCGATATGTCTCGAAGTCGGTTTGTTCTTCATCTTGCCGTCTTTTATCGAGTCACTCTTTTGGATTCATTAGAATGATATTAGGATTGTGTTATTGTCCCAATCCTGGATGTTATGGTCATAATCCTATTATTGTATCTTTAGTGTCTTTTATTATTATTAGTGCGCTTAGTTGTTAAATATTATGGGTCAAACACAGGTCAAGGGCCTAGTTGTCTAATTTGTCTTTATCATTATTAATGGATGTAGTTTAGGGTTGGTATTTATGATTGTCTTGTAGCATATTTAAAGGCAAATAGGGTTTGGATGAAGGTATAAAAGAAACATTCTAGTCTCTCTTTTGATAGCTCTCTCCTCCCAAGCAAGCCCCGCCTAGGCAACCGCGGCTATGGCTCCACAATATCACCTCTGCCTTCGGCCACTACTCCGGCAATCACACAACTTGGTATCACATCTTTTTTCGTTCTCCCGCACACATCATCGGTCAATACTTCATTTTTCTGGAAAAAAAGCACGCAGTTGCTTCCCTCCTCCGCAACCAACAGAAGCTCCAAAGACCACTACTCCCGATTCCAACAGGACAAACAGGCTCCTCTTGTGGTACTCGTTTGTCTTCCTTGCGCCACACCGTCCTTTGCATCGACAATCCTATCACGTCGGTCTGCAATAGAGCCCCCCCCCCCCCCCCCCGCGCTCGTCTATTCGCTCGTCTCTTCAAAGCTAGCAGCGCTCCCTCGACACTGACAGCTCAACGATAACGCAAACCGAACCCAACACCTCCATTCAACGACAACCCAGCAGCTTCGACCTAGCCACCACTCGCTCTACGACAACACAGCAGCTCGATGTCTCTATTTTTTTGGTTTGAAGCTTCTGACTCCCTCGACAGGACGCAGCGCCGATGTATCTTTTTTGTCGCAGCCTTCCCGTGATTGGATCCTTCGGAACGACCGATCCACCTTTTCCCTTACTGCAACCAACACTCTTGAGCCCAATGCACGTCCCTTTTCAAGCCATGCACCTGTTGCAACAACGCATCTATTCAATCTGTTGAATTATGGGAGACTTGTCCGATCAAATGAGTGCACTAAGGAACATGATGCAAACGTTCCTGACATCCCTATAAGCACAATTTCAATCACCTAGAAGACATTGTCACCCTCTCCAATAAGCTCAATGATCGTACAACTACCATTGTTTTACTCAATGGTCAAGGTAGTAGCAAATCACGGGTTAATACAAACAAAGTTTTACAAGTGCAAGAGATCGAAACAATACAAGTTCACAATCTCATATGTAATTGTAGAGAACAAAGATCCACGTAACAAAATAACACTCACAAAGTAAGGGATGTCATAGCGTGGAGATCCCAAGTCTCCAAGTGAGCGGGTGGTTGTCTGGGGAGTGGCAATGATGGTGAAAGGTTGGGGAAGACTAGGTGGGGGTGGTGGTTGGAAGGGGAAGTAAAATTCGGAGGTTGGGGAGTTTCTGGAAGCTGGTCGGAGAATGATCAGGCGGCTGGATTAGACTGGCACACCAAAAGGGGTGTGTTGTTGTTTTGGAAAGGACAGGGAAGTCTTGTAGGGAGGAGATTGGGATGTTGATGGGATAAAGGGGTTAGATGCAGCTGTCGAGAGTGGTTGCATGAGTTTACGAGAATTTCTGAAGGGAAAAATAGGGGATTCTTCTTTGGGGGGCTTGTGAGGGTGGATGGGAAGGGACTGAAGATGGAAGATGGTGAAGGCTTAGGTTGATAGGCAAGAAAACAGTGGTTTTCTGAGGCTGGAGTAATGGGACGGGAAAACTGGGTTGAGGGGGCGTCGGTGGAGGATTACTGGAGGGAAAAAGTTACAACTATGGGGGATACAAAGGGAAACATGGAAATACTAAGGAGTTGTCACCCAGGTACTCACAGAGTCGTCAGCGTGAGAGGATTGCCGGATTCCGAAAATGATCTTCTGCAAAATCTACAATGAGTATGGCGGTTGCCACCTACTTCAATTTACAATAAACTACCTAGGGCATCTCTTACATCAACGGCTATGATTGATCGTTTATGTAAGATACCCGATTACAATAAATACATGTTGAAAAATACAATGTAATATATGAAAATGCAAGTAAATGAAAATCCGGACACATTTGTGGAGTTAGATCGCCGATCTAGTCAAGTCCTTCTGTGTGAATACACGATCGTGGATCCCTCCTTGCAGCAAGCCATCTCTGATGAGTGATCCCCATCAACGGTAGGCTACAATCTCATGAGAGGGAACTTCCCTAAAGAAGGCTTCAAAGGCCCTCAAATTTTAAAAATGGTGTAACATGCTTATTACCATGTCGGGTTCACGTTAAGTTCAATTTGAGAGTCTAAATGGCCTCCCAATTTTGGAAAAATAACGAAAAATACTAGAGGATGTTAGTTGCATTTTTCTTTTAAAATTTTTTCCAAAAAAATCATTATGATGGCCTAATAAATCGTGGAAGTTAATTGCACTGAAATTGTTAATAGCACCCCTACCCACAATCTACATGCACGAGATTCGGTCACCAAGTCATGGTTACTGTTTGTCTATCCCAGTTTCTGCACCTCCAATCGATGTTTTTCGGGCCACCCACCGGCGGCCAATGGGCGGTGGCTAGCAGTGACACTGTCAGAGGGTCGCCCCAAGAGGAAAATGTCCCTTGACAGAGTTAGTTCTAGGAGATGGGAGTGTAGAGGTCGGTCCATAGAGGAGGGGGGAGGCATGCAAGGTCTTCATGCCGCCATCTCCATCACCTGTGAGAGAAAAAGTTTTGAAATGGTTGTATGGAGGCAAAGGAGGCTCTAAGAGGAGGTGGGGGTTGAAATTGGGTGGTGGTTTGGAATGGAGAGAGCTCACAATCCTCTTAATACTTGTCAAAGGAAAGGGACTGGGGAAGTGGGGCGAAGTTGATATTAAAGCCTTAATTGGCCTTATTAATCCATTAAAAATGCCATCCTAAAGCCTCATTAATTAAAATAGGCCCAATTTTGCCTTGTGAAGGAATACCCCAAATTGCACCATACCCTAAAATTTTGTGCATAGGCTCTCCTACGCCTAATAAATATAGGAATGTTATAAATTTTTAATTCCGAAGTGATTGATCCAAATTCAATCAAAAATCAAAATTTTTGTTTTACCCTTGCCCGGGAACAACCGAAGGTATGAAATCTAACCAACTCCAAAGTGTTCTAAACATTAAAATGGGCATCCTCTCCAAATTTCACAATTTCGGAGTTCGTTTGCTATATGTTGGAATATGTTATGTAAACCAATATAAATATATGGGTGCCTCTTGTTTTGCAATAATAATCATTTTCCTCTTTTTTCCCTCAACATGGTACCAAAGCCAATACCCTAGAAGCCGCCCGCTCTGTCTCGCGCTCGGATCCACTACCAGCTCCTAATCCAGCCATTGTTTCTTCTCTTGGTTCCGTCCACCCCACCATTTTTATTCTTCTTCGCCGGCTTCGTCCGTCGGGTCATCGGCTTTGTTGGCTTTTTCCCATAGGGTCTTCGTCGGCTTCGTCCGTTCTTCTTCTCCTTCTTCTTCTTTTGCCTCTCCTTTCGTCTCTCGTGCTCTAGGGATGACGGCTCCATGGAGTATTGATCCATGCGATGCCAGCGGTCCCTTCATCTCGTTCCCTCTTTCTATGAGGGATGTTCTTCGTCAACACTCATTGTGATTATTTGGTGCGTCCTCGATTTCTATTCGAGGTTTTTTATGGCTGGAAATGCCTCCTCTACCACCATGTCTTCCGGTGGAGTGACCTCTCCTACTTCGGCTTCTATTGGCCCTTGTCGAGTCCCCTCAGACCATGGCACTCCCTAGATCACCACTATGAAATTGGATGGTTCCCACTACCTCCCGTGGGTTCACTCCATCATTCTTGCACTATGTTGTCAAAGGCGCAAGGCGCACCGAGGCGCAAAGAGGCCCTGGGGCCTAGGCGCAAGGCACGGGCGCGTGCTTGAGGCACGTGAGGAGCAATAATGGGGGGGAAAAGAAATTGAGCGAATTGGGCGCCCAATTCGTTGAAATTGAGCGAATGGGGTGCCCAATTCGCTGAATTTGAGCAAATTGGGCGCCCAATTCGCTGAAATTGAGCCAATTGGGCGCCCAATTCGCTGAAATTGAGACAATTGGGCGCCCAGTTCGCTGAAATTGAGACAATTGGGCGCCCAATTCGCTGAAATTTTATAATTCTTGAAATTGGAACCAAATACTACAAAAATGTAGTTCATTAAACAGAATCAAGTTCTAATCCATAAAGACAGTCCATAAAAAACACACAAATATCAGAATAGTCGTCATATAACTGTATGTTGTTTGGTCATTCTTTGCATGTGAATTGAATTTGGTTTTTCAATTCAAGCAACCTTTGCACTACGAGAACAGAAAACTGAACTAACTCACCCACCAATTCAGGCCAACAACTAGATTACCTTCATATGAAATTATAATGTTATTTCAAAACGTGGCATCAGTAAGACAGCATGAACCAAACACTCTTATTATAGAAAAAGTAATATCACATCAAAATTTATATTGAGCAAAACGAGAGTAAAATGCTAACATGAAAATTCACAACAAAAGGAAGGGCAATGTAATAAGCACACTAAAGTTCAATAACATAAATAAAACTTGAATTAAATATGCAACATCAAATAGTCCAGACAGAAGATCGAAGTGACAATCAAATAGCGACATCAAGTATTCCGGTCAGAAGATCGAGAGGCACCATTGAAAATCAGTCCTGAAAAATATTATTATTTGTGTAATCAGAAAACATCTATTAATGTATAATTTAAATAAAATAATTAAAGTAATCTGAAATTTAAATAATCTATTACTCACCTAGCTACTCATCCTCTGAAAAGACTATGTCTTCATCGTCTTCTCCACTATCATTATAATCTTCTTCTCCGTTGTCTTCAAATTCCTCTTCATCGACATCATCAACATTTTTGAGAACTAATGGAGTATTAGCCTCTTTAATGACTACTGGAGTAGTAGCCTCTCTAATGACTAATGAAGTAGGACTTTTCATCTTCGAAATGCTCCTTTTCTCAAGTGTCTTTGTAGCCGTAGAAACCACATTTTTTTCTTTCGATAATCGTGTGAGATAAATTTCTTCTTCAACTCCAGTGGCACTAGCAACCATGCCCTAAGTTAATAACTCATCATCAAAGACCAAGTCCTCCCGCTCAGCCTCAGCATCATTATCTTCTTCCATTCTTCTCATCAACCATTCATTGTTATCATCAATATCTGTCAACGAAATTGGATTTATGTGATCACGTGTATCATATCGACGTCTCAACGCTAGATTGTACTTCACAAATACTAAATCATTCAAGTGTTGTTGAGCTAGTCTGTTTTTTTTGTTATGTATCTGCAATAAACAGTAACCGTATAAATAAGTTATCTTTAATATATAAAATATAAATCACTGATAAATAATAATAAATTTTAAAAACTTACATTTTCAAAAAAAACTCCAATTTTGCTCACAACCGGATGCACTGCATGTAAGGCTAAGCACTTTATGGCAAATCGTTTTAGGTTTGGAGTTGAAGCACCATAAGATTGCCACCACTCAGCTGTTAAGATAGTAAATATTTAAAAGTTGAAAAATCAAAACAAACTTGTTTGAATATTGTGTAATTTACCTGCGGACTTAATTTTTTTATGCCGAATTGCAAACTTCATTCCAAACAGAACTTCAACATTTCTATATAGAGGTAATTGGTCAATAATTTTATCTTGTTATTCATGTCTTGGAATCAGTCTTTGCATTGTCTTGTATAAGCCCTCCATAATTTCTCCATCTTCTGCAATAGTGGGATTTGAGTAGAAATATTCGGGATTTAAATAGTGACCCGCGGCATGAAGAGGTCGATGAAGTTGGCTTTTCCATCTTTTATCCACAATTTTTAGGACATCCATATATTTGTCATCCTCATAAAAAGAACTAATGATCGTCTCTTTAGCTCTATCCATTGCTTCATAAATATAATCCATGACAGGTCTTTTCTCACCGTCCACTAATCTTAATATGCAGACTAAAGGACCAAATATCTTTAAAATATTCAATATACTTCTCCAAAAAGAGATCATTAGTATAATACTCTGCACTTGTTTACCTGCGTTTTCCTTTGCCCACTTACTCGAAGACCACTCAGGTAAGGTGAACATTTTCATTAGATTGTTTATTTGCATGTGAATGCGCAGAATTGTTAAGCAAGAAGTTGCAAACCTCGACACAGCGGGCCTAACAAGCTCCACTTAACCCGTAAAACTCTTTAGCATGTACACAACTCCAGGCCGAACATAAATATAGTCATTTACGGTCATTGCCCTCTTTAGTGTGCGGCTAATGTTGGACATTTTTCCAACATCCTCCAGCATTAGATCAATACAATGCGCTGCGCATGACATTCAATACAAATGTGGACGTTTCGCTTCCAATAATTTACATGTTAGAGTGTTAGTTTGTTGGGTATGAAAGTATCATACAATCGTATATACAAAAAATAAAAATTAAAGATGATTAAGATTAGTAATGAATAATTATTAATTTACCTGCTAGCACATTATTGTTGGCACTATCCGTAACAACTTGCACCACATTCAACTCTCCAACCCTTTCAACCACTCTATCTAGCAATTCAAACAATTTTTCTCCCGTCTTCGAGTAATTAGATGCATCGACAGATTCTAGGAAAAATGTTCCTTTTGGTGAATTTACTAAAAAAATAATTAACGTTCTCTGTTTCCGATCTGTCCAACCATCAGCCATAATAGAACATCCAAAGACCCTCCACTCATCCGCGTATGTCTTCATCATGTCTTTTACTGCATTGACTTCATCATTTAGCAAAGGAACACGAATCTCATTGTAACTTGGTGGCTTCAATTCTACTCCAAACTGTCCAATGGATTCCACCATTATCGTATGTCTTCATCATGTTTTACAGTATTGAATGAGATAGTTGCATCGTACATCCATTGAGCTATATGTTTACAAGCTCGCCCTCTCAACTCCTTCTTGCAAGCTTCATTAATAGAAGTTTGTTTCATCTTTTGTTCAGCTCTTTTTTTTGCACCTACATTGTCAACCTTTGGAGCAAAAAACACATCTATTGGTCCTTTTGTTCGAGGCCACTTGGATAAGCCTTTTTTTATGTCTTCATCATTGCCTTCTATTTCTTCATCACTGTCAAACGTGTCGATATCTGCAAAGTCAGGCAATGCTTGGTTGTCTGTGTTGCTCGCACTTGCTTTTTTCTCCATGTATTCTTGAATTTCGTTGCGCACATGTGAGGGGCTTTTGAGACAAGCTTTTGCATTTCTAAATCCTCCAACAATATATTGTTTAGCACGATAAATTCCGCCTTTCGTGACTTTATCACAGAAAATGCAAGTCAAGTCGTCTTTTTTGGTGGAAGAAATCTGATGCACGTACTTCCAGCATGGATCAATCCTTGATTGAATGCTGGAAGAACCAGAACCACTTGCATCCATTTTAAGAGTTGGAAGAAATCTGACGCACGTACGAAGCATGCAAAAATTTGGACCATTAAGAAAAGAAATAACAGAATTAATTTTATATATTCATAATACAAAAACATTTTTTTTGTATTTAAGCAAATAAAAAGAATAGACATAATGCTCGACCGCTGATATTAGTACAAACAACCATATTTTATAAGAAGATAAACTATTCCATAAGCTCGACCGCTAGTAGCCTATAACTCCCAATCTCCTCCTTCTCTTTAGCTCCCCTCCAGCGTGTCGTTGTGGAGATGCATTTCTAGTACCAACAATATTCATATCATCTGTTCAGCAAAATCATATTCATGGATTGAACTTAATTAAAACTACTTAAAAGATTAATATGAGAAAAAACAACCGGGAGTAATTAACGACTATAGCAAAAAAATAATGTTAGCATAAATAAGAAGTAATCATGTTTTAGAGTTGTAATAATTGCTTAGACCAACTTACAAATCATATAAAATTCATAACTAAATATAATGCACATTGACTGTAGCTATGACTGAGTATCAGGTTTAAATAGCTCAATTTCAAACTTCATAGACATATCTCGAGTTATGTATCTATATCCTCATTTGCTCAATCAAATAATATTATGCGCTGAACAATCTCAACAACCTTGAAGACATACTAGAAGGCAAACAACCAGGAACAAGGTAAGATAATAGCAAAAAAATGTTTAATATAAATACAAGACCATTAACCATGTTTAAGAGTTGAAATTAGGCCTGCACATAAAGACCCCGGTCTCGGTCCGGGACCGGTCCTGGGCAGGACCGGTCTTTTGGGACACCGGTCCCGGACCGGTCCTGCCCAAACCGGTCCCGGTCCGGGACCGGTTTTTCCTTTGAAAACCGGGACCGTCTGGGACCGGAAGGACCGGTCCTAACCGGTCCTAGACCGGGACCGGTTAATTAAATTAATTATTTTAATTATTTTTTTATATTATTATATTTCAATTTTAATGATTTAATTAAATAACATATTAACATGTAATAATTTGAAATGCAAAATTGCAAAGTAAATAAAATTTTTTATTAAATTTGAAATAAAACTACAAAATCAAAATACAAATTACAAATTATAATACAAAATCAAAATACGAACATTTTTATTAAATTTGAAATTATATTACAAAATACAAATTCAAAATTTTGAGTTGAGCCTTTGACTTGTCTTCAACTCCGGTGTCGCGTTTGATTTTGATCTCGTCTTCAACTTCAACGTCATTATTCTGCGGCGCTCCCCAGATTTAAGTTATTAAGCTCGTCTTCAACTTCAGACTCACTGTCTTCAATTGACGAGACGTGTTGTCTCCTCCTCAAAGCGTCCAAATGGTCCTTGTAGCAAATGCAAATCTCCAAAGATTCTTCGGTCAAACGGCTCCTTCGCTCGTTCAGAATCCTGCCACTCAAAGAAAATGCAGACTCCGAAGCTACCGTACTAGCTTGGATGGTTAGTAAATCACGGGTCATTAAGGCCAAAATACGATAATTATTACATTTAATTTTTCATCATTTTAAAATATCAAAATTTTCTATTTCGTACGCGGTCATAAAATCTTGAAACTGTGTTTTGCTATATAAACCTAATTCGTTTAAAGTACTCGAAGTTCGTTGTTTTTTCTTCGAAGTTAATTCTAAAAATCTATTTTTTAAAATATCTTTTGTTCGAGGGGCGGTGGATTCCTCGCGAGGTCGCAATCCATATAGTTGATCGTAATAATTATATAGGCGAGTAAAATCAGAATTAAATTTTGCAACACTAACGTTGTGAAAATCACTAGAAGATTCGTTTAACTCTAAGTTTCGATTAATTTCCTCTATAAAATTTTCAACCTCGTCTACATCCATTAAAGGGTTTAAAGCCGCAGCACAAGAAAACATAGGTGGCATATGCGTATAATATTTTAAAAACTTTTCCTCCATTAGTAATATTAACGGACGCCACATTGGGTTAATTTTGTAAGTTTTAAACGTTTCAGTAATTAATAAAAAAATTTCAATAACAAGCGAGCTAGTAGGATAATAAATGTCAGATAAAATAGTTGTTGCCCGATAAAAACTTTCTAATAAATTTACGTAATCTTCGATTATAGCCCAATCTAACGCATCTAAATCATGTGATTCTTCTACACTATTATAAAATTCTATCAATAACGATTTCTGTGACAAAGCCCATTTTAACATTTTGTACGTGAAATTCCATCGTACCGGCATATCATAAGATGGACCCAAAAAATTTTTACCCTGTGCTATAACAAATTTTTTGAAATCTTGTTTTCGTCGTTTTGAACTATAAATAACTCGTAACATAGTACGTATTTTAATAACATAATTTTTCATAAAATTTAAACTATCTTGCACAATTAAATTAAGAACGTGACATACGCAACGTGTATGAAAAAAAATATCATCTAGCATAGGTTCCAAATCATTAATCAAATATTTAATATCCATATTATTATTCGAGGCGTTATCAAACGAAATACTTAAAATTTTATTTTTTATTTTAAAATCTCTAATACACTTAATAATCACCTGATAAATAGCTTTACCGGTGTGCGGATATTCAAAACCTTCAAAACAAATTATACGTTTATTTAATTCTCAACTATCGGGATCGACCCAGTGACAAGTTATGCAAATATAAGAAAGCCAGTCAACTAAACCGCTAGTCCAAACGTCGCTCGTTAAACTAACTCGACCATTGAATGTTTCAAAATAATTTTGTAAATATAATTTTGATTGCAGGTAAGCTTGTAAAGCATCACGTCGAGTTGTAGTACAACTTACCTGTTGATATTTTGATTGGAGTGCTTCGTGTATGTAAGACGTCATTTCGTCGTTGTCGTAGTGGTTGAACGGAAGTCCGCTTTTGATGACATTCTCCATTTGTCGCTCCCGTTACCGAGCTTGGTCATACGTCCAAATGTGCCCGGTCGTCGAAATTTGAGCTTGGTTGGCCTCCGACTGGGCTTGTTTGGAAAGACACGATTTGTTGTGTCGGGCGAGCGTTGTATTGCTACTGTTAGCGGCCATAAGTTTCGCGCAAAGTTTGCACTTCGCCTTAATTTCATCGTCGATCTGCACTTTATCGAAGTTATCCCATATCGCTGCTTTATGTCGGTGCTCAACGATCTCATGATCGACGGACGCTGAGGAGGACGCCGGCATGGTGGAGGAGGAAGCCATTTAACACGAATATGAGTGAGAGAGAGAGTGAGAGAGATAGTGAGAGAGAGAAAGAAAGAAAAATGAGAGAGGTGGGTTTAAATATAAAAAAAAATTTAAAATTATAGAGCCAAACGGCTCTTTTAATGAGCCTGCCACGTGGCAGGCTCATTAAAAGAGCCGTTCGGCTCTTTTAATGAGAGTCGAACCGTTAACGGCTCTTTTAATAGAGCCGTTAACGGCTCTATTAAAAGAGCCTTAACGGCTCTTTTAGCCGGTCCCGACCGGTCCCGAAACCGGTCCCGGACCGGGACCGGTAAAAGACCGGTCTAAGGTCTTAGACCGGTCCAGAAACCGGTCCGGGACCGGTTTTTACCCTTTTTAGAGGGACTGGCAGGGACCACTGGACCGGTCCGGGACCGGACCGGTCCCAACCGGGACCGGTCTCTGTCCGGTCCCAACCGGGACCGGTCTCTGTCCGGTCCCAACCGGGACCGGTCTCTGTCCGGTCCCAACCGGGACCGGTCTCTGTCCGGTCCCAACCGGGACCGGTCTCTGTCCGGTCCCAACCGGGACCGGTCCCAACCGGGACCGGTCTCTGTCCGGTCCCAACCGGGACCGGTCCCAACCGGGACCGGTCTCTGTCCGGTCCCAACCGGGACCGGTCCCAACCGGGACCGGTCCCAACCGGGACCGGTCCCAACCGGGACCGGTCTCTGTCCGGTCCCAACCGGGACCGATCCCAACCGGGACCGGTCCCAACCGGGACCGGTCCCAACCGGGACCGGTCCCAACCGGGACCGGTCCCAACCGGGACCGGTCCCAACCGGGACCGGTCCCAACCGGGACCGGTCCCAACCGGGACCGGTCCCAACCGGTCCGGTCCCAACCGGTCCGGTCCCAACCGGTCCGGTCCCAACCGGTCCGGTTTTTATGTGCAACTCTAGTTGAAATAACTGCTTAAAACAGCTCAAAATCATAATATCATTCATTGATTCACCTCATCCAGTTCACTAACAGCAATTAAAAGAAGAAAGAAGAGGAGAAATGGAGAATGATTCTTACAATTAAAGGAGGAGATGAGAGGATGCAGGAGTTTCCGTGACTCTGGAAAGAAGAACGGTGTCGACAGCCGGCTAAGCCTTCTTCCACGTCTCCGGCGAGAAGAGCGGTGGCGACTCCGGCGAGAAGAAAGGAGCAAAGGGAAGGCGTCGGGGACGGGAATCGGCAGTCGGTAGAGCGGGAAGAAGCTCGATTCTAAACACTAAAAGGCCAGCGGAAATGAATCGGTATATAAGGCCACGCCTGATTGCATGAACCGGTTTTTAGGTTAAAACCGGTTCAGGCAATAAGGCGCGCCTGAGCTGCGCCCGGTAGGCGCGTGAGGCGCGCGCCTTGGCGCGCCTAAAGCGCGCCTGAGGCACATCGCCCGCCTTGGGCTTGCTAGGGCGCACCAGCTTGCGCCCCTTGCGCCTGCCGCCTCAGGCGCGCCTAGACGCGCTCCTTGACAACATAGTTCTTGCCCTCAAGAGTCGTCGGCTATTTGGCCACGTCAGTGGCGCGATGAAGGCTTCTGCGTCTGACTCTCCTGGGTGGCCTCAGTGGGAGTCTGACAACTCCCTGGTGATGTATTGGTTGTTTAACTCTATGAAGGAGTCCAACTCTCAAAACTATCTATTCTTGGATACTACCTATTCTGGTCGCGACAATGCAGCTCAGATCTACCAACTTCGTCGTCGGTTGTTCCTCCTGCGGCAGAGTGATCGACCCCCTCAGCCTACACTCGGAGTTCACCCAACTATATCAGGAATATGAACATTTTGATTATCTGGCCCTGGTGTCTCCTGAAGATAAAGTGTTTGTCCAAGCAAGGGAAGAACGCGATCGCATCTCTGAGTTCCTCCACGGCTTACATCGGGATTTTGATCCGATCAGCATTCAGATCTTTGGTTGCTCTCTTCTACCTTCTCTGCCCGAGGTGTACAGCCTTGTCCAACAGGAATTCGACTACCGCCTGACTCTACTTCCAGACTCTACCACCGAGGGATCTGTCATTGTCTCGCTCTCTCTCAGCCTGGGTCTCATTCTTCCCGTGACACTAAATTGCGGACTGTGGCAAAAGATCACTTAATTTGTGATTATTGCGGGAAGGCACTCCATACTAGAGACACATGCTTTAAGCTTCATGGTTTTCCTCGTTGAGGCGGCCCTGCCTCTCGTGGTGGTCGTGGAGGTGGTTGCTCTTTGCACAGGCCTCCTCTACCCCAATTAGCCCCTTGTCTGATGCTGGGGAGGACTACTGCTTCTCATTCTCTGGATTCTAATGCGGCCCCCCTGGCCCTCTCAGCGGAAGAAATTACAGTGTTCCGCTGAATGATGTTCAGACCTCCAGCGGAGCCGTCCAGTTCTGCCTCCTCTTCCTATGCTCATCAGGGACCTGCAGGTGCTCACTCGGCTTCCTCTCACTTATCCTCTCGGTGGATAATTGATTTTGGGGCTACAGACCACGTGACCGGCTCGGCCACAAGTTGTGTCATACACACCTCTGTCTGTCAGGGGCAAAGTCAGCATTGCAGATAGATCTCTATCTCCCATTGTTGGGAAAGGATTCATTCTTTGCACTTCTCTTACCCTCTCATCTGTTCTTCGTGTTGTTGTTTTCACCCGCAATCTCCTCTTTATTAGTCATCTGACTAGCTATATGAATTGCTCAGGGACTTTTTTCATACCTCTTGTGTTTTTTAAAACCTGAAGACAAGGATGGTGATTGGCTCTGGTAAACTGTGCAACGGGCTCGATGTGTTCGACCCCTTTGCCATTTCTTATCCAATATCGCTCGGTCTCCCAAAGCTCTTCTTGTTGCTCGTCCCTCTAAGTTGGATTCCTCGCATTGTCGGCTAGGGCATCCTCCTGTTTGCTATTATAAAGTTGTTGATTCCTACTATGTCTTCTACTTTGTATAATGTTTTTCATTGTGATGTGTGTCAACTGGCTAAACATCATCGTAGTACCATTTCCCTTATGTCTCCCTGTAACTCAGTTCCGTTTGCAGTTATTCATACCGATGTTTGGGGTATTAGCCCTACTGCTTCTATTTCTGGTTGTTCTTGGTGTGTTTCTTTTATTGATTGTTATTCTCGTTGTACTTGGGTTTACTTACTGAAGCATAAAAGTGAGGTGTTCTCTATTTTCCAGCGCTTTCACAAGATAATCACTGCTCAATATTGTGTTACAGTTAAAATCCTGCGTAGTGATAATGGTCGTGAATATATTGACGCTCGCCTTGAAAAATACCTGAGTGACCTGGGTATCATTCATCAAACCTCTTGTGTTTACACTACTGCTCAGAATGGGGTGGTTAAGCGCAAGAATTGGTACCTCCTTGAGGTGGCTAGATGCCTCCTTCGGATGCATCGCCCGAAGTATTACTGGAGTGATGTTGTTCTCACTGCGGCCTACCTCATCAATCATCTTCCTACGCAGGTCCTTGGGTTTCAGACCCCTCTCCCCACTCTAGGGGTCTGTCCTACCAATTGACGCGGGACGAATCTATGGGCGGCGAGTAATCGGCGACCTAACCCTACATGTTATGCAAAGTCTGACGGTTAAATCGCATTTGAATAATAAACATTAACATCTCACGCAAATAATTCAAGACAAGGCAAAATACTTTAATTAAACAAAGCAAGCTTAGGCTTTTCCTCCGTGTTGAGAGCCAAAGCAGGAGCGCACGGCGAATAAATCCTGCAAATCACAATATTAATCTAACAAACAACTATCATGCAAGATATTCAAAACAAGTACAAGACTCAATCTAATATAAATATGCTGAAAATAATAATCCAGTACAACAAAATCTTACCAAATAGTGGGGTGACTAAGGCACTGAAGAATCCAGAGCCGAAGATGCGTGGACGGCGATCTGAGGTGGAGCCAGTGGCGTGGAAATGGCGGAGGTGGTTGTCCTCGGCGGTAGATGGTGGAATCGGGCCGGAAATGGATAAATCCAGCCACGTAGAGATGGAACTGGGCGAGGGGATGAATCTGATGTGTTGGAAGGGGTCGGGGCAGTAGATGTGGTGAGGAGTGAGTTGGCGGGCTGGATCTGAACTGATAATCCAGATCTGTACATATCAGAAGTTGGGGAAGTTGGGTGGTTCCACGGGGATAAGGAGGGGCGGCAGTTGGCTTGCGTCCAGAGGGAGGAAAGGGGGAGGAGCGATGATGGTCATGGAGGGTGGAGGGGGGCTGGCGACGGCTGGAATGGGGCCGGACAGAGGCTTCCAGCAGGGAAAACAAAGGTGGTTGGAGGGGGAAAAACCCCAGGCAGTGGCTGAAATGCGGCGGAAAAGAGCCTAGGCGGCCACTGAGAAAAGGGGGAGAAATGGGGCGGTGGACTGTTGTTGGCCGGCGGAAGAAGGTAAGGGAAAAAATTATATATAATGTATAGTGAATTTCATTTTTACACGGTAAAAATGAATAGAAACATCATTTTTCTGGACAAGAAAACGTGGCTGATTTTGGGGGATGGGCCGCGTGAGGGAGTTTGGGCGGGAAAATGAAGCCTAGGGTTAGGGCAAACCTTGGGGAAGGAGATACACACATAGGAGTCGTCACCTAGGGTTCCACGGAGTCGGCACCGTGGGATGATCGTGGGAATCTGGGAAGAAGCTCTCCAAAATTCTGCAATGCCTCAAATCAGCTCCTAAGAGGTCTATTTATAATAAAGAGAAGATTAGGGCATTCTCCATCAACGACTATGATTAGTCGGAGGTGAGGCTCCCAAATACATCAAAATAAATGCAAATATAATAAACTAATATATGAAATTGATTCGCAACGTGAATCCGGACGCATCCGCGGAGTCCGGTCGTCGATCCAGGCATGTCATATATGGAAAGTCGCCAAATCAGCCCCGAACGAGCACAAAACTCGTCCTCGTCTCTGCTCTGCATCAATCTCCCCGGCTTGAAAGAATTCATCTCCCGATGAATTGGGATCAGAATTCTCTCGATGAATGTCAAGTAAGACTCGAAGAGGTCCACCAGAAGTCGTCCAAATGTCGTTGACGGAAGAGTGTCCTCGTCAATCAACTCTCCCTGACCGAAAAGCTATCATCTTCGGTGAATGGAGACGATCGTGTTGAAGTCAAAGTTCGGGGGCAAATCGATCATGCTTTGCTGTAAGTATCCAAAAGTCGCCAACGTCTGTAGTGGGAATGCACTGGTCGAGTCTGGTCTCCATGATGCTCTCAACGCTCAACTCACGAGTGGTGGATCCCGGTGCGATCGGCGACGCCGAAAGTAAAACCAAAGAAGACGAGTCCCTAGGTGGATGGATGTCATAAGTGGGTAAGTAGTGGTGGCTATCAAACGTGTGTGGGCTATGGAGGTGGCAAGGCAACAAAAATGGAGGTGTGGGTGGCTGGAAGTCTCCGCTGCTTGGGTCCACATACTGGTGAGGCTCGAAGTATGGTGTCATATCTTCAACACTAAATACCAGGTGGATACTCATACTTGCAAGGATATCAAGATCATAGGTATTTGCTTCGAACAGTCTCATGATTATATAGGGATCCATTCGCCTAACGCTCAAGCTTTTGGCAAGCCACGTACGGAGCCTCACAACGCAGATTCTCACAATCACCTGCTCGCTTTCATGAAGTACCTGCACTTGTCAATGATCATCCGCATGTGATTTATAAGTTTTATTACCAATATGGATTATTCGTCAGACCGACTCATGACACGCAACTCATGACAGACATGCAAACGATGAACAGACAACACAACAGACTCATGCAAATGATGACAAAACGACTCAACAAACTCATGCAAATGATGCAAATGACACAAGACCGACACAACATGCTCTCTATGTGAGAATTTATAATGCCCTGAAAATTTATCAAAGGAGGCGGCCTATCAGGAGGCTCTCTCGGGGGGGTGTAGAAAAACTCATCATGTGTGTGCCGAGGGCTCAGGTGACTGTGCGGAACATCTACACTTCAGGGCGAGCTCGTGAAGAGCAAAATGTCTCTCAGAGAGTGTAACGCGTCAGGGGGCTCACCAGGAGGTGCGTAAGAAAAGTCATCACGACTGCGCCAGGATGTGGCGGCTCATCCGGAGGCTCAACAGGGGGTCATCGTAAAACTCGTCATTCGGGTTATAATCCTCCATGCAAGTACCATCGCAAGAGGTCTTGTCCCCGTGAATGGCTGACATAGTCACTACAAGATCAACATCAGGCTCCAGGCTCTCAGTCATGATATGACTTCGAGTAATGACAATGGGAGAGCGACACAGACCTACACCCAAGAATGAATATGTGGGTGCGGTGTCAGGAAATGGGTTTGTAGTTAGGGTGCTAACTAACCCGGTGTATGACAGAGGAACAGGTGGGGGTGAGGGACACAACATTACAGACTCAGTAGGTCGCTCAGGCTCGCTCTCAGTCGGGGTCACAAGAGGCGAGTCAGAAATAAGAGATAGGTCACTCACTAGGCTAAGCACCTCACTATGGTGAGAGTGATCCGCATCAGGTTTCACTTTTGTCGTGCCTGACAGGACAGTAGTAGGCGCCGTGGTGACCTCAGTATGGGAGGGACTCGTACTACAGAGGTCAAGGTGAGAATCTCATCGACCAGCTCTTGTGGATCTTAATGATTGTTCATAACGAAGGGCGGGCTGGTATGTCTACTCGAGGGACTCTGAGCTATGATAAACTACCATAGTACGAATGTTAGATTGAAGCCCAGACCGAAATCTAGTAGTGGTCATGGTTGGGTCCTCTCGGATATCACTCCTCACAACTAATTCATCAAAGCGATCTATGTCCTCAGAGAAAGACATGGATCCTTGTTGAAGGGAAAATAATTGGTCGAGCAAGTGACTCCGAGACGACGAAGGCAGATACCTCTGACATAATGTACGCTTCATGTCCACCCAACTAGTGATGTGACAAAAACGGTCACGCTCGCGGATCCTCTCAACGCTAGCCTAATATGCCCTCGCCTGATCTAAGAGTCTGAGTTTCGCAAACTTAACACGACGCTCACCGAATACCTCGAAATGATCAAAATAATACTCCATATTCATGAGCTAATAACTGAAAGACTTGAGACTCGATGAGTCGTCAAAGGAAGGGGCAGCAGTACGAAATTGACTCTCAAGATCTCTCTCAGAATGTCTATCCTCATAATAATTATTCCTAAGGTAACCGAGTCGTGTCGAAGGATCAACACGATCCGCTTGCGTGTACGGATAAGAACGACGACAATCATCATACTGATCGTCTCTAGCATAGTGGGGTCGTGTTGGTGGGTCAACACGATCTCTGAAAGTGGTGTACTGCGATCGAGAATGATCGTCATAATAATGTGAGGATCTCTCTGACGAGGTTCTGTGAGAGCGGGTGCAAGTGGGCTTAAGACCTCTAAATTGAGGAGGGGAATAATTGTGACACTTATACATAATGAAAAACCTATAAACTCTAGGACCGCGTATCGAAAAGTGCGTGCAACCTCCCTCTGATATAAATTGACGCGGGACGAATCTAGGGGCAACGAGTAATCGACGACCTAACCCTACATGTTATGCAAAGTCTGGCGGTTAAATCACAATTGAATAATAAACTTTAACATCTCACGCAAATAATTCAAGACAAGGCAAAATAATTTAATTAAACGAAGCAAGCTTAGGCTTTTCCTTCGTATGGAAGGTCAAAGCAGGAGCGTACGGCGAATAGATCCTGCAAATCACAATAATAATCTAACAAACAACTATCATGCAAGATATTCAAAATAAGTACAAGACTCAATCCAATATAAATATGCTGAAAATAATAATCCAGTACAACAAAATCTCATCAAATAGTGGGCTGACTAAGGCACTGAAAAATCCAGACCTGAAGATGCGTGGACGGCGATCTGAGGTGGAGCCGGTGGCGTGGAAATGGGGGAGGTGACTGTCCTCGACGGTAGATGGTGGAATTGAGCCGAAAATGGATAAATTCGGCCATATAGAGATGGATACGGGCGAGGAGGGGATGAATCTGATGTGTTGAAAGGGGTCGGGGCAGTAGATGTGGTTAGGAGTGAGTTGGCGGGCTAGATCTGTACAGATCTAAAGTTGGGGAAGTTCAGTGGTTCCACAGGGATAGGCAGGGGCGGCAGTTGGCATGCGTCCAGAGGGAGACAAGGGGGAGGAGTGGTGGTGGTTCTGCAGGGTGGAGGGGGGCTGGCCAGGGCTGGAATGGGGCTGGACAGAGGCTTCCAGCAGAGAAAACAAAGGTGGCTGGAGGGGTAAAAACCCCAAGAAGTGGCTGAAATACGACGGAAAAGAGCCTAGGCGGCGGTTGAGTAAAGGGGGAGAAATGGGGCAGCGGATTGTTGTTTGCTGGCGGAAGAAGGTAAGGGAAAAAAATTATATATAATGAATAGTGAATTAAATTTTACACGTAAAAATGAATAGAAACATCATTTTTCTGGACAAGAAAATGTGGATGGTTTTGGGGGTTGTATGGGCTGCATGGGGGAGTTTGGGAGGGGAAAATGAAGCCTAGGGTTAGGGCAAACCTTGGGGAAAGAGATACACACCTAGGAGTCGTCACCTAGGGTTCCACGGAGTCGGCACCGTGGGATGATCGCGGGAATATGGGAAGAAGCTCTCCAAAATTCTGCAATGCCTCAAATCAGCCCCTAAGAGGTCTATTTATAATAAAGAGAAGATTAAGGCATCCCCATCAAAGGTTATGATTGGTCGGAGGTGAGGCTACCCAAATACATCAAAATAAATGCAAATATAATAAACTAATATATGAAATTGATTCGCAACGCGAATCCAGACGCATCCGCGGAGTTCGATCGTCGATCCGGGCACGTCATATATGAAAAGTCACCAAATCAACCTCGAACGAGCACAAAACTCGTCCTCGTCTCTGTTCCACATCACTATGCCTTCATACACGTATTCAGCGTGAGGGAGAGTGTTTGTGATAACGGCGACTCGGATGTCTCTTTCCCGACTTCTGCCTTAGTCATGCATGGCCTCCAAGTGTATCCTATGACTTCAATGTACATGATCCACGTGAAGGGGAGTGTTTGTGATAATGGCAACTCGGATGCCTCTTTCCTGACTCTTGTCTTAGTCACACATGACCTCCAGGAATATTTTGGTTGTTGTTTGTGTCTCCCCATACTTTTCTTCAATTTGAGATAGGGCAGGTTTGGCCTTTGTTGGATGACATAGTTTCAGCCACGGGCGCATCCAGCGTAATATGGTCGGTTTGTGGAAGAACGTTGTGCGGTTTATGCCCAGTTGAAGTATCTCTGGTGACACACGGTTGGGCCTCGATGACTGGAGTTTTTTGTCCCACATTGTCAACCACCTTTACCTCTCCTTCTATGTTGTGTCCAAGTTGGAGGTTTTCCCACCAGCTTGAGGGGGAGTGTTAGAGTTATTAATATTTTGGTATTTAGTATGTACGGGGATTAGTCCCACATCGTGGTTTAAGTTTGTGAGTTTGTTGAAATTCCCACAAATCAGCCCCTATGTGGAAGAATAAAATCGCATTCTATTTTCTTTTTATTTCCTTCTACAATAATATAAAGGATCATCTGATTCATGACTAACGATATGGCACAATGGTGACAAAGGATCCATATAGCAAACCCCAATATAGTGAGATAAAGGCTTGAATGTTTTTGTATAGAGGATCCTCTGATTCACGATAGGAGTGAATCAAACCTCTGATACCAAACTGATGCAAACTAAAATCGAGAAATTAAGTTTATTTAATAAATTTGGGCTCTATTTAAATTATGCAACGCAAGTGAGATTGTTTTCACAAATAATGTCATTTTCGACCGTGGGATCTTATTTACTCATAAAGTCTAACATTCGCTCGTATTCAGCGTTATGATAAACTCATCCACGGGAATTTCAAAGAAATGAAAGCAACAAAGGAGTTTTAAATTTGACGACAAATAGGATTAAATGAAAAACTAGGGCAAGCTCTGATATATAATGTCCAAATAAATTTAAGCATAAAATTAAATTAACATATTTAGAGCAAGTAGAGATTGAGGGGTATACCACAGCCTCACAAATGCAGCAAAGAAATGGATGTACGGTTTTCAGATTTTGTGGGAAGGAACAAGAGGGCCTTAAGGCTAACTAGAATGTCGGAACAGAATGAAGAATGGGTAGAATGGCTCGGGTGGAAGGACGGGACTACGTTCGGCCACTGAAAGTAGGGAATGGTGTAGGAACATTTGTTGATGGCCAAGGATGGGAGCAAAGGCCGAAAATAAGCAGGAAGAAGGTTCTAGGGGCGGTTGTAGGACAGGTCAGGAAGACAGTGGCTATAGGCGTCGAGAATAGGAAACGATAGCCTAATGCTCTTCGAACAAGCTGGCATCAAGCGAAGGAGTGGTCGTCGGGAACAGAGTGGGCTTCCGGCGGTGTCATCAAGGCATGGAGATTGGTGGTCGAGCAGCTAGAAGTGGGATCAGCGAGGTCACTCGCTGGGCAGACAAAATAGAGAAAGGTTTTTCTCTGTTTCGTCTTTTCCCCCGATCTGTCATTCACAATGGGGGCTCACTGTTTTATAACCAATGGTTTTTCTTAGGTTAGGTTAAAGAAATTAAAAAGGGAAATTTCAACTTTCACAGGGTCGAGTATGTTAAACCGCAACAAAATTTCCATTCCAAAACCCGGGTCAAAGATAGGAGAGGCGGGGCATATTATAAGTACGAGTGAACCGCCTGGGTATGCTGTGTGAGACTAATCTTGGCATGTCTTTTTTTGGTTCATGTTGGGCCGTCTAACACGTCCCCTCAGCGTGAACCTAGCTCTGATATCATGTTAAACCACCACACCCATTTTCATTCCAAAACCCGGGTCAAAGTAGGAGAGGCAGGGGGCTTATTATAAGCACGAGTGGACCGTCTGGGTAGGCTATGTGGGACTAATCTTGGCATGCCTTTTTTTGGTTCGTGTTGGACCGTCCAACAGGGTACAGTTATGAAAAGGAATCGAGGTTTCTTTTTTGTGTTTGATGACAAAAATAAAAGAGGGGGTTTCAAAGGCGTTTTCATTTCATATTCCCCATTAAATCAGAGTGAATTTAAATTCAGAATTTAGAATATTAATTTATAATTCCAAATTTAAAATTAAATTATTTAAATTAAAAATTACTTCTTTTCAAAGCTTGTCCTATTTTAACACATTACCTAATTTAATGGATCATTTCATTCAGGGTCTTATTAGTCGATCGCGCCAATAAACCGTACAAGCGTGTGAGGGACAAACCTAATAACATGCACAAAAAATACAACACAAATATGTCTGACATCGAGTGCGACACAAATAAAAATGTGGTAAATATAAATAAAGGTTCAACTCCATATTGCATCAGATATCTGAGAAAAATCAAAATACAAATAATGAGGCAAGTTCGATATCAATCTCTTGAAGGCAGAATCCCTCTAAGATCCATTCTCTGGTATGAAAGTTTGCAAGGAAAATGATCCAAGATAACATAAGAGATACCCCCTCAACTCCCTTATATAGGCGAGAGTAAGAATACATGAAATTACAAAAATGTCACTAGGGCAACATAGACAATATAACATGTGCTAAACTACGGTAACGGCGCTTGGCGAACTGGTCATGAGCCCAAAAAAGTGTATTTGTATCAATTGCAAGCATGCACTTAATTTATTTGCATATTCTTCAGTATTACGGTCATCGTTTTGTTGTTTAAATTTGTGTTTCATTACTTTATCGACGCCGTGTAACATTATCATTTTGTCACATCTCTAATGTTGTACTTTTGTTGGCATCACATTTTAGTTCCGACATGTTAGTTCGACTGTCCAACACGAACACGAAAAAAAAGGTGTGGTAACGCTAAAGGGTATGGCATGCAGGCATAATAACACATTTTAAGTGCATGAAAAATAATCTGAAACTTAAAGTTCTGAATTAATTCTAAAAACACAATACTAACTAAATTATTAATTCATAATTATTCATTTTGGAGTTTAAAAATCATCAATATTTCTTTAATTTTCATACGGCCCTCTCATTTCCAAAACCACCAAAACAGCAGTCCTAATGAGATTAAACCACCTTTTTTCTTAAATGAGCTACTCCTATTTTTCATCAAGCTAGCCCCCTATTTTCAGTAACCTGGAAAATACAAAAAAACGAACGAGGTGTTTTGTATTCACTTGTTTTTTTACTCTCGAGAGCGCCAGTCCCGCCCGATACTCATTTTCATCGACATCGACGAGCCTTCCAGTGGGAAGATTGCTCCGGCGAGTCTTCCCGTGGCAGATCGGCCTCCAACAAGCCTCTACTGACTGCCCACTGGAAGGATCGACAACCTCGGAGCTTTCCGATCATTGTATTTTGTTTTGCCCTGCCGCAGAAGGCACGACCTCCTCCGACTCATCTGTCAGAGGGCCGATCAACCAATGGCGACCTTATCCGGCCCTCCTTCGGCAGTTGTGACATGGTCATTCTCTGTGTTCACAATTTCTGCTACATGTTTACTTCCCCCTCCTTTTAGTCAGAATCTCCCCACTGCCAGAAACCCTAAAACCAAGCTTTTGAAAACCGGACCGGACCGGCTGGTCCGACCGAACGAACCGCGGACCGGACAACCAGCCGATCCAGTCTAGGTAAGAAACCTGCCCCATCCACGAACCGCTCAGGAACCGCGGAACCGGGTGGGCGGACCGGTGGGCCGGGAACCAGGCGCGGATTTAAGTAACCGGGTAGCCCAAGGCCCAAAAGTATAATCACAGAAAATGCACAGCCGGCAGGATTCGAACTCACACCTACTCTAGGCTAAGGGAAGAGTTGATCACCAGACCAATTAGTTTTTGTTGTTTTAATCTATAATATATTATATACATATAAATATTAATGTATATATAAAATAAATTAATATAAATAATATACATATCTATATAAATATAATTTAAATATTTATATATATATATATATATTATTATATTAACATATAAAATTATCTTATAAAAATTAAAGTTTATGATATATTTGTAATATATACATACATCTATCCTTCAAATAAAATTTAGGCACCATTTGACATGGCGGTGGCGGTCATGAACGCGGTGGTTATAAACCTTCGTTCTTGAACGTCCGACCTTATCTAAGAATCTTCATCCACTTTTATGTTCAAAAGTCAAAACTAGTTTTATTTTCTTAATTGTTATCATGTCAAACATCCATTCTATTGCGGTGGCTTTTTGTCCAAACTCACCAGAGCAAAAATGTCTTGCCAAACGAAGCCTTAAAAGTATACAAATATAGTGATAATGGATACATCATTTTTATTTGTAACACAATATAATGATAATAAAATACCAATTCATAGCACACTTTTAATATAATGTTAATTATTTTTATTTTCTAATATATATATATATAACGGTTTGACCACGGTTAAACCGGTTCGATCTTGAACCTTTCCCTCCGCCGGTTCGATGTCCGGTCCGGTTTTCAAAACCTTGCCTAGAACCACCCCAGGCCTCCCTTAAACACTCAATGAATTCCAGTCAACTTTTTGATACCATTTTTTCATAGCCACTTGAAATCACATTCATGCTTATTATCAACCATTAGCCGAGCTTCACCAATCCTTCATATTTTGTCTCGGTGGCCAAAATTCCCTGCTCATATTTTGTCAGGCCGATAAATCACTGCAAGTAACATTCTTGTTGCCTTCAATTGGCTTAAATACATACAATTAATTTTAAATGATCAATAACTGAAAATTTCTTGTGTCCGTTTCTTTTTTGTTTTTGGTATTTTCTCATACTAATTGTTTGACTTGCATTTATTCTTCGTGAAACACTTGCGGCATACTAGCCTGCTTGAACTGATGCTAAATATTTTAAGAAAAAGACGATTAAGCTTAAGTTTTCTAACGAGAAGCTCACTCTCTTGGGCTCGTAACACAGGTTAAATTACTGAACGAGTTTCAAAATTTATTACAAAATAGTTTTCCAACAAAAAAATAGTTTACATCACCATCATAAGTTGTTAATGAGCCAAGCATAAAATGGCGCTAACCGGTAGTGATCAGGGTGGTAATTAAGGGAAATTTTGATATGAGACTGGAATATCACAGCTAATTTATATTGCAGTCTTTTTTAAAGATAGTACATGTAATCAAAAAATTTGCAAGCTATGTTGTAACAATTTCAATATGTTGTAGTTATCATGCCTACAAATATGAGGAGCCTGAAAGTAATTTAAGAGGTTGGAGTATGTTAAGGAAAAAAAACTAAAGTAATATTCCAAGAGTCCAAAAATTTGTGTTTGCTTCTTCTTCATATAACACAAAACTTCGAGATATTATATTGTCTATAAATTACATATATGAAAAGATAAATTTTAAGTGTAGGTCTGCTGGTGAAATAAAAACGCAGACTTAGCAAAAATTATACAAATTTAAAATCTTACCTCGTTTTCAATTACAGCAATCCTCTTTCCATGTTGGGCAGTTAAAATGTGGTTCAACAGAGTGGTCTGAAAAGAATTACAAGTATTTCACCTCGAGAAACCCAATGAAATTGAGAAGTAAAATGAACTCTTTTTCTTAAATCGACTGAATCATTAACCATTTGGCACTGATAGAGAAAGTAACAAACATTGTTATTATGTTGGTGGGAATGCAAATGCAATCTACATTTCAACTTTTCAAATCAGTGGTTTAGTTCCAATTTAATTAATATGTAATCAAATTTATTTAGGATATGTGAGATTTTTTTTATTTGGGAGTCCCTTCCAATCCAAGTGAAAAGAAGAAAGAAAAAGACATTCAATTATTGTTGTGAATCATAGAACTTATATCAAAAATACTAAACAAAATTATTCTTCAACCAAACAAGAAATATAAAAAAAATCACACAGTTTAAGTAAGCTGCATAGAGTGCAGCAGACTAGTCGGTGAAGGTAGTTGCTGTTGCACGGTGAAACCACAATTAATTCATTTCAATAATAGGTCATCTATATATATAAAGGTGATACAAGGCATAATAAAATAAAGCATACAAAATGGCATATTCTAACACTCCCTCTCAAGTTGGGCGTGAGATGTTAACCATGCCCAACTTGTCAACAATCTTGCCAAATATATTTTTACTCAACCCTTTGGTGAGAATGTCCGCTAGCTGTCTCTCAAAGTGCACAAAAGGCGTACATGTAATTCCTCTTTCAATGTTCTCCTTGATAAAGTATCGATCTATTTCAATGTGTTCAGTGCGGCGATGTTGAACGGGATTGTGCGTGATTCTCATGGCTGACTTATTGTCACAATACAGCCGGATGGGTCCTGCTTCAGCAAGACCAAGGTCACTCATCAATGAGCAAAGCCATAAACCTTCACAGACCCCATGAGTCATAGCTCTAAACTCGACTTCTGCACTAGATCTTGCCACAACTTGTTGCTTCTTGCTCCTCCAAGTAACAAGGTTGCCCCAAACAAGGGAACAATACCCTGAAGTTGATCTCTTATCCACAACAGACCCGCCCCAATCGACATCAGTATAAACTTTAATATTTAAACTTGGATTCAGAGCAAATAGGATACCCCTTCCTGGTGAAGACTTGAGATACCTGAGAATTTTGTGAGCTGCATCCACATGACGTGTCTTAGGAGCATGCATGAACTGGCTGATAACACTTACTGCATAAAAAATATTTGGGCGAGTGTGGGACAGGTTCAACCTCCCCAGTAATCGTTCGAACTCTGAGATCTCTTCAATTTTCTCTCCATCATTATGCCCCAATCGGTAATTTGTTTTAATCGGGGTGTCAGTAATAGTCTACATCCACTCATCATCACCTTCTCAAGGAGATCCAAAGTGTATTTGTTCTGAGAAATGAATATTCCTTGCTTGGATCTTGCAACCTCAATATTCAAGAAATACCCGAGTTTTCTCAGGTCCTTGACCTCAGACTCACTGGCTAATTTCTGTTTTAGATTCTGGATTTTTTCAACATCATCGCATGTTATTACTATGTCATCCACATACACAATGAGAACGGTGAGTTTCCCGATCCTATGTTTGATGAACAGTGTGTGATCATCATTGCTCTGGCAATATCCAAATGACAACATGGCCATGTGGAACCTTCCAAACCAGGCTCCTGGAGATTGCTTCAGCCCATATAGAGCTTTTTTTAATCTGCAGATTTTTCCTTCTGCACCTCTAGGAGTAAGACCTGGAGGAATAGACATGTAGACCTTTTCATCTAGATCGTCATGGAGAAATGAATTTTTCACATCAAGCTGTCAAAGGTTCCAACCCTTGCAAGCGACACAGGATTATAAGATCCTGATAGTGTTCCTCTTTGCCACCGGGACAAACATTTCCAGATAATCAATACCAAGGGTTTGTGTATAACCCCTTGCCACCAGTCTTGCCTTGCACCTCTTGACAATCCCTCATGTGTTCTGTTTCACATAGAACACTCATTTGCACCCGTCTTCTTTTTATAAGAGACATCAAATCTCATGTATGAATTTTCTTAAGAGCATTCATTTCCTCAACCATCTTCTATCTCCATATAGGGACCCGGTTAAGCCTGATGCCATGATACAGGTATGGAAAAAGAAGAGAAGACATAAAGGCCTTGTAGGTAGTGGAAAGAGAGTCATAAGATACATAATGTGATAGAGAATGACGAGTACAAGAGTGGATACATTTTCTAAGGGAAATAGGTGAATCTAAAGGCCTTGAGTCAAGATCCAATGACTGTTCAGGTGGCATAATCGGATCTTGTGTGTTTGTCTTCTTTGTATGTCGAGTATATAGGGAAAACATTGAGATACAGTAGGGGGACTCACTTCCACTGGTGGAGTCTCCCCCTGAAGTGAGGGATACGGTGGAGGTATGGGCAGAGGAACAGAGGGAACAGTAACAGGAGAGGATTCACCCAAGGCTGCGACATCTGAAGCAAGGTAGTATGCCTCGGATTCACAGAACATGACATCCATGGTGACAAACACTTTCTTTGTAGGTAGGTGAAAACACTTGTACCCGTTTTGCGTAGGCGAGTAACCAAAAAAACATGTTTGAGTGTGCGAGGATCGAGTTTGGAAGGACGGGGGTGGTGGATGTGAATGAAACAAACACGTCCAAACACCTTAGAGGAAAGCTGAGTAGGGGGCACATGGAGAGTGTCAAGAGGAGTAGCATTCTCGAACACAAGAGGGCGTGCAATTAATGAGATATGCAGCAGTAAGAACTACATCACCTCAATAGAATTTCAGAAGATGCATGGTGGACAAGAGGCAACGAACAACTTCCAGGAGATGACGATTTTTTCACTCAGTAACACTATTTTGTGCTGGGGAATAAACACAGGTAGTCTGGTGGAGGATGTCATGATCGGTCTGATATCGCTCAAACTGCGAATCCATGTATTCTCGGTCATTGTCACGGCGAAGAATTTTAATGGTGGTATGAAATTGAGTGGAGATCATGTTATGAAATGGTTGGAAAACAGAAAAAACACCACTTTTGTGACGCATCAAATATAACTAAGTAGTACGAGATAAAATAATCAATAAAAGTAACAGACCACACACAACCAAAAATAGAAGGTGTGGGGCAAGAGCCCCAGATATCAATATGAATAATAGCAAAAGATGTAGAATTAGGCAAAGAAATATGCTTAAATGAAGTATGGTGATGTTTGTTTAAACTACAAACATTACACACAAATAAATCAAAGACAACAGTAGACATAGCGGGAAACAACAATTTCATAATAGAAGTGGACAGGTGGCCCAGGCGACAGTTCCAGAAATACAAAGGATGGATAGTGTTGGAATGAAGAGCCAGAGGAGGTGGAGCTGGGATGGATTCGAGCACATAGATTCCATTGACCGTACTACCAGAGCCAATCACCTTCATCGTTGTTAGATCCTGAAAAACACAGAAGAAAGGAAGAAAGGTCACAGATCAGTGCATGGAGTTAGTTAGATGACTAATAGAAAGTAAACTACGAGTAAAATTGGGAACAAGGAGAACAAAAGATAAGGTGAGAAAGGAGCAGGGGATGGAACCCTTTCCTGCAACAGAGGAAAGAGAACCATCTATAATGTTCACTTTATCACGGCCAGAGAGATGGGTGATGCCACTGAGAGAAGCCAACTGAGGAAAGAGACAGAGAAGAGGATGTCGGTGACGATGAAGTGGAGGAAAGATGAAGATTATCAAGGATGTAGAGCCCGATACGGCAACAGCCAACTCCAAGGAGTGTCCCTGTCAGACGATCATGTACACGGCAAGCAAACTCATCAAAAATAACAAGACAACCGTGAGAGGTGAGTTGACTGGCGGAAATAAGGTTCATAAATAATTTGGGTATGTATGTCACATCAGGAATATGGAAATGGATGGTATGAAGAAGGTCACGGCTAGTGCAGGGGAAAATAGTGTCATCAGCAACCATAACACTGAGGGCAGAGGAGACGAGATGACAAGATAGGAGATGAGTGACACCATGGGTGTCATGTTAAAAGAGGCTCCAGAGTCAAGCAACCAGTCGGAAGAGGTGATACCTACTGGGGCGAAGGCGGCCGGCTGAGAAGCAGAGGCACCAGAAGCATCCGGTGAGAGCACTGAGGCAGATGAGCGATGCAGTGAACCGTAAGATAGGTGCTGGGCAATCTGCTGGGCAAGCTCAGAAACAGAAAGTGGTTGTGTCATAGCAGAGAAATGTGTTGGAGGAGCATCGGGAGCACGTTGTTGACCAGATTGTTGAGCCCTCTGAAGCTTGCGGCACTCAGATTTGACGTGTCCTATGCACTAACAGTAATGACAGCAGACAGGTTGACGACGAGGAGCACCTGACTGAGCAATTGATGGCACTTAAGGACGAGGAACAGACCGCACCGGTGTGTTGTAACCCGGTGAAGGCAGCAGAGGAGAACTCACAAGTGAGGACTGCGGTAGAAACTCCGGAGCAGCAAGGACAGTATGAGGCAGCACACCAGAAGAGGCAGCAGTGTCCAAGGAGTGGAGACGAGTCTCTTCGGTGATTACCAATGCCAGTGTATCGCAAAGAGGAGGAGGATCCCGGTGCAAAGGATGGGCACGAACAGGCTCGAACGCGGGGCGTAAGCGCATGAGGAACTCATACATGCGCTGAAATTCGCGATCCCGAGAAGTAGAAACACGCTGGGGGGCAACTAATGTATGGAGGAGGAGCCATCTCATCGCACTGACGTCAGAGGTCAAGGAGCTCGGCAAAAAATGCCTGGACAGAACGATCACACTGATAGCAAGTGCCAAGGGTCTGGAATAGAGAGTAGCGCAGAGCCTGACTGGAGGGCAAGTAGAGACGACGCAGGTGATCCCACATTACCTTGGACGTAGGGAGCTGGTAGACGGTCATGCGAATGGGGAGCGCACGGGACTGGCAAATGACGGCGATCGCACGGGAGTCAGCAGAGCTCCACTTGGCCATGTCGGAACCTTGGACGGAAGCGGCGGTGCTAATCGTGGAAGAATCGTCCCCGGAAAGGGGTGTTGATGGAAGCAGAGCAGGCTTAGAGCCGTCAATGTGGCCCCACGGATCAAGGCCATGGAGGATAACGTCAAAAGTGGCGGACCATGCCTTGTAGTTTCGTCCATCGAGGATGACATCCGCCTTCTAAAGAAAAGCGGAGGAGGCTATAGGGTCAGGCAGAAGGTAGTGTCACGGTGGCACGGAAATGGCACAGAAGGCAGCGGCACGGCGACACGGGATTGAGCAGAGTGGCGGCAGCACAGCGGCACAGAAGGCACGAGATTGAGCGGCAGCAGCACAGTGGCACAGAAGGCACGGGATTGAGCGGCAGCGGCAGCACGACGGCTCGGAGCGGAGCGGTAGCAGCACAGTGGCGCGGAGCAGCGGCACGGCGGCAGAGCACGGGATTGAGCGGCAGCAGGGATCGATCGGCACGGGTTGAGCGACAGCAGACGGGATCGATCGGGGTTGAGCGGCAACAAACGGGAAGGAGGAAGACGATGTCGGGAATGATCAGAACCAGGGCGAGATCTATCTGAACGCCGATCGGGTGCGGAAGGAGGAAGACGATGTCGGGATCGGAAACGGAATCGGCTAGGGTTGGGAACCTGGCTCTGATACCATGATAGGAGAAAAGGATATAATTGTATTCACAAGGGAGATATATATAAGTACATGGGAAGGTGTTCTCAGCACCCATGGTGAACAAAATAAAACAAGCAAAATAAAATAAATAGAATACAGCATTTTATTTTTGACATAAACCAGATTTCAACAAGGCTGTGTAAAAAGTATCGCCGTAACATACTGAAGAAGAGGCAAATTGGAATGGCATTTATTTACTTAAAAAAAATTATGCAACAGCGGAAAAGGAGACCTTGCCGGAGCCAAGAAAGCCAGTGATCACCGTGGCGGGGACTCTGGTATCCTCGACGGACAAGGAGGAGGCAGCTTCCGCTAGGTCGAGCCTGGGAATGGAGCTGGATACCATCGACCTCGAATGGGGAGACCGTATTCCGTTATCGGGGAGGGATTGATTCCCGGCCGTGATCGATCTGATAAGGCATGGTGAAAGCAGAGGAAAGTGACGCAGGTTTAGGGTTTTTGACGCTCTTCCAAATAGAAGTCTAGTCGCCATGTTCTTGCTATCGCGGTTGCAAGCGACTGAACCGACGAAGGGTGAGTGAACTTAACTCAAATAAATAGTTGGGTCTTTGCGTAATTCAAATAAATAATATAATAGTTGCTTCTCTTCCAATGGTATCTTTTTTGATGCTTAAACCCTATTAGGTAATATCAGTTGAAGATGAGGTGGTTATAAATCATTGTTTATGAACACTTGTTGTCGTGACCATATCTAAGGAACTCCATCTACTATATTCAAAAAAAAATTTTGAATTGTGTACCTGAACAAAAAATGAGAGTTATGGAAATAAGAATGCTTAGCTGTATGTGTGAAAACACGAGATTGAATAGAAGTAGGAATGAATGTATCAGGGATAAGATAGGAGGGCACCAATTTCAGATAAGACGTGAGAAACTCGACTTAGATCTAAGATGGTTTGGACGCGTACAAAAAAGATTATTAGAGACGCATGTTAGATGTTGTGAGAACTAAGGCCATATTTGGTTTGTCATTTTTGGCCTCACCGTTTGACCAAAACGAAACGCCACCGTAAGGTGCCATTTGTTTTTCCGCCTATGTTTCCAACCCCGTTCCGTTTCTCCCGGCTCAAAACATCGCGGGAGGAAACCTTGCGCGATAGCTCCTGTTTATCGCGTTTGGAGAGAAAAAGCGCAGCAGTGGCGCTAGGGCAGTCTCGCCATCTCCTCCGTCGCCTCTCACGGTGGCCGCGAGGAGCACTTCTTCCCGCCGCATCTTCTTCGACTGCGCATTCGCGTTCGGACGGCGCCGACTCTCCTATTCGCGAATAGACGACCATCTTCTCTGGCGGCGTGTCTTCTCCGACAGTTGTTAGACGCTCTAGCTGCGCTTCTCACCTTTCTGCCCTAACGCCCGCCTGCGCGAAACCCCCCGATTCCAATCGCACTCGACGGCGAAACCCTTGAATCCAGCGGCCATTGACGGCAAAATTTCTTTCGGCGGCTCTCGACGGCAACATCATCGTCTGTCTCTTCCAGTGACGACGACATTGTCTCTTTTTGAGCGGCTATCGACGGCGATGAAGGCTCTGTTCTGTCCTATTCGTTGACTGCTGAAGGTAAGGATCTGTTTTTGCCCTTTCGTTTTATCTTTTTGAGTGAAAATTTTTGTTTGGTGCTCTGTTTATTAGCATGATTATCAGGTGTTGTTGTATGTTTCTAGGCTAGGTTTTCATTCTCCACTCGACTATCAACGGATGCTTTCTTCCAGATTGGCACTGTGGTAGTGGTCATGAATACGGGGTTAAATTGTTATTTATTGACGACCACATAAAGAACAAAACGACTTTTATGTTCAAACAGATGATGTTTGTTAGATGATTGTTAACGAATGACGTTTTAATCCACACGTTTATGACCACCAACATCGTGCCAAACGAATCTTTAATGGTGAAATTGATGCAATTCATTTGGAGTGAAATATATGGAGAGGATCTTTTTCTCTTAAGTTTTAGGGATGATTCACCGTTTGATAAAAACGAAACGTCACCGCTGTTTTCTCAAACGGTTCTCTGTTTTGAACAGCTATGCAAACACATACTAACCAAACAGATCTTCATTTCCAGCATCCAGTTTCCAACAGCTCCCTTTTCAAACCTGCTTTTACAACAGCTCCTTTTACAACCGCCACCGCTAAACCAAATGAAGCCTAAGTCATTGATGGGGTTCCCCTTGAACTATTCGGCTGAGATTCTCAAGCAAGTCAGCCTGATCGAGCAAGCCGCACTCAAAAGACAGGCTGCTCGAGGGGTCCGACATCACCTCAAGAGGAGAGCGGAACCAAGAATGCACTGAGACCACGTAACGGCTGCACGCACACGCATGGCGCCTCGCGCGCGCCTGCGCATGGCGCCTCGCGCGCGCGCCTCCCGGCAAACGCCACCACCCCCAACAGTCGCCGCCATCGGGTAACCTACTCCGGCCGTCCAATACCGCTCAGGGGCATGTTCGTCATTTTGCGAAAATTGGTGATTCATGTGACCGAAACAGATCGACGGCATTTGCCATCTCAAGACTTTGTATGGCACAATTATCAGCATGTCTTTCCAAAAAACTTTAAAAACGTCTGTATGCCTTCATTGTGAGAATTTAATGTAGGATTAAGGCGTTATTATTGGAATTAAAATTTTGACTTAATTTAATTTCAATGAAATAATAATGCTAATTTCAGAATCGTCAAGAACAATATTAATTAATCTCTACCGGGATATAATTAAAATTTTAGAAATTAATAATCACTAGTTAAATTATGAACACAAAATAAAGTAACACGAATGATAGTATGGGTAATATATAGTGCGGAAAAAATTATCGCATAGCATTCTTAGATTTAGTCTCGTGTCCTATGATTGTCGCCATCCCTAAAAGCGATCCGGTGTTGTCTGAATGAAATTTGTGGCAACAGTAAAATTCGATAACATGCAAGCAAATCCCTACAAGCTCTGATATCTCTATATAAACTCAAATTAGAGTATCAAATATTAGTGCATGTAATATAAATCAAAAAAATAATGGAAAAATACAACGTGTCTATGTAGGCATACAATTAATTAACATAGCAGATACTATCAATTTCAGTGTATGAGAATCGAACACCAAATATTTAAAATAAATTAAACCTTAATTTATTTTTGAGGTCTAGTCTAAGATATATATAGTTATTCTCCGAAAGATTTCAAGTTCTCGACCAAAATTGATAGATCTAAGAGGTAAAGAGTATGTTTAACCATTCAAGATTTGATCTAATGAGACCTATATAAATAGAAAATAGATCTGCAACTTTTTGAATAGATCTAGTCTAGCATCTTAAATCTACTAAGATCTATCATACATACACAAATAAAATGAGCGCATGTATAATAAAGAATATTATCTGGAGGAGATTAAATAAGAGCATTGTTAAGTGCACTACAGTTTTCGTTATGTGCACTTTTTTGTTAAGAGCACCGTACTACGATAAGTGCACACATAATTGTTATGTGCACCACTTTTTGTTAATAGCACCGCAATTTTGAGAAAGGTGAGGCGGTTTAGGGAATGGAAAGGAAATGCAGGAAATGAGGGCATCAAATATGAGAATCGGATGGGCAGGACAAATAGTGGTTTTTTTTTGTTTCTCTAGGAATTGCAAGTTCAATTGCTAAGTCGAGCAGGTATTAAAGATGTCAAGGGTAATTTTCAAAAATTGAATTGTTCCATTACACATAGCACGTCTAATTACATAGTAACAAACATACATACAAGTGATAGTTGTTTGTCCTCATTCTACTTCTCTTGTTATGAATTAAAAAGAAACTAAAAGTGTAATTTGCAAATGATGCCAGAGGTTACTATAAACAAGACAAAACAACAAAAAATGAAGCAATTTCCAACAATGACCTGCTCACAGTTTCACGCATCAAAAAGAAACTGCAACTCCCACAATGAATCACATTCGACCTCCTACTGCTGCCAGACCTCAAATCTGAGCAGTCTTCTTTGCTGGAATCAAACTTCCAAAGTCTCTATGGCGACATCCCATTTCTTCCATCTCCTCCTCATCTTCTTCCTCTTTCAGATCATCTTCACTCACTCGCAGCAGCTCTCTGCATCCCAATCTCAAACCCTCCTTCGCCTCCAGCAAATCCTCGAATACCCTCCTCTCCTATCCTCATGGACTCGCCATGCCTCCTTTTGCAACCTGCCCTACTCCCCATCCCTCTCCCTCTCATGTTCCTCCGCAGGACAAATCATCCGGCTTTCCATCCTCGGCGACGGCACCGGGGCTGGCGTCGTCAGGGCTGGGGTCGGGGCTAGCGTCGGGGCTGGCGTCGTCGGGGCTGCCGTCAGGGCTGCCGGGGAGGGTTGAAGCAGAAAACGGTGGACGGCCAGGCGGAAGCGTCGGGCCAGGTGGAAGTATCGCGAACGTGGCTAGGGTTGAGAGAAGGAAGTGCAGTGCCCAAACATGCTTGCCCTTAGTTATAAATTTAGGAAGGAATTTGGATTATTAATTAAGTGACTTTGTAGTGCACATAGCGAAAATTGTGGTGCACTTAACAATGCTCTTAAATAAATCAAGTGCTCTAAAAGGTGGACAACTTTTCTAACACAAAAGAAAACTGCAGGCTATTTTCACCAAAGTAATAATCTGCATGGCTTCTCTCCAAGGTGGTCTGAAACTTGTTCAAGAGAGAGTTTGCAGTTTTTCTAATACCAAAGGGAAGAACTTGAATGTTTGGCGGTTTCAACAATGGGAAGAAGATTGGAATGATTTTCACCTTGTTCACCCTATAAAATTATAGAGTTTTTGGAATGAGACATATTGGCTTTAATAGGCTGAGCCCAAAATAGGAGTTACCCATAGGAAAATTTAATTCAAGTAAACCCCTATATATATTAAAGTTAATTAATATATGAAACTCATAAATAATTATTTAGATTTCATACCATTTTAAAATATGGTGTCAAGGCGAAACTGAGTTCGCGTCATGAAGTAACGAGACAATAAAGTCCACCTATCACGGGTTTCGAACGCTCGTGCGACTAAATTAACTCACATTTGCGGGAGCCCAAACATCCTTAAATAATTGTGTATGATGTTGGAATAATTTTTCCTATTTACTTAAGAATAATATATATATATATATATATATATATATATATATATATATATATATATATATATATATATATATATATATATATATATATATATGTTTCGGAAAACCAAGACATAACAACAGTAAAAATATATATCTAGAGAATTTTGATCTTTTAAATTAGATCAAAATAGAGAAGGAGAGAAATAAAATTTTATAGTTTAGAATCGAGCCTGGGTAAGACGTGTGATCACTGTCCTAAAAAAGTTGCACCACCCTCCGGCAGGGCTTTCAACCGATGTTCACTCCTCCAAGGTACAACATCAGGCTAGATCCCGAAACTCCGATGTGCGCGGACACCGAAGAAGCACAGAGCACCCGAACCACCACTTGATGAAGCAAAATGTGAAGAAGATGAAAACTCAAAACCGAAAATGTATGTATCGCATCCCCCACAGAAAAAGGAATATAACGTCTCCAAAACGATGCCTCGAAAGGCGTTTTTTCAAATCTCGGTAAATAGTAAAAATAAATTCGTCATAAATTTTGACGGTTATGAATGATAAGAAAAGAAAAGACGTTGGAAACGTCAGCGTAATAAAAGGTGATAGAAAAGCAGTCGACGTAACCGCTGGCGAAAGCGGTCGACAAAAGGGCGAGGCGCTCGATGAAAACGCGGTCGACGAAACCGCTGGGGAAAGCGATCGACGAAAAGCGAGGCGCTCGACGAAAGCGAGGCGGTCGACGAAAAGCGGTCGACGAAAAGTGAGGCGGTCGACGAAAAGCGAGGCAGTCGACGAAAAGCGAGGCGGTCGACGAAAAGCGAGGCGCTTGACGAAAAGCGAGGCGCTCGACGAAAAGCGAGGCGCTCGACGAAAGGGCGAGGCGCTCGACGAAACCGCTACTGAGCAGCCAAGTCAAAATAATTTGGAGCAAAAATAACAATTCAATTATTCCCCGAATCCCGAATCCCGAATCTGATCCGGTGCGCGCGCGCGTGTGTGGTGCATAGTTTCTCCTTATGTTCTTTTGAACATGTAGAAAGGAGGAATTTTACTTATATACACCCTACATGAAAGGAGGTAGACAAAGTGGGACTAAAGGATTTCATTCTTAGGGAAAGAGGGGTTCCCTCCAAAAAATTTTGGATTCCCTCCACTTTGGTTTTGGAGCTTTTCCCTTTAAATAAGGAGCTCAAACACCAAACACCTAAATGCTCCAATAAATTCGTTTCAAATAGGAAATGTAATATATAAATATATACAAATTTCTAACATATGATATATCACGACGTCTCGATATAAATAAGTCCATGTTAATTATTAGAATATAAAATATTCTAATATTCTCTTGGATTTATTTTCGTCGTGACCAATAACACTTCCGAAAAATCTTCACTAGACTCAAGGGTATCATTAGTGAACGCAATATTAAGAGCACACCCCACACATCAATCTGGTCCAACCAAACCCTTCACTTCGAATCATGGCGACAACTGCATCATTAAGCGACACAAGACCTTCCATGGTCACAATAGCTTACGGATTGGTCGATATGGACACAATGTAGTTATTATGAGTTGGAACAATGTGCTTAATCTGTGATCACATTGTTGTCCTACTCGACGGTCAATGATTTCTCTAGTGAATGCACTAAATCGTGCTAGCAAGAAAAACTTTTAGGTATTTAAAGAACACATATGTCTCAAACAACATTAATATCATATGATGCATTGAATGTGTTGTAGAGACATATTTTAGTCTTTAGTAATCAAATAAAATTGCTCAAAGCCTTATACTTAAAAGCAACACTACTTTCAAGTATATTAACTGAAGTATGACTGGTTATACAAAAATGTGTATACATCTAAACTTAACGATATTACACATGAAATTACTTAATATTTGCAATCAAACTTTATTCACCACACGTGATGAAAATTCATCATAAAGTGTGTTTCTGAATTGACGGATAAATCAAATGAAGTAAAGCTCAACAGTCTCCCACTAATCAATAATATTAAACGACTCTTTACGCCTCATACTGCAGGTTTGCTTATTGAATACATTAGGGCAGAGTCCTTTGGTAAGTGGATCGGCTATCATATCATCTGTCCCTATATGCTCCATTATAACGTCACATTTCTTAATTAACTTATTAACAATTAAGAATTTTGTTTTCATATGCTAATTAAACCATATGGTACTTTTATTGTTTTTGGAGAACATTACTGCAAAAATATTATCACAATACATCTGAATAGGTCCATCAATAGAATCAACAACCTTTAATTCATTAATAAAGTTCCTAAGGCACGCTACATGAATCGAAACTCCAAAAAGAGCTACAATTTTAGCATGTATAGTGGATGAAGTGATAAATGTCTATTTGATACTCTTTCAAGATATGACACCTCCAGTTAACTTAAATATATAACTAGATGTAGTCTTTCTATCATCCTCACACCCAGCAAAATCAGAATAAAAAAACCCTACCAATTCTAGTTTTATTTATCTATGATAGAACAACCTAGAATCTTTGGTTCTCTTAGGATACCTTAACATCTTCTTGGCAGTCACCCAATGTTCAAGACTTGGGTTTGACAAATATCTGCCTAGAAGTCCTACTGCAAAAGCAATGTTCGGTCTGGTACAGACTTGAGCATACATCAAACTGTCTATAGCATTAGCATACAGTATATCCTTCATAGACTCTCTCTCAATATCATTAATGTGGCATTGTGAAAAGCTTAACTCATCACCCTTAAGCACAAACACTTCACCAGCTTTACATTCGATCATGTTAAATCTCTCAAACACACTAACAATATAAGCTCTTTGAGAGAGTCCTAATGAATAACGAGATCTATCTCTAATGATCTCAATGTCTAGAACAAAAGATGTTTCACCAAGATCTTTCATGTCAAAGTGTTTGGACAAGGACTGCTTACATTTATTCAAAAGTCCTAAATCACTGCTCGCAAGCAAAATAACATCAACATAAAGGATTAAGAAGATGAATTTGCTCTCACTGATCTTGAGATATATTTAATGATCTACCTTCTTTTCAACAAAACTAAATAAAGTAATAACTTCATCAAATTTTAGATATCATTATCTAGAGACTTGTTTTAAATCATATATGGATTTATTGAGCTTACATACAAGTTAATCAGAATGTCTGAGCTTGAATCCCTCTGGTTGTATCATATTGACTTATTCATCAAGATTGTCATTCAGGAATGCGGTCTTAACATCCATCTGGTGTAACACCAAATTTTAATGAGCTACAAGCATCATTATTACTTTGAATGAGTTTTTAGAGGAAACAAGAGAAGAAAAAATTTGTTGTAATCGATCACTTCTCTCTATGTAAATCTCTTGACTATTAGTCGGCCTTAAACTTCTCGACCTTTCCTTTAAAGTTTTTCCTAGTCTTAAACACCCATTTAGAATAAAGGGATTTATAATCTTTGGGTAACTAACTAATTTCTAAAATTTATTCAATCTCATAGACTCCATCTCATCTCTTATTGCATCCCACGATAAATCACTCTGAGGTCCAAAAATAGCTTCATTAAATATCACTAGGTGAACTACATGACCGATGTCAAAATTGTTTTCACCCAAGTAAACTTCATAGTTTGATAAAATCGCAGGTCTCCTCTCCCTTGTATATTTCCTGACAAGTGGATGAACCTCCTGAATCTACGGAGGAATCTGAATTGGAATCGGTGGTAATACGTGTTCCACTTCCACTACAAACTATATCCTAGGTTCAGGTACCAATGGATTTTCTAACACGGGTACTAAAAAACCAACAAGCATAAATTCCTAGACTTCATCAATTATATGAGTGCAACTTGGACCCTCGGCAACATCTAATTCTAAAAAATTAGTTGTTTGTGACTCTATAATTAGGGGTCCTCTTGAATGGGACAAAAACCTATATCCTTTGGAGTGATCTGGGTAGCCTATAAAGTAGCAACGACAAGATCTAGGAACAATCTTAATTTCTGATGGATTATATAAGCGGACTTCCGTAGGGAAACCCCAAACACGCAAATGATTAAGGTTGGGTTATCTACCAGCCTATAACTCAAACGGAGTTTTGGGCACAGATTTAGACGGAACTCTATTAAGTATATATTGTCGTCTTAAGAGCCTTGCCCCATAGAAATTTAGGATGATTGGTCCTACTCATCATACTATTCATCATTTTCTTAAGAGTATGATTACACCTCGCAGTCGCACCATTTAGTTCAAGACCTCACAACATGGAATATTGGGCTACAATGATACAACTTTTCAAGTATCTAGCAAATAGACCTTTATGTTTCCCGGAGGCATCGTGTTTGCCGAAATACTCGCCTCCTCTATTAGACATAACAATCTTAATGACGTTCCCTAATTGTTTCTCAACTTCGGTCCTAAAAATCTTGAACTTTTTAAGAGATTCACATTTTTTCTTAATTGGAAACAAATATCCAAATTGAGAATAGTCATCAATTAATGTAGTAAAGTAGGATTATAATAAAGTGTATTAGAGCAAGGACCGTTAATATCTGTATGAATGACCTCTAATAAATCTGAATTACGAGTTAAGTCTTTCTTTTTAATCCTGGTCATTTTGCCCCTATAATAGTCTACACATGTCTCTAAATCACTAAAATCAATAATAAGAAGAATATTTTCTTTAATTAGTCTCTATACTCTTTTCCTAGAGATATGACCTAATCTTGTATGTCATAACATAGATGAATGTTACTTAATAAAAGGTCTTTTAGTGGTAATATTTTCTACATTATTTGAGGAAGCATAATAATTAATAGGAGAAAGATATATTCTATATAACCCACTAGATAGAGAGCATTAACAATAATACGTGATTCATAAAAAAGCTTAATTAAACCGCCAAAAATATTAAAGCCATAATTTAGTTTATCCAATACAGAAACTGAAATCAAATTTCTTCTAAATGAAGGAATATAAAATACGTCTTTCAAAAGATGTTCATAACTAGAGTCAAGAACTAAACAAACATCCCCGATGAACCCTGCCTCCACCTCAACATTATTGCCCATCGTGAGCCTACACTCACATTGCTTGACCTCCTCCTTTTGATGAACCCTTGTAGTGTGTAAGCAACATGATTAGTTGCTCCACTATTGAGGCACTAAGAACTTGATGAGGCTTCAAATAAATTAGATTCATACATGCAAAAGTTAAAGGATTATCTTTAGATGTGAAATTATGTTTCATCATCCAAGATTTGAACTTTAACCATTCATTTTTCACATGTCCCTTCTTCTTACAAAAAAACAGCTAAGAGACTTCTTCACATTCAGATCCTTGACTCTAGAGGATTCCCCATCCCGAACTTTGAAGGAAGTCCTGGACTTCTTCTTCTTCTTCTTCTTAAAGGAAGGCTTGATCATGAGTAGTGCAGTGTGAGAATTTTCCTTCATAAGCTTTCCTTCCTCAGCAACGGAGTAAGTTATTAGATCATTTATCTTCCAAGCTTCATCCTAAGAGTTGTATATTGTCTTCAAAATGCTAAATTCAATAGGTAGTGTATTGAGTGTTAGATGCACAATATACGCCTCAAATAGAACAATATCTAGCTCATGTTATTTGGTCTGATAGTAGACCATCTTAAGAATGTAGCCATAGAAACCACCTCCTCCCGAATACCTCGTGGTAAGAAGGTCCTGAACCAGTATCCCGATCTGAGCATTTGAAGACACTTTGTATCTTTGACCAACAATGATCAGGAAATCTTTAACAATACCCGTCTCAATAAGGCCACTTAAGAGGTGCTCTGGTATAGATATCTTCATAGTCAATAAGCAGATCTTATTAGACTTATACCAAACAACATAATGATCCTTCTCAGCCCTAAGTGTTGGTCGTTGTGAGCTCCGCAGGCTTATTTGTATTCATTCATCTCAATATCTGGCATCTTGAGAGCGAACATAATGTTAGACTTTCACTTCTTGAAGTTCGACCCAGTCAACTTTTTTTGGTTGTCATATTGTTATGAACAGTAAAAGCGACTAAAAATAAAAAACAAAAATGATTTATACGATAGGACAATAGTGGCCAAAACCCCTAAAAGCACACTTAGCGGAGAATCCAGACACGTCAGCGTGCAACACCTTTGGGCAGACTATGAATCACGCAATTAGTAATCGTCAACACAAGAACGAACAACAGTTATGCTTGAGCCTTTCGTAGATCTACCACCTTTAGGTGAATAGATTACTAAAGCCTCACACTATCATTCTAATGTCTGTGTGTATCCTTCTGAACCTATTGCGCAAACACCACCTTTGGGTGAATGATCGCAGAGTAGTCTCAGAGAAATCCCTAAAACATGTGAAACTATAATCCCACAAGATGACTTGACCACTTTGGCGACTACAAATCTACTCAACTTATGAGGAACTTTTACATCGGGATATCTGAATATTGTCTTAATGAAGTATTCTGATCCTTTATGAACGTGAAGGCACTAAAGTGTTCGAGAAATCACAATAGCCTAGGGATGTTCTATAAATGCACTTATGAACAATCGCTTCAAATATTGTTTTTCTCAACATTATTATTGGGTTTTAATTAAGTGTTCTTTAGTAATTACTTAAAATACAATTACACTCTAATGAATATGAATGAGATTAAATTAAAATTTTCATGTTTGCTTTGATACCAACTGTGAGAATTTAATGTAGGATTAAGGCGTTATTTTGGAATTAAAATTTTGAATTAATTTAATTTCAATGAAATAATAACGCTAATTTCAGAATAATCAATAACAATATTAATTAATCTCTACCGGAGCATAATTAAAATTTTAGAAATTAATAATCACTAGTTAAATTATGAACACAAAATAAAGTAACACGAATGATAGTATGTGTAATATATAGTGCAGAAAAAATTATCGCATACCATTCTCAGATTTAGTCTCGTGTCGCATGATTGTCGCCATCCCTAAAAGCGATCCGGTGTTGTCTGAATGAAAATTGCGGCAACAGTAAAATTCGATAACATGCAAGCAAATCCCTACAAGTTTTGATATCTCTATATAAACTCAAATTAAAGTATCAAACATTAGTGCATGTAATATAAATAAAAAAGTAATGGAAAAATACAACATGTCTATGTAGGCATAAAATTAATTAACGTAACAGATATTAATTATCAATTTCGATGTATGAGAATCGAATACCAAAAATCTAAAATAAATTAAATCTTAATTTATTTTTGAGGTCTAATCTAAGATATATTTAGATACTCTCAAAAAGACTTCCAGTTCTAGACCAAAATTGATAGATCTAAGAGATAAATATGCTTTTTGCATTTCACACCCCCAAAAGTGCAACTTTTGGCATTTTGCATCCTGAAAGTTTAAATATGGCACTTTGCACCCCCGAAACTTCAATCATTGGCACTTTGCACCCCAAGCATGTTAAATGAGGGGTAATTTCGTTCAGACCTCATCAAAAGTGCTTATTTTTGCACTTTGCACCCTAAAAGTTTCGCATTTATATACTTGCAGGCCAAATATACTTTAATGATTTTAGTCACCCAAATTTACCACTTAATAAAATGATAATTGCAAGTATAAATCCGAAAATTTCAGGGTGTAAAGTGCAAAAATAAGCAACTTTGATGAGGTCTGGACGAAATTACCCCTCATTTAACATGCTTGGGGTGCAAAGTGCCAATGATTGAAGTTTCGGGGGTGCAAAGTGCCATATTTAAACTTTCAGAGTGCAAAGTGTCAAAAGTTGCACTTTTGAGGGTGTAAAGTGTCAAAAACCCAGATAAATAGTATGTTTAACCATACAAGATTAGGACTCCATTTGGGGGGACTTATTTTCACCGGTCAGACGGTCACGACCGCATGAATCAAATCTAAATTAAGGTCCGGTTCATGCAGTCGTGACCGCCTTACCGGTGAAAATAAGTCCCCCCAAACGGAGCCTAAATCCGATAAGACTTTTATAAACAAAAAAATAGATCTGCAACTCTCTGAGTAGATCTAGTCTAACATCTTAAATCTACTAGGAGCTATCATACACATAAAACGAGCACTTGAATTATAAAGGATATTACCTGGAGGAGATTAAATAAAAAGGTGGACAACTTTTCCAACACAAAAGAAAACTGCAGGCTGCTTTCACCAAGGTAGTAATGTGCAGGCCTTCTCTCCAAGGTGGTCTGAAACTTGTTCGAGAGAGAGGTTGCAATTTTTCCAATACCAGTGGGAAAAACTTGAATGTCTCGTGGTTTCAACAATGAGAATAAGAATGGAATGGTTTTCACCTTGTTCACCCTATAAAATTATGCAATTTTTGGAATGAGATATACTGGCTTTAATGGGATGAGCCCAAAATATGAGTTACTCAATGTAACATTTAATTCCATTAAACCCCTATATTAAAATTAATTAATATATGAAACTCACAAATAATTAATTGGATTTCATACCATTCCAAAATATGGTGTCAAGGCGAGATCATGTTCACGTCATGAAGTAACGAGACGATCTAGCCCACCTATCATGAGTTTCGAACGTTCGCGCGACTAAGTTAACTCACATTTGTGGGAGCCCGAATGGCCTTAAATAATTGCGTATGATATATCAGTACGTCTCGATATAAATAAGTTCATATTAATTATTAGAATATGAAATATTCTAACATTCATGTGAAGACGAACAACTTCAAAAACTAGAGAGACCTCTGAGGTTTTCCGGCGAGAGCGTGAGACTTAGATCGCTCCTTCTCTCGGGATTCGCTCTGCTCCCTCTCTTGTCCGTTCAATGCTCACTAGGGCGCTTCAGTGAGCCCGAAAGAAGGCACAAAAGAATGACCGTGGACGCTCTCAAGGACACATTGTGGAAGCTCCATAGGCTCAGCTTTTTTCATATTTTTGTACTCAAAGCATGTAACAGAGAAGTGACATGTCACCCTCCAAGGGACTCCAAACACTTTTAAGCAAAACAAAATAATGGATTTTGGCCCAACATAGATTTGACGTGGTTTTTCACCCTTTTCGGGTTTTCCACTGTAAAAAAAAAACCTTATCATTGCTGCTTGGTTTTCACTTGATTGTCCGCGCACCCAGTCCGACTCAAAGTTAAGGCTGTCCGATTCTTTGGACCGGAGGAAAATCGGGCGACCGCAACAATCACTAAACATGTTAAACGGGGGATGGGTAGACTAATAAAGACTTGGAATGCAACTATAAGGAAAGACATGATGTACTTAGGCATTTGTGAGATTATGACTAAAGATTGGACACTATGGTGACAAAGGATCCATATAGTCGACCTCATTGCCACTATAGTGGGATAAAAGCTTAGTGTTATTGTTGTTTTTGACGTTGATAATAGTTTTTGAATGCATATTTGATTAAACGTCCTCAAATTATATTACAACTGAACCGCTGCGAGCGTCTGTGGCAACACATTCACCAAACGTTATGCATAAAAATTCTATTGTCATTGACAACTAGGGGTGTAAATTTAGCCCGAGCTTGGTTGCCCGACCCGGGTCTGGTTAGGCCCGGGCCGGGCCTAGGCCCAGCCTAAGGGGGCTCAGTAGGCCCCCTTATATGGCCATAGCCCCGCTTGGTGCCAGGCCAGGCCCAAACCTGGGCCCAGCCTAAAGCTCGTTGGGAGCCCAGCATTAATATAATGTTGGGTCGCGCCCAACATTATATAATGATGGACGGTGACCAACAGTTAATGGTGGGCGCTGCCGCCTAGCACTAAATGATGGGTAGCACGTCCAACAATTAAATGTCGGGTTGTCCGGCCATTATTTTATGTTAGGCGGACTACACAACATTTAATTGCTGGGCTGCGCCCAACAATTCTGTTGCCTTTGGCAGCAAGTTTCTCATTTCGGGACCTACTTAGGCCCGATCTTGTGGGCTTAGTAGGCCCCCTTTATTTCGCTAAGGTCTGGGCCCGGCCTGAGCCCGGTTTAAGCAAGGTCCGGCCTAGGCCCGAAAGGGAAAAAAGCCCGAGCCTGGGCCCGATAGTCCTTTTTTGCACCCTTATTGACAACTACGCATGGGAGGACACTATGTTCTGGTGCTAGTTATTAAATGAAAATATTCTTGAATATGTTGATATATATTTCTATATATTATACGAGTGACAGGCACGGGCCTCCGGCCCGATGGCTATGCGCCACAGTACCCGGTCGGTGACGGCGGGCTTCGCCCGCACCCCGGAGGGCTTCGCCAGCCCCCCGACGGGCTTCGCAAAAGTACCGAACCATCTGATTTTTATAATTAATAAAAAATAAATTTAATATTTATAAACAATTAATAAAAAAAATAAATTTGATATTTAAAACAATTAAACAAATAATTAAAAAAAAACATTAAAGAGCAGGCGGGTGAACAGTGCTCACCCGCCTGCTTTTTATTATAATAATATATAAGAATTATAAATATTATTAAATATAATAATTATAATATAATAATTATAAATAATGTAATAATTATAATATAACCCGCCTGTTAGTCCCACACTGCCTATAATAAGAAACTTTACGGGTTTAAATATAGGTTCTCAGAATTGGTGTTTGAAATCACTGGATTGGTGGGCATGCAGATGGAGGGCTGGCGGGCTGGCGGGCTGGCGGGTCAGCGGGCTTGCTGGCTTTGTGCGCGCTCCTTGTAAGTTGTGGACTAACCCGGCGGGCTTTTAGCGTTTGAATTTTGCTAACCTGATTTTGAAGTTATTTCACATAGGTTTAGGACATTGTAGTCCTAGGTTTATGAGCCCTATGAAAAAATGAAGAGAGAGGGTAGGATTGATCAAACGATTGCTAAATAATGCATCCAGATCGGACGGCTGAAATCACTTCAATGAATTTAAAATTCATGAATTTGATATTTCTATTATAGTGGTAGAGATATTAGAGGAAGCAAATATCCTTTGTGCGGGTATTTTTCAATACAAGTGATGGGATTGCCCCATGATTATTTCAAGTCAAACGAGTAGGACACCGACCAAGAACATTTAATCAATACAACCCAATCAAGCGAGTTGCGCGCGAGCAAGCAGCGCCCGCACAAAGGGTCCAAAATCACCCTGAAAGGGGACAGAGCCAAGAGCACTTTGGCGACACGCACAGTGCACCTCAAGCAAGGGCGCGCCACCGGCCCACCGCGTGCCTCCCGTGCGTGCACCTCATCTCCCCCACGTGCGTGTCTAGCGCACACCGGCGACCGTCGCCGCTTCCGGCCTCCGCCATCGCATCTGACCACCTCCGACCGCCGCCAACTCTGGGAAACCTGTCTAGGCCGCTCGAACCGTCCTGGGGGCATATCCGCCATTTCCTGAAAATTGACAGTCCAGGTGATTGAAACGTTGCGACGTATTTTCCCAACTCAAGATCCAGCTCAATGTAATTACCAACACGTCCCTCCACAAAACTATAAAAAGGTCAACAAGTTTTCATTCGAAGACAAGCAACTCTAGAGACTAGAGAAAACTCTGAGATTTTCCTGCGAAAATATGAAACTTAGATCATTTCTTCATTTGGAATTCTCTTCACTCTCTCTCTAGTATGTACAATCCCCGACGCTCACTTGGACGTTACATTGAGCTCGGTAAAAGGCACTGGAAAACGCTCCCACGGAGGAATGCTCATGTGGATGCTCTCATCCAAACTTCGTGGATGCACTCATCCGAGCTTCGCAGACACTCTCATCCAAGATTTGTGGACTTAGTTTATTTTTCGGTTTTTCTGCACTCAGAGCTTGTAACATAGCTATAGTTTAAGAATGCACATTATGATCATTTATTTCGCTACCCGTATACCAATTAATTTAATAATAAAATTCACCCACTATCCTGGCAGTTAGTGGGTGGTTACACTCGAATCAGACTATGATGAACGATCCGAGAAAATCGGACGGCGGGGACGCGCTCCCCGGGAGGTCGATGAACTTGCCAACGAACTTGTCGACGAACTTGCCAGTGAGGAGGGCGACTGCCGCCGACGGTCGGGAGAGCAGGCGACGGCCAAGCCGGCACAGAAAGGCGGAGCGGCCGGTGGTTGGTCGGGGCAGCCAGCTCGGCCTCCTCCTTGGCCGCACGCCAGCGCCCGAAGAGGGGTGGCCAGCTCGATCGCCTCTTTGGCCGTGGGCTGGCGGCTGAAGAGAGGCGGCCGACTCGGCCCCTTCCTCGGCTGCGCTCTGGTGGACGAAGAAGGGTGGCCGGCTCTGCTGCCTCTTCGGCCGCTTCCTTGACTGCGCGCTGGTGGCCGAAGAAGGTTGGCCGGCTATGCCGCCTCTTCGGCCGCGCACCGACGGCCGAAGAGAGGCGGATGGCGCGGTCGATTCCTCGTCCGCGCTCCGGCGGCCGAAGAGGGGGGAGCCCTAGCCGCTGCTTCGGTCGCGCTCCGGCAGCTGAAGAGGGGTGGCCGACTCGGCCGCCTCTTGGGCCGCACGCTGGCGGCCGAAGACGGCCGGCCGGCCCGGTCGCCACCTTGGACGAAGAGGGACGACCTGTTTTTCCGCCACCTTTGGCGCGCGTCGGCGGCCAGGAAGGGCGGCCGACGACGACAAGAGGGGCCGGCCAGCGTCCGGAGATGACGCCGGCCGCCTGACACTGGTGAGGCGATGTCCTTGGTGGTTCCGACGTCATGCTAGTTGGATCAGCGAGTGAGGGGATTAGGTGTGGCGATCGCATGCGCAGTCAAATCCATGATCCCACTAATTTAGTGAAGATCATGGGAAGAAGCGGCTATGTGCATCCCGACTTCTTCATAAAAGGGGGCTCATCCCCATCACTACTAAAAAATATGGTTGTACTTACTATAAGGATATTTTTGTAGTGTCATTTTGTCAAAATGTGATACTACATTAAAAGAATTATTTTTTATATATAATGTAAATTAATAGATAACCCTGCTGTCATTCTATTGCCATTGAAATTGAACTGATTAAAAAAATCTTATACGTATATGAATGATAATGTACGGGCCGTATCGGTGATATTTGTGGTGGGAGAAATATTTGTCGTGAGGGTGATATTTGTCATGAGGGTGACATTTATTGTGGGTAGTGGTATTTGTCGAGTGGGAACAATATATTGTGGGGGGCAACATTTGTCGTGGGGGGGGAGATATTTGTCGTGGGGAGCAATATTCTGTGGGGGGGGGGGGGGGGGTCATTGTCGTGGTTGACGACATATGTCGTGGAGGGCGACATATGTCGTGGGCGCGACATCTGTCATGGGGGCGAGATCCATCATGGGGTGACTTACGTCATGGGGTGACTTCCGTCGTGGCGTCGACATTCGTCGTCGGGGGCGACATTGGTCATGGGCATCAAAATTGTTCGCTGATGGCAACATTTGTCTTGATGCACCAAAAAAGATACTCATATTTTGAAATAATGATAACAAAGATAAAATATTAAGCATTTCTTGTCTATATTCATAAGTAGTTGCACGTGTCACGCGTGATAGTATCCCGACCATGAAAATGCATGCAGCGACATTCTGTGTGGGTGTGGAGATTCAGTTGGGACGACGTCATTCTACGGGGATTGTGATATACGGCGAGAGTGGCAATATTCGACGGGGGCCACGACATTCGGCAAGGGCGGCAATATTTGGCTGAAGCGGCGATATTCGGCGGGGGAGACCACTACTTGACTATTGCCTCAAAGCACGTATAAAATACAAAAGTATAAAGAAAAAGTACCTGTAAAATAGAGTAATATAATAAAGATTATTAGAATATGTGGAGCCCGGGAAGTCTGGCGAACAGGTTGGCGGTCTGACGGACAGGATTGGCGGTCTGGTGGACTATCAGTTTGGATTGGTGGTCTGCCTGTCATTGATCTGGCTCAAGTTCTGGCGACCTAGTTTGGCGATCTGGCAGTTGTCATTTGTAACTGCACAGGGGTTCAGCGGTGCGGATTGGAGGTCAGAAAGAGTTAACTGCAGTGCGGTCTGGCGGTCAACTAAGGTTAGTCACAGTTGCGGCCTGGGGATTAGTACCTGCCTAACCGCCTCAGGTCATCTTGTATGTTTACTTCAACTATGTCTTTTGTTGATCAGCAAAGGCTTGACCGCAGTTAAATTTTGAAGGTTCCCAAGTGTTATTGTAATTGCGGCCTGGCGGTTAGATTCAATCTAACCGTAGATGTTACCCCATGAGTTGTACGCTGCATCCTAACAGATAGAGACCAGAGCAACATAGTTGATATCATCTCGAGCTTTATACAATCATGTGGTTCGCTTGTCTAACTATTCAACTCGCGCAATCTATTTTTTATCTATCCACCTAGTCACATGTGACATGCGTTATGTATTCTCTCTCTTGTTTTTATATCTCTACCTCTATTTTCTATAAATAGGGGGAATACCCTTATATTATTCATCTTCTTGGAGCAATAAAAGTCCCTTTATTTAGATTCTTTCACATGATATCAGAGCTCATCGGTCCATTTGCTCCGGTTTCTGTTTTTTGGGCGTGAGGCAGTGCAAGCGGTCTCTTGTGTTTTAATGGCTTGCTCTTCTTCTTCCCTTGTAGTTTCTGCGGTGTTCTTCCTTAATCACACTCTTCTCTTTTGCAGTCTCTTCTTATCCGCTAGTTCTTGTCGCCCACCCGCCCTTCCCTTTTCTCGCGCTTTTTGCGCTCTGAGCTCCTTTGCGACCTCTTTCTCTAATCGTGCAGTTAGAGTTTCTCTGCCTTCTCTTGTCCGTGCTTTCCGCGGTCTCCCTTTCTTCGAGCGGTCTCTCTTTGTCTGCGCGGATAGCCTTTTCTATCCATTTTCTCTACTGTCTATGGAAACTCCAACATTCTCTTCCTCTACTTTGTCTGTGCCTCCTGTTCTAACTGCTCCTTCTCTCCTCGCTCCTTCCGACAATCTGGGCACTGCTTCTATGCTCACAGGCCCAAATTATTTGGATTTGAGTGTTTCCTTTGTGTTTCTGTTACGCTCTCAGTGTAAGCATCATCATCTTACTAATGACCCTCCTACACGAGGGACTGTTGCCTTTGATGATTAATACGCCTTTGATGCTTTGGCTAGAACATGACTTTCCAATAGCCTTTCTGATGAGTGACTTCTCGTCGTTCGCCATAATGAGAAGGTTAAGACTGTCTAGAATCATCTTGCAGCTCTATACTCCAAGGCAGCTCAAACTTTGTGCTTATATACGTTGTATGCAGATCTATTTGACCGACCCATAATAACTCCTACTACTCCCTATCAGGAGGTTAAAGCTCTTGGTGCTGAGCTTCTTCAACATCGCCTCTTCTCTGTTGATCTTACTGAGCAACACAAACACTTCTAGGAACTTCTGGTGGGGTGTTATCTGCTTCGTTTGCCAGAGTCTTATGATATGATCCGGCAACGAATTCTTGGAGAAGTCGACACTCCTACTCTGAATGTCAATGTTGCGCGCATCTTTATTGTCACTACCCTTCTTTAGCGTTCTTTACTTCTCTAGCTCCTCCCGACACTGTTTCTCATCCAACTTGTCATGACATTCCTAGTAGTCGTATAGGTCACTCTAATGGACGTGGTCCATCTAAATATCTCTGCTCTCACCGTGGCAAGACAGGCCACCTCGTTGATCGTTGTTGGGTCAACCATCCTCATCTTCACCCTCTTGTGGGCTACACTACCTTGAAGAAATCATCTTCTCTTGCCTCCTCTTCAGGTAGTGCTCATGTGGTCACTAAGGGTAGGTGACTTATTGAATATAAGGCTACTAATCATATGACTAACAATCACCATCTTTTCTCACATTTGGACAAACATAACCGGTCATCTCCAGTTTTTATTATGGATAGTTTTCCATCCCCTGTTTGTGGAATCAGAACATACCATGTCACTTCGTCTCTCCAACTTGAGGACACTCTCTACATCCTGACTTTTTCGTGCAACTTACTTTTGGTTACCTCTCTGTATAAATAACTAAATTGCCCGGTTATCTTTACTTCGACCACTTGTTATTTTTAGGATCTACACTCTAAGGAGATGATTGCTACTATGGCTGAAAGTGGCGGCTTATTCTACCTTGATAATGTTTCTGCTCTTTTTTCTTCTACTTCTCTTCTACCATGACATATTCATCTTAAACATCCTCCTCCTCTTTACCAGCTCCTACCAGATTTGCCTAGAGAAGACTCATCTCTCTACTGTGAAGATTGCAAACTTAGCAAACAACAATGTTCATCCTTTCCAGCAAGACAAGGATATAGTCTTCTCATCCTTTTGATCTTATTCATTCTGATATTTGGGGTCCTTTACTAAGTCTGTTGGTAGAGGTAGTCTGTATTTTGTCACTTTTATTGATGATTTTTCTAGATGTACTGGGTATATCTGTTGAAATACCATTCTGAAGTTTTCTCTATTTTTACTACATTTTATAATAAAATACGCACACAGTTTGATGTGCCTATTAAAATACTTCGCATTGATAATACAAAACGAGTAGTTTAGTCATCAATTCTCAATTTTTTGTTTGCATCATGACATTATACATCAAACTAATTATCAGTACACATCCCAATAAAATGGAGTTACTGAACGTAAGAATCATCATCTGCTCGACGTTGCTCGCACTCTTCTCACTCAAATGAATGTCCCTCGATCCTATTAAGGTCATGTCGTTCTTATCTCCTGTTATCTAATCAACCAGATTCCTTCTTTTATTCTCCATGGACAAACACCATTCTCCATCGTGTACCTTGATGCCACACCATTTCTTTTGCCTCCACGAGTCTTTGAATGTACAATATTTATTCACTCTCCTTCTCCTAGTCATGACAAAATTTATCCTTGCTCTGTTAAGTGCATCTTCCTTAGTTACTGTCCAACTCAAAATGAGTATCGATGTTATGATCCTTTTCTCCAGAAATAGTGTGTTTGCGTTGATGTCACTTTCTTTGAAGATGCTCCTTACTTTTCTCGCACCTCTACTCTCTCATCATCAAATGATTCATCTTATCTACCTATTATCTTTACACCTCTACTCGAGCCTACGTGTCTTCCTCCTCTTATAACAATTTTTGATTCTCCATCCTTTTCTCCTGCTACTACTTCTCTACCTGAGCCATTGCTGACAGTTCCAGGGTCAGTAGTCTCTCTGATGGATGGATTTGATACTACAGACAAGTCGGACCTTGATCTTCCCATTGCACTTCGGAAGGGGTTCAGATGTGCACTCAACATTCCATTCATGATGTTTTTTTTGTATACCTATTTATCCCCCTCTTGTAAAAATTTTGCCCTTGCTCTCTCGACCAATATCACCCCGGCTACCTATCAAACGACTCTTGTTATCTCTCATTGGAAAGATGCCATGGACGAGGAGATGAAAACATTAACCGAGAGGGGTACCTGGACTCTTGTACCTACCCCTCTAGGGGCAGATCTAGTTAGCTATTGCTGGGTATTTATGATCAAGTTTCATCCTGATGGCACCATTAATAACTATAGTTCTCGGTTCGTTGCCAAATGTATTACTCAAACCTATGGTGTGGATTTCTTTGATACCTTCTTGTTGGGTATTGCATCCACAATAACTCAGATTTGTATGAAGTCACCCATGAACTAAGATGAATTAAATTTGTATTTGATACTCTTTTCAAGTTGAGTGTTTGCATGATATAATTACCAAGTGTACACCAATGTCAGTCTACAATGAGTCACCAAACACAGGACTATACAATATAATCCCTCATTGTGTGATCCATAGTGTTAACTCATGTGTATCCTCTCTATTGAGACACACTTCTTTTTCAAGCACTAAAGATATGGAAGAAACTATGGGTTGCTGATCTCCAAGAAGAAGAATTAAAAAAATTCTGTTAAGAAATTTATCCAAGTAAAATTCTCGAGAAGTAAAGTTATCGTACTCGAGAAGCTGAAGTATTTCTCGAGAAGCCCAAGAGTTGTTCTCGAGAAAGCCATGTTCTTCTTGAGAAGTCTTAAGTATATCTCAGAATTCTTCTAAGTGTTGTTATCTAGTAAGCAAAAGTCTAGTACTCGATAAGGCCAAGCTTAGTCTCGAGAAAGCCGAAGTTATTTCTCGAGAAGTCCAGCCAGATCTCGAGAAGTCATTACCTACTTCTCGAGTAACAAAAATTATCTTTCGAGAAGTAATCCTTTCTTTCTCGAGAATCCAGAACTCATTTTCTGTGTTTTCCTTAAGTCTTTATTCTCGAGAACCTTATACCTCTTCTCGAAGAAACAGAAGTTGTAGTCGAGAAGTCTATCCTTCACTCGAGAATTGAAGTTTAATTCTTTGAATTTTTCGGTTAAGTCCTGATAGAAGTAATTTCTAATTGATCTCTTTTCTTATTGGTCCACATGTTCTGTCACTAATGATTATGACGGTTAGGCAAGTCCTATAAAAGGTCTTATCATAATCGACTAATCCTAACAAGAAATCTAAGTATTCTGAATCACACATTTTTCATTCTAAATCGGGAAGTGCCTCCGCTGTTCATCGTCTTCTTCACTGCTGACCTTCTCCGATCCAAGAGATTCAGAACAAGAGGTTTCAACAGATCAAGACTTTCAACATCGACAAATCTATTCCTTGATCGTGTTGATCCTAAAGTTTTCAGATCATGAGATTTCGCCTTTGTCTTCTTCAATCCATTTCTGACAGAGCTTCAAATTTTAAGAAGGAAGAAGGGCTGAAGATTCAGATCTAAAATATTTTTGTTTGTATATTTTCTGTAAAATATTTTATTCTTGTAGGAGATTCTTCTCAGAGTTGTAGGAGCTTTGTTCTTCGAGATTTTTTGTAGGAGTATTTTGACTCCGAGTTGTAGGGGCATTGCTCCGAGTTGTAGGATTGTTTTCAAACCGAGAGAATAGTGGAGTAGCCGAGTCTAGTGCATTGCTAGATCGGTGAGGTGGAAAGTAGATGTACCCAAGGTTGAGAAACCACTATAATTTTTGGTGTTGTCTGTGATTGCTTGTTTTTTTTCTATACATCGCTCATACAAGTTTTTAATCCACAAAAAGATGCAGACCTCACATATTCACCCCCTCTAAGTGATTTAGGTAGACAACTTAAAACATCAATTGGCATCAGAGGAAGGTTGTTCATCAAAAAAGGTTAACACCTTGAATAGAACTGCTCCTAGTTGTCTTAAGAGGATATAAGCATGGACAGAGCCAAGGATTTTGCTAAGCTTCCCTTATACACAAAGACTAACTTTCCCATGTGGAAAGAAAGAATAAAATTCTTCATGAAAGCTGTGGATCCAAGGATCTTTATGATAGTGGAAGAAGGACCCCATGTTCCAATGACAACCTCCACCATTGACCCAACAAAGTAGGTTCCAAAGAAGCTTATAGATCTTGACAAAGATGAGATTACACTTGTATCTTTAGACAAGAAAGCCAAGAGTATCATCACAAGTGCAATCGATGATTCTATGTTGCAGAATCTGATTCACTACCGATCCGCCAAGGAAATATGGCAGTCTCTCTCATCGTCCTGATGGAAGGTATTGAAGAGGTAAGGGATGATACAAGATCCCTTCTGAATCAAAAATATGAAGCATTCAAACAAGGTCTCAAGGATTCTATTGCTGATACTTTTGAAAGCTTCTTCAAGATTATTAACGACCTAAGAGTCTATGACCAGGTCTTTACTAATGGAGTAATGAATGACAAATTTCTGAGATCCCTGACTAAGGAATGGGACAACAAAGTCTGTGTAATCCGGGAGTTTGGTAAGCTAGCAGAGACTGACCCTCAAAATCTCTTTGGAAAGCTTATGTCATATGAGCTCCAAATAAACTCAATAAAAGCTGAAGAATAGAAAAGCCGGTCTTCATCAAAGGAGAAGCATGTCGCTCTAAAGGCAGACATCTCGAGGAAGTCAAAAGCTGCATCTCCTACCCCCGCACAGGAAGAGAGTGAAGAAGAAGCTTCATAGCCAAGTACCTCGGGCTCAGAGCTATCTAAAGGAGAGTTTTCTCTTCTTTCAAGACAGTTCAAGAAGTTCTTGAGGAAATAGTGGAGAGGCAAAGATGCTTCGTCCAGACGATCACATCATGATGGTGATCATCACAAGAAAGTCTCAAGTTGCCAAGACAGGTATCACTCAAAATCGAACAAACATATTTCTTCTGACATTGTTTATTATTGTTGCAATAAGCAATACATGTCATAAATAATTGCCCTCACAAGAAGAAGGAGGGTGGAAGAAGAGAGGAGAAGAAATCTTCTTATAATACGAAGAAAACTGAAAGAAGCCTGGTAGCCAAGAAAGCCAAGACTCTCAGTGACTCTGACTCATCTGAGTCAAGTGAAGACGAGGAAGCCTACTTTGGGCTAATGACATAGACAGATGAGGAAGAAGAGCCCTAGTACACTGGGAAGGTAAACTCTCATACCCCTCTCTCAGAATCTGATTCTTCAGACCATGATCATGAGGACAGCTCTTCTGATGATGAGTCTGAACTCATGATTCAATACAAGGAATTAATCAAAGCCTACGACAAATGTCGAAGAGTTGTTAAAACTCATGCCAAGAAGATTAAATCTCTCAAAGCCGAGGAGAGCACTATGAGAGAGGAAGTCGCAAAGACTGATTCACTCAGAGAGGAATTCCATGCCACAATCGAGGAATATAATAAAGCTCTCGAGCACTTAAATCTGCAGGAGAAAATCATCAAGCAATTGGAAGAACAACTTGTCGCTGAAAAGAAACTTGTTGAAAGTTTCTCCAAACCCAAAACAGTCCTTCCATTTATAGCTGATTTCTCCGCTCAGGCTAAAGGTGCTGGCTTAGGCCATGTGACTGCCCCTAGTAAATCTTCTAGGAAAAATAAAGTCCAAAGAAGAAATAAGGCTGCTAAGAAAGCTCTAGCTAAGGAGAAAGGGAAAGCTCCTCAAGAGCAAACTTCGTTTAAAAAGGTTATCTTTCCAACAAAAGAGTTTGATTTTGATTCATCCTATGATCACTTTGCTAGGCCTACTTATGTAGAGCCCAAGTCTCGGTACCAAGGATAGACCCGTCTCCGGAACTTTGGTGAAAGTGTCTTCAAGGCATTTTACGAGGATATCACTCTTCAGAGCTACGACCCTTATATTCATGGTCATAACATCAAGAAAGCTCCAAAAGTTAAACCCGTTGTGGAAAAGCCTCTTGAGGAGAAGAAGTCATGTGAGTGCTATCACCACGAAGCTTCTACCTCCAAGTCTGCTGCCCCTGCTAGACCACACTCTCAAAAGGTCAAGCAGGAGAACTTTAGGCAAAGATACAATAGGTTTGATTATTAGTGTTGCGGCAAAGTTGGTCACTTTGTTATAGATTGCTAGTTTAACTCCAGATATTATGTAACTCCTCAAGTTAATAATGTGAGAAAGACCACTCACAATGTTAACACACGTAGGGGGAGTATGCTAACTAGAGACCAATGACCCAAATGAGTTTGGGTTCCTAAGGCAAACCGACTTGCGAATGCAGGTATGTCCAAAGGCCACCAAAAATTATATTTGATATTTGGACAGTGGATCCTCTCGGCATATTACTGGGACTAGAAGCCTACTCCATAATTATTCTCCAGTCATGAACGGGTCAAAGGTCATCTTTGGAGGTTTTGATAGAGGGATTAAAAAGGCTACGGTATAATTACTAATGGTAGTGTATCCTTCTCAGATGTGGCTTATGTTGAAGGATTGGAGCCAGCTCTGTGATAAAGGATACATAGTAGAATTTCATGCAGACAAGTGTTTGATAAAATCGGTCAATAATTTAGAAACAATTATATCAGGCACTCGTAGTAGGAATATATTTTGTTTAAATTTTATTTGCATAGACTCTTCTACGCCAGTGTGCTTTTTGGCAAAAGATAGTGCGTCTCTTGGTGACCAATGACACAAGAGATTAGCACATATAAATTACAAAACTATTAATAAATTATTTTCTCTTAATTTAGTATGTGATGCCCCCAATGTTAAGTGCGTTAAAGATAGACCATGTCACGCATGCGTAAAAGACAAGCAAACAAGGGCTATATTTAAAAGTATTATTGGCAAAGATTCTAACAGGTGTTTACACCTACTTCATATGGACTTGTTCGGTCCACTGCAAATTAGAAGTTTGAGAGGTAAGGATTATACATTGGTTATTATTGATGATTACTCTCTCTTTGCGTGTGTGTTCTTTCTAAAACACAAGTCAGATACTTTTGATATCTTTACTAATTTTGTCAGGCAAGTTTAGAATGAACACAGTTGCTCTGTTGTCAAAATCAGAAGTGACAATGGAACCGAGTTCAAGTCTAGGGCCATGATAGAATTCTGTGAAAGTATTGATATCTTTCATGAGTTTTCCTCTCCTCGTACTCCTCAATAGAACGGTGTTGCTGAGAGAAGGAATAGAACACTCATTGAGGTTTGCAGAACCATGTTAAGTGATGCCTCACTATCGGAATATTTCGGGGCTGAAGCCGTCAACATTACATGCCACATGCAAAATCGAGCACTCATAAACAAGAACCATAATAAGACACCTTATGAACTACTAAAGGGCAGGAAACCGACTATTTCATATTTTAAAATCTTTGGTAGTAAATGCTTCGTCCTTAATAATGGGAAGTATCACACAACTAAATTTAATGAAAAGAGCTTTGAAGGTATTTTCGTAGGATATAATAGCCATAGTAAGGCATATAGGATTTTTAATAAGAAAACCCTGGTTGTAGAAGAATCTATCAATGTTGTATTTGATGAGACGAGCTTGCTATATAGCAGCTCTTCTAGTGTGGTTGTTGAAGATGTAGGTTCAAGACTAAAAGAATTAAGCTTGGATGAGCCAGTTAAGGAAAAAGGTCAAGAGTTCATCAAAATCACCACCCCAACCCCAATTGGAGAGGTTGATGACCATGATGAAGATGTCACTCAAGCTGATGTAGTCACTCAGTAGTAGAGGAAGCCCTAGATGCAAGAACCCTAGAGCTCAGACACTTGAAGGATCACCCAATGTATCAAATCATAGGAGACCCCCGTAATGGTGTCAGAACTCGTAGAGGTACAACTAATGAAAATCTATATTTAAGTTTCCTCTCACAGGTTGAATCAAAGAAGTTAGAGGAAGCAAACTCAGACGCATCTTGGATAATGATAATGTAAGAAGAACTGAATCAATTCAAGCATTGCCAAGTCTGGAAGCATGTTCCAAGACCCAAAGGTAAGAACGTTATCAGAACAAAGTGGGTCTACAGGAACAAGATGGACGAAGATGGAACAATTATAAAGAACAAGGCCAAATTCGTCACCAAGGGATACAAACAAGAAGAAGGAATCGACTTCGATCAGACGTATGCTCCTGTGGCAAGGCTGGAGACAATCAGGTTGTTCCTAGCATATGCAGCACTTAAGGGCTTCACTATCTATCAGATGGATGTGAAGTCGGCCTTCCTTAATGGTGACATAAAGGAAGAAGTGTAGTGGAACAACCTCCAGGTTTTGTTGATTCTAACCATCCTGAGCATGTTTGTCTCTTATTTAAAGCTTTATATGGTTTGAAATAAGCTCCTCGAGCTTGGTATGAGATGTTGTCTAACTTTCCTCTTGATGACAAGTTTACAAGAGGAAAGATAGATAAAATATTATTTTTTAGTGAAATAAAAGGCAAGATTTTGCTAGTGCAAATCTATGTCGATGACATCATATTTGACTCTATTGATGACAACCTATACAAAAAGTTTTTCAAACTTATGCAAGAGAAGTTCGAAATGAGCAGTATGGGAGAGCTGAAATATTTCTTAGGACTTTAGGTGAAACAATCTGAAGATGGAATTTTCATCTTTCAGACAAAATTCACCAAAGAGTTAATTAAGAAATTCAGAATGAAGAACACAACCTCTATGGGGACTCCAATGAGTTTAGCCAAGTCTCTGGACAAGGATGAGAAAGATAAATCTTTTGATGAAACCAAATACAAAAGCATAATTAGATCCTTACTCTATCTTACTGCTAGTAGACCGGACATAATGTTTTCAACATGTGTGTGTGCTCTATTTCAAGTGAACTCTAAGAAATCTCACTATGTTGTTGCAAAGCTGATTTTGAGATACCTTAAAGGTACTTATGGTACCTAAGAAGTAATGATAGCGAGCTGATAGGTTTTTCAGATGCAGATTTTGTAGGAAGCAAAGATGACAGGAAAAGCACTTCCAGGACATGTCAATTCCTGGGAAGAAGACTCATTTCATGGAGCAGCTAGAAGCAAAATTATGTCGCAATTTCAACGGCCGAGTCAGAATACATTTCTACTGGCAGTTGTTGTGCACAATTACTGTGGATCAAGAATCAACTTGAAGGCTACAAATTGAAGGTCAAGGACATTCCGATGTTTTGCGACTCCTCCAGTGTAATTGCAATCGCAAACAACCCAGTCTCTCACAACCATACAAAGCACATAAAACTGTGGTACCTGTTGAAGCCAAATATGACCCCAACTAAAGTTCGAAGAAAAAGGGGTGCAGTCAAAACCTACTTCTCTCAAGTCTCACCCCTTGACTGGATTCTAAGGACCTAAGACTGACCCAAAAGCCCCAGCAGGGAGGTCCCTCCTCACACCCGGAAGATCTCTGAGAGCTTCCCCTCCAAAGCCAAAGCTGGGCTTGGAGCTCCTCAGAAAGCACTGGAATTCGGGAGACAATGATCGCTTGCTTTCTAAGGAGCCCTTATGGGTCTATTTATAGCATTTTGCTGTCCTGAATTTACTGAAAAGCCCCTGGTTGGTCTGCCAATAGCCAAATCCCGCTGTCTCTCTGAGGGTATTGAAGTAATTTCTCCTGAGGGCAATTAGGACATTCTTCCAAAGACCCTGGGCCCCACTCGACGAGAGCCGGTGCCGAGACCTTTCGGCCCAGGGCGTGGCGCGAACGTTCTCGCCCAGCGCAAGCGAGAACTCTCCGGGACTGAGGCTTGGTTTGGACGAGAGCGCTTCCGCGCAGTCCGCGCTTGGCGCTCTCGGCCTACGGTTTCTCTTTTATAGCATCCGGCGAGAGCGTTTCCGCCTTCTGTGGGCGAGATCCTCCTTAGGGCGGGACCACTTCGGCTAACCCTCCTGTGACCATTGTGCCTCCTTGTCTGGCTCAGCGAATATGGGGTTGTACACAATTCCCGCTCTTTTTGAGCTAGCGCCGCGCTCGAAAAGACATGTTCAACCCAAAATATTCGCTGAGCACGTGTCAACGTCAGGGAATCTTTCGGTGGGCCGTACGACGCCTATAAATATGAGTGCCGATAGACGGTCATAACACTTCCCTTGAGTCGTCATTCTCCCCCTGAGCTCTCGCCCTCCCCCGCTATGCCTTCCAAGCGTGCCGACAAACCGCTTCGGCAGGATCTTCAGGACCGCATTAACGCGGCGCAGGCGCGAGCTAGGGCTAACTGTGCCCTGGTCGCCCCATGGCTAGCGAGACATTCGTCAGTTGCTGAGCCTTCTCTGCCTAAGAAGAAGAAGAAGAAGGCGAAGGTGGTTCAGCGGGACCTATCCCGCGAGAACAGGAGCCCGCCCACCCCGACCCCTAGTTGCGCGGACGGCACCTCGCCGAGGAAGGTAAGCTTGATATACCAATTAACAACCAGCTGCTCAATTGTTTAACTTGATACCTCTCGCAGGAGACGGTTCCTGACGCTGCCGCGTCCCTGCGAGAACTTTTGGATCCACCCTCTAGCCATCACGACGATCAACCACAGGTTCCCGAGGCGCCTCCTCCACCAGACTCGAACACCGCTGGTAAAGGTTCCCTTCTTGTCTTCACCTGGTATTTTTAAATGCTGACCTGATTCCTCGCAGCGTCAGTTTCCGCACCTCCAGATCTCGCCACCCGGGATGGTGGGGCGAGAACTGCGAATCAGTCTGCCCATGCAGTTGATTCCTCCCTACCGGCAAGAGGAAAAAATGCCGAGATCCCTGTGCCACCGCTAGACGCTAGCCCTCCAGCGGCTGAGGAGACCCGCTCCCCGCTCTCGATCAGGCCGGGATCACCATCCGCAAAGTTTGCCCCCCCCCCGGCAAAGGAAAGCCAATCCACCTCCTCTTTGGAGCTGGGGGGGGGGGGGGGGGCTGGGCCTTCTCGCCTGCCGTCGACCGGGGGGCCTCGTCACTCTGAAGGTATACGGTAATTTTATCGCTGCTATCCTTCAGCTTCCGCTAAAATGGGGATTCTTTCGACAGGGGACATGGACTCGCGGCCGGGCGCTGAGGTAGAGGAAGAAGAAGAAGAAGAAGAAGAAGAAAGAGAGGGAGAAGATGGCGAGAGCTCTCCCTTCCCTTCGTCTGACGAGATGGAGGAGATCCTGACCGGTGCCGGGAGCGCGAAAAGACGAGGGAAGAAGGTCGCCGCCATTCTGTCGAAACTCATTCGGCGAGAACGGGTCCGCGACCTTGCGGCCCGAGAGTTCCGCCAGTCAGTGGAGAAGAGGCTGGAGTCCCTGGAGCGAGACTACCTTATAGGTGAGATGGATCGGCCCGGGGGAGGTACCGCCGGGTCCTCACCTGAGAGATGCATCGAGAGAATCCGGGATCTATCTCGCCGGGTTGACCTGGGATGCAGCGTTCTGTCATCCTACTTCAACCCACAGGCGCCCCCCCGGACCAAGCTGCGGGACCGAGGCAAATGGCGTTGGGAGCAAGGGAAATGGCGCTGGGAGCCGTACTGAAGCGCGAGACCTCCCCTCCTCTTCCCCATGTCTTCCCTTCTCTTATGTACCCTTACTTACTCGTTTGGAGTTGTAATTAATGTTCCCGCACTTTATTCGCTTATTATTTTATCGCGTTCCCGCTCGGCGAGAGCAATAGCTCTGTCTTTAATATTTTTGTATGCGTATGAGTTATCTTCCCAGGTCTTTGGGGTGGCGAGAGCCACCTTGCTTCCGCCTACCTTACCGGCCGCCTGACTTTTCGCCACGTTTGCGCCAGTTGCTTAGTGAATCGGTCGCTGTCAGATTCGGGCGGGAAAAACGAAGCGTCGCTGACCTAGGACGCGCCGGTTGTACCCCTGCCGCCTTTCTGAAAACAGCCATCATTACCACGATTTTCTATAAATAGGAGGCTCACCTACCACATTCATTTCTCTGATTCCAGTCTCTCTCTCCTTTGTTGTTGTTCTCGCGGCCTTCGCAGAGCTCTCGCCCGTCTCCGTCTTCCACTTCCGTTCTCGCCCCGCTCTTGCTCTCGCCTTCTCTTCGTGGATCTCGCCTTCAAACCCTATTGCGATGCCGGACGGTGGTGAAGGACGATCCAATTGCGCGGAAGCCTTCCAAAAGCATCTCTTCCCTTCCTGCACTCTCACTCTGGACGAGTTTAATCTGATCAAGACTCAGCACGTTCCCGCCGGCTTCATCGCGCGGCCCCCGGGCAGTCATGACAAAGTCAACACTACAGGGGAGGGGGAGCTCGCCATCCCTATCGAACACTTCGAGGTGGGCTTCCGCCTTCCGCTGTGGCCTGAGATGCGGCAGGCTCTCCGGTACTACGGGGTGGTTCCCGCGCAGATGAACCCTAACTCCGTGGCGATCCTCATGGCCTTCATATGCTATATGCGGTCGGAGAGGATTGAGTTTAGCTTGCCGATTTTCCGCAAGTTATTTACTTTCCGCGCGAAGGGAGGCGTGGTGTTCTTCTCTCGGCAACTGCTGAAAACGATCGGTCTCGCCAACAAGCACCACCACTGGGGCGAGAGGTTCATCTACATTTCCGGCGACTTCGGGAACGTACCCCTCGCCCCCATCCAATACGAGGATGCCGCCTACAAGCCTCCGTCCTTGGGCTCCCGCGAGAGCGCCCTCCTTGAGTTCTTCGGAACCAAGGATTTCGACGTCCTCTACCTCCGGCGAGACGTCGATTCTCTTCCTCTTGTACTTCCGGGAGAAGGTAAGATCTCGCATGTATTTGCCTTCTTCTTGCTTTTTCCAAGGTTGGAATTTATCGCTATTGTTTTCGCAGGAGAGCGCGAGATCCCTCTCCGCCAGCCTTTCGACGAGGCTCGCGCCAGAGAGAGCCAACCTCCTAAGGACCCGCTGGCTCTTGCGAAAGCCGCCGCACAGGCCTGCCGAAAAGAGCCGGGCCTCCCCCCCTCAAGCGGTGTTGTGAAGCGAAAGCCGGGTACTTCCGCACCTCAGCCAATCAAGAGGCCCAAGACCACGGATACCGAGAAGGGCAAGGCTGTTGTTGTACCGCCCGTCCAACCACTCCCCGTCGGCCGCTCCTTCGAGGAGGTCCTGGAGGCAGTAAGCAGGATTGCAGCCACCAGGGGCGGCCCCGGGACTCCTGCCGAGAACCCTCGGACCCCTGGCGCCGCCGAGAGCAAGGGTGCCGCCGCCGGGACCTCCGGCCAACCCCTGTCTGACGAGGTGCCGCGGGGTCATCGTAACTTTGGTCTCGGCGTGAGGTGTCTGGATGCGGAGAACAAGCCACTGCTGCAATGGGACCCTGACGCCAACAAGGTCACGATCTCGTCCCTTTTGCCGAGCTGGGCGGAGCGAGACGAGGTCACCGGCGAAGCTTTCGCCTTAGGCTATGGCCTCTACAGCCGGGAGGACGCTAGCGTCTACGACAGGATGTCAACCCGGCTATTGGCATACGACTCCACTCGCGCTTTAATGCGTGGGCTGGAGCTTGCGCACATGTGCGCCCGGTGGAGTATTACGATAGACCGCAACTTCCAAGACATGTTCAAGGCGAGGGACGATGCGGTGGCCCAGGCGGCCTCTCTGGCCAAGGAGCTGGCCGAGACCCAGCAACTGTCATCCTCACGCCAAGCGGAAGGGATAAGCGAGACCTTCCACAATCACTTGTTCTCGCCTTCCTAACCCTTCTCTTTTGCTAACCTTCCGCTGTTCAGGATTCCGCTCAAGCCGCACTTCGCGAGGAGCTGTCTCAGGCCCGATATGACAACGTTCTCCTGCGGGAGCAGATCGCACGCCTCGAGGCGAGTGCAGCCCCTCCGCTGGACGAGAGATTGAAGAGCCAGTACTACTCGGCTTATGACATCGACAAGCTGCTCCAGGGGAACGCGCAAGCCACCGTAAAGTTGACGCTGGAGACGCTGCGCGACATCAACTGCTGGGACGGGAGGGGCAAAGACATCACCGCTCAACAACTTGTCCCATGGCTCTTCGAGCCCATTCCAAAGCCCCTGGGCGCCCCCGATACCCCTCCCTCGGATGTCTCAAAGTCCCCCGCCGCGGGTGGCGAGACCTCAGGGGGGAGCTCAGGCGGAAGCTCCAGCGGGAGCTCCAGCGAGACTTCCGAGGGGTACAGTTTGTCCCCTTGAGGGTCCCCTTCTCGCTTTTGTTCTTCACCTCTCTGTAAAGCGCGAGACGCTATCATTTTGTACCCATACAGTATTATTAATGCAAATGTTTTTCTTGTGAACATTTCATCTTGTTATTTGCGAATGTGTTTGATGTAATTGTCGTGGTTGAACGCTTTCGGCGTATGCTTCCGCCAAGGCCCTTGGCCTTCTTAGGAAATCCTTAGCGATGAATCAGCAAGAACCCGCGGTAACCGGCCAGCCGGAAGCGCGACTCTCTAATCCTTAGGACGGGACCGTCCCCTCTAGACTGCGCGAGTCCCCACTGGCCCATCGCATAACGATCTCGCCTGATTGCTCGAGAACCCTGAGAGGAACCTTTTTGGCGAAAGCCTCCCCACCTCGAGATCCCTTTGACGGGGACTCTCCTGCCGAGATCTATCCCTGCCGAGATCTATCTCTGCCGAGATCTATCTCTGCCGAGATCTATCTCCTCTTTTTCACTTTTCATTTGGTATTCCCAACGTGCTTCCTGTCTTGCATTAACCAAGCCAACCAAACCAAACCTATCTCCCACAGGCGAGCCTCCGGACCTGCCAGCTAGATGAGAGCCTGCGTAGCGGGTCTACCTGGGGCCGAGCCGAGCTCGGGGTGCCGATGAAGGTATCAAACCAACCAAACCTATCCCCCACAGGCGAGCCTTCGGACCTGCCAGCTAGATGAGAGCCTGCGCAGCGGGTCTACCTGGGGCCGAGCCGAGCTCGGGGTGCCGATGAAGATCTCAAACCAACCAAACCTATCCCCCACAGGCGAGCCTTCGGACCTGCCAGCTAGATGAGAGCCTGCACAGCGGGTCTACCTGGGGCCGAGCCAAGCTCGGGGTGCCGATGAAGATCTCAAACCAACCAAACCTATCCCCCACAGGCGAGCCTTCGGACCTGCCAGCTAGATGAGAGCCTGCGCAGCGGTTCTACCTGGGGCCGAGCCTAGCTCGGGGTGCCGATGAAGATCTCAAACCAACCAAACCTATCCCCCACAGGCGAGCCTTCGGACCTGCCAGCTAGATGAGAGCCTGCGCAGCGGGTCTACCTGGGGCCGAGCCGAGCTCGGGGTGCCGATGAAGATCTCAAACCAACCAAACCTATCCCCCACAGGCGAGCCTTCAGACCTGCCAGCTAGATGAGAGCCTGCGCAGCGGGTCTACCTGGGGCCGAGCCGAGCTCGGGATGCCGATGAAGATCTCAAACCAACCAAACCTATCCCCCACAGGCGAGCCTTCGGACCTGCCAGCTAGATGAGAGCCTGCGCAGCGGGTCTACCTGGGGCCGAGCCGAGCTCGGGGTGCCGATGAAGATCTCAAACCAACCAAACCTATCCCCCACAGGTGAGCCTTCGGACCTGCCAGCTAGATGAGAGCCTGCGCAGCGGGTCTACCTGGGGCCGAGCCGAGCTCGGGGTATCACAAAACATTCAACTATGTTATGCCATGAAAAATTCGACACTAGTTAAAGGAGAATCAATCGGTATAATATAACAAGTTTATTTTTGAGATACATGGTTACATCCTTCCCCCCTCAGGGGTAGAAGCGCTTTAGATCATCACCACTCCAAGTGTGGCTTAGGGCTCTTCCCTCCACGTCCTGGAGGTAGTATCCCCCTGTTCCGAGGACTTCCTTTACAATGTATGGACCTTCCCAGTTCGGGTGGAGCTTACCCACGGGAGCCGATCTTCCCGCCGCGTCGACCTTTCTCAGCACCAGATCCCCTTCTGCGAACTGCTTGACCCTGACATGCTTATCAAAATGCTTGGCCATCCGTCGCTTGATTTCTTCTTGCCTGATAGCCGCCACGTCTCGCAGTTCCTCCACCATATCTAACGAGAGGCGCTGCCCCTCTTCATTCTCCACCCTCCAAGTCTCGTCACCTTCGCCCGCGGTTATGACTCGCGGTGACCGGACCTCGAACTCCACTGGTAGGACGGCCTCACACCCATGAGAGAGCTTGAAGGGGGTCTCACCGGTGGCCGTGTTCGGGGTCGTTCGTAGTGCCATAAGACCGACGGGAGCTGCTCCACCCAATTCCCTTTTAAGTTCTCCACCTTTTTCTTCAGTAGGTTCACAATGATTTTGTTTGCTGCTTCCACTTGGCCGTTACTCCGAGGGTGATGGACGGAGGCAAACCGGAGATCTATTCCCAGTTGAGCGCAGAAGCTGATGAACTCCTCGCTGGCAAACTGGGGGCCGTTATCGGTCACTATTGCTTGGGGCAACCCATGTCTACAAATGATCTCCCCCCATATGAAATTCCTTATAACCTGCGAGGTGACCTTGGCTAAGGCTTTAACCTCTAGCCACTTCGAGAAATAATCAATCATGACCAAAAGGAACCTCCTCTGCCCACTAGCCGGAGGAAAGGGCCCAACTAAGTCCATTCCCCAGATAGCAATTGGCCATGGTGCCGTGATACTCCGGAGTCTTTGAGCTGCCAAGAGTTGAAGGGGGGCGTAGAGCTGACATTTTTGACACCTCCTTGCAAACTCCATGGCATCCTTCCTTAGGGTGGGCCAGAAGTACCCCTGTCTGACCACCCTAGCCTCCAGTGTCCTTCCTCCAGAGTGACTGCCGCACTCGCCCGAATGCACCTCCCTTAAAATCTTCGGGATTTCTTCTTCGGTCGCACATCTGGCTAGGAGCCCTGACAACATCTTACGATGCAGACCTCCCTCCATCATCAAGTAGTGAGCCGCTTTACGCTTGAAACTTCTCCCGACCTTGGTCCCCTCAGGCAGTTCACCGGTGGACAGGAAAGTCACAAATGGATCCACCCACGAGGGTTGCCGATCCACCAGCATCAATTCTCCTTCATCTATAGCCGGTCGGAATAGCTCCGCCAAGGTTCCCCCCCCCCCCCCCCCCCGCGAGGTCCGAACTTGGCTAGTCGATCGGCGGCTACACTTTCTTCCCTTGGAATATGTTGAATTGAGAATGACCGGAAACCTCCGATGATCGCCCTTACCTTGGAGAGGTACTTGATGAGGGTAGGCTCCCGAGCTTCAAATTCTCCCCGGATCTGCGATGCTACTACCTTTGAATCAGTGAAAACTTCCACGTCCTGAATCTCTAGCTCCTTTGCCAGACGGAGGCCGGCGATCACGACCTCATACTCCGCTTGGTTGTTGGTCACTGGGAAATGTAAAATAACTGCCTGCTCTATGGTTACCCCCTGGGGACTTGTCAACACCACCCCCGCTCCTAGGGAGTGCCTTCCTGAGGCCCCATCAACCATCAATTTCCATGCTTCTCGCGGTTGTTGCTCTTCCCCCTCAACCTCAACAACGTAGTCTGCTAGAAAGTCCGCCACTACCTGTGCCTTGATGGAGAGTCTTGGTACAAAGGAGATGTCGAACTCGCTTAGCTCAATGGACCACTTAGCCAGCCTCCCCGAGTGCTCCACTCCTTCGAAGATCTTGCGAAGAGGGTGGTCGGTCACCACCCTAATCGAATGCGCTTGAAAGTACGGCCGAAGCTTTCTGGCCGAGATGACCAAGGCATAAGCGAGCTTTTCCAGGATGGGGTAGCGAAGCTCTGCTTTTCTCAATATCCGGCTGACGTAATAGATGGGAAGCTGCTTCTTTCCTTCTTCCCTTACTAGGACGGAGCTCACCGCCTCCGCCCCTACTCTGAGGTACAAGGTCAGGTCCTCCCCATCTTTTGGGCTCTGAAGGAGGGGAGCCTGAGAGAGTTGTCTTTTCAGCCCTTGGAAGGCCTCTTCGCACTCGGCCGTCCATTCGAACCTTTGATTCCCCCGCAACACCTTAAAGAATGAAGAACACTTGTCTCCTGCCCTGGAGAGGAACCTGCTTAGCCCAGCCAGCTTGCCTGTCAAGCGCTGGACCTCCTTGGTGTCACGTGGTGACTCCAGATCCAGGATGGCCTTGACCTTGTCCGGGTTGGGCTCCACCCCTGCCGGAGTCAGAAGATGCCCGAGGAACTTCCCGCGGCTGGCCCCGAAGACACACTTTAAGGGATTCAGCCTCATTTTAAAACTTCTCAGGGTGGCGAAAGTTTCCTCGAGGTCTTGCAGGTGTGAAACTATGCTCTTGCTTTTGATCATTAGGTCGTCGACGTAGACCTCCAAGTTCCTCCCCCTCTGATCCCGGAAGACCCGATCCATCATGCGCTGATAGGTAGCCCCTACGTTCTTTAACCCAAAGGGCATCATCTTGTAACTGAAGCATCCATCCCTCGTGATGAAGGAAACATCCTTGGTGTCAGGAGGGTGCATCCGGATCTGGTGATAACCTGAAAAAGCATCTAAAAAACTCATGACAGAAAAACTGACGGCTGAATCAACCAGCGCGTCGATCCGAGGCAGGGGATAGCAATCCTTGGGGCATGATTTATTCAACAAAGAAAAGTCACCACACATCCTCCATTTACCACATCCTTTCTTCACCATTACCACATTGGAGATCCAGCCTGGATACTGGATCTCTGAGATGAAGCCCGCCTCCAGGAGCTTCTTGACCTCCTCGCGAATGGGCTCCTCCAGCTTTGTAGCGATGGTTCTCATCTTCTGACGGATGTGGCGGGCGCGGGGATCCAGGTTCAGGCGGTGGCAGGCTACGTCGGCGTCGATGCCCGACATGTCCGCCGCGTTCCAAGCGGAGATGTCAACGTTGCTTTGAATGCAAGCTCGCACCTGCTCCCGGGCCTCGAGACTCAACCCCCCGCTGACCCGTACCCTTTGTTCTTTTCCTGCTCTGGTGAAGACCTCCACCTCCACCACTTCTTCATCCGGCTCCAGCCGCGACTGCTCCCAACCGGTCCTTGCCTCTTCCTCCAGCTCCAGCTCTCCTTTTTCCTCCTCCTCAATCTCCATCGCTTCTATCCCCCTCTGCTGCTGCTGCTCGGCCTCTATGCCCCCCGGGACCTCTCCCTCGACTTCTCCTGCCACTTGCTCTTCTACTTCCATTGCCCCTTCCGGGTTTTCCTGCCCATCGCTCCTCCGTACCACCTGCACATCCCCTCGCATCTTCTCTGTCTCTTCCTCTCCGGCTTCCTCTCCAGCTTCCTTTCTTACCTCCTCGAGGACCATCTCCTCTTCCTCCACAACCTCCTCTAGGGCCGCCATCTCTATTTCCAACTCTTCCGCCTCCGCCATCCACGAAATGGTGTTGACTGCTGTAACGTAACATTGCCTTGCCACCTTCGGGTCTCCTCTGACCCTGACCTGCACCCCCCCATTGTTGAACTTGAGGCACTGATGGAACGAGCAGGGGACGCAGCGAAAGGCGCTGATGAGGGGACGCCCAAAGATGGCGTTATAGCTGCTCGGGGTGTCCACGATCACGAACCTACAGTTCTGCGACACGCCCCCCAACCTTACGTGCAACCCTACTCCTCCTTCTACCTCCTTCCTCTCCCCGGAGAACCCGAACAGAGGTCCATCCGATGCCAAGACCCTCTTCCCTTCAACCCTCATCTCATCAAAAGCTTTCTTGAAGATGACATTAACCGAGCTCCCGTTATCTACCAGTATCCTTGAAACGGTATAGTTCTCCACCGCCGTCTGGATCACCAGGGCATCGCAGAATGGATCTTCATAGTCTGGCATGTCCGCTGATGAGAAAGTAATCTTTTCTTCTGGTGGAGGAACCTGGGAGGTTGAGGCCACCCCTCTCCGGTACATGGTTTGAAGGCTCCCATTACGGGTTGCCTCAATCCCCACTCCTCCATGAATCACCCCGATTACTCCCCGGGTCCCTACATCCACCCGGTCTTCGCACCTGTCCTCCGCTTCGCCCTGCTGCACCTCCACTATCCTCATCGGTGGATCCTGCCTCACTGCTCATCTGGCCTCCCTCAGCTCTAAGAACTCTGGGCAGGTGGCCGTTGCGTGACCCTCCTCCTGGTGGAAGTCACAAAAGAGCAATGCCTCCCCGCCCCTTCTCCCGTCTCCCCTTCCTCTTCTTCCTCCTCGAGCTCCCCTGGCTGCTCCTCTCCCCCTTCTTACTTCCATGGCCTCCTGCGGTGGTGGGGGACGATCCCTCGGCTCCTGCCTCCATGCCGGTCGATCGAACCTCCGGGGCTCCCGCAGGTTATCTCTCCCCCGAAAGCCTTCTCCTGGGCCTTGGGGGCGACCCTCCTGGGGCCTCCAACCCAACCGGTTGACTGGCTCCCGGGCCCCCCAACCCTGCTGCTGCCCAAACCTTCGGGGCTCCTCCCTTCTCCTTTCTTCCCTCAGCTCCCTCAGCTCTCTCGACTCCTTCTGTCTTCCCGTTGCTGGTTCCTTCCCGTCATCCTCTGCTAGCTTGGCCAACTTCCTGGCGAATGCTGGGTTTGCTCTCTCGAAATCAATCTCCTTTGCCGCCCTCTCCATAAGCTCCTCAAAGGAGAGGGGGGGCACCCTCTTCAACTCCATGCTAAAGAATCCCGGCCTCAGCCCCAGGGTGAAGGCCAGCATCAGAGCGTACCCTGGGACCTCCTGGACCAAAAGGATCTCCTCCTGGAACCGGTCAACATAGTGACCCAGCGTTTCATCTGGCCTCTGCCTCACCGCAAACAGACACTCCGCTTCCTTCTTCCGCTTCTTCGAGGTAGAGAACCTCAACAGGAAACTTCTCCGCAGATCCTCAAAACTGTAGATCGATCTCGCTGGCAACTGGTAGAACCAGTCCCGAGCCTTCTCCTTCAACGTGATGGCGAACAGCCGGCACTTGAAGGTATCTGTCATCTGCCTTATTGACACAACGTCTTCAAACCACTGTACGTGTTGCATCGGGTCATCCTTCCCTGAGTAATAGGACATGTCGGGCTCCCGGAACCCCTCCGGTACCGGAGCCGAGATAATGAGCTCGCTAAATGGGCTCTCGCCTCCTGCCTGGCGAGAAGGCACGTCTCGCGGCCTCGGCTGGCTTGCCCGATCCGCGAGACCGAGCCCTGGGAAGAGTTCCCGCACCGCCGCCTCCTTCTCGCCTGGCTCTGTCAGCGCCTCCTTGCCCTGGCGCTGGCTCTGGCCAGGGAAGAGCTCCCGCGCCGCCACATCTCTCTCGCCAGCCTCGCCCGGGACCTCCTTTCCTGGGCGCTGGCCTGGGGCGTTCTCGCCCAAGAGCGGGACCTCTTCTATGGGGACCTGAGGTGTGGCCCACTCGCCTCTCGCCGAGAAGGCTAAACTGATTGTTTGCAAGACCTCTCGCCTGAACTCATCCAGCATCCTCTTTGTTGCTTCCTCTCCCCGGGTGGAGGATCCTCCAGAACCTGACCCTTCACCTTCACCCCCAGCCATGGGACCAAACTTAAGGCTTTCTTGAATCGGCTGTCGTCCACGCTCACCGCACCAGAACTGTTGAAGCCAAATATGACCCCAACTGAAGTTCGAAGAAAAAGGGGTGCAGCCAAAACCAACTTCTCTCAAGTCTCACCCCTTGACTGGATTCTAAGGACCTAAGACTGACCCAAAAGCCCCAGCAGGGAGGTCCCTCCTCACACCCGGAAGATCTCTGAGAGCTTCCCCTCCAAAGCCAAAGCTGGGCTTGGAGCTCCTCAGAAAGCACTGGAATTCGGGAGACAATGATCGCTTGCTTTCTAAGGAGCCCTTATGGGTCTATTTATAGCATTTTGCTATCCTGAATTTACTGAAAAGCCCCTGGTTGGTCTGCCAATAGCCAAATACCGCTATCTCTCTAAGGGTATTGAAGTAATTTCTCCTGAGGGCAATTAGGACATTCTTCCAAAGACCCTGGGCCCCACTCGGCGAGAGCCGGTGCCGAGACCTTTCGGCCCAGGGCGTGGCGCGAACGTTCTCGCCCAGCGCAAGCGAGAACTCTCCGGGACTGAGGCTTGGTTTGGACGAGAGCGCTTCCGCGCAGTCCGCGCTTGGCGCTCTCGGCCTACGGTTTCTCTTTTATAGCATCCGGCGAGAGCGTTTCCGCCTTCTGTGGGCGAGATCCTCCTTAGGGCGGGACCACTTCGGCTAACCCTCCTGTGACCATTGTGCCTCCTTGTCTGGCTCAGCGAATATGGGGTTGTACAGTACCACTTCATCAGGGAGCATGTAAAGCATGGAGATATCAATCTCCAGCATGATCCTACAACTCAAATTCACTCTTAAACTCTACCTCAGATTTATAACAGATCCTATAATCTTAGCATTTATAACACAGGCTTACAACTCAGATCCAAAAGGATCTTACAGAGAGAATAAGGTTTGATGTTAGTTTGACACCAGAGAAATTATCTCTGTGTTTTTCTCTTTTTGTCCCGGGAAAGATCAGTACAAATTTCTTCTTCACAGCTCCAGAAAAAATAGTCTTCAGAAACAGTAGACACGCAACAATCTCCCGGGTTTGAGACCACGGAGGAGTCCTGAGTTTGTCATCTGAAGAAGTTCATCTATGGTCTCAAACAATCTCCTCAGGCATGCTTTGACAAGTTTTGTAAGATTGTTCGGGAAATTGAGTCCCGAGTTTGTCATCATAATTTAAGAGTTGTATAAATTAAATTGGCAATGGCTCCTCAGTTGAAAGTTGGTATTGGCAGTGAGTTAGTTTCCACAGGGATTGCCAAACTCTCTGATGATTTCCACAATGTTCTGTTGCTACTAGAAGCCGCCGGACTGTCTTTCGTTTTGGAACATCCGTGCAAGATTCTACTTCCTGAAGATGAGGAATTCTTCCAGAATGCCAAAATAAATAGAAACAGGAAGATTCTCAAGAGCAAGGTTCGCGGACTCAAGATCAAGCTGACCGCCCCAATCGTCTCCAAGCTCCTTCGGCTGCCTATCATCGATGAGGAAGATGACCAAATTGTTGAAGATTGTGATCACGCTTGCAGATTCTGTGGTGTCTCCGTTGCTGTGAGCACTATTCGTCGCCCTAATCTCAATGCAAAGAGTAAGTTGCTTGTGGACATTCTCGGAAAAGTCCTTTTGTGTCGCACCAGTTCGATCAGCTACATCACAAATGACTTCTTTGACATGATGACTGTTGTAATCTACAGGAAGAAATTTCAGTGGGGTATGATGATTTTTGACAAAATCAAAGACAGTATCAAGGCACCCAATTTTGGCAGAATAGTTTCTCTTCTTCTTCATGAGCCAAGCCAGAAATTTTTGATCTTTCTAAATGTATTTCTTTGCATCATATGAAGAAAGTCTCCATTTCTTCCGTTCAGAGATTGGAACTCCAGATTTAGAAACCTACACAAGCTGCCAAAGCCCATGATCTCCAAGTAGATGAGTACAGGACTCCATCTTCCCCTTTACATCAAGTAGCTGGCACATCTGGTGTAGTTGCTGAGGGAGAGCCTGCTCTTCCTTCAGATGTTGCTCCACCTGCTGCTATATCTTCAAAAGTTTCTGCTCCTGCTGAAAAAAATGCTCACTAATGACCAAGTACATGATCAAGTGTTATCTGTAGAAGATGACATCAACAGGATGATAGAGGAACTCACCTCTAAAGAACCTCTATCTCCTCTGCCTGAAGACCATCCATCTCAGCAAGATAAATCCTCTCAATAAGAACCATCCCATCCAGAACATTCTTCTGAACCAGAACCTTCTCATCCCAAATATCCTATTGAGGATGTACAAAATGAAGAAATAGTTTCTATTTCTGATGATAAAGAAGTATCTCCTGAAGAAGTTGAACCACCCCTCAGAAGCCTAGACTTCTCCCTCCCTACTATTATTGGTGAGGAAGGAGACATCATGATTCACACCATCAGAGGCCAGAGCTCAGTAATTATTAAAGAAATAGTTCCCTGGACTGCTCCTATCCTACCTCCTCCACCTCCTCCAGCTGAAGCAAATACTGCAGATACCCTCCTGGGTAAGATTGAGTTTATGCTTGACCAACAAAGAACATAATTTGATGACTCTCTTAAAGTTGTCACTGACAAAATGACTGCTCTAGAAAAAGAGATGAACAGAAGTTTTGCTGAAATACAGCATAATACTGATTCTCTCAAAAACCTATTCCAAATAGGTGGGAAAGCCTTAGACCATACAATCACTAGTATTGGTCATGTCATGGACCAATCAGTTACTCTAACAAATAATCAAATTCAAGTGGAAAAGAATGCTGAAAGTCACAACTTCAAGACATGTGAAGAAGTTGGAAAGTTCAAAGAGTATGTTATTGGTACCCTATCCATAAAAGTCAGAAAGGGGGAGAAGTTAGTAAAGGAATATCTAGAAAAATTTGATAGTACCATGAAAACTTTTTGGGAAGCAAAATTGAAAGATATGAATGCAACAGTACATGACCATATTCATAAGGTAAAACTTCACACATATGCTACAACAGTTTGGATGCACAGCCAAATTTTTCCTGAATTTCAAGTAGATCCAAATGCTGCTCCTCCTCCTCATCTCAATCCTATTGCTCAGCAACCTTCTGCTCCAATGCCCTCATTTTCTCCAAGACCTGAAGATTTTGTAGCTCCTCGTGCTGAATATTCTCAAGTTTGGTCAGAACAAAATATGCCTCAAATTCCTCCTCCAAAAATTCCAGCTCATAAGAAAAGGAAATATGGTGACGACGCTTCTGCTAGCCGGTCCACTCCTAATACAGAAGCTGAAAGGAGAAAAGCTCAAGAATTTGCTGAAGTATGGAGCCTAACCTCCAAATCCCTAATTTTTGAAACTCTAAAACTGTTAGAAAGTAGAGAAAAGAAGCGAAAAGAAGAGAACAGGCCGAATAAACTTTTGAATAATCGAAATTTTATTATCCAAAAAAGATAACTATTACAAAGGTATGCCCTCCCTTATATAGAATGGAGGAGAGAAGAGAGAATACAAATAAGAGATGTGGGACTAAAAATTTACAAGCTAAGCAGACTGTACAAAGTAAACCGCACAGGCCGCGCGGTTAGACAGAAGGACTAACCGCACGGCTTACAATAAGAGAAGCAGAGAGGTCACCTGTGAAGATTGCTAGACCGCCCGGTTTACAAGTCGCCGAGTCAAACCGCCAGACCGCGCGGTCTCCAACCCGCCAAGACAGACCGCCCGGTCTCCAACTTCAACACTCCCCCTCAAGCTGGAGCATATATATCAATCATGCCCAGCTTGTCGCAAACATGCAGAAACGAGGCGGAGACTGGCTTGGTGAAGATGTCAGCTAGCTCTTTATCAGATGTGACAAACGGAGTGCAAATTTGTTCTTTTAAAATCTCTTCACGAATGAAATGGCAGTCAACCTCAATGTGCTTTGTTCTTTCATGGAATACCGGATTTTTGGAGATGTATATGGCGGCCTTGTTATCACAGAACATAGGTAGAGGATGGTTGTACACCTCTCCTAAATCTAGCATGAGAGCCCGCAACCATTTCAACTCACAAGTGGTTGACGCCATACTGCGATACTCAGCTTCTGCACTGGACCTGGAGACAACAGACTGCTTTTTACTCTTCCAGCTCACCAGATTTCCCCCAACAAAGGTGCAAAAACCTGAGGTAGACTTGCGATCCCCTTTGTCATCAGCATAACTTGCATCTGAGTAGGCTTCAATCCTCAGATGACCATTCTTCTGAAACAGTAATCCTTTCCCAGGCGCTGCTTTGACATATTCCAAGATCCGCAAGGCGGACTGTAGATGACATTCCCTGGGCGCTTGCATGAATTGACTCACCTTGCCCACAGCATAAGAAATGTCGGGTCTGGTCACTGTGAGATATATGAGCTTACCAACCAGACGCCTGTACCGCGAACTATCTGAAAGAAGAGGCGAATCATCTGTCCAGGTTTTGTCCTCCCCAATAGCCATGGGACATCGGGCAGGTTTAGCTCCAGTCAATCCTGCCTCTTTTAAAAGATCAAGGGCATACTTACGCTGAGAGAGAACTAAGGAGTCGGGCTTCCGAGAGAGTTCGATCCCCAGAAAGTACTTTGGAGAGCCCATATCTTTAGTGATCAGATGTTGGCGAAGATGTCGCTTTGTCAGGGCTACCCCTTCCTGGTCATCGCCAGTGAGAAGAATATCATCGACGTACACAGCAAGAACAACCAGCCCAGAAGGAGTTTTGCGAATAAAGAGAGAGTGATCAGCAGAGCTTCGCACAAAACCAACAGCCGCCACAATACCGCTGAACTTGTCAAACCAAGCTCGAGGACTCTGCTTGAGGCCATAAATTGCCTTCTGCAGCCGGCATACTCGTGTCTCCCCCTGAGCAACATACCCAGGAGGTTGCTCCATGTAAACGGCCTCGTGAAGATCACCATAAAGGAAGGCATTCTTGACGTCCAGTTGAGAAATTGGCCAATCCCGATTGACGGCCACAGAGAGAAGAACCCGGATTGTGCTGAGACGAGCCACAGGGGAGAAGGTGTCAAAGTAATCAACCCCATAGGTCTGAGTAAAGCCCTTAGCCACAAGGCGAGCCTTATACCGATCCACAGTGCCGTCTGGGCTAAATTTGACCACAAAGACCCAGCGACAGCCAACAACATCAGTACCAAAGGGAGGAGGAACAAGAGTCCAGGTACCCCGCTCAGTGAGGGTCGCCATTTCCTCATCCATGGCCATCTTCCAGTGAGGAATAGCAAGGGCCTCCTGATAGGAGCGGGGTGTGGCAGTGGCAGAGATAGCCAGTGCAAATGCCCTGCGAGAAGGAGTAAGACGATCATAGGAAACAACAGCAGCAAGGGGGTGTAAGGTGCACGTCCGCACCCCTTTGCGAAGAGCTATAGGAAGATCCAGGTCAGCCGGGCCCGCGGCATCCGGAGCATCCGTGGTAGAGAAAGCTGGCCCGGGAGAAGAGAGCGACGGTAGTGGAGAGGAGGGAGAGGGTGGTGGGGAAGGGAGAGAGAGAGGTGGAGGAAGAGGAGGGGGTGGAGACGGTGTAGTGGTGGAGAGTGTAGGAGGAGGCGAGGGAACGAAGGGAACGGCAGGAGAATCAGAAGCTGGGAGAAGAGGAGAAGAGGCATCCGAGAAGTAGGAGGTATTCGCGAAGAAGGTGACGTCAGCAGAGACGAACTGCTTACGAAGGACGGGATCAAAGCAACAGTAGCCTTTCTGAGTGGTGGAATACCCCAGAAAGACACATTTGGTGGAGCGAGGGGAGAACTTATCACGGGTGGCAGAAGGGGTATGCACAAAGGCAGTGCATCCAAAGATTTGGAGAGGGAGAGGAAACAGCTCCTTGCCCGGATACAAAATGGAGAACGGGGTTTGGCCATGGAGAACCGTGGAGGGAATGCGATTGATGAGGTAGCAGGCAAGGAGAACAGCATAGCCCCAATAGGAGCGAGGAACATGCATCTGGGTCATCAAGGTGCGAGCGACATCGAGCAGGTGGCGGTTTTTGCGTTCGGCCACACCATTTTGTTGTGAAGTATAGACACAACTAGTTTGATGAAGAATCCCATTTTGCATGCAGAATGTAGAGAAGTCACGACTGAGATATTCTGGGGCATTATCAGACCGAAAAACTTTGATAGAAACACCAAACAGAGTTTTGATCATGAGATAGAAGGATGTCCATACAGAGAATAATTCGGAGCGATCTTTTAACAGATACACCCACGTACAGCGAGAGAAATCATCAATGAACGTGACAAAATAGGAACTACCCCGACCAATGGTAAGAGTAGGAGAAGGACCCCAGATATCAGAGTGGATAAGATCAAACGGACGGGTAGAGCTACGAACGTGCTGTGGAGGGAAGGAGGAGCGGTGATGCTTGCCAAGCTGACAGGCCTCACAGTTGAGCGGAGGACTTTGAGGAGGAAGGTGGGGCAGAAGTTGACGAAGAAGACGGGGAGGAGCATGACCAAGGCGGAGATGCCATTGGAGAAGATCTGTGGAGGTGGAGGAAAAGGTGGAAAAAGCAGAAATGTTGTCTAGGAAGTATAAGCCGCCACTCTCAGTCCCAGTAGCAATCGTCCGTTGGGAGTCCGGATCCTGAAAAGAGCAAGAAGTAGAAGTAAATGTGACGGAACACTGTAATTGCTTGCAAAGAGATGTAACAGATAATAAGTTGCACGGGAACTGGGGCACGTATAGAGTATCCGCCAAGTGAAGAGACGGGGTGACATGAACTATCCCTGTGCCATGAACTGATGATGAAGAGCCGTCAGCGAGAGTAACTGGGGGCAAGCGAGCATGTTTTTCTAGGAGAGAGAAACACGGGAGATGACCGGTCATATGATTCGTAGCACCAGTGTCGATCAGCCATTTGCCCTAAGTAACAACGTGTGCACGACCAGAAGACGTGACAACCGAGGCGAAAGCCATGAAGGGAGGAAGAAGAAACTGCAGCGGTCTCGGTGACAGCACACCAGCGGCACGAAGGGCCACGACCAAGGTGCAGAGCACAAGCCGCACGACTAAACCAGGAGGTCGCGGCGACTAACAAGAGAAGCGGCTAAGAGCGGAAGGGCAGAGAGGCCGCTCAAACAAGGAAGAATCCGCGTGAAACCGCGGCGGGAACAAAAGGGAAGAAGCCGCGTGAACACGAGCGGCTAGGATGCAGATCAAGGCACAACGGGGAAGAAGTCGCGCGGACTGCAAAAGGCCGAGCGAACAGAAGCGAGGAGAAGAGCAGGTGACCGCGACCAAGATGCGGGTAAGAAAGGAACAACCCGCACGGTCAGGCAGATCACAGCAGCAAACCGCGAGTGCAGAGACAACACACGCGGACAGAGACAGACCGCAGCGACTAGGAAGTCGGAGCGGCAGGAAAGAACAAGGAGCGCAGCGACATGGAAACAGGTCGCTGCGATAAAGAGCAGTAGGAGAAGAGAAACAAGAAGAAGCAAGCCGCGCGAACAGGCCGCGGACAGAAACAAGCCGCGCGGATAGAAACAAGCCGCGCGGACAGATGAGAAGGCAAGCCGCGAACAAGCCGCAGAACGCGGAAGACAAGCCGCGAACAACAGAGAGCGCACAGAATCAGGAGGAAAAGACCGTGTCCTCTGATACCATGTTAGAAAGTAGAGAAAAGAAGCAAAAAGAAGAGAACAGGCCGAATAAACTTTTGAATAATCGAAATTTTATTATCCAAAAAAGATAACTATTACAAAGGTATGCCCTCCCTTATATAGAATGGAGGAGAGAAGAGAGAATACAAATAAGAGATGTGGGACTAAAAATTTACAAGCTAAGCGGACTGTACAAAGTAAACCGCACAGGCCGCGCGGTTAGACAGAAGGACTAATCGCACGGCTTACAATAAGAGAAGCAGAGAGGTCGCATGTGAAGATTGCTAGACCGCCCGGTTTACAAGTCGCCGAGTCAAACCGCCAGACCGCGCGGTCTCCAACCCGCCAAGACAGACCGCCCGGTCTCCAACTTCAACAAACTTGTTATGAATTTCAATGAGAATAGAAATGATCATTACAGCTCCTATGAATGGGATCTGTATGAGAAATCTCTTACCAAAAGGGGAATTTATGATAGAGAATATGGAAAGAATAATCCCAAAGCTCCACCCAAACCTATCAAATACTTTCTTAAACCTTATAGTTATCAGAAGAGGCAACAAGAGAAGAAGGAGAGGCAGCGACATCAGCAAAGCAAGTAGAAAGTGAAGATGATCAAAAATTTCATATATGAGATTTTGTGGAATTGGATTTTTCATGGACAATATCTATAAATATAAATCTTTAAATTTTGATGATCTGATTTTTCTATAACATAACATTTCTTATTATTACTTTGCTTGCTAGTTACTTTATATGTTTATCTTGATGTAATTCACCTTAGTGTAGAGGGCTCTGACTTCTACAAATATGGGAAGATTGTTGTGTATTGCATCCACAATAACCCAAATTTGTATGAAGTCACCCTTGAACTAAGATAAATTAAGTTCGTATTTGATACTCTTTTCAAGTTGAGTGTTTGCAGGATATAATTGCCAAGCGTAGACCAATGTCAGTCTACAATGAGTCACCAAACACATGACCATACAATGTAATCCCTCATTGTGTGATCCATGATGTTGACTCATGTGTAGCCTCTCTATTAGGACACACTTCTTTTTCAAGTATTAAAGATATGGAAGAAACTATGGGTTGCTTGTCTCTAAGAATAAGAATTAAAAAAATTCTGTTAAGAAATTTCTCCAAGTAAAATTCTCGAGAAGTAAAGTTATTGTACTCGAGAAGCTGAAGTATTTCTCGAGAAGCCCAAGAGTTATTCTCAAGAAAGCCATGTTCTTCTCGAGAAGTCTTAAGTATATCTCAGAATTCTTCTAAGTGCTGTTCTCGAGTAAGCAGAAGTCTAGTACTCGATAAGGCCAAGCTTAGTGTTGAGAAAGCCGAAATTATTTCTCGAGAAGTCCAGTCAGATCTCAAGAAGTCATTACCTACTTCTCGAGTAACAAAGATTATCTTTCGAGTAGTAATCCTTTCTTTCTCGAGAAGGCAGAACTCATTTTTTGTGTTTTCCTTAAGTCCTTATTCTTGAGAACCATATACCTCTTCTCGAAGAAACAGAAGTTGTACTCGAGAAGTCTATCCTTCACTCGAGAATTGAAGTTCAATTATTTGAATTTTTCGGTTAAGTCCTGACTGAAGTAATTTCAAATTGATCTCTTTTCTTATTGGTCCACGTGTTCTGTCATTAATGATTATGACCGTTAGGTAAGTCCTATAAAAGGTCTTATCATAATCGACTAACCCTAACAAGAAATCTAAGTATTCTGAATCGCACATTTTTCATTCTAAATCGGGAAGTGTCGCTGCTGTTCATTATCTTCTTCACTGATGACCTTCTCCGATCCAAGAGATTCAGAACAAGAGGTTTTAACAGATTAAGACTTTCAACATCGACATATCTATTCCTTGATCTTGCTGATCCTAAAGTTTTCAGATCCAGAGATTTCGTCTTTATCTTCTTCGATCCGTTTCTGACAGAGCTTCAAATTTTAAGAAGGAAGAAGGGCTGAAGATTAAGATCTGAAATATTTCTGTTTGTATATTTTCTGTAAAACATTTTATTCTTGTAGGAGATTCTTCTCCGAGTTGTAGGAGCTTTGTTCTCCAAGATTTTTGTAGGAGTGTTTTGACTCCGAGTTGTAAGGGTGTTGCTCTGAGTTGTAGGATTGTTTTTAATCCGAGAGTATAGTGGAGTAGCTGAGTCTAGTGCGTTGCTAGATCTGTGAGGTGGAAAGTGGATGTACCCAAGATTGGGGAACCACTATAATTTTAAGTATCATCTGTGATTGCTTGTTTATTTTCTGGGCATCGCTCGTATAAGTTTTTAAACCACAAAAAGACGCAGACCTCAGCTATTCAACCCCCTCTATGTGATTTAGGTAGACAACTAAAAACATAACTTCTCTCCAGTTGCTCGTATTACCACACTTTGTGTTCTCTTTTCCATAGCCATTAACAAGGACTAGGAGATGTCTCAGTTAGATGTGAAGAATGTCTTCTTTTATGGAGATCTACAAGAAGTGGTATACATGAAGCAACTTCCAAGGTATGTTACTCAGAGGGGAGTCACAAATGTGTTGGTTACGAAAGACAATCTATGGACTTAAGCAAAGCCATTGGGCTTGGTTCGATAAGTTCAACAATGTTATCTCTGTTATTGGATTTACTCAGAATTATGCAGATCACTCTCTCTTCATACGTAAGACTTCTACAAGACTAGTTATTCTTGTTGTTTATATGGATGATATTTTTCTTACTGGTGATGATAAGAAAAGGATTATTATAATGAAGAAGCATGTTTTTCAACACTTCTTTACGAAAGATATGTGATCTCCTAAGTACTTCTTAGGGGTAGAGATCTCTTGAAAACCCGACTCAGTAGTGCTCTCATAACGAAAGTATGCGTTGGATCTTCTAAAAGAGTCAGGTCTTCTTGGTACTAAACTTGCTCGGTGTCCAATGGTCGTTGGTGATGATAAGTGTTGGAGTGAGGATTCTCCTTTTCTGTCAGATACTACGAGGTTAGAGAATTTGTGGGGAAACTCATTTACCTGACAATCATAAGACCAGATATCTGTTATGTAGTTGGAAGGTGAGTCAGTTTATGCAAGCTACCAAGGAGTGTCATCTTCAATTACCTCTAAAAATATTGGAATATGTGAAAGGATCTCTAGAGAAGGCACTTTTGTTTTAGAAGAATAACTATTTGAGGGTTGAAGCCTACTTTGATGCCAGCTATGCCAATGATAAGGATGATAAAAGTCTCAGTCTATTTTTTGCACCTTTATAGGGAAATCTGGTCAATTGGAAGAACAAGAAACTGTCTGTTGTCTTCAAGTCAAGTGCTGAAGCTAAATACAAAAGCATGACTTTGAGTACTTGTGAGCAAAAATAGTTATGGACACTTATACTTGATTTAGAAGATATCTACAATCATCTTTTGCCAATTTTCTGTGACAACAAGACAAATATATATATATATATATATATCGAAGAATCTAATGTTTCATGAGAGTACAAAGCATATTGAAGTTGACTGCCATTTTATCAGAGAAAAGATATTGAAAAATCAAATCTGCACTCAATTTGTCACCTCCAATAAGGAGCTTGTCGATATTTTTACCAAATCAGTATCCTCTTTTTCAGACATCTGTAATAATTTGGGCATGATTGACATATATGCTCTAGTTTAAGGGAGAGTGTTAGAATATGTGGAGTCCGGGTGGTTTGGCGAACAGGATTGGCGGTCTGGCAGACAGGATTGGCGGTTTGGCGGATTGTTGGTTCGGATTGGTGGTCTGCCTGTCATTGATCTGGCTATAGTTCTGGGGACCTGTTTTGGCGATCTGGCAATTGTCCTTTGTAACCGCACATGGGTTTAGTAGTGAGGACGGGTAGTCAGAAAGAGTTAACCATAATGCAGTCTAGTGGTCAGCTGAGGTTAGTCACAACTGCGGTGTGGCGGTTAGTACCTGCCTAACCACTCCAGGTGGTATTATATGTTTACCACAAATATGCCTTTTGGTGATAGGCAAAGTCTTGAGCACATTTGAAGTTTGGCAGTTCCCAAGTGCTATCGTAGTTGTGTTTAGATTCAATCTAATCGCAAATGTTACCCCATGAGTTGTCTGTTGTATCCAAATGGATAGAGACAAGAGCAACCCGGTTGATATCATCCTGAGCTCTGTGTAATCGTGCAGTTAGCTTGTCTAACCACACAACCCGTATGGTATGTTTTTTATCCATCCACTCAGTCGCATGTGACATGCATTATGTATTCTCTCTTATTTTTTATCTCTCTACTCTCATTTTCTATAAATATGGAAGCATACCCTTATATTATTCATCTTCTTGGAGCAATAAACAAATCCCATTATTTAGATTTTTTCACAAAGTTAGTGTACAATCCTTATTCGTCAAGGAAACACCCATCGACGCCATGTAGACAAGAGTCAACGTCAACATTGAAGAGTAGGTCAACAGTCAACAACAAGTCATGAAGGTTTTTTTCCCTTAAGAGCAAGTATCATACTCGCCCAAGCGCACGACCATCCAGCCGTACAGGCGAGCATCAAACATCTGACTATCTGAATGACCACTCAGTGGGAAGTTTTGGCGAGCATCATCAATACTCGCCTAGTTAAGCGACCTCTAGTAGTACCTTGTCAGACGCGACCGAGGTATGCAGATGGTCACCAGAAGATAGTCGTCAGCCTGCAAGTGGGGAAGTTAGTAGGACCAAGAAGGCAAGCTTGCAGGGCAGAGTCTTCTCGCCTAAAGACCCCATCCCAGGTTTTGTCTATAAATAAGACCTCAGGGGTACCAAGAATGAGACATTTGAAATCTTGCTATTTTGTCCACTTCCACTTTCCTTTGAGACTCGCTACTCATTTGGTGGTGTCTTCCTCGTACTTAGCTTAGCCATCTTTGGTTGTAGAGGGGAAACTTTTTTAAGTTTTTGTGTACGTGGCGGGACCTCCCTACTACAGCGCCTGAGTATTTTAGTTTCTTTCTCCCTCTCTTGTTTTATCTTCAAAGTCGGACAAGCTAAACCGCTGGGTTAGTAGCCTCGGGCTGCACTTAGGGCCTGTTTGGCTAAGCTACAGTGTTGGGAGAAGCAGTGGTGGAGGAATCTGCTGTTTTCCAGTGGTAGAAACATTCATGAAACTGTTTGGAAAATTATATTTACAGTGTTGTTTGAAACAATGATGCAAATTAAACAGTAGATAAAATTAAATGGTGATAATAATTAAACAGTTTACGTGATATTTTTTTATTAAATATTTATTCGAATATATATATATGTATATATATATATATATATTAAATAAATGATGTTATATTTATTTGGATCTATATAAACATTCACAACCTCGTCTTACTCGACACTATAATTCCAACGACCCTATTCTCGCACAATTTCAAGGTTGTTTGGTCATCCAAACGGGCGTCACGATGCACATATGCATGCCCAATTTGCTCACGAGCTAGGACGGTTCATTTTTAACCGGTTTGCAAGTGCCTTGAGTGACGCTCGACAAATAAATACAAAAACAATAAAACAATAATATATTAATTTTAAAAATATATTAAAGTTTAATTAATTACTAACATTTTTAAATATTATTATAATTAATTAAATATATATTTTAGAAAATTAAACTGTAAAATATAAATTTTTAAAAAGTTAAAATATAAAATATTTATCTGTATATATATAAAGTTAAATAAAAATAAAAATTTTAAACTTTAATTTTTTTAAAAAAATTTGCAGCGTTGCAACCCTTTTTTCAGGGTTACGACGATGTTGTTGTCGATGCGGGCGGTGACTTCTTGCCACTGCCACCCGACCAAAGTTTTTGTTTGACGGGCCGACAACGAAATCAGCAGCATACAACTGTGTTGCCGCTACGCCAAATAGAGCCTTAGATCTGAATATTTGATGTTGGGATTTTCTCGACTTCAACATTTTGACGCGGTGAGCAGGGATCGCAGTCAGAGGAGGGACGTCCAGCAAGGAGGCAGTGTGGTGAATGGAGGTGAGCAAGAAGAAGTGGAGGGAAACTTGCCATATTCGAGCAAGTATATTGCCCAGGCCAAGTTCATCTCGGAGTTCAGCGGGCTCACGCAATTCCTCAAGGACATGGTGCTCTCGTTGTTTTCTCCTCGCCATGAGATCACGACTATGTCGCCCCGTTGCGAGACCCTTCAGAGGACTTCGCGCCGTCCAGAAGGCCCGACAAGGAGCATGTGGTGGAGGAGCAGGAGCGACCATCGTAGTCTGTATACTACCCACCGAGCAGCCAGGGGATCAGGATTTAGGAGGACGGGTATCAAGGGAGGACCCGGGATACTTGCACATGCGAGTTTGGTGCTTCTCGCCAACTTCTCATTCGTCGCCAGAGAGGGAGGAGCATGTTAAGCGAGGGGGTGTTATCGGCTCCAGTCCCCGAAGGTTTTGGGGATCCGATCCTGAGCTACTACTCCAGAAGAGATGACTCAGTCAAGCATCTGTAGTGGTTCGAGGATGTGGTTTCGATCTGTAGCATGACAGACACTTTCAAGCGCAGGTTCTTTGCAATCACCCGCGAGGGAAAGGCCAGGGATGGTTCCACCAGTTGCGGGTAATTCTATCAACTGCTTTGAGGTTTTGTGTCGAGGGTTGGTGGCGAGGTTTTCTACTTTGAAGAAGATGAAGGAGGCAGATGCCCTTTTCCGTCTAACACAAGGAAAGCAAGAGACATTGGGTCATTATATTGACCGCTTCTAAGTGGAGGTCTTGATAATATATGAGGTGGATAGTAACACCCTATTGCTGGCCTTGACTTTCGGGCTGAAGTAGGGGCTCTCAAACTAGATGCCATCACGAATCCTTTGGAGTCATATGAGGAGCTGATTGAAAGGGCCAACAAGTATATACAAAGGGAATAAACCAACTCCAGCTTCCTGGAGAGGCTAGACTGGGCAACCAGAGATAAGGAGGATGAGGAGGAGAAGACGCTAAAAGCGAGGCCCATGGGAGGGAGAAAGAAGGGAGAATTCAAGAAGCGGGAGGAGAGAAGGGAAGAGCCAAGGAGGAGGGAGGAGAAGCAGCGACAGGAAAAGAGGAGGCCCGTCGTGGCTCTTTATATCCTAGCAGGGGGACGGAGGTTTCAATACACCGTCAACCAGCCGTCATAGAGGCCAGCTGGGTAAAGGTATTCCATAAAGAGGAGGAACAATCAGAACCGACCAGGAGGCCTCAAGGTGGAGGAGATCGGAGGGAAGCAATGACGATTGCCAGGCAGGGAAACTGCTTCTAGAGGAGGAACCAGAGGATGATGAACATGCCCGCGGAGGTCCCCCTCTGTTGTGAGCTCCAGCGAGTCGAAGGGCACATAACCATGACGTGCTCAGACTTCCTGTATGCTAAGAAGAGGGTCGAAGAAGGGCTAGGAGAAGAGGGGATCCAAGGGTAGAGAGGTCAGGAAGACCCAGAGAGGCAGCAAGGTCTAGTGCGAAGGAGGAATGTGGATCGAGTCGACCAAGGGGCTCGTGGAGGAGTCAGTCAGGGAGGAGGAAGGGGGGTCAGAGCGATCCATGGAGGGGTTGGAGTGGAGGCCTCCCTCAATGGTGCTTTCCACACTATATACCGAAGGGGTGTCGCGTTGGATCCCTAGTTTAGATTTGGGCTAGGTTCACTAATTAGGATGTCTGACCCATAATGTATAGCAAGGGTCATGTATTTGAGTCCTAGAGTTTAGGCTAAGTCATTAGGTTTAACCTTGATGGACCAGCCAGCAGAGGACTTCAGGAGACTCAAGACTTAGAAGAAATCAAAGTTGAAAACTATCAGTTCGAAATTCTTCGAACTCAGCTCGACGAACTCAGAATTAATTCTCTGAGTTGAGCTCGATGATATTCGAGCTCAGGTCGACGAAGTCTGGTGTTCAACTTCAACAGTTTATGTTCTCTGAACTTAGCTCGACGAAGACAGATTTTGTGCTCGACGAACTTGGATCTCAGAATTAGCAAGTTATTCGCAGAATGCAGTTAGCTGAGCGTAGGCCGACGAATAGGATTTCTCAGCTCGTCGAACATGGATCTCCGGTCGATGAAATCTATTCAGAGCTCGACGAATTCTGTCTAGCGCCAGACTTAGAGTTTTTCCTTATTTTATGTCCTTATTTCCTATAGTATTTGACAGTAATTCTATGAGTAATTAATGCATATATTCCCCTGAATATAGACGTTATTAGCAGCATTGATTATGATCGTCATCAGGGTTCATTACTTGCTTAATTTATTGGGACAGTTGAGAAACTCATTAAAGACAATATTCTCAAGCCGTATTTCATTCTCCAGGCAATCAACAATCAATGCACAGATTTCAAAATTCAAAGGAGAATTCGACAGAGAATATAAAAAAAAGGGATTTTTCTCTTTTTAGTCATCAATGAATCACAGATACACAGAGAATAGACAGAGAATTCAGAAACATTTCAGAACACTTCTTTGTGTAGAAAACATCCAGTTTTCTCCTTGTGCTTACTAAAGACTGAAGAAGAACAACAAACAAAGATCAAGAGTCTTCTTCAACTTCTCTCTAGGAACATTCAAGGACAATAATCATTCTATCAGTCAGAAGTTCCTGGACATCATTTCAAGATAAGGCAGAAGACCTACACCCCGAGCAAGGCTCCAAGTGATTTTGGAAGGAGCTCTTGACAACAACAATCCACTAAATCTTCTCTGTTGATTAGAGAAAGAGAAGACACCATCACCTCTCTCACCTCATATACGAGGGGTTTATTAACTCCCTTTAAAAGTTTACTCTTGGTTTTTGGGCACCTGATCAAAAGCTCAAAGGGTTGTGAGATCTCCCTGAAAATAGATCTTGTGGTAGCAGTCACCCGATCAAAAACCTGCTAGTGGATTCCTACTAGGGTGGTAGAAGAGTGGATGTACCTAGTTTGGGAAACCACTATAAAATTCTTGTGTCGTCTGGTTGATCATTTTCTGTGTTGCTCTTGCTTTGCTGTGATAGATTAGTGTGTTGTGATAGCTTAGGTTACTGTGATAGAGTAGATTAGCTTACTATTTTTCTGTTTATATTACTATTATAGTATCACCTATTTTAATACTTTGATATAAATCAAAAATAGCTAGAAATTTTAATTACTCTATTCACCACCCCCCTCTAGAGTAAATCAGATCTATCCCCTATTTGATTGGTATCTAAGGCATACCATATCTTTCAATTGGTATCAGAGAAGTGTTCCTTTAGTTATATAAGCTAACACTTGAACCAAAAGATCCTTCTTAGATCGGTTTTTCTTTTTCCTTAGTTTTTCTATTTAGTTCACAGCATGACACAGAATAAGGATTATGCAAGCACTAGACCTCCAGTTTGCAACTTGAATAATTTTGCCATCTAGAAGGCATGAATCAAGCTTTATATGAATTCTATTGATGAAGACATATATAATTCTATTTTGACAGGTCCCCCTCAACCTACAGCTGCTACCACATCTTCAAGTACACATGATATTCCACCACCTGAGTGGACAGATGCTCAAAAGAAGGCCAAAATAGCAGATGCAAAGGCCATGAACATCCTAACACAGACTATGTCAGATGACATATTCCAAAAAATGGTTAAGTGCACATCTGCCAATGCCATCTAGAATTATCTCAACCAGATGGTTGCTTGATCAGTAGATGAGAGAAAGGACAGGAGATCAACCCTCATCTCCCAATATGAAAACTTCAAGAAGGATGAATCAGAGTATGTTAGTGATATGTATAACAGATTAAGCTCAATCATCAATGAGCTAAAGACTCTGGATAAGGATATCACTCTCACTGAAGTGAATGACAAAATCCTCATGTGCTTTCCAAGCTCATGGGATTCCAGAATATGGATAATCAAGGAGGCTAGAAGCTTGAATGAGATTTCCACTGAATCTCTTCTGGAAAGATCAAATCATATGAGTAACTAATAAAGTCAAGAGAAGTTGCAGAGTAGAAGACTCCTCCAGCAGCAAGAAAAGAACAAAGCATAGCTTTTAAAGCTTTAGAAGAGACAGAAGCTCCAACAATAAGTGAAGAACTCCTGAATCTCTTAGCCAAGATATTTTTCAAAATAGCAAATAAGGACTTCAGAAGAAAGTCATCTAGACAAGATGACAAACCCAGGTATGACAACACACCCACTAAAGAGGTTATTTATTTTGGGTGTAGGAAACCAGGACACTTCATATCAGAATGTCCAGAAAATCAAAAGAAGGAAAGAAGAAGAGAAAAGGACTCCAGAAAACATCACTACAGCAAGCCTTCCTCCAACAAGCATAAGAGAAAGGAGAAAGGCTTTGTGGCTGAAACTTGGAGTGACATTGAAGATGAATCTTCATCCTTTAGCTCCAGTGAAGATGAAAAAGAGATAAAGGCAAGGGAAGTTTGCCTCATGGCTATCAATGCCTCCTGCAGCCCATCAGAAGCTGACCAGTCAGATAATGAAGAATCATCAGATCCAGAGGCAGATCAGGTACTGTCTTCCTTTGATTACAATTCTAAAAATTTCAAAACAGAATTTAAATCTTTATGTATAGATTTAATTAATTCTGAAAAAGAAATTAAAGCTCTTAGGGAAAAATTAACTGATCAAGAAAACTTGATTTCTAAAAACATTAAACAGAAAGATGAACTAACTTTAGCTAATAAACAAATCATATCATTAAAATTTGAATTGGCTGAGGCAAGACAACTTGAAGAATCCCTAAATGGGAGAAGTATCAAGTTGATGGACATCACAAGCATAGTGAATGCCAGGCTAAATGGCAAGCTGGGCTTGGGAGCTTCATCAAGCCAACCCCCACTAATCCAGAAAAATATATTGTAACACTAATAAAATTTATTTCTAAAAAAGGAAAAAAAAGATAGATAATAATAATAATGTTAAACAAACTGAGTTAAAACAAAAGAATAAAAAAAAGAAAAGGAATAAGAAAAATCCTAATTATAACAATGTTCAATAGATTTCGTCGAACTCCAATCGACGAAATATGTATAGTTCGTCGAACTCAAGTCGACAACCTCCGAACGCAAATTTTCATTAAAATTATTCATTGAACTACGATCAACGAAACCAGTATGGTTTGTCAACCTGAGATTGACGATATTGGGGTCCAGAAAATGACTACTTTCATTCTCTGAGTGGAGTTCGACGAACTCATCCCCATTCGTCGAACTCAGGTCGACGAACTTACTTGAATTCGTCGAACCCAGTTCAAGTTAACAAAAACTTTAATTTTCCTAAAACTCATAATCAATAAAGATCTTTTTTTAATCAATTTAATCAATGGATAATTCCTCCAAGAAGATTCATCCTTTAGGTTATAAATATCAACCTGAATATTCTTATATCTACAATTTTAATTATGTGAAGAAAGAAGGACCCAAGGTAACCTGGGTCAAGAATAGCTAATCTGTTTTATTGCAGGTGAAAGACTATCCCACCACAGAGTAACAGTGGTATCTGGATAGTGGTTGTTCAAAACACATGACTAGAAATAAGGACAACCTAATCAACTACAAGTCAAAGTTAGGACCTAAAGTAATATTTGGTGATTCCAATTGTGGCCAGACTGAAGGATATGGAAAGGTTAACATTGGAGCAGTCACCTTCAGGAATGTTGCATATGTAAGTGGACTGAAGCGCAACCTGATCTCTATAAGTCAGTTATGTGATGAAAGGTTTCAGGTATCATTTAATAAAACTTCATGTATTATTACTTCAATAGATAACCTTGTAGTGTTGACTGATACTAGAGTAGGAAACATTTATGTAGTTAATTTCCAGTCAGCTAAATCTGAAATATGCCTATTTAATCAAACTAGTAATAATAATGAACTTTGACATAGGAGATTAAGACATGTTAACTTAAAAAAATTTGCTAAACTCTCTAAGGACAACCTTGTTAGAGAATTGTCTTCTTGCCCCTACAAGAAGGAAAGCCTTTTGCAGGGCTTGTCAGTTAGGCAAGCAAACTAAAAGTAGCTTTAAATCTGTAAATAAAAGTGACTCACTTAGAATATTGTACTTGCTACATATGGACCTTTTTGGATCCATTGCTGTACAAAGTCTAGGAGGGAAATCTTATACTTTAGTGATTGTAGATGACTTATCAAGATTCACTTGAGTATTTTTTCTGAGGTCTAAGTCAGATAACTTCAAGGTTCTTACAGATTTTCTCAAGAACATATAGATTGAGTACTCTACTCTAATTACATTGATCAGAAGTGATCATGATACTGAGTTTGAGTCTCTTCTTATGCAAGAGTTCTGCGAGAAGGAAGGTATCAGGCACTACTTCTCAGCTCCTAAAATACCTCAACAAAATGGGGTTGCTAAAAGGAAAAATAGAACCCTAATTGAATCTGCAGGCACATTACTTGCAGATGCTCATTTGCCCCTATCCTTTTGGGCAGAGGCTGTGAGCACAACAAACTATGTACTGAACAGAAGTCCGATACACAAACTTAAGAATAAGACTCCCTATGAGCTACTTAAAGGGAAGAAACCTAAAGTAGACTATTTTAAAATTTTTGGTTTCATTTGTTATATTCACAACAATAATAAGAAACACATTAGAAAGTTTGAAGCCAAGGCTGAAATGAGAATTTTTCTGGGATATTCCCAAGTAAGCAAGGCTTATAGGGTTTATAATAAATCAACCATGAAAATAGAAAAATCTATTCATATTTCATTTGATAAGACTAATATGTTTTTTAAGGAGAAAGAAATTTCTACCAATAACACTTTGCAGGTACCTCACTTGTGTGTGCGATTGGATGATTTAAATCTCACCCAAGAGGCTCCATCGCATCCTTCTCTACAAGTTGAAGAAGAGAGTGAAGAAGAAAGTTAAGAAGTGGCTGAACTTCCTCCAACAACTATTATAATTCCACAAGAGGAATTAACTCCATAAGCTGTTGCTCAATCAACTCCTCATACTAAATTTGTCACACTTAGAGATCAACCTGTATCTCAAGTAATTGGAGACATTTCAGTTGGTGTGCATACAAGGCATCAACTCCACTAGGACATGATGCATGTCTACTTCATATCTCAAATTGAGCCCCAATCCATCAAAGATGCAGAGCATGATCCACATTGGATTATTGCAATGCAAGTGGAGCTCAACCAATTTGAGAGATATAGAGTTTGGAATTTAGTTCCAAGACCAAAATACTATCCAGTCATTAGAACTAAATGGGTATTTAGAAACAAGCTTGATGATCAAGGTCTTATCATAAGGAACAAGGCCAGACTAGTTGCTTAAGGATACAAAGAAGAAGAGGGCATAGACTATGACCAGAAATTTGCACCAGTTGCAAGGATTGAAGCAATCTGAATCATTCTAGCCTATACAGCCTACAAGAAGTTCAAGGTTTACCAGATAGATGTCAAGAGTGCATTCCTCAATGGTGAACTCAAAGAAGAGGTTTATGTAGAATAACCACCAGGTTTTATTTCTCCTACTCATCCATCTTATGTTTTTAAATTGCATAAAACTCTCTATGGTCTAAAGCAAGCTCCAAGAGCTTGGTATGAAACTTTAGCAAGCTTTCTCTTAGAGCATAAATTTTCTAGAGGCATAGTAGATAAGACTTTATTTATTAAGCATCATCATGATAAAATCTTATTAGTACAAATATATGTGGATGATATTATATTTGGTTATACAGATTCCAAACTGTGCAAAAGGTTCTCCAACCTTATGCATTCAAAGTTTGAAATGAGTAGCATGAGTGAGCGCTCCTACTTACTTGGTCTCCAAGTGAAGCAGACACCTGATGACATCTTCTTATCCCAATCTAAATATGCTAAGGAGCTAATTAAAAGGTTTGGGATGGCTGATGCTTCAGCAAAGAAAACACATATTACTACCAATGTTGTAATTGATTCTGATGAACATGGGAAACCTGTAGATCAGAAATTATATAGGGCCATTGTTGGGTCTCTGTTATATCTTACAGCAAGTAGACCAGATATTATATTTACTACATGTCTTTGTGCTAGGTTCCAGATGAACCCTAAAGAATCTCACCTTATTTTCCTAAAAAGGATTTTAAGATATATAAAGAGTTGCCCTAATTTAGGACTCTGGTATCCAACTGAGTCAGAATTTGAGTTAAATGGATACTATGATGTTGATTTTGCTGGATGTAGAGTGGACAAGAAGAGCACATCAGGGACATATCAGTTCCTTGGTGATAGGCTAGTGTCATAGTTTTGCAAGAAATAAACATCTGTGTCCACTTCAACAGCAGAAGCTGAATATATAACAACTGACAGTTGTTGCTCACAGATGTTGTGGATTCAAAACCAACTCATAGATTATGTTGTCAACTTAAATAATTCAACTCTACTGTGTGATAATATAAGTGCAATTTCTATTGCATAGAATCCAGTTTATCATAATAGGACAAAACATATAGATGTAAGACATCATTTCATTAGGGAGTGTGTAGACAAAAGGAAAATTAATCTCACCTTTGTATCTACTGATTTGCAAAATGCAGATATCTTCACCAAACCCTTGGATGAGAAGAAACATCTGTTCTTTATGAATCAGCTAGGTATGATCAATGGAGATGCATTAATTTAATTTTCTGATTGTGGTCGAAGAATTTGCCACAGTTCGTGGAACAGAGATCGACGAACTAAGGAAAGTTCTTGAAAAATTCGTCGACCTGAGATCAACGAACTCTCTGTGTGTGAAGTTCTATTCATCGAACGGAGATCAACGATATTGCTTCAAAAAATGTTTCGTCGACCTGAGATCAACAAATTGTTTTTGCTTCTTCTGACTGAGATCGACAAACTCTTTTATCAATAAAATATTTCGTCGAACACAGATCAAAGAATTTTTATTTTTCGTCAGACGGAGTCTGCCGCTTCATATTCTGAAAACCGTATATCTAGGTTTTCTTTGAGCTCTGTCCCGCGCTTTCTGTTGCCTTTGCACTTGATCTCTCTGTTTTCCTTTGCAGGCGAACAATGGCGATTCCAGCAAGCTCTCTGTCGGCGATGAAGTTCGATATGGGTTTTGACATCAATTTTGATTCATTCCAAAATTCAGACCAGATCTTTTTGGACATACTGAAACTCTTTGAGGACCATAATATGAAGAACTTCATGACCAACAGAATCAAGAACGCAGCTATAAAGAATAGAGAATGGGTGTTCACTTCCACCACTCCAGATGCAGATACAATGACCAAGACTATATCTGGTAATCATATTTCTTTAACCCCCACCGTATTATCTGAGATTTTCGGTTTGCTGAACGGAAATGAAGATATAGAGATGGATAATACTGAATATGACAACATGCTGATAAAAATGGGTCATACTGGAGAAAACTCAAATAAATTACTTAAGAAAAATTTATCTTCTGAATATAAATTCTTAGCCAATATAGTGGGCAAGGCGTTGCTTGGGAAGCACATAGCCCATGACTACATTACCAGACACCAATTTCTGGTTATGTGTGCTCTGGTCAATAAGAAAGCAGTTAACTTGGGAAAACTGCTGTTTGATTTAATAAAGAAGAAGAAAACGAAGAAAGAAGTGTGCTTTACGAGGATTCTGGGAATCTTCCTTCAAGAGAAGGCATCTGAACTACTGGTCTCCCGACAGTGTTCATTAATGCCTCAAAAAGGCTTACATCTGCACTTTTCGGCAGATGGGAGAGGAAAATCTCAAAGCCGCAACACGTCGATTTTGCCGGCTTGTACGATCATATAACCTGTTCGGCCAAATGAGAGAAAGAAGTAAAGCAGTATGTATATAAACAACTAGTCCACAGGTCATATCACTATCAAATATAATGAAAGCACACAAGTACAGAATGAGTACATCAAAAGTAAGAAAAAGGGGCTTATGCCCAGTACATAATGACAAATCTCTCTCTCTCACAAATGTCACACAAGTGGAAGCTACAGTATCATCAAAAAACTCGTCCCTCCTGATGACGTGCTGCAGTAATAGTAGCAGGTAGTGGTAGTATCAGCTCCTCACGTTCTGTCACCTCGTCCTGCTGGTACTCCCTCTCCTCGAGCTCCTAAAAAGACTGGTCACACTCACCGTTAGTCAAAAGACTAAGTCGTTTCCTCCACACCTTGCCCCCGCATCTCCTAGGCACCGGGCGGGAGGATGAAGTGGAGGATAACAAGGGATATAACAAAGGAAACAGGTGGCAGTGGATCTATGCTAACAAGTATATATATGACAAATATATCTACTATAGCAGTTCTATAAATAAGGTATATGAAAGGTATGAAGAACTGAATAGAGACAAGAAAAGTGCTGTAAGTAAACAAGTACTGAAAGTAAGAAAGCACTAAAAGTAAGTAGAGCAGAGACAGTAAGTAAAATAAGCTACTCCTACCATCACAGATGTACATTAACTTATATGAATGCTCATACAAACATATAATTTAAGGTTTCCAGAAATATAACTTATCATACAAAAGAGCCCATACTAATTTATATGTTAAGGATTTATGGTGCGGATGACCTAGTTATGATGGTATGATATGCATGCGTTTTATGGCTCATGCAAGTGCAACTCACGCACATGACTCTGTGATCACAGTCCTTTAGTTCCCACTTTTTGGAGCTAGCATCACTCTCTGGTACTACCATTGTGGCTACAGCAACAGTGGAGCGAGCGTCTCCACTCCTAGGCGGGTATACACACTACCGGGCCTAGACCTCTCATACGCCTCTATACACGTTCTAGGTGCACTCTAGAGTCTTGCGTACTATTTGCTGGCTACCCACCAGTCTTTTTGGTCGAGTGTGCATTCTTTGGGATCGTCCTCCAGACCGTAGTATAAAACAACCCACTGGCCCCTCAAACCCTCACACCTCGCCAGAGTCACCGTACTTCCATCGGTGTGACGATTGGCCCAGTACCACATGACCCACCACATGTTTATGCACATGCAAGATATTCCAACCCGAGCCTCCAGCTCACAGGACCAACCCGTCCTGAATCCCTCCAACCCATCACGGGTGAGATTGCACATTAGTTCCTTTATTCTAAATCCCTCCAACCCTTCAATGGTGAGATTGCACATTAGTGCGTTTATTGTGAATCCCTCCAACCCTTCACGGGTGAGAATGAACATCAATGTCTTAGCCTATTAAACTACTCTTGTCTAGTGTTTGTTATACCTAGCAGTTTAGGGTTTATCCCAGGACTGCCCAGAGCAGGCCCAGTGAAGGGCTCTCGAGGGCACTGGGAGCTACGATGGGTTGAATCCCAAAGCTCCCTTTCACAAGGATATTTATTTTTATTTGATGTCTACCCATGATCCATACCCAGCTCGCGTTGTTACTATGGAACTGACCTAATGAATTAAGTTATTATTCGAGAATCAGCGGTCTTCCGCCGGTTTCCGTTCCAGTTACTGTCCTTGGATCTTGCACTCTATCGCTCGTTACTATGGAGTGACATACTAGATACCAATCAGGGTTTGACTTCCCAATATAGTCACCAACTCAACCCTCTATCGTATCCCCTGTGGGTCCCAGTGACATGAGCTATATTTATTTGCTAAGCGCACCCATGACCTAGTGTTGACCCGTATGTCGTGTCATCCAAACTCTTGCGTCAAATGTTCCTAATTACATATCATGGTTATTATGATGTGTGATAATGATTGAACTAAGTTTCATTGATTTCCCAAGGGATTAAGAGACCTAGATTAATTCTTTAATTCTGCGACCAGATCGCCTTGAACATGAAGTTCTGTATATAATAGTTCAACCTACCTGAGGTTTTCACTAGGTGTTCCTTAAGGTCAATTAATACTGCATATCAAGTTTCCAGATTATTCCCATGCAAATTTCTATTTATTTCTTATTTAAATAATAAATTTCAATCCAACCACTTTACAAATAAAGTACCTCAACCACTCAACCCAAAATTCTGAGAAAATTAGTGGGTATTCATGCTGATATAATAAAGCTAAATACAAAATTTCAAATTCTTAAACAATGATCAGACCTATACTATACCCATTTAAGCAAAATTACCAAAATACCATTGTTAGAGTTTTTAACATATAGGACTTCCAAAAATTCCCAAATAATTTATCAGAAGTTAAAACACAATAATAAACCACTGTAAATTTTTTCATAATTTTAAGATACTGATTTCCTATATTTTTAATTAATTTTCAAAAGGGCAAAATGGTAAATTCTTCTTAAAATCCAAGGAAACAATATTAAACAGTGCCTTAAATTTTTCCAGGGGTGAACTTTGCCATACCAGAGCTTTTTTCAAAAATCCATAATTTAGTGAACTTATTTGCCTTATTTTCCAATTTATTTCCTAACTAGGCACATTTTCCAATAATTCCAAATAATGGGATTTTTAATCCCAAAAATCCCAAATTTGCCATGAGAGGTGTATTACACTCCTATGAGCCCCTATCTAGAGTTTAATGGGCTTTCAATGACCCAATTGGGCTAAATTCACATTTTCCCATTTTTGCTATTGGCACCCCAAATTTGAATATGCCAAACTCATGCATGTGTGATTTCCCATACATGCAGAGGTAAAAATGACCTGAAATTTTTGTCATTGATTTATCTTGACCTAATGTACACCCCACCCAAATTTGGGGGTATTTGGACTCATATATCTCTAAAAATACACCTAATTTAATTTTTAGTATTTCATCAAAAACAATAGCAAACTTCTGAGCAAAAGTTCTCATTTTTTGGCAGACACTATTTTTAACACAAGCATGCCCAAAGTTTGAAGTCATGGTGACTTATGGTTTGGCTTGGGCATTTATTTTAAAATTTACCCTAGCCTAGGACCAGTCTTGGTAGATTGGACCTACAGGGAGCCCTACAGCTCCAAAGTTTAGGTTTAGGGTGTCAAAATAAAGTTAAGACCTAGATCTACAAATTGTATGTTGATGTCTAGTTCTGAAATTGCCTCTAAGAGGTCTATTTTTAACATGCAAAGTCACTGTAAATGTGTGATAGAAATATCACTGTTCATTAAAATCAACATCAATAATTAAGTCGGATTAAAATGGACGGCATCTGTTCATCATCCCAAGCAGCCAACGACTGAGATTGTCTCTTCCTGGGCCATGTTTGCTGGCTAATTCTGGCCACGTGGGCCGGCGCCACCGCCGACGATTATTGCTACCACCTTCGTTGAGGTGGTGGCTAGCGTTTCTCGGCGGTGAGGATGCCGGAGGCGGCTCCTCCAGCGATCCCGAGCATGAAGAAAAGCTCAGAAATTTTCACACTTTCTCTCATAGTATTGGGCTCGATTGAGCCCGATGTCTCGCCTAATTAAGCTAGAAAGCTAGTACGCGGTGAGGTGAGGTGAAACGGACCTGCAGCCGGTCTTGGCGGCGCGTGCGGTGGCGAAGCTCCATGGCCGATGCTTGCTCCAGCGAACTAGCCCGATTCACCTTTTTCTCCAGCAAAGGCTTTGCTCTAGCAGTCGAATTCCTCTCATTTCCAGCTCCTGAAGCTAATGGTGGGCTTGGATTTGGCTGAGGGTGGCTGTGGGAGAAGTTTGAGTTAAGGGGGTGGTCGGCCAAGGCTTTGGAGTTTCCTCCTGGCCACCAGGTGTCCCCAATATCCTCCACCTTGCAGGAATAATCCTTGGAAGCTCAGCCAGCAGCTTGGGCAGAGGGAAGGAGGGCCACATGGCCTCCATCTCATATCTTCCTCTCTTCTCTCTCCTCTTTTCCTCCAAAATGCCTAAATTGCCCCCATGCATGCATTCTCTCTCCATTTTCAGGAGGGTAGGGGCTGACATTAACTCTTTAGGTGGGTCATGGGCCTTGGCTCATGGGCTTGGTCTTCAAATCCTTTAAATAGGCCTAAGGTTGACCAAGTTGACTTCTAGGGTTGACTTGGTCAACTTGATGAGTGGGCTGACCCCACTTGATGGTCATGGACCCAAGAGTACCTCCCAACTTGGGTTGGGCCATGGTGGTGCCCTACTTGGGCTAATTGGGCCTTTAAGTATGGGTTTGACCAGATTAGGGTTTAGGGTTGACTTGGGTCAACATGGGTCAATAGGTGACCCAAAGATGTGGCTTATGTTTCCCTTAGGTTGGTATTAGGGTTAGGGGTGCAGTGGTGAAACCAATGTGTGGCTAGGATCTCAATTTGGGCTTGTTTGACTTGGGTTATCTTGGGCCCTATAGTGGGTCCTTGTGACCACACCCTAACTCCATGGTTCAACCTAGCCTAAACCCATGCCCCTCACCATATGCCCTAACCCAACCTAAGTAGAGGGGTCTAACTGGAAATGAGATGTTACAAACCCCAATAAACAAAATAAATAATTTCGTTCCCGAAATTTAAGTTCGGGTCTACGGGGTTTCCAAACATAGAAATTTTAAGTACTTTGGACATTAATTAAAGTGTTACCTGAGGTAAAAAGCTCCGGGTGTCGATCTAGCATGAGATCCCTCGGCTCCCAGGTGTGCTCCTCCCGACCATGGTTGGACCACAACACCTTCACCAAGGGAACCTTCTTCTTCCTCAGCGCTCGGACCGCAGTATCATCGATCTGGAGAGGCTCTATACGAACTAATCTGCTAGATGCTAACGGGCCTGCTGTAGTGGTGATATGCTGCTCCGGCCGAAGGAGAGCTCTCCGTAGCGAAGAGATGTGGAAGACGTCATGTAAGGTCCCCAGCTCTGGCAGCAGCTCCAGCCTGTAGGCCAAGGGGCCGACCCGCTCCAGGATCAAATATGGCACCATATATCGAGGGCTGAGCTTCTTGTGCCTTCGCACTCGAGAAACACCATGCACTGGACGTATCTTCAAGAACACTCTGTCCCCCACCTGGAACTCCACCTTTCTATGTCGTGGATCGTAGTACTTAGCCTGTCTACTTTAAGCCTCCAGCATCCGGTCCCTAATCAGTCGTATCTGAGCATCCGTATCCTCAATGTACTCTAATCCAAGTGCCCTAGGGTCCTCATCCTGAACCCAAGATAGCGGTGTCCGGCACTTCCTCCCGTAAATAGCCTCATAAGGTGTCATCCCAATGCTCGCCCGGTTACTGTTGTTGTAGGAGAACTCGACCAATGACAACAGTCTCTCCCAGGGCCTCCCTGTATCTAGTATACACAATCGTAGCAGATCCTACATTATCCTGATGGTCTGCTCTGTCTGACCGTCGGTCTGTGGATGGAAAGCGGTGCTAAAATCAAGCTGAGAACCCAGGTACGCCTGCACCGCTCTCCACTCCCTGGAAGTGAATCGACCATCACAATCCAAGATAATCTTCCTGGGTACCCCGTGGTACCTGACGAACTGCTCCACAAACAGCCTCACCAAAGTAGCAACTGAGCTGTCCTTCCTGATAGGTATGAACCGGGCCACCTTGGCCAGTCTGTCGATAATGACCCAAACAGAATCGTGCCCCGAGTGGGAGCGAGGCAATCAGTGCACGAAGTCCATAACAATATCCTCAAACTTCCACTCAGGGATCGGTAATGACTGAAGTAACCCTCCTGGGCTCTTGCACTTTGCCTTTACTCGCTAGCATGTCTCGCAGTGTGTCACATAGAAGATGATCTCCCTCTTCATTCCCGGCCAATACATGCTCCTCTGCAGATCTGCTATCATCTTGGTGATCCCGGGGTACACTGAGTATCGAGAACAGTGTGCCTCCCTGAGTATATCATCCCGGATACCACCTCCTGCGGGTATATAAACACGACCACGGAAATGAATGAGGTCATCAAGCAAGGTATAATCACATGTCCTGCCCCCTTCCAGGGCCCTGAACACCGGCTCCAAGGCTGCATCTAACCTCTACTGTACCCTGATGTGCTCTTGTATATCACACTCCACGATCAGAGAGTTCAAGTACTCCCGGTAGATCTCCGGCTCGGACTCGAAAATGACAGAAATGTGCATATCCTCTAACATCTACAGTAGCTCCATAGACATCACCCGAGGCTCTGGTACTGAGGTGCTGGCCCTCCTACTCAAGGCATCTGCCACGGTGTTCGCCTTCCCCGGATCATAATGTATGGTGTAATCATAATCACACAGGAATTCAAGCCACCTTCTCTGGCGTAGGTTCAAGTCTTTCTGTGTGTCAACATACTTGAGGTTCTTGTGATCCGAGAAGATGTCACAATGAACCCCATATAGGCAATGTCTCCAGATCTTTAATACAAATACCACCGCCCCGAACTCCAAATCATGTTCGAGATAATTTTGTTCATACTTCTTCAATTGCCTCGAAGCATAAGCGATGACATGCCCGTGCAGCATCAGGACCGCACCCATCCCTTGATATGATGCGCCGGTATAAATGTGGAATCCTTCCTTCCCAGATGGAAGTGCAAGGATGGGGGAAGAGGTGAGCCTGTCTTTTAGCTCTTGAAATGCTGCCTCGCACTTCTCTGTCCAAATAAAAGCTGCCTCCTTCTTCGTTAAGGACGTGAGGTGGAGTGCTATCCTCGAGAACCCCTCCACGAACTTGCGATAGTATCATGCGAGTCCCAGAAAACTGCGTATGTCCGATGCTGACTTTGGTCGCGACCAATCTCTATCTGCCTGCACCTTGGCTGGGTCCACGACCAAACCTGCCATGCTGATAGTATGCCCCATGAATGCCACCTCTTGTAGCCAGAACTGGCACTTGGAGAACTTAACATACAACTGGTGCTCTCTCAGCTTCCCCAAAACCAACACCAAATGCTGAGTATGGTCTTCCTATGTCCGGGAGTATATCAGTATATCATCGATGAAAACTATGACAAATCTATCCAAGTAGGGCTCGAAGACGCGGTTCATCAAGCTCATGAATGCAGAAGGCGCATTAGTGAGCCCGAAAGGCATCACCGTGAACTCGTACAATCCATATCGGGAACTGAAGGCCGTCTTCGGAATGTCCTCCTCCTAGATCCGCAGCTGATAGTACCCGGATCTCAAATCTAACTTGGAGAACCAGAAGGCTCCCTGAAGCTGATCAAAAAGCTCGTCGATCCGTGGCAGTAGGTATGTATTCCGGACCGTCAACCAGTTCAACTCCCAGTAGTCGATGCAGAGACACAGTGAGTCATCCTTCTTCTTAACAAATAACACTGTTGCTCCCCATGACGATGAGCTCGGTCGGACAAATACTGACTCTACCAGCTCCTGTAGCTGTGTCCTGAACTCTGATAGCTCCTTTGGGGCCATCCTGTATGGTGCCCGAGATACGGGCCTCTCTCCTGGCACCAACTGAATGCGTAAGTCTGTGTCCCTAAATGGTGGCAATCCGGGTAATTTATCCAAAAATACATCGGAGAAAATCCAAACCACTGGGATGTCCACAATGGAAGCCTTTTCTCATGCCATCTCGAAGCAGATAATATATACTTCCTCGCCTTGCTTGTGGGCTTTGACAGCCTGTACAGATGATAATAATAGATGGGGGACAAGTATAATACCTTCAACGATGATGTGGGAGTCCCCGTGCCTCAATGTGATCCTCCTCAATGGACAATCGATCTGAGCATGGTCCCAATGTAACCAAGTCATGCCTAGGATCAAGTCGAAATCTAGCATCCTTAGGATCATTGCAGGCGCTTCAAATGTCTTTCCTCCGATTTTTGCCTCCGTATTACACTTGACAGATGATAATAGTACCGATCCATTGGGTAGCCACACCCTCATCATCGAGCTCGTGAATCGTTCCACGCCATCCAATCCTTCCACAAAGGCTTCTGATACGAATGAGTACGAAGCACCCGTATCGAACAGCGTATGAGCAGGCTTGCTGCCGTTAAAGACTATGCCCGAGGTTAATTTGAGTTTCAAATGGGTAATTATACTTCATGGTTAAGTACTATATATAAAAAAATGTCTTATTTTCGCAATATTATTTATGTACCTGTGATGACGTCCTCAGGATTCCTCGGCTTGGAGAGGTCTAATGCATACATCTTCTCCTGCCCTCTACCTTGGCCAAACGGTCCTCAGCCTCAGCCTCGGCCTCGTCCTCATCCTCGACCCCGGCCATGCTGTACTGGAGGGGCCACTGGAGGTGGAGGAGGTGGAGGAGGAAGTTTACGAAACTTATGCAGGCACTCAGATCTAATGTGGCCCGACTGATGGAACCCGAAAGAAACTATCGGCCGCTGGCCATGATCATCCTGTATCATTTGGCCATGTGTGTGTTATGGTGGAGGATCTGGTGCTGCAGGGGGTCTCTACTCCTGCCTGTAGTTGGGACGATATCGTCGCCCACCTCTCTTGTGCCTCATGACTCTGCCTCTCTGTGAGCCTCAGCTATTCTCCCTGAAGAACGATCCATCCATCGGTCTCTTTCCCCTGCTCTGCACCATCAGCTGGTCTGCCTCCAGCTTCTTGGCCATCTCTATGATCTGAGCTGAAGTGCCATGAGAGATGAACACTAGGGCCTGTCTCAAATCGTCTCTAAGGCCCCGGTAGAATCTCTTTGCGTACCTCCCATCGTCCGAATCATGTATTCCCGCAAACCTGACAAGATGGGAAAACTCCTTCTGGTACTCGATCACTGACCTGGTCCCTTGTTTGAGGTTCAAGAACCTCTCTTCTAGCTCATCCCGGTCCGTGGTGGACACATAATGGTCCAAGAATGCCTCGCCGAACTCCTCCCAAGATATATCTGACAGATCCCTATCCATATAGGTGGAGTCCAGCATGGACTTCCACCACCTCTTTGCAAGGGCATCCAGTGTAGAAGTTGCCAAATGAACTGCCTGGCTGATGGGGCAGCTGATGCCTTCCAGCATCTCATGTATAGCCTCGAGCCATTCCTCGGTCTTTACCACATTCTCCGTCTTGTGGTACATAGGCGTGGATAAACTCTTGAATGCACTCAGCCAGTTTGATCCTGGATTTGGCAGCGGTGCCGGAATTTGCTGGGCTCTGAAGGTCTCAAGAATGGCCGTTGGGGTCTGGCCCATCTCTGTCTGTAGAAAAGGAGTGGCATCCGGAGTGGGAGTGACCACATTCTGCTGTACGGCGACCTGTGGAGGCTGCATAGGTAAGGTTTATATTAGAATTGGCCTAACTCATTGTTTATGTGGACTGTTTTATGTGACTTTTTACACATTGGCATATCATTGCTTTCTCTGCATAGTTTGTCCGCAAACTAATTCTTGAGCAGGGTGGCCCAATGTTATGGACTTCTTCTCTTATGATCGTTTGTTCAAGTGATACCAGTTTGTAAGACCCCTCCCCCTACCAAGAAGGCTCCCGGTCTTATGCCCAGAACCATCATCTTACGGTGGCGCTAACTCATGGGTTAGTCGGCACCGCAACATGCCGATTTTGCCGGCTTGTACGATCATATAACATGTTCGGCCAAATAAGAGAAAGAAGTAAAGCAATATGTACATAAACAACTAGTCCATAAGTCACAGCACTATCAAATATAATGAAAGCACACAAGTCCAGAATGAGTAAATCAAAAGTGAGAAAAAGAGGCTTATGCCCAGTACATAATGACAAATCTCTCTCTCACAAATGTCACACAAGCGGTAGCTACAGTATCATCAGAAAACTCATCCCACCTGACGACAGGCTGTAGTACTAGTAGCAGGTAGTGGTGGTATCAGCTCCTCACGTCCTGTCACCTCATCCTGCTGGTACTCCCTCTCCTCGAGCTCCTAAAAAGATTGGTCACACCGACCGTTAGTCAAAAGACTAAGTCGTTTCCTCCACACCTCGCCCCCGCAACTCCTAGGCATCAGGAAGGAGGACGAAGTGGAGGACAACAAGGGGTATAACAAAGGAAACAAGTGGCAGTGGATCTACGCTAACAAGTGTATATATGACAAATATATCTACTCTAGCAGTTCTATAAATAAGGTATATGAAAGGTATGAAGAACTGAATAGAGATAAGAAAAATGTTTTAAGTAAACAAGTACTGAAAGTAAGCAAGCACTGAAAGTAAGTAGAGTAGAGACAATAAGTAAAATGAGCTACTCCTACCATCACAGATGTACCTTAACTTATATGAATGTCGATACAAACATTTAAGTTAAGGTTTCCAGAAATATAACTTATCATATAAAAGAGCCCATACTAATTTATATGATAAGGATCTATGGTGCGTATGACCTAGTTATGATGGTATGATATGCACACATTTTATGGCTCATGCAAGTGCAACTCACGCACACGACTCTGTGATCACAGACCTTTAGTTCCCACTTTTCGGAGCTAACATCACTCTCTAGTACTACTGTTCTGGCTACGGCAGCAATGGAGCGGACGTCTCCACTCCTAGACAGGTATACACACTACCGGGCCTAGACCTCACATACGCCTCTGTACACGTCCTAGGTGCACTCTAGAGTCTTGCGTACTATTTGCTGGCTACCCACCAGTATTTTTGGTCGAGTGTGCATTATTGGGGATCGTCCTCCAGACCGTAGTGTAAAATAACCCACTGGCCCCTCAAACCCTCACACCTCGCTAGAGTCACCGTACTGCCATCGGTGTGACGATTGGCCCAGTACCGCATGACTCGGCACAGGTTTATGCACATGCAAGATATTCCAACCTGAGCCTCCAACTCACAGGACCAACCCGTCCCGAATCCCTCCAACCCATCACAGGTGAGATTGCACATTAGTGCCTTTATTCTAAATCCCTCCAACCTTTCACGGGTGAGATTGCACATTAGTGCATTTATTGTGAATCCATCCAACCCTTCACGGGTGAGAATGAACATCAATGTATTAACCTATTAAACTACTTTTGTCTAGTGTTTGTTATACCTAGCAGTTTACGGTTTATCCCAGGACTGCCCAGGGCATGCCCAGTAAAGGGCTCTCGAGGGCACTAGGGCTACGATGGGTTGAATCCCAAAACTCCCTTTCGCAAGAATATTTATTTTTATTTGATGTCTACCCATGATCCGTACCCAGCTCACGTTGTTACTATGGAACTGACCTAATGAATTAAGTTATTATTCGAGAATCGGCGGTCTTTGGTCAGTTTCCGTTCCAGTTACTGTCCTTGGATATTGCACTTTATCGCTCGTTACTATGGAGTGACCTACTAGACACCAATCAGGGTTTGAATTCCCAATATAGTCACCAACTCAACCCTCTATCGTATCCCCTGTGGGTCCCAGTGACATGAGCTATATTTATTTGCTAAGCGCACCCATGACCTAGTGTTGACCCGTATGTTGTGTCATCCAAACTCTTGGATCAAATGTTCCTAATTACATATCATGGTTCTTATGATGTGTGATAATGATTGAACTAAGTTTCATTGACTTCCCAAGGGATTAAGTGACCTAGATTAATTCTTTAATTGTGCGACCGGGTCGCCTTGAACATGAAGTTCTGTATATAATGGTTCAACCTACCTGAGGTTTCCACTAGGTGTTCCTTAAGGTCAATTAATACTGCCTATCAAGTTTCCAGATTATTACCATGCAAATTTCTATTTATTTCTTATTTAAATAAAAAATTTCAATCCAACCACTTTACAAATAAAGTACCTCAACCACTCAACCCAAAATTCTGATAAAATTAGTGGGTGTTCATGTTGATATAATAAGGCTAAATACAAAATTTTAAATTCTTAAACAATGATCAGACCTATACTATACCCATTTAAGAAAAATTACCAAAATGCCTTTATTAGAGTTTTTAAAATATATTACTTTCAAAAATTCCCAAATAATTTATAATAAGTTAAAACACAATAATAAACCACTGTAATTTTTTTTCATAATTTTAAGACACTGATTTCCTATATTTTTAATTAATTTCCAAAAGGGCAAAATGGTAAATTCTTCTTAAAATCCAAGGAAACAATATTAAACAGTGGCATAAATTTTTCCATGGGTGAACTTTGCCATACTAGAGCTTGTATCAAAAATCCATAATTTAGTAAACTTATTTTCCCTATGTTCCAATTTATTTCCTAACTAGGCACATTTTCCAATAATTCCAAATAATGAGATTTTTGATCCCAAAAATCCCAAATTTGCCATGGGAGGTGTATTACACTCCTATGAGCCCCTGTACAGAGTTTCATGGGCATGCAATGACCCAGTTGGGCTAAATTCACATTTTCCCATGTTTGCTATTGGCACCCCAAATTTGAATATGCCAAACTCATGCCTGTGGGATTTCCCATACATGCACAGGTCAAAATGACCTCAAATTTTTATCATTGATTTATCTTGACCTAATGCACATCCCACCCAAATTTGGGGGTATTTGGACTCATATATCTCCAAAAATACACCTAATTTAATTTTACGTGTTTCATCAAAAACTATAAAATTATTCTGACCAAAAATTCTCATTTTTAATCAGACACTAGTTTTACACCTAACACAAGTCTGGCGAAAGTTTGAAGTCATGGTGACTTATGGTTTGGCTTGGGCATTTATTTTAAAATTTTCCCTAGCCTAGGACCAGTATTGGTAGATTAGACCTACAGGAAGCCTTATAGCTCCAAACTTCAAGTTTAGGGTGTCAAAATAAAGTTAAGACCTAGATATACAAATTTTATGATGATGTCTAGTTCTGAAATTGCATCTAAGTGGCCTATTTTTAACATGCAAAGTCAGTATAAATGTGTGACAGAAATATCACTGTTCATTAAAATCAACATCAATAATTAAATCGGATTAAAATGGACGACATCTGTTCATTGTCCTAAACAGCCAACGATTGAGATTGACTCTTCATGGGCCATGTTTGCTGGCTAATTCCGGCCACCTGCGCCGGCGCCACCACCGACGATTATTGCCACCACCTTCGTTGAGGTGGTGGCTAGCGTTTCCCGGCGGTGAGGCTGCCGGAGGTGGCTCCTTCCGGCGATCCCGAGCAAGAAGAAAAGTTCGGAAATTTTCACACTTTCTCTCATGGTATCGGGCTCGATTAAGCCCGATGTCTCGCCTAATTGAGCTAGAAAGCTAGTACGGGGTGAGGTGAGGTGAAACGGACCTGCAGCCGGGCTTGGCGGCGCGTGCGGTGGCGATGCTCCATGTCCGACGCTTGCTCCAGCGAACTAGCCCGATTCACCATTTCTCCAGCAAAGGCTTTGCTCCAGCAGTCGAATTCCACTCGTTTCCAGCTCCTGAAGCTAATGGTGGGCTTGGATTTGGATGAGGGTGGATGTGGGAGAAGTTTGAGTTAAGGGGGTGGTCGGCCATGGATTTGGAGTTTCCCACTGGCCACCAGGTGTCCCCAAAATCCTCCGCCTTACAGGAATAATCCTTGGAAGCTCAGCCAACAGCTTGGGCGGAGGGAAGGAGGGCCACATGGCCTCCATCTCCTCTCTTCCTCTCTTCTCTCCTCTTTTCCTCCAAAATGTCTAAATTGCCCCCATGCATGCATTCTCTCTCCATTTTCAGGAGGGTAGGGGCTGACATTAACTCTTTAGGCTGGTCATGGTCCTTGGATCATGGGCTTAGCCGATGGGAATGGGCTTGGTCTTCAAATCCTTTAAATAGGCCTAAGGTTGACCAAGTTGATTTCTATGGTTGACTTGGTCAACTTGATGAGTGGGCTGACCCCACTTGATGATCATGGACCTAAGAGTACGTCCCAATTTGGTTTGGGCCATGGTGGTGCCCTACTTGGGCTAATTGGGCCTTTAAGTTTGGGTTTGACCAGATTAGGGTTTAGGGTTGACTTGGGTCAACATGGGTCAATAGGTGACCCAAAGATGTGGCTTATGTTTCCCTTAGGTTGGTATTAGGGTTAGGGGTGCAGTGGTGAAACCAATGTGTGGCTAGGACCTCAATTTGGGCTTGTTTGACTTGGATTATCTTGGGCCCTATAGTGGGTTCCTGTGACTACACCCTAAATCCATGGTTCAACCTAGCCTAAACCCATGCCCCTCACATATGCCCTAACCCAACCTAAGTAGAGGGGTCTAATTAGAAATGAGATGTTACATATAGTCCATATACTTCTCCAATAAGTCTTGTAGTTGCTAAGCAACTCAAGGCCAAGTTTTGCAGCTCCAGTATTCACAGAAGAACATATAATTGAGAGTATTCTTGCACCAGTTTCAGCCCCCAAGGCTATTTCTCCTCAAAAGGCTATCTCCCCTCCTACATATAAAATGGATGATAGTTCCCTACAAGATCTAGATGAAATTATTATGGTTGATATAACAGAAGAAAATTTAACTGCTCTTGAAAGTGTTGCTAAAATAGTAGTTGTAGAAGTTGCAGAACTTCCAGTACAACCTCAGGCTGAGAAACAGATTTCTAAAGATATTTTGAAGGAAATTGATGCTCTCTATGACAATCCTCAAGGATCATCTGATGTAGATGATGATGATGAAGAGTCTGATGAATCTGACAGTTCTAAGGCTAAGAAGAAAGCTGTTAAGAAAAGGAAAGTTATTCCTAAAGCATCCCTAAGCTAAATCCCACCCATGATACTCCCTACTACGTACTGAAGAATATTACACCTTACCCAGGGATGCCTTCATGGATGTGGCTATGCAAGAATGAACAGAAAGCCAGGAAAAAGAGCAGAAGGTACTCTCCTCCTCCTCCTTCCCAAAGGAATTAGAGAGGCCCTCCTCCTCTTCCTCCAGCTGCTGGTGCTTCAGGAAATATTTCTCAGAGATCTACTTCATATACTCAAACTTATCAAAGACAGCATGATAGATCTTCTAGATCTCAATTTCATGGAAGCAGTCAGCACAGACATACAAACAGCAGTAAACAGTAACATCAGCAACAGAAAGTATCAGAAATTGATAAAGCTGAAAAAATGACAGTCCAAAAAGGCCAGAATCACCTCCAATTCCTTTTGTAGATCCTGAACAAGATACAACTACAAGAATGGCCAGATTTCAAGAACGTTTTGGACTCTCCCTCATTAACAAAGCTAAAGCTGAAGGCAGAGATCCATCACAGTACACTACAATGTCAACCTACAGGAAAGAAGAACTGAAAAGGTATGATAGAGCTAATAAGTTTTTCAATGTAGATGCTTATATGAATTTGCATCCAGAGGCTGTGGTTCCCAGAGCAACCTCTCTCAATATAATTGGAGCAGCTGACATGATAATATATAGAAGAGAAGCAACCAATCCCAATAGAGAAATTAAATTAACACAGCCCTCTGAGCAAACTGACAAAGCTGATAGAGGAAAGACAAAGAAGAATAAGTGAACATTTTGTTTAGTTTTTTATTTCTGAACTCTATTTGTTATAACTGTCACTAAGCTATTGTCATGTACATATATGCTAGATATTTTAAATTTTCTGCCAGATATATTATTGTTGCTTTGTGATTATTTTCCTTTGTTTTTATTAGTGGCCTTACCTAAATAGGGGGAGATTGTTGGATCCCTAGTTTGGATTTGGGATAGGTTCACTAATTAGGATGTCTGACCCATAATGTATAGACAGGTTCATGTATTTGAGTCCTAGAGTTTAGGCTAAGTCATTAGGTTCAACCTTGATGGACCAGCCAGCAGAAGACTTCAGGAGACTCAAGAATTAGAAGAAATCAAAGTTGAAAACTATCAGTTCAAAATTCTTCGAACTCAGCTCGACGATCGTCGATCGCAGATCGATGAACTCAGAATTAATTCTCTGAGTTGAGCTCGACGATATTCGAGCTCAGGTCGACGAACTCTGGTGTTCAACTTCAATAGTTTATGTTCTTTGAACTCAGCTCGATGAAGACAGATTTTGTGCTTATTCGACAGGTCGAACTTGGACCTCAGAATTAGCAAGTTATTCGTAGAATGCAGTTAGCTGAGCGTAGATCGACAAACAGGATTTCTCAGCTCGACGAACTTGGATCTCTGGCCGACGAAATCTGTTCAGAGCTCGATGAGTTCTGTCCAGCGCCAGACTTAGAGTTTTTTCTTATTTTCTGTCCTTATTTCCTATAGTATTTAACAGTAATTCTCTGAGTAATTAATGCATATATTCCCCTGAATATAGTCGTTATTGGCAACATTGATTATGATCTTCATCAGGATTAATTACTTGCTTAATTTATTGGGACAGTTGGGAAACTCATTAAAGACAATATTCTCCAGCTGTATTTCATTCTCCAGGAAATCAACAATTAATGCATGGATTTCAAAATTCAAAGGAGAATTCGATAGAGAATATAAAAAAGAGATTTTTCTCTTTTCATTCATCAAGGAATCACAGATACACAGAGAATAGACAGAGAATACAGAAACATTTCAGAACACTTCTCTGTGCAAAAAACATCCAGTTTTCTCCTTATGCTTACTGAAGACTGAAGAAGAACAACAAACAAAGATAAAGAGTATTCTTCAACTTCTCTCCAGGAACATTCAATGACAACACTCATTCTATCAGTCAGAAGTTCCTGGACATCATTTCATGACAAGGCAGAAGACCTACACCCTGAGTAAGGCTCCAAGTGATTTTGGAAGGAGCTCTTGACAACAATAATTCACTAAGTCTTCTCTGTTGATTAGAGAAAGAGAAGACACCATCACCTCTCTCACCTCCTGTACAAAGGGTTTATTAACTCCCTTCGAAAGTTTATTCTTGGTTTTTGGGCACCTGATCAAAAGCTCAAAGGGTTGTGAGATCTCCCTGGAAATAGATCTTATGGTGGCAGTCACCTGATCAAAAACATGCTAGTGGATTCCTACCAGGGTGGTAGAAGAGTGGATGTACCCAGTTTGGGGAACCACTATAAAATTTTTGTATCATCTGGTTGATCATTTTCTGTGTTGCTCTTGCTTTGCTATGATAGATTAGTGTGCTGTGATAGCTTAGGTTGCTGTGATAGAGTAGATTAGCTTACTATTTTTCTGTTTATATTACTATTATAGTATCACCTATTTTAATACTCTGACATAAATCAAAACAGAGAGAAATTTTAATTACTCTATTCACCCCCTCTAGAGTAAATCAAATTTATCCCGTATTTGATTGGTATCTAAGGCATACCATATCTTTCATATCGCCTCAACCTCGTAGGCACCTCGACAGCTGAAGGAGATCACCTTCTCAGTGGAGGATCTGTTGAGGAATGAGAACACCTTCCATGATTCCCTCATCATTCAGGCCGTTGTTGAGGACTTCACCATCAAACATATCATCGTGGATAATCAGAGCTCCGTGAATGTCATCTTCAAGAAGGCGTTTGACAGATTGGAAGTAGAGGCGGGAGGGCAATTGCCTCAGATGGTCCTTTCTTCAGCTTCTCTGAAGAAATGAAGGAGATGGAAGGAGGAGTGGAGTTGCTAGTGACCTTGGTAGGAACAATAATCAAGTGAAGATTCATCATCATAGATGCACCAAGTTGTTATAATGCCATCTTCGGGAGGCTGCTGATCACCTTATTCAAAGCAGTCATGTCCTCCTACCATCAGTGCATGAAGTACTACCATGGAGACGTCCATGTGAGGATCAGGAGGGATCCAAAAGCCACTCGGGAGTGCTACCTAAATGCAGTGAGCACCATCAGTTGAATGGAGAAAATAAAGGAGTTGGAGAAGATCCCGGAGGGAAAGGCAAGGATAGAAGTGACAAAAGAGGTGGAAGAAGTAGAAGTGGAGATCAAGGGCGGGAGGCCCAAAATGTTGAAGATAGGATGGGCTTTGAAGGCCGAAGACAAGGTGGTGTTGGTAGCATGCTTGCAGGAAAACGTAGACATCTTCACGTGAAGCACCACCGACATGCTCGGGATTGACGCGGAGGTGGCATGTCATCGCCTCCACCTCGACCCGGAGGCCAAGCCCATCAGGCAGGAACATAGGTCAGTGGCAACCAAGCTGGCTGAGCCCATCAGAGATGAGGTGGATAAACTATTGAAGGTAGGTGTTGTATCAGAGATCATGTACCATGACTGGGTCTCCAATGTGGTGACGGTTGTTAAATTTTCTCAACGTGGTCAGCAAGATAGCCCAAACGCCAAATTAAGGAACTACCCAGTTCGCACGTTGATGGTACAAAGGTAAATCCCAACAAACAATGTCTATTATTCATTCACTTCTTTACAATGCGAGGCATACATAGCGAGACATGATTTCGCTTGCTGAAAAACAGAAGCACCAAAAAACAAGCCGGGCGGACAGCACCCGAGTCCGCCGAGACCGCGAGGTCGCCGAGTCCGCTGAGCTCGCCCAAGCTATGCTGCAATCCGCCGAATAGACACGGAGTCCGCCGAAGCCGCGAGGCCGCGCGGACACACCGTTATTCGCCTCCTGCTGAACTTGAACTGAGGAACACCCCTACCCGCCTGAAGCCGGCGGACAGGTTATTGAAGCTGGCAAAGATGAAACAGAACTGACTCCTGAAGAGACCGCATTCCAAGCACTTGATCACTCCTGCCCTTAAAGCTAGATGCACACAGCAAACCGTCAGAAACAATGTGTTTGCACACCCCAACTTACTGTTCACTCAAGTTACTGTAGATAGCCTATTTATAGAGGAGTTTCACCGCCCAAGAGATAGCGACACCGCCCCAGCCCGCGCGAATACAAACCACCGTCTATTATCACCAAGGAAAACCGCCAGGAGCAAGGCAACCATTTACGTTTCCTTGACAAGGCATGCCCGCAAAGCTCTTCAGGATAGCAACCCCCTTCAATGGCTGTGCACCAACCCGAAGTCCGCATCACGGTCCACGACCAAAGGAAGACAGCAACAGTCCGCATCGGATACCGCGGACACCATGGCCTCACAAAGTGTGACCAAGTCCAAAACCATCAAGAGCTAATGCGAGCATGGCAGTGAAACACCCAAGCACAGACCGTCATCAGTCCGCGAGCTCCTCGCACTTCTGTCCTATCATCTAATCCCGGACTCCAAAACCAGGCCGCCACAACGATCTCCACAGCAACTCGCCTGCTGTGCCACCAGCTCGACAAGGCCTCAAAGCTGCTCTACTCAGTCCGCAAGCTTCCCGCGGACAAGAGCCAACCCGCCTTTCAGCACTTGCACCCGCGACCACTGAGCAAAGCACCAGTCCGCAAGCCTCTCTATCCGCAGATACCAGGCCGCACCAAACCGCGGACTCATGCAACAACCCGCTCAGAACACAGCCGGCTTCCACCAGACTTTTCACCAGGCCGCAAACCTCATCCGCCCAGTCCGCCAAAGCTGTCCGCCACAGGCCGCGCGGCCTGTCCCGTCACCCACTTCCACTTCACAAATTTCAACAACGGTAAGGCCACGAGAGGCTGGAGGATGTGTGTTGACTTTTACCTTTTAAATAAAGCATGCTTGAAGCATTGTTATCACTTGCCTCAGATCGATGTGTTGGATGATTTAGTAGCCGATTTTGCTATTATGAGTTTCCTTGATGCCTTTTCAGGTTGCCACCAAATCCGGATGCATCCCTCGGACTGTCGTGATGTCTCCTTCATCACCCGCAATGTCTACTATACGCTATAACAAATTGCATTTTTTTAGTAAGGATCAAAATCATTATATATATATATATATATATATATATATATATATATATATATATATATATATATATATACTCTCCCGCTGTCGGACACTCGTTCAACTAACAATGTATAGAAGTGCCCGTGCCCCACACGACATTGCCCCGCCTCGACAGTGTCTCAGTGTGACGATGCTCCTACAGCTCGCAAACCCCCACGCGTGAAAATGCCCATGTCACAATAGTACCACATATCAGTGACAGTCACGCGTGGATGTTTGCGAGCTGTAGGAGCATCGTCGTGTTAGAGCACTGTCAAGGCGGGGGCACTATCGTGTGCGTGAGTATAATTTGTTATTTTGTTTATTAAAAAATCAATGGACTTAAAAGTAAATCTTTTTTTAAAAATAATGTTAATTTATTGAACAACGTGTTTTATTTATCAATATTGATATGACATCTATTTAAAACTTTCTTTAATTTATATAACTAAATATAGCTATTAATAATAAACTTTATTTTAGTTATATTTTAGTCTTTACTATAAGTGCAATTTGTTGTAGTGATAATTATAAAATGATGTCATTTGCCCTGAACAATGCAGGAGATACCTACCAACGGATGATGGACCTAGTCTTTAAGGGGCAAAAAGGACACAATTTGGAGGTCCATGTCAACGACCTCTTGGTCAGGAGCAAAAGCTCCCAGGGACATATCCAAGATTTGGTGGAGATCTTTGTGGTGCTACGAGATTACAAGATAAGACTCAATCTGGCAAAATGCATGTTCGGGATAGGTCGGGGCAAATTCTTGGGGGCATCTTCTCACCCCTGAGGGGGTGAAGCCCAATCCAAACAAAGTAAAGTCATCGTGGAAATGATATCGCCTAAGAATGTCAAGGAAGTCTAGGGGTTGACTAGAATGCTAGCAGGCCTCATTCGTTTTTTGGTCAAGGCCGGAGAGAAATACTCCCCCTTCTTTAAGACTCTCAAGAGTTATTAGCAGTTCGAATGTACGGAGGAATGCGAGAAGGCCTTTGAGCAACTCAAAGGGCATCTAACGCAGGCACCCCTACTCCAAAGCCCGAAGGAAGGAGAGAACTTGTTGTTCTATCTGGGAGTGGGGGTGGAAGCAACGAGCTTGATGTTGGTTTGGGAGGAAGGGAAGAGGCAGCTCCCTATTTACTATGTGAGTAGGGTGTTTCGAAAGACAGAGGTAAAATACCCTATTTTGGAGAAGCTGACCTTGACATTGGTAACCTCGGTCCGAAAGCTCAGACCCTACTTTCAAGCACACTCAATATGCTTGACGACGAATCATCCTCTTCGAGGTATCCTAAGCTAGGTGGAACATTCAGGGTGGTTGGCAAAGTGGTCGATAGAGCTCAGTGAGTTTGACATCTCTTTCTACCCTAGGGTCGTGATTAAGGCACAAGCAGTAGCTGATTTTCTAGCAAACTTCTTAGAAAAGGCAAGTGAGGGCATAGAGCCCTTTGGATCCATTCCCTGGGAAATGTACGTGGACGGAGCTTCAGGCAAAAAATTCCTTAGGTGTAGCCATCGTTCTAGTGTGTCCTCAAGGAACTAGGATAGAGTAGGCGGTGAAGATCCTTTCTTCAGTCACAAATAATCAGGCAGAATATAAGACCATAGTGACAGGTTTGCGTCTTGCCAAAGATCTAGGAATTCAGGACGTAAAGGATTTCACAGACTCAATGGTATTTGAGTCGCAAATTCAGGGGGAGTTTGAAGTATGCGACCCCATCCTATAAAGGTAATTGGTAAAGGTGAAGAACTTAATAGGAGGCTTTTAGTCGTTCTTCGTTGAGCATGTCCCCCCGAGAAGAGAATTCAGCGACAGATCATTTGGCAAAGTATGGTCCGAGGGCCGGTGGAACGATCACGGAGTTGTTTCAACCATCTATCGAAGGAGGGTAAATGATGGAGTGTAATACCTCCATCCATCACATAAGTGTCGAGTTCGTCGACTTGAGTACCAAGTTCGTCGAGCTCTGCTCAGAGAATTTACTCTGAGATCGTCGAGCTGAGCACGACCATCGTCGACCTGAGTTCGACGAACATCGAACTCATTTTACTTGGTCTTTAGAAAAACTCTAAGTCTTTGAGTCTCTGGCAGTCTGATGATGGCTGGTCCATACAGTGTTGTTTCTAAGGACTTGTCCTAGACTCTAGGACACAACCATGACCCTGGCTACACATTGTCGGTCATATGATCCTAAGTTAGTGAACCTAGCCCAAATCTTACTAGGGATCCAACAGCCTACACAAAAAAGAAGATATAACATTCATGAATGTTTGTGTTGTGGCAAAGTGGGCCACTTTATTATAGAATGCTAGCACAATCCAAGTATGCCAAGAGCAGCTGTTAGTCCACCAGTCAGAAAAACTACTGGTAGACAAGTCCATTTTCAGACTAACATGCACCTATGACCCAATAGATATTGGGGTCTTAAGGTAAAATAAATTATATGGTGCAGGTCAGTCTAAGTGCTCATACCCCTATATGATACTTGGACAGTGGTTGTTCCAGGCGCATAACTGGGACAAGGAGCATCTTAAAGGAGTACACTCCAGTGAAAGATGGACCCAATGTTATCTTTGGTGGTTTAGATAGAGAGGTGACAAGAGGCTATGATAAGATTACCAATGACATAATCACCATCACAAAAGTGTCTTATGTTGAAGGGTTTCAACACAACCTCATAAGCATAAGCCAACTCTCTGATCTTGGCTATATCATTATCTTCTGTAAGGATGAGTGCTAGATTAAGAGGTCAAGTGACCAAGAGGTTATCTTGACAGGCACTGAGAGTGGAAATATTTATTGCTTAAATTTCCTTTGTCTAGATACAAACTCTCTTATTTGTCTAGTGGAAAATAAGAAAGTTTCTTATTGTGTGCAATGACACAAGAGACTAGCTCATTTGAATTACAAGACTATTGACAAGCATTTTAGTGAAGAGCTAGTTAGGAATGATTCTATGATGAAATGCACCAAGGAAAGCATGTGCTCAGCATGCAAAAAGGGCAAGTACACCAAGGCTTCCTTCAAGGGCATTGAGACCAAAGACTCTGTGAGGTGCTTATACCTCTTGCATATGGACTTGTTTGATCCTATGCCAATTTATAGTCTAGGTAGGAAAGTTTACACCCTTGTGGTGGTTGATGACTATTCTAAGTTTACTTGGGTGTTCTTTCTTAAGAAAAGGAATGAAATCCTTGATGTCTTCATGAAGTTTGTCAAGCAAATTCAGAATGGGTTTGACAGTACTGTGGTCAAAATCAAAAGTGACCATGAGACAGAATTTTAGTCTGATAGCATAACAAAGTTTTGTGAAGAGCTAGGGATTCATCAAGAATTTTCTTCTCCAAGAACATCCCAGCAAAATAGGGATTGTTGAGAGGAAAAATAGAGCTCTCATAGAGGCTGAAAGGACCTTGTTGAGTGACGCATCTCTCCCCTAATATTTTTGGACTGAGGAAATCAATACTATATATCATGTCCTTAATATAGCCTTTATCACCAAGAGCCATAAGAAGACTCCCTATGAGATCTTGAAGGGCAGAAAACCAAACCTGGGCTATCTCAAAATCTTTGGTAGTAAGTGTTATGTGCTTTATAATGGAAAGTACTATATGACTAAGTTTGTTGCCAAGTCCTTTGATGGGATTTCTGTTGGTGCAACAATCATAGTAAAGCCTATGGGGTCTACAACTTGAAAAGCCAAGTTGTATAAGAGTCTGTACATGTAGTCTTTGATGAGTCTACCATGATTAATAGTGAGCTGTCAAGCTCCTCTTCTAGTATTGTAGATACAGAGCAGATGATAGAGAAGGTGACTTTCAAGGAAGCTGCTCCAAAAGTCCAAGATAAAGCTAAGGGAATGGACATTCTAGAAGATGTACCAGGCTCACTTGAAGTGGATGAAGATCAGCAAGAAGCTGGTACTAAAGTTGATGTTGAAAGAAGATTGCCTCATGCAGTCAGGCACTTAAGAGATCATCTAAGACACCAGATCATCAGTGATGCAAACCAAGGAGTGGTGATAAGAAGCAAGAGCCTTAATATAACAATGTATGCAAGTTTACTGTTATAGGTTAATCCCAAGAAATTTGGAGAGGCCAATATAGATCAGTTCTGGATTGTAGCAATGCAAGAGGAATTGAACCAGTTTAAGAGATGTAAGGTCTGGAAGCTGATTCCCAGACCACAAGGACAAGATCATTGAATTCAAGTGGATTTACAGAAATAAACTTGATGAAAATGACATTATAATCAAGAACAAATCAAGGCTAGTAGTTAAGGGGTACATACAAGAAGAAGGTATTGACTTTGATCAAACCTTTGCCCTTGTAGCAAGATTGGAAGCCATCAAACTGTTCCTTGCATATGCTGCACACAAGGGATTCAAGGTCCACCAGATGGATGTGAAGTCAGCTTTCATGAATGGTGACTTAACAGAAGAAGTCTACGTTGAGCAGCCTCCAGGTTTTATTATTTCTAACTCACCTGATTCTGTTTATAGACTTAGGAAGGCTCTATATGGGCTGAAGCAAGCCCCTAAATCATGGTATGAGACATTGTCTAGCTTCCTCATTGAGAATAAATTTTTGAGGGGGGAGATAGACAAGACCCTATTCCTAAGGGAATATAAGGGTAAGATAATCCTAGTCCAGATATATGTAAATGACATTTTCTTTGGATTTACTAATGACAACCTTTGCAGGAAGTTTGCCAAACTTATTCAAGGGAAGTTTGAGATGAGTAGTATGGGTGAAATTAAGTTCTTCTTGGGACTCCAAGTAAGACAGACTGATGATGGTCTGTCCATATCTCATTCTAAGTTTACTAGGGAGTTGATCAAAAAGTTTAGCATGGAGAATGCCTCCACCATGAAAACTCTGATGGGGTCAAATATGCCTATAGACAAAGATGGGGCAGCGAAGCCTGTTGATGAAACTTTGTGTAGATGTATAATTGGCTCCCTTCTATATCTTACTACAAGTAGGCCAGACATCATGTATGATACATGTGTTTGTGATAGGTATCAGACTAGGCCTAAAGAATCTCACTACTCTGCTACAAAGAGGATTTTGAGGTATCTTAAGGGCACACCAGATCTTGGCCTATGATACGCTAGAAATGGGAAGTTTGAACTAATAGGCTATTCAGATACAGATTTTGCAGGCTGCAAAGAGTACAAGAAGAGCACTTCTGGCACCTGTTAGTTCTTGAGAGGAAGAATAGTGTCTTGGAGCAACAAGAAGTAAACAAGTATTGCAATCTCAACTACAGAGTCAGAGTACATCTTAACAGGTAGATGTTGTGCTCAGTTGCTATGGATCCATCATCAGCTCCCGGATTATAACATTCAAATAAGTAAAAGTCCATTACATTGTGATTCTACTAATGTCATCTCAATTACTAGGAATCTTGTCTCACACAGCAAGACTAAGCATATTGAGAAAAGATATCATTTCATTAGGGAGCATGTGGAATGTGAAGATATCAACCTTGAGTTTGTCCCTATAAACAAGCAAGTGGCTGAAATCTTCACTAAACCACTAGATGAAGCAAATTTCAACACCTTCAAGTTTGAGTTGGGTATGTTGAACCTGTTATAGCTTTAGTTGCTCCTCATGTTGTTTCTTTGTTACAAGTTGTACTGTTTCTTGCAGTGGAAAAGTCCTTCAGTGGCATGAAGATTTTTCAAGTGGTATACCTTTAGTGGTATCATGTCTTTCAAATGGTTCAAGTGCTATCCAGATTAGTATAGACTATGGTATCTACCAGAAAGTGTGATAGATGATGCTTCAGTTGAGGGGGAGCAAGTCCGACACTTGCAGAGATAGATTAAATTTCTTGTAGAGAAGGAGCAGCAAAACTCCCTGAATATTTACTGTTGGGTATTGTATCCACATTAACCCAGATTTGATGAAGTCACCCCTGAACTAAGATGAATTAAGTTGTATTTGATGCTTTGGTTGAGTTATGTGTTTGCAGGACTCTAATGGCATGTGTAGACCAATGTCAGTATACAATGGGTCACCAAACACAGGACCATACAATATAATCCCTCATTGTGTGATCCAAGGTGTTGACTCATGTGTAGTCTCTCTATTGGGATACACTTCATATTCAAGCACTAGGACTTATTGGAAAAGACTTGATGCTGGTCTCACCAAAGAGAAGAAAATTCTGTCAAAGAAATTTGTTAAGTATTTTACTCGAGTAGTTCTATACCTACTCGAGTGAATAGCTTAGTATATACTCGAGTAAAATTACTCTTACTCGAGTAAGGATGATAGATCCCGAGTAGTCAATTTATGGCTCTCGAGTAGTTAAGACAACTACTCGAGTAGTTTCCATATTATTCTCGGGTTTATAGATTTCCCTCTATAAATATATTCTAAGTAAATTACTCGAGTAGTACTTTATAGTACTCGAGTAGTTTATACATTTTGTCTCGAGTAGTTAAGTCATGTACTCGAGTAGTTCATTTACTACTCGAGTAGTCCAGTATTTATACACGAGTAACAAGAATTTCTTCCCTCAGAATTTCTCTAAGTCAATTACTCGAGTAGCTATTTCCATATACTCGAGTAGTTCTTATCCTCTCGAGTAGTTCAACTTCACTACTCGAGTAACCCAGAATTCCAGTTTAGAAAATATTCTAAGTCCCTGACTCTAGTAGTTTATTCTCATTTACTCGAGTAATATTTCTTGTACTCGAGTAGTATAACTCCACTTCACGTGTAATTCCTTAAGTACTCGAGTAAGTCTTTTTGGTACTCGAGTAGCTGATCAACTTCTCAATTTTCTTCAAGATTATACTCGAGTAGTTCTCTTCAGGATACTCGAGTAACTGTCTCTAAGTACTCGAGTAGTTATTTTCATCTCTCTCGAGTAGTTATATAATGTACTCGAGTAGTATCTTCTTCACTCGAGTATATTACTTTAGTTTTTCTGAAAATTTCGTTAAGTCCAATTTAACAGATTCTTTAATGAGCCTTGATGTGATTGGTCCACGTGTCCTTCATTATGAATTAATTATGACAGATTATCTTTGATCCTATATAAAGTCTTGTCAAACCGACAAACCCTAAGTAAGAAGAAATTCTAGTAGAAGTTTTTGCAGCCGAATTTTTGTTCTAAGTTTTCTGTTCCTCTCTCTCTCTCTCTCCAAGAAGCCGCCATCGCTGATTCTCATCCGGCTAGGGTTTTCATTTTTAGAGCATTCAGATTAAGAAGATTTTACATATCGAGATTGCCGCACAACTCTTCATCTTCTATTCGATCGTGTAAAGTCAAGAAGATTCAGATATGATCTTGCCGAGATTTTCTTCACCTATCTAATAAACCCGAAAAGCCTAGAAGAAGAAGAAGATCCAGGCCGATTCTTGCAGATCTGACAGAGACTCTTTGTTTGTATTTTCTACACATTTTATTTCATTATTGTAGGAGAAGTTTTCTCCGAGTGTAGGAGCTTTTGACTCCGAGATTGTAGGAAGTTTTATCTTCCGAGTATAGATCCGCGTTGTGGATCGAGATTTTAGGAACGTTGTTCCAAGACGTAGGATTGGTTTTTCAATCCGAGATAGTGGAGTAACTGAGTCTAATTTATTGCTAGAACGGTGAGGGAAAGTGGATGTACCCAAGATTGGGAAACCACTATAAATCTTGCTTCGTCTGTGATTGATTGGTAGATAGTTCTGTGCTTGTCTAGCTTCCTCATTGATTAAGGAAACCACTATAAATCACCCTCCTCTAGGTGATTTAGGCAGACAACTAATAACTTTCAATTGGTATCAAAGCGAGGTTGAGCATTAAAAGGTTAACACCTTGATCAGATCCTTCTATAGTTGTCTTTTGAGATCTACCAAACCTGGACAAAGCTAAAGATTTTGCCAAGCTTCCTTTATGCACCAAGAATAATTTTCTCATGTGGAAAGAGAGAATAAAATTCTTTAGGGAAGCTGTGGATCCTATGATCTTCATGATAGTTGAAGAAGGTCCTTACATTCCCATGACAGTCTCCACAATAGATCCAACCAAGAAAGTTCCAAAGAAACTAATGGATCTAGATAAAGACGAGATTGCACTTGTGTCATTAGACAAAAAGACCAAAAACATTATAGCAAGTGCAGTCGATGACTCCATGTTGCAAAACCTGATCATCCACTTCCAGTCTGCAAAGGAGATGTGACAGTCTCTAGTTACCTTGATGGAAGGTACATAAGAAGTAAGGGATGATAGAAGGTCCCTTCTAAATCAAATGTATGAAGACTTCCGATAAGAAAACATGGACACCATTGCTGACACATTTGAGAATTTCTTCAAGATAGTAAATGGCTTAAGGGTCTATGGCAGAGTCTTCACTAACGGAGAATTAAATGACAAGTTCTTGAGATCCCTTACAAAGGAATGGGATAACAAGGTCTGTACCATCAGGGAGTTTGGAAAACTAGCCGAGACAGGCCCACAGAATCTCTTCGGGAAGTTTATGTCATATGAGCTTCAACTTAATACCAGAAAGGCTGAAGAAGAGAAGAGTAGGTCTGCATTCATAGAGAAGTCTGTTGCTTTAAAGACAGCAACCTCAAAGAAGTCAAAGGCTGCTCCTCCTACTCCAGCTCAAGAAGTAAGTGAAGAATAAACATCAGAGCCAAGTACCTTAGGCTCTGAGCTATCTGAAGGAGAGTTCTCACTACTCTCACGACAGTTCAAGAAATTCTTGAACAAGAAGAAGCACTGGAAAGGCAAGGATGCCTCTTATATAAGATCACGACGTGATGGTGATTGTCAAAGAAAAGGCCCAAGTAGCCTCGACAGGTATACTCCTAAACAAAACAAACATATTTCTACTGACATCATTTGCTACTGCTGTAATAAGCCAGGACACGTCATTGATGGCTGCCCCCATAAGAAGGAGGGTGGAAGAAGAGAGGAAAAAAAGTCCTCATACAACAAGAAGAGGACATAGAAGAACCAAAAAGGGCAAGACTCTTAGTGATTCCGACTCATCAGAGTCAAGTGAAGAAGAAGAAGCCTATTTTGGGCTTATGGCTCAGACATATGACGAACAAGAGCCCCAGTTCACTGGGAAGGTAAATTCTCACACTCCTCTTTAAGAATCTGAAGTTTCTGAGCATGATCGTGAGGACAGCTCTTCCGACGATGAGTCTGAACTCATGGCCTAGTATAAGGAGTTCATCATGGCTTATGACAAATGTCGCTGAGTCGTGAAAACTCAGGCTAAAGAGATAAAGTCTCTAAAAGCTGAAGAGAGCATCTTGAGAGAAGAAGCCGCTAAGACCGACTCACTCAAAGAGAAATTCAATAATGCTATTGAAGAATACAACAAAGCTCTTGAGCACCTTGATTTAAAGGAGAAAATCATCAAAGAGTTGGAAGAATAACTCGCTACTGAGAGAAACTTTGTTGAAAGCTTCTCGAAGCCTAAGACTGTTCTTCCATTCGTTGCTGAATCCTACGGATACTTTCTTCTAGGAGAAATAAGGCCCAACGAAAGAATAAGGGCCAAGAAGTCCTTGACCTATATCTTTCAAAAAGATATTTCCTTCAAATGAGTTTGATCCATCCTAACACTTTGTCCCCTATATAGAGCCAAAGTCCCGTATCAAGGATAGGACTCGCCCCAGAAATTTTGGTGAAAGTGTCTTTAAGGAACCTTATGAAGAAGTGATTCTTCAGAGCTATGACCCTTTCAATCATGGTCATAACTTCAAGAAAGAACCAAAGGCAAAGCCAGTTGTGGAAAAGCCAATAAAGGAGAAGAAATCATGTGATTGCCATCATCATGAAGATTCTTCTTCCAAGAATGCTGCCCCTGCTAGACCACAACTTCAAAAAGTCAAGCAGGAGAAGATAAGGCAAAGGTATAACAGATTTGACTGTTGGTGCTGTGAAAAAATTGGTAACTTACCCATCGATTGCTGGTTTAATCCTAGAAATGCTGCAACACCACATGTTGGCAATATGAGGAAGACCACTCCTAATGCTAATATTCGTATGGGGAGTGTTCTAACCCAAGACCAAGGACCCAAATATATTTGGGTTCCTAAGGCAAACTGATTGTGATTGCAGGTATGTCCAAAGGCCACGGAAACGCCAATCTGGTATTTGGATAGTGGATGCTCTCGACATATGACCGAGACTAGAAGCCTACTTCAGAACTTCACTCCAGTCTTGAATGGACCAAAGGTTATCTTTGGAAGTTCAGACCGTGGAATCACTAAAGGCTACGGTATGATCACAAACGGTAGTGTATCTTTCTCAGATGTAGCTTATGTTGAAGGATTGGAACACAATCTTATAAGCATAAGCCAACTCTGTGATAAAGGATACATAGTTGAGTTTTACGCTGATAAGTGCTTGATAAAATCTATTGACAATATGTAAACGATTCTATCCGGCACTCGAAGCAGCAACATATTTTGCTTGAATTTCATTTGTATAGACTCTTCTACACCAGTGTGCTTTTTAGCAAAAGATAGTGCATCTCTTGGTGACCAATGACACAAGAGACTAGCACATATTAATTCCAAAACTATTAATAAATTATTTTCAATGAACTTAGTACATGATGCCCCAAATGTCAAGTACGTCAAAGATAGACCTTTTCATGCATGTGTAAAAGGCAAGCAAACAAGGGCTACCTTTAAAAGCGTTATCGGCAAAGATTCTAATAGATGTTTACATCTACTGCATATGGACTTGTTTGGTCCACTGCAAATTAGAAGTTTGAGAGGTAAGGATTATATGTTAGTAATTGTTGATGATTACTCGTGCTTTGCGTGAGTGTTCTTTCTGAAACACAAGTCAGATACCTTCGACATCTTTACTAATTTTGTCAGGCAAGTCCAGAATGAATACAACTGCTGCATAGTCAAAATCAGAAGTGACAATGGAATAGAGTTCAAGTATGGGGCCATGACAGAATTTTGTGAAAGCTTGGGTATCTTTCATGAGTTTTCCTCTCCTCGTACTCCACAACAGAACGGAGTGGCTGAGAGAAGGAATAGGACACTCATAGAGGCCTGCAGGACCATGTTGAGTGATGCCTCACTACCTGAATATTTCTGGGCTGAAGCCGTCAACACTGCATGCCACGTGCAAAATCTAGCACTCATAAACAAAAATCACGATAAGACACCTTACGAACTTCTAAAGGGCAGGAAACCAACTGTCTCATATTTTAGAATTTTTGGTTGTAAATGCTTCATGCTTAACAATGGTAAGTATCATACTACCAAGTTTAGCGAAAAGAGTTTTGAAGGTATTTTTGTAGGATATAGTAGCAATAGTAAGGCATACAAGATATTCAATAGAAAAACTCTGGTCGTAGAAAAATCAATACATGTTGTATTTGATGAGACGAGCTTGCTGCAAGACAACTCTTCTAGTGTGCTTACTGAAGATGCAGGTACAAAGTTGAAAGAACTCAGCTTGGATGAAGCATCTGAAGACAAATGTGAAAATTTCATCAAGATCACCACTCCAACCCCTATTGGAGAGGTTGATGATCCAGATGAAGAAATTATGCAAGATAATGAAGTAACTCCAGTGATTGAAGAGAATCCAGATGCAAGGACTCTAGCGCTCAGACATCTGAAGGATCACCCCATGGACCAGATCATAGGAGATCCCCGGGATGGTATCAAAACTCGTAAAGGTACAACTAACGAAAATTTATATCTAAGTTTCCTCTCGCAGGTTGAACCAAAGAAGTTTGAGGAAGCGAACTCAGACGCATCGTGGATAGTGGCAATGAAAGAAGAACTAAATCAGTTCAAGCGTTGCAAAGTATGAAAACTTGTTCCAAGACCCAAGGATAAAAACATCATCGGCACAAAATGGGTCTACAGGAACAAGATGGACGAGGATGGAACGATCATAAAGAACAAGGCCAGACTCATCGCTAAAGGTTATCATCAAGAAGAAGGAATCGACTTCGATCAGACGTATGCTCCAGTGGCAAGGCTAGAGTCAATAAGTTTATTCCTAGCATATGCTGCACTAAAATGCTTCACTGTTTATCAAATGGACGTGAAGTCTGCCTTCCTTAATGGTGACATAAAGGAAGAGGTGTATGTGGAACAACCTCTAGGTTTCGTTGATTCTAACTTTCCTGATTATGTTTATTTATTGCATAAAGCTTTATATGGTCTGAAACAAGCTCTTCGAGCTTGGTATGAGATGCTGTCTAGATTTCTACTTGAGAACAAGTTCACAAGGGGAAAAATACACAAGAAATTATTTCTTAGGGAAATAAAAGGCAAGATTTTGCTAGTGCAAATCTATGTCGACAACATTATCTTTGGCTCTACTGATGACAACCTCTGCAAGAAGTTTTCAAAACTTATGCAAGGGAAGTTTGAAATGAGCAGTATGGGCGAGTTGAAGTATTTCTTAGGGCTTTAAGTGAAATAGTCTGAAGATGGAATTTTCATCTCACAGACCAAGTTCACCAAAGAGCTGATTAAGAAATTCGGAATGGAGAACGCAACCTCGATGAGAACTCCAATGGGTTCAACTATGTCTCTGGACAAGGATGAAAAAGGGAAACCTTTTGATGAAACCAAGTACAGAAGCATAATTGGATCCTTGCTCTACCTTACTGCAAGTAGACCTGACATAATGTTCTCAACATGTGTCTGTGCTAGATTTCAGGTGAACTCTAAGGAATCTCACTATGCTGCTGCAAAGCGGATTTTGAGATACCTTAAAGGTACGATAAATCTTGGCTTATGGTACCCAAGAAGTAATGATAGCGAGCTAATAGGTTTTTCAGATGCATATTTTACATGGAGCAAAGACGACAGGAAAAGCACTTCTGGGACATGCCAATTCTTTGGAAGAAGGCTTATCTCCTGGAGTAGCAAGAAGCAGAACTGTGTAGCAATCTCAACGGCTGAGTCAGAGTACATCTCTGCAGGCAGTTGCTGTGCACAGTTGCTATGGATAAAGAAATAATTTGAAGATTATAACATGAAGTTCCAAAAGATTCCATTATTTTGCGACTCTTCCAGCACAATTGCAATAGCCAACAACCCAGTCTCGCACAGTCGGACAAAGCATATAGAGCTAGGATATCACTTCATCCGGGAGCATGTGGAGCATGGGGACATAGATCTACAATATATCTCTACAGACAGGCAGATTGCAGACATTTTCACAAAGTCGCTGGACGAGACCAAGTTCTCGTTCTTCAAAACGGAACTTGGAATGCTCAACAAAGGAGAGTAGAGAAGATGGACTTTCAATAAGGCTCAAAGTTCAAGGATTTGTCAAAAGTTGGAATTATACAAAATTCTAACTCCTTGACTCGAGTAAGAAGCAACCTACTCGAGTAAGAATCTGACCTACTCGAGTAGTTCACTTGACCTACTCGAGTAGAAAAATGACCTACTCGAGTACCTCGACTCACCTACTCGAGTACTTCAGTATACATACTCGAGTACCTCATTTCATCTACTCGAGTAATATCAACTCACTCGAGTATATGCCAGGGCATTTCTCCTCCTGATTCAAATTTTCTTATACGCAACCCGAGGCTTATGCCGCCACTTCTAAGGTATGATTTCATCATTTCTATTTTCTTTAGACATAAACCTAGGGTTATATAAATAAGAAATTCCATCAATGTCCTACACGAAATCATTTCCACTCTAGAGTAGCTGATTGTCTCTTCGCCTTCCATCAACAAGTTGCAGAGCCGCTCCATTTCTTTCTCCCCGCCGAATTTTCCAAGGGTTTCTAAATCATGGCCGCCTCCTCAAAAATTGGCGTTGGTTCTGAATTAGTTGCCGCCGGGATTGCCGAACTTTCCGACGACTTTCATAACCTGATGATCCTACTCGACACCGTCGGACTCACCTTCATTCTCCAAGAACCCTGTCGAATCCTCTTCCCAGAAGTTGCTGAGTTCTTCAGAAATGTCAAGGTTAAGCGTCATGGTGCCGTTCTCAAATCAAAAGTCAATGGTATCAAAATCAAGCTTACAAAAACTTCAGTATCTCAAATTCTTCGATTGCCGGTTATAGATGAAGACGATGATCTTGGGGAAGAAGAATCAGACAGGACTTGCTTGTTTTGTGGTATTTCTACTACTGCACAGTACATCAAGAGGTCAGATATGAATGCTGAAGGGAAGTTATTGGTTGATATAATTGGAAAGGTCCTTCTATGTAGAACCAACTCTATCAGAGATATTCCTCTTTACTTATTTGACATCATGCAAACAATAGTCTGCAGGAAGAGTTTCCAGTTTGGCATGATGATCCTGGAAAAAATTAAAGACATCATTAAAGCCCCTAATTATGTAAGAATCATTTCTCTAATCCTCCATGAAATCAACCCTGAAATCTTCAGTTTTTCTAAAGGGACTGTTCTTCACCATATGAAGAAAGTCTTTATATCCTCCATACAAAGATGGGAGTTAAAACTGCAGAATCCCTCTCAGGCTGCAAAGGTTCCAGAAGTACCAGACATAGAGGACAGGACCCCATCTCCCTCTCTACCTCAGGTTGCCAGCTCCTCGGGTGCACCTATTGAGGGGGAGCCTACTCCTATCCCAGCAAGGATTCCTACACTCCCAGCAGCAACTCCTCCACCTCCTCAGACTCCAGAAGAGATTCCATCTGATCAACAACTTCAAGAAACTCTACTCTCCACGGAAGCTGCTATCAATGAGATGATAGAAAAATTGTCTGCAAATGATCTTCCTCCTCCTCTCTCTCCAAAGGAAACTACAACTGAAATACCTCCAGAATCTCCAGTACTATCTCCAGCACATACTCCTTCTCCAGCAAAGTCTCATGCTGCACACCAAGAGCAGGATGAGACCATTATCATTGATGATGAGCAATTGCCTGAGCCAGCTGAAGCTCCTCTAAGGATTCTGGACTTCTCTATACCCTCAGTCACTGATGAAGGGGATGCCCTAATTCACACTACAAGAGCAACAAGCTCTGTCACAATTACAGAAATAGCTCCATGGGTAGCTCCTCCTCCTCCTCCAGTTCCCTCTTCTAATGCTCCTCCTGCTGCTACTGCTGCTTCAACAAATGATTTGATGACTCAAGTTGTCCTTCTGCTTCAAGAACAGAGAACCTACTTTGATGCTTCTATGAAAGCTGTTACAGATAAAGTCACTGCTCTAGAGACTGAGATGAGCAGAGGATTTGCAGAAATACAACACAACACTGACCAGCTAAGACACCTTTTCCAAATTGGTGGGAAGGCTCTAGACCATACTATTACTAGTGTTGGTCAAGTGATGGAGCAAGGTGTCACCCTTGTTGGAGATTGAAATGGATAAAAGAGCTGAATCTACAAAGATGAAGATATGTGGAGAGGTTGGTATTTTCAAAGAAGATGCAATCTCTAAGCTATCTGTTGAAGTCATAAATGGGGAGAATTTGGTGAAAGAATACTTAGAAAAATCAGATGCTGCCATGCAAGGGCTTTGGAAAGCCAAAATGACAGAAATCCATGATGATGTCTTAGCACAAATTCAGAGTGTCAAATTCCATACATATGATACTACTGTTTGCATGCACAATCAAATCCTTCCTGAATTTGTTGTTGATCCAAATATCATTCCTCATCATCTCAACCCCCTAGCTACTGCTGCTCCTGCTCCTCCTCTACAACCTACTTTCTCTCCTAGACCTGAAGGCCATGAAGGCCCTCCTCCAGACTCTTATGCTCAAATCTGAGAGGATGACCCTACAAATATTTTTCTTCAAGCTCCTCCTGAGATACAGACTTCAAGAAAGAAAAGAAAATATGGTGCAGGTCCCTCTGCCAGCAGGTCCATTCCAGTTTCTGATGTTGATAAAAGGAAAGCTCCAGAATTTGCAGAGATCCAGTATCCTACCTCTAAATCCCTCATCTTGGATACTCTCAAGCTTGTTATGGACTTCCATGAAAGTAAGAACATTCATTACAGTTCACAGGAATGGGAGTTATATGAGAAATCTATGACCAAGAGGAGACTATATGATAGAGAATTTGGGAGAAATAACCCTGCTGCTCCTCCAAGACCTCCTAAGTACTACCCCAAGCCTTACAACTATCAGAGGAGACAACAAGAGAAGCAAGACAGGAAGCACCACCAAGTCTGAGCTACAAGGGCTTATGAGATTGTGGAAATGATATTGTTGTAGAAATGACATTTTTGGATAATCACATTTATATAATTCTAAGTTTTTGATCATGTTATCTTGTTTCTAGTCATATGCTTGCTTACACTGATTTGTCTATATAGCACTTTTTATGTCTATAATTCACCTTAGTGTAAAGAGTTCTGACTTCTACAAATAGGGGGAGATTGTTGGGTATTGTATCCACATTAACCCAGATTTGATGAAGTCACCCTTGAACTAAGATGAATTAAGTTGTATTTGATGCTTTGGTTGGGTTATGTGTTTGCAGGACTCTAATGACAAGTGTAGACCAATGTCAGTCTATAATGGGTCACCAAACACAGGACCATATAATGTAATCCCTCATTGTGTGATCCAAAGTGTTGACTCATGTGTAGTCTCTCTATTGGGATACACTTCATATTCAAGCACTAGGACTTATTGGAAAAGACTTGATGCTGGTCTCACCAAAGAGAAGAAAATTCTGTCAAAGAAATTTGCTAAGTATTTTACTCAAGTAGTTCTATACCTACTCGAGTGAATAGCTCAGTATATACTCGAGTAAAATTACTCTTACTCGAGTAAGGATGATAGATCCCGAGTAGTCAATTTATGGCTCTCGAGTAGTTAAGATAACTAATCGAGTAGTTTCCATATTATTCTCGGGTTTACAGATTTCCCTCTCTAAATATATTCTAAGTAAATTACTCGAGTAGTACTTTATAGTACTCGAGTAGTTTATACATTCTGTCTCAAGTAGTTAAGTCATGTACTCGAGTAGTTCATTTACTACTTGAGTCGTCCAATATTTATACTCGAGTAACCAGAATTTCTTCCCTCAGAGTTTCTCTAAGTCAATTACTCAAGTAGCTATTTCTATATACTCGAGTAGTTCTTATCCTCTCGAGTAGTTCAACTTCACTGCTCGAGTAACCCAGAATTCCAGTTCAGAAAATATTCTAAGTCCCTGACTCGAGTAGTTCATCTACCACTCGAGTAGCTTATTCTTATTTACTCAAGTAGTATTTCTTGTACTCGAGTAGTCTAACTCCACTTCACGTGTAATTCCTTAAGTACTCGAGTAAGTCTTTTTGGTACTCGAGTAGCTGATCAACTTCTCAATTTTCTTCAAGATTATACTTGAGTAGTTCTCTTCAGGATACTCGAGTAGTTATTTTCATCTCTCTCGAGTAGTTATATAATGTACTCGAGTAGTATCTTCTTCACTCGAGTATATTACTTCAATTTTTCTGAAAATTTTGTTAAGTCCAATTTAACAGATTCTTTAATGAGCCTTGACGTGTTTGGTCCACGTGTCCCTCATTATGAATTAATTATGACAGATTATCTTCGATCCTATATAAAGTCTTGTCGAATTGATAAACCCTAAGCAAGAAGAAATTCTATCAGAAGTTTTTGCAGCCGGATTTTGGTTCTAAGTTTTCTGTTCCTCTCTCTCTCTCTCTCCAAGAAGCCGCCGCCGCCGATTCTCATCCGGCTAGGGTTTTCATTTTCAGAGGATTCAGATTAAGAAGATTTTATAGATCGAGATTGTCGCACAACTCTTCATCTTCTATTTGATCGTGTAAAGTCAAGAAGATCCAGATCTGATCTTGCTGAGATTTTCTTCACCTATCTGATAAAGCCAAAAAGTCTAGAAGAAGAAGATCCAGGCCGATTCTTGCAGATCAGACAAAGACTCTTTGTTTGTATTTCCTACACATTTTATTTCATTATTGTAGAAGAAGTTTTCTCCGAGTGTAGGAGCTTTTGACTTCGAGATTGTAGGAACGTTGTTCCGAGGCGTAGGATTGGTTTTTCAATCCGAGATAGTGGAGTAGCCGAGTCTAGTTTATTGCTAGATCGGTGAGGGAAAGTGGATATACCCAAGATTGGGAAACCACTATAAATCTTGCTTCGTCTGTGATTGATTGGTAGATAGTTCTGTGCTTAGATCTAACTTTTTATTCCGCAAAAATACGCACATATCACCTATTCACCCCCCTCTAGATGATTTAGGCAGACAACTAATAACTTTCATTTACAAAAGTCAAAAAGGGGGAGGAAAAGGAAATGATAAGGAAATGATCAAGGACAGGTAGCAGTAATTCAGGGGGAGTAGGGACTGATCACCCTGCAAGCAAGGAAAGGATGATAACTTATAACTTGTTATCTTGTCATAAGTCTTCTTATTTAATGTTTTATTGCTGCATATGTTAGTGTATGCCATTGACTCGTGATTTTGATTGAGGGTTTTGACTTCTTCAAATAGGGGGAAATTGTTGGGTCCATTGCCCACAATGTCCCAGATTTGTAGAAGTCAAACATACCAATGATACACACATTGTTGTATTTAATGTATGTTCAAGTTCATGCATGCAGGTTATTCCTTGTAACATTGATAGGACATGTATTCCAAGTGATGTAATAGGTGGTCACAAAGTAAAGATATAGAGAGACAGAAATCTGTCTAAGTCCACAGGCATTGAGTGAAGCCAGTTCACTCAATGCCAGATGCAAGGGAGCATGTTAGATAGGCTTAAAATTTCCTTAAGTCCACAGGTGTTAAGTGAATTCAGTTCACTCAACGCTAGATGCCAAACAATGCTGAGTTAGTTGTGGATAGTCAAAGCCATGCAGTCTGCAAAGTAATTCTGCGGCTAAGTCCACAAGTGTTGAGTAATAACAGTTCACTCAACACCATATATCAAGAATCCTAGAGTATATCTGAATCTGTCAAAGCCTTAGTATTGACATGCTGAATATTTGACTAAGTCCAGAAGCGTCGAGTGAACACTGCTCACTCGATGTCAAAGCAGAAGGCATCATGTGATTACAACTCTCAACGACATACGCCAAGCAGCATTAAGACAAGCTCAAGCTGTTGAAGTTTTTGTCAAGAGATATCTAGCTAAGTCCAGAAGAGTTGATTGAACACAGCTCACTCGACGCCAAAGCAAGAAGCATTGAGGGATGAAGCTTCACTCGACGCTCTCAACGCCAAACAACAAAAGCGTTAAGTCATGCAGTTGAATTCAAAGCCTAAGAAGAAAGGAGGCAGAAAGCAGCTAAGTACAAAAGCATTGACTGATAAAGCTTCACTCAACACTCTCAACGCCTCAGCAGCTAGCAGCCCAGAGTAGCGGCTAAGTACAAAGCATTTAGTGATAAAGCTTCACTCAATGCTCTCAACGCCTGGGAGATAAATATAGTTGCAGCCAAGTCCAGGGGCATTGAGTGATTTCAACGCACTCAATGCCTGATATTGCAGAAAGTTTGGCCAAGTCCAAAGGCATTGAGTGAAGGTAGTTCACTCAACGGACTCGACGCCTGGTGATGCAGAGAATTTAACGAAGTCCAGATTCGTTGAGTGAAGGCCTTTCACTCAACGCACTCAACACTTAGAGTGGATATAAGAAATTGGCTAAGTCCATAACTGATGACGTAAGCCAAAGTCAACAAAAGTCAACAGAGTTCAAATTAGTTGCGGGAAAGCTGCAAAACACGACAAATAGTGCCAACACTCTACTGTATGTCTTCTTCCATTAAAGCAAGTTATAGATGTCAACTGCAGGTGGTCCTCACTGCTTCTTGGAGCCGTTAATCCTCGGAAGATAAAAGGGATAGCTTTAGAAGGAAGAACTTAACTTTTAGGATTTTATTCTTTTCACAAAGTTGCGGCTGAACTTCATCTTCCTCGTCATTGCTGCCGAGATAGAAGCTTGAAGTCGATCCAGCTGATCTAAAAGTTCATTCCAGTTAGTTGTAACATTTTCTTCTACTACAACAAGGTCAGATAAGCTTTTGATAAAGAAAGAGAATCAGAGTTTTCAAGTGTCTGCAGGTTCAGGTTAGCTGTTTGAAGAACTCAAGACCTGGCAAATCTTCAGTCTTCTTCAGCAAGTTCAGAAAAAAGTTTCTGAGATTCTTCCAGTAGAGGCAGTTACTTACTGAAGATCATTCTCTTGCTACTGAGAAGAGAGTTAGGGATGAGATATCTCAGCTCAGGAAGCAGACATAGAGAAATATCTCTATGTCAAATCAACACAATCAAAACCCATTTCATTTCTATAGGATCCTTTTGGATCTGAGTTGTATGGCCATTGTGTCTGAGGTAGGGCAGATTTGCATGAGTGTAGGATCCAGTCTTGGATCTGAGTTGTAGTACATTTGGGTCTGAGGTAGGATCTTTTTGGATCTGAGCTGTAGGGCCTTTGTGCCTGAGGTAAGGCAGTTTGCATGAACTGTAGTAGAGCCATACTCTCTTAGTGTAGGACTTTTGGGTCTCAGTGTAGGATCTAGATTTGGATCTGAAGTAGGGCCTTGTGCCTGGGCTGTAGGGAAGTAATTCTCTCTAAGGTAGGGTTATCCTCCATAGTCTGAGTTGTAGGACTTGAGTTCAAGTCTGAGGTAGGTAATCATTTGATCACTGAGTTGTAAGAGCATATTTGCTCTGAGGTAGGGCATTGTGCTTGAGTTGTAAGTCTTGGAGGAGACTGAGAGTTCCTAGGGGATCTGTGGTGTAAGCTCTAAGGAGCTGAGTTTTTGGAGAAGGGACTTGTCTAACAAGAAGTTAGAAAGGTGGGAGGAGAGTGGATGTACCCATAATCTTGGGAACCACTATAAATTTTGTGTGTATTCTTTGTGGTTTGTCTTGAAAGCATCTAACTACTAACTATAAACCAAGTTAAATTGATAATAATAAAAGTCTAAAAAACCTATTCACCCCCTAGGTGTTTAGTTATCTTGAAACTAAAGACTTCACAAAGCAACAATCATCATTAGGTGATTAAATTATAACGACTCCGACCCTCACCCACGGCGGCGGTGCTCCTTCCCTGCAGGCAGAATAACATGTACAATAATGGTAATAAAACGTGCATTTTAAGCATCATTCACCACAAACGTTGGCACTGTCAGCCACATATCTCGTGCACTCAGGGCACATTATCGGTGTGCTGAGATTCAAGACCCAACACTATTCTCAAGACGGTATCTTTGAGCATTACAAGTCTTTCCGGCCCGAAGCCTAAGAATCTCCCTATGTTATGACAAAGTTATGCTGAGATTCAAATCACTGAGTCACTCCAAGCCGAATGCCATAAGGCAGTACAGTTCAGTCACAACCTGTTGCTCAAATCGTCGTGTCAACGACAACGACGCAGGTCTGCCTCTCCTTACCCGATCACATAAATAAAAAACTGTGTTAGGTTCTGAGGCTGACTCTCACGGCCCCCTTAGCGGAGCAATCTAAGCTCACAGTTCAACCTACATGCCCCCAAGTCTCCATGATACAGGACTCAAAAGCATCACTCACTGGGAGATACCGTAGGCGGTAGCGCTACTGCCACGCGGTAGGGGACAGACTATCGTTTCTTCCCAAAAACAGGTGTTTTCCTAGAGACCTACTCTAGTACTCTCACTGCAGCAACATGCACACCCCGCAACTCTGAAAATTACACGCTTACCACATAGTCTTCTCTGGCATACAAAAGAATCATCGCTAATCTAGACCAATCTGCCTGAATGGGCTTCACACAACATGTCTATTTCGTACTTCAATTTCAAATTCTAAATGCAAAGGTAATAGGGATACAACCGATCGACCCATCAGGAGAACCACTTCCACGTGCTCGTGGAGTGTCTACCCTCACTTGCCAAAACAAAGGACTTCACATGTCCAAGGAGGAAGATTGTTACCCTTGAAGTCCTCTTTGGATCCATAAATAAAATCCAAGCGGATGGAAAGAACCGCGTCGGGACACACTTCGTAGATCTAGACTTGGTTTGCGATTTGCGGTTCCAAAACTCTGACAATGGCAAGATTCCCCATATTATTCCACTTCCTTGCCCCCCTTCTCTCTAACTCTTAAAGAGAGGATGGCTAGGTTTAGAATGAGAGAAACCTCTCATCCCACGGACTTAAGCCAGCATAAATCGCAGCTCACCACCGAATCTCCGCGAACGGTTACAATTTAAAATGCTTCTCTATACAGAGTGCTATCGCCACGCGGTAACCTCACTTGATAGCTTTTCCGGCAAGCCACCGCTCAAAACCTCCAATCCTATGCCAACACTTGGTCGCGCCATAACTACCTTGTTACCACTGTGTGGTAGCTGCTTTGCTACCAGCGGGCGGTAGCACACCGAGAAATTTACCAAAATAATCATCTACACTACCGCCAACACTAATGTTATGGCTAGGCAGTAGCTCACCAAAAACTCTGTCGAATAAATCGACCAAGCTATCGCAACGCGGTAACTCACTATCGTCACGCGATACCATTCGATGTATCCTTGCAACGACTATGTTGAGAACTACCATCGAGCGGTATCAGCCTATCGCTAGGCGGTATCTCGCAGAGGACTCCTGCACCAATCTCGCAATACTACCACTGATGATAACTCTACCGTCAGGCGGTAGATCATATAACCAAACTCCTGGCTACGAAAAACTTGGGGCATTACAATGGGGGTTAGGTGAGGATGATAATGATTTAGTCTTTTTGCTAACGGTCAGTGGACTACATCATTTTAGGAGCGTATGGTGACGCAACATCAATACGTCTCGAAGGATCAGTAACACGAGGAGGCAGGACTTGAGGAGCCATTGCAATACACTATTACTACCATGCATCAGGTTGATGAGAGTTTTGATTTAGTTTCCACATTAGTTGAGTGAGAGAGAGTTTAGTGATTTGGATATGTACTAGGCATAAGCACTTGTTACTCTTACTCATTTTGTATCTCATTGTGGACCATTTCTTGATCTGCTGGCTTCTAGCAGTACCTTGATAGGCATGACCGAGGTACGCAGATGGTCGCTAGAAGATAGTCTTCAGCCCGCAAGCCGTGAAGTCTGCGAGACCAAGAAGGGAAGCTCACATGGCAGGGTCTTCTCGCCTAAATACCCCCTCAATGGTTTTGTTGGAACACCCTATTACTGATTTGGGTCAGGATCACTATGTCTCTAGGAAACCAATGTTTGACCTCCTGTATAGCTTAAAAGGTCAATTAGAATTGAGTCTAAGGGTTAGAAGTTTAGGTTTGGGAAGCTGCCCTCAAGACCCAGAATCCTTCAGTTTGAGACTAAGTCATATCGTCGAGCTCAGCACGACGAGTCGTCGAACTCCGATCGACGATCATCTAGCTCAACATCGACAGATCGTCGAACTCCATTCGACGATCGCTGAGCTCAACTTCCACATATCGTCGAACTCCATTCGACGATCTGCGAGCTCAGTTCGATGATTTTGACTCAGTATTGGATCTCTATCTCTGAGCTCAGTTCGACGGTCTTTGAGCTCAGATCGACGATATTTTGTTGCAGTATAAGTCCAAATCGCTGAGCTCAGTTCAACGATAGCAGAGCTCAGTTCGACGTTTTCAGATAACTTCAAGGATGTTTCAAGATTCAAATTCAGATCAGTTAAGGAGTTATTCTGCAATTAATTCAGAAGATTTTCTAGCCGTTTTCATTTATTTCTGGACCAAGTTTCAAGGGATTTTTAAGGAATATTTCTGCGGACTTTCCTCCAGAAGACTTTTTGCAATTAAGGATGCAATTAATGCAGGCCAACGACTATTCTTGACAGAGGATGTTTTTCTATTCAGTACCAGAGAATAAAAGACAACAATTTTTTTTTGAATCTCCGAGAGAGAGACAGACATCAATAATTCTCATAACAGACACAAGAAGAACAAGCACACAAAATATTCCCTGTCTCAAAGAATTCTCTGAAGAACACACATCCAAGGAGATCAAACTTTCTGAAATCTTCTGATCTCTCTTATCTCAAGTGTTCAAGGCCAACATATTTCAAGACTCCAGACTCCTAACATTTCAGCTGTTGCTGAAATCATCTTTTGCTGGAGCTCAACTTCTGAAGGCCTATCACCCTACAGTAAAGCTTCTTTTCTTGAACATCTCAAGGACTCAGGGGGAGCTTTGACACCATCAAATCCACATAGTCTTCTCAGCTGTTTGAGAAAGAGAAGACTTCCATCACTCTCTCACCCCCATCTCTGTAAAGGGTTTCTCAAACTCCCTTCAAAAGTTTGAACTTGGTTTTTGAGCACCTTGTCAAAAGCTCATTGGTGGCAAGACACCTGATCAAAAAATCTGATTTGGTTTTTGAGCACCTTATCAAAAGCTCATTGGTGCCCAGGACACCTGATCAACTCATCCTGCAGTGGATTCCTTCCTAGTGTGGTAGAAGAGTGGATGTACCCAAGTTTAGGGGAACCACTATAGTTCCTTGTGTCATCTGGTTTGCTTGTCTTTATTTTTGTTTCTGGCTATGATTGTTCTGTGATTTGTTTGTGATTAGTTTTGTTTTGTGATTTGATTTATTAACTGCTTCCCTTCTCACTCAGATTACAACAATTGTTGTAAAAAGTTTTCAAGCACCACATACTCTATTCACCCCCTCTAGAGTATATCAGATCTAGCTGCACTTTCAATTAGTATCAGAGGTAGGTTGGTTAAACATACCACACCTTGGTGGTTGTACAGGCTAACACCTGAACCCAAATATCCATAGTTAGATCTGTTTCCTTTTGAGTTTATTATTAGGTTTTGTTTTCACAAATTATGGCCCAAAATAAAGATTATGCTAGCACCAGACCTCCAGTGTGCAATCTATCCAAGTTTGCACTTTGGAAAGCAAGGATCAGATTATACATGAATTCTATTGACGAGGATATTTTTAACTCTGTTTTGATAGTTTGTCCAAGACCTCCAGATAACTCAAGTACAAATGCTGTTCCACCTCCATCAGGAATAGATGCTGACATCAAGAAATGGAAGGTAGCTGATGCCAAGGCTATGAACATCTTAGCCCAGACCATGTCTGATGACATCTTTCAAAATGTGGCTGAATGCAATTCAGCAAAGGAAATCTGGGATAAACTATCTGAAATAGTCTCAGGCTCAGCTGATGAGAGAAAGGACAGAAGATCCCACCTTATATCTCAATATGAGAATTTCAAGAAGTGAGAAGCTGAGTCAGTTGGAGATATGTACAACAGGCTCAGTCTAATAGTCAGTGAACTCAGGACCTTGGATAAAGAGATCTTACTAACTGAACTAAATGACAAAATTCTAATGTGCTTCCCTAGCACTTGGGATTCAAGAATCTGGCCAATCAAAGATGCCAGAAGTTTGAATGAGATCACCACTGAAGCTCTATTGGGTAAGCTCAAATCTTATGAGCTACTCATCAAGAATAGAGAAGAAGAACAAAAGGCTGCCTCACCAGCCACAAGAAAAGAGAAGACAATAGCTTTCAAGGCAACTGAAGATCAACCTGAAGACAAAGTCACAGGCAATGATGAACTGCTCAGTCTGTTGGCCAAAAGATTTTACAAGATGGCCAGAAAGGACTTCAGAAGGAGATCATACAAGGAGCATGATAAGCCAAGGTATGATAAGTCAATTAATAATAAAGAAATTATTTGCTTTGTGTTGGGTACATTGGTTTTAATGTACCTGATTTGAAGAAGCCTCACTCTACTCAATGATATACATCAAAATGTATTTGATGTATTTTTGAGTTTACTTGTGCAAGTTAAGTATTTGCAGGAAAGATGAAAAAGTTTCTAAGTCCATGTGTCGACACCCAGGAGGAAAGTGTCGACACTTAAGAAGACTTGTGTCGACACCCAGACAAGCAGTGTCGACACTTGGAGTGATTGTGTCGACACCAGGGATGCTGAGTCAACACAAGGCAGAAAGTGTCGACACAAGGAGCTGTGTCGACACTCAATGAAGAAAAGTCCAGTGAAACAGTGTCGACACTTAGCAGTTGTGTCGACACCCAGTGAAACTGTGTCTACATCAGAAAGTGTCGACACTTGGAAGATGTGTCGACACTCAGCAAAAGTCAGCAGAGTCTAAGTATAAGTGTCGACACCCAGAGCAATGTGTCGACACACAGCAAAAGAGTCAACACTTGAAGAAAGTGTCGACACAAGAAAGAATGTGTCGACACTCAGCTGAAGACTCAACACTTGAAGAGAGTGTCGACATAATGAGCTGTGTCGACACTTAGCAAAGATTAGCAAAATTCTAAGTATAAGTGTCGACACTAAGGGAAAGTGTCGACACTCAGCCAGAGTCTCAATAGAAGAAGAATGTGTCGACACAAGGATCAGTGTCGACACTCAGCAAGTATCAACACAGAAGGCATGTGTCGACACCAAGAAGATGTGTCGACACTGAACAAGTTCAACACATGAAGATGTGTCGACACAAAGGAGTTGTGCCGACACTTAAAATAATTCAGCAATATACTGAAGAACAAGGACTTGTGTCGACACACAATATCAGTGTCGACACATGAAGAAGAAGCTGTGTCGAGAAGTGCATTCTACAACACAAAGAGTTGTGTCGACACCTTGAAGGCTAGTGTCGACACTTTGTCAACTTGTGTCGACACTTGGTCTATAAGTGTCGACACTTAAAGACAGACAGTCTCGACACTTTCAGATAGTTACAGATTGTTTCAAGAACTGACTGGATGACTTGACAGCTGCCATTCCAGCCAGTCTACTGCACCTGTCAGAGTTGTCAGAAATCAGTTATGAACCGGACCAGCCGGTTACCATGAAGAAGGCCTATAAATAGTCTTATACTGTCTACAGAAACAATGATGTTGTTGTTCAAGTGATCATTCACAAGAGAGACACATAAGAAGATCTAGCTATCAAGTGAAAATCTAAGTAGTTGGAGAGAGAGAACTCCATCCAAGAAGACAGTCGTTGGAACCAGGCTGAGAAGAAGGGTTCAGATTTTGTTCTGAATCTTAAGTTGCAGAGATCAAGGATCAACTGCAGAGGAGATCAGTCTTATTGTGTTCTACATTCAAGAAGCTTTGAAGAAAGCCAAGTCAGGTTGATCTCAGCAGAGTTCATTCAAGAACTCATCAAGAAACTCTCAACTCTTCTCTCTTTTCTCTGAGTTGTAGAGTTTACAATTTTGTATTCATATTATCTTGTAGGATCCTTAGGGATCTGAGTTTATAAGCCTGTAATTATAAAGGCTGAGTGTAGGGCCTGTGTGCCTGAGTGTAGGAGAGTTGTATCTCTGAGTGTAGGCCTGTTGTGGCTGAGTGTAGGCCTTGGTGGCTGAGTGTAGGCTTTGTGAAGAAGCTGAGTTGTAGGGCCTTGGGCCTGAGCTGTAGGAACCTGTTGTGGGGTTCTGAGTGTAAGACCTGAGGATCTGAGATAGTGGAAGAGTTTGGCCGAATCTAGTACACTGCTAGATAGGCGAAGGGGGAAAGTGGATGTACCCAAATCTTGGGGAACCACTATAAATTTGTGTGTTCACTGTGTGCTGGATTGATTGTTGTAATTGCTGATTAATTGCTGTGTTATAATTCTGTGATAAAACTCTGAATTCTGCCTAAAAAGTTAAAAAGATTTAAGTCACCTATTCACCCCCCCTAGGTGAGTAGGTACAATATCTTTCACTTTGGTTACAGGAAACCAGGGCACATTATTCCTGACTGTCCAGAAAACAAAAACAAGGACAGAAGGGACAAGAAAGAAAGAAGAAAGGAGAAAGACTCCAAGAGGAATGGCAATGGCAAACTCACCTCAAGCAAAAACAAACACACAAGAAAGGGGTTTGTTGCTGAATCCTGGAGTGAGACTGAAGAGGAGTCAGAAGCCTCATCCAGCTCTAGTGATGATGAAGATGATGCAGAAGAGAAAGAGTTCTGCATGATGGCAATCAATGCCTCACAACATAATTCAGATGAAGAGGAGTCAGAGTCAGATTCAGAGACTCAACCTGAAGAAGATTAGGTAATCAGCTCATTTGATTTTAATTCGGAGGACTTTAAGTCTGAATTTAAAGCATTATGTTTAGACCTGCTAAAATCTGAGAAAGAAATTATCTCTCTCAGAAATCATTTATCTGAACATAATACCTTAAAGTCAGAAAACCTCAAACTCTCTCAGGAGTTGGAGTGCTGTAGGGAGCAGATAGCTTCACTGAAAAGTGAGCTATCTGAGGCCAAGAAGCTTGAAGAATCCCTTAATGGGAGAAGTATCAAGCTGATGGACATCACAAGCACAGTGAACTCCAGATTTAATAGTACATTAGGCTTGGGTGCTTCATCCAGCCAACCCATAGTTCTAACAACTCCAATCAAATTCATTTCTGATAAAGGAAAGGGAGTTGTAGAGGTAGCTAGAAAAAATTCTGATCTGCCTAAGAAAACTAAGTCCCAGCAAAAATCGTCGAACGGAGATCGACGATCGCCGAACGCAGATCGACGATCTCAGGCAAAATCATCAAATTCAGGTCGACGATCTCAAGTTCCTGAACTCTGCCATAGTCGACCGTCGAACGGAGCTCGACGATCTGACCCAAGATCGTCGAACGCAGCTCTACGATTGTCGAATAGAGGTCAGAGCTCTGGAAATTCTTTCAAGGGCAAATCAAAATCCAATCCTAAGGGTCCTTCATCCCAAATCTTTAACCCTTATACTGAATGGATTATACCTCCAAGGAGATATCATCCTGAAGGTTATAAGAGTCAACCTGGGATGTCTTTTATTTTAGAGTTTAAAGGTTATCAACCTAGGCCCAAGGTAAACTGGGTAAGAAACAAATGAATTATTTTATGTGCAGGTGAAGACCTATCCAACATCTAACCAGCAATGGTACTTGGATAGTGGGTGCTCTAAGCACATGACAGGAAATAAGGACAACCTCACATCCTTTAGATCCAAGCTTGGACCCAAAGTTATCTTTGGTGATTCAAACTTTGGACAAACCAAAGGATATGGTGCAGTCCAGATTGGATCAGTAACATTCAAGAAGGTAGCTTATGTGGAAGGACTGAAGCACAACCTAATAAGCATCAGTCAACTGTGTGATGAAGGCTACCAGGTGACCTTCAGCAAAGCATTATGCAAAATCAAGTCAGAGGACAACACAACTGTGTTGACAGGTAAAAGGAAAGGTAACATCTATCTAGTAGATTTTCTTTCAACAGATGTAGATATTTGCCTGTTCAATTCTGTTTATAGACCAAATATTTTATGGCATAAGAGACTAGGACATCTAAACCTTAGAACTATTACTAGGCTATCCAAGGACAACCTTGTTAGAGGACTACCTTCTGGCCCCTACAAGAAGGAAGGACTCTGTAGGGCTTGTCAATTAGGCAAGCAAACTAAAAACAGCTTTAAGTCACTTAATAAGAGTGATTCACCTAGAATATTGTATCTGTTACACATGAATCTTTTTGGACCCATCACAGTACAAAGCCTAGGAGGGAAATCTTACACTTTAGTAGTTGTAGATGACTTCTCTAGATTCACTTGGGTGTTCTTTCTAAGGAAGAAGTCTGATAACTTTAAGTGTCTGACAGAGTTTCTCAAATGTATACAGATTGAGTTCAATACTCACATTGCCCTGATCAGAAGTGATCATGGGACAGAGTTTGATTCTCTTCTTATGCAAGAGTTCTGTCAGAGTGAAGGGATCAGGCATACTTTCTCAGCTCCTAGAACTCCTCAACAAAAATGGGGTAGCTGAAAGGAAAAAATAGAACCCTTATTGAATCTGCCACTACACTGTTGTCAGATGCTCATCTTCATCTATCCTTTTGGGCAGAGACAGTGAACACCTCCAACTATGTGCTGAATAGAAGTTTGATACATAAACTAAAGAGAAAGACTCCCTATGAATTACTCAAAGGGAAGAAACCTAAAGTTGATTATTTTAGAGTTTTTGGCTGTATTTGTTGTATACATAATAATGACAAGAAATATTTAGCAAAATTTCAAGCTAAAGCTGATGAAGGAGTGTTTCTGGGATACTCTATGATCAGCAAGGCTTATAGGGTTTATAATAAATCATCTCTAAAAATTGAGGAATCTGTTCATATATCATTTGATGAATCTAACATGTCTTTCAAGGAGAAGATCCCTTCTACCATAGCACCTTTGCAGGAACATTCTCTTGTTGAAGACTTGAACAAGTTACAGGTTACTCAAAAGGATGAAAGCAGTGAAGATGAAGAAATTGTTCAACATATTGAAGAACAACTTGAAGAGCCAGTTGTTGTACCACTAGAGGAAACAACAACACAGGTTGGTGAACAATCAACACCCCCTGTTGATTTAGTAACATCAAGAGACCATCCAATTTCCCAAATAATTGGAGACATCTCAGCTGGTCTGCAAACCAGAAATCAGGTCAACCAAAACCTGTTGCACACCTGCTTCCTATCTCAAATTGAACATCAGTCCATTCAAGATGCAGAGCAAGATCCACACTGGATCATTGCAATGCAAGAAGATTTGCATCAATTTGAAAGGAACAAAGTGTGGGAACTAGTGCCAAAGCCTAAGGATCACTCCATTGTTGGAACAAAGTGGGTGTTTAGAAACAAACTGGATGATCAAGGAGTAATTATAAGGAACAAGGCAAAGCTAGTTGCTCAGGGATATTCTCAAGAAGAAGGAATAGACTACGACCAGACTTTTGCACCAGTTGCAAGATTGGAAGCCATCAGAATATTTTTAGCTTATGCAGCACATAAAGGATTCAAAGTATATCAGATGGATGTCAAAAGTGCATTTCTAAATGGAGACATCAAAGAAGAAGTATATGACAGACAACCTCCAGGTTTTATCTCTCCAACTTATCCTGATTATGTTTTTAAATTGAACAAAGCATTATATGGTCTCACGCAAGCCCCTAGGGCATGGTATGAGACCCTAGCATGCTTTCTTTTGAAAAATGGATTTATAAGGGGTAGCGTAGACCAAACTCTTTTCATTAGAACTCATAAGTCTCATACCCTACTAGTACAGATCTATGTAGATGATATTATTTTTGGTTCTACTGACTCAAAATTGTGCAGAAGGTTTTCCAACCTAATGCATTCTAAATTTGAAATGAGTAGCATGGGTGAGCTATCCTTCTTCCTAGGATTGCAAGTCAAACAGCATGCTGAAGGCATCTTTATTTCTCAAACCAAGTATGCAAATGAATTGGTTAAGAAATTTGGCATGTCTGAAGCATCTTGTATGAAAACACATATGCCTACTAATGCTGTATTGGATGCTGATGAACATGGGAAATCTGTTGATCAGGCAACATATAGAGCAATGATTAGCTCTTTACTGTACCTTACAGCTAGTAGACCAGATATAATGTTTGCTACATGTATATGTGCTAGGTTCGAAGTAAGCCCTAGAGAGTCACACCTAACACTAGTAAAGAGGATTCTCAGGTATGTTAAAAGTTATCCAAATCTAGGTCTCTGGTATCCAAAAGATTCAGCATTTGATTTAACTGGATTTTCTGATGCTGATTATGCTGGATGCAGAATTGACAGGAAAAGCACCAGTGGAACTTGTCAGTTCCTTGGTGACAGACTTGTCTCTTGGTTTTGTAAGAAACAAACTTATGTGTCAACTTCAACTGCTGAAGCTGAATATATGGCTGCAGGCAGTTGTTGTTCAAAAATATTGTGGATTCAAAACCAACTCCTACAATATGGCTACAACTTAGAGAAGTCTAAAATCTTTTGTGATAACACCAGTGCTATTTCTATAGCTCAAAATCCAGTCCTCCATAGTAGGACAAAATACATAGAGATTAGGCATCATTTCTTAAGGGATAATGTTGAAAAGAATAAAATTGAACTGCAATATATCCCAATTGATTTACAAAGGGGAGATATTTTCACCAAGCCCTTGGATGAAAAGAAACACACCTTCTTCCTAAATCAGTTAGGAATGTTAGATGGAGGAAGTCTTAAATAATATCCAAGATTTTAAAAGCTTAAGAATTGACCAAGACTAGGCAAACATCTTGTTTTTTTTCTCAGTGTCTAGATCTTTTCTGGTCTCTGAACTACGTTCGACGATTTTCCCCCAGATCGTCGAACGGAGATCGACGATTTCCGAAATCGTCGACCTGAGTTCAGCGTTTCTCAGATAGTGTGAACTATCTCTTCGGTTAACGATCGTCGAACGGCGCTCGACGATTTTGTTCTTTGAATGATCGTCGAACCGAGCTCGACGCTCTCCAATATCGTCGAATGGAGATCGACGATGTCGCAGACTCTTCAATTTCCTTTAGAAGCCCCGATCGTCAAACTGAGTTCAACGATCTTTCCATTTCTGCGTCGAACCCTAATATAAAATTCATTTTCGCCGTCATTCTCCTTTGCGCTTTCGATTTCTATGCAAGAACTTTCTTTCCCTCCAAACATTTTTGCACTTGGTCATTTTGTTTGTTGCATCTTTGCAAGTAACTATGGCTGTCTCTGTTGCTGTTCTCGCCGCCATAAAATTTGATGCCAGCTTCGACATAGACATGGAATCCTTCAGCACAATAGACCAGGTTTTTCAGGATATCTTAGAGCTATTCAAAGAGCAGAAACTTGCTATAATCATGACTACAAGGATTAAGCTTGCTTCTGATGAAATTAAAGAGTGGGTCTACACTGCACACAATCAGGATCAAAACACCGTTGTTGGATCCATCTCTGGCACTCAGGTACCCTTGACACCAGCAATTCTGACAGAGGTTTTTAAGTTAAGTACTGGTGGAGATTCTGCTGATTTATCTGGAGAAGAATATGCTGATTTGCTTGCAAGAATGGGTCATTCTGAGGCTAACCCTAGCAAGCTGTTGAAAAAGAATCTGTCTGTGGAATACAGATTCCTGGCTGATGTAGTTGGCAAAGTCCTACTGGCTAAGCACTCTGCCCATGATACAATTTCAAGGTATCAGCTCTGCTTAATGGGAGCCATAGTGGACAAGAATAATCTGAACTGGGGAGAGGTCTTCTTTGACCTAATCAAGAAGAAAATTAATTAAAGTTTTGTAAATTTTGGAAGGATTCTAGGACTGGTTCTGCAGAATAGGTGCCCTGTTTTGCTAGTATCCTCTGGGATACACATAAATGCTTCCAAGAGACTGTCATGTGCCCTATTTGGTAAATGGGACAGGCAGATCATCAAGCCTAGTAGGCCCTCTTCAAGCACTCCTTCAGGCACCAGGACTGTCAGAGTCACTTCCCCTCAGGTCTCTGCCCCTGCAGATGACCTGCCTGCTGCTGCCTCTCCTCCTCCTATTCCAATTCCCTCTCTTCCAATTCCATCCACCATTCAAACTCCAGCCACCATCATCATCTCCAGCCCCTCTCCAACATCTACACCATCTCCAATTCCAACTATCACAGAAGAACAATTCCATCCCTTATTCTCATACCCTCAACCAGATACTGCCACTTCATCACCCTCCATTCCCTCCTTCAACATCATTGATGATTCCTTCAGGGATGATTCACCATCCTCTCCTCCTAAGCTGCCCTCATCCTCAACATCTTACCAAGATCTTCTGCAAGAAATCATTGACCAACCCACCTTCACACCCTCCATCTCCATCCCACTGTCCTCCATCTCCACTTTATCCACACCTCAGCCATATCTTCCCCAATACACCAGCTCTCCTCTACCATATCCAACAGCTACACCTCCATCCTCTACCTCTGCTCCAGTCACTACTGAGCAAGTAGATATTCCAGCCCTTGCTAACAGGATTTATGAATTGCTAGCCCCCAGGCTATCTCTTCTCTTGGAGACCTCCTTGGCTCCATTACTCCTGTCAGTGGCAGCCCTTTCTGCCAGGCTCTCCTCTTTATTCCCTCAGGCAGCCCCTTCAGCAGTGTGCCTTGATCCATCCATGTCTGAATCTAGGCAGGGGGAGATGCCCTATGAAGTGAGCCTACCTGATGCTGCTCCTGCTGTTTCTTCAGCTTCTGTTACTACTGCTGCTGTGTTTCAAGATCCAGTTCCACCTCCTGCTGCAGTCTTTGCAATAGACCTCAGGTCTTTGCTCTCAGAATTTGATTCAACATATTTCAGATGTCTTCCAGAGACAGTTGCTATCCAGCCCCCAGAGGATTTGTCCAAGGCCCTTGTGCCCTTCTCTTGTTGTGACCCCAGCATCATCACCTCCTTTGTTAAGTCAGTATGTGTTGCTGCCCCTCCTGCTGAGAATTTTGTTGAAACTATTGCTGATACTGCTGATGAGCCAATTTTTAAGGAGATCCTTATGACAGAGGCACATGAGTTTGAGCCTTCTGAATTTTCTGATGATGTTTCTGCTGATGATATTGCTGTTAGTGAAAATGCTGCTGCCCCAACTGTTGTCATTACTGCTTCAACCTCTGCTTCTGCCTCAACTCCAACTGCCACACCTTCAGTATCTATTGTTGTTGCTGTTGCTTCAACTCCTGTTACCAGTTTTGTATCTGCCTCAATCCAGCTCAAGCAAGATTTGATGAAAAAGATTGATGCTCTTTATGATGATCAAAGTTCTGAAAGTGATGAGTATAAGATAGATTCTGATGATTCTTCTGCTACCATTGCCAGAAAGAGAAAGGCAAGGAGCAAAGCCATGAAGAGAGTACCTCCTGCCAAGGTCAAGGACAACAATGATATACCATATTATATTCTTCATGACTGCCCCATAATTGAGCACTGGATGCAGTACTCAAAGAATCAACTCAAAGCAATGAAGAAGAAAAGGAAATATGAAAAGGGCTCCTCTCAATTCCAACATTCTCATCCTCCTCCACCACCACCTCCTGATGCAGGTGCAGGTGGAAGTTCAGCTGCTCAACCCCCTGCTAGAAGTCAAACCCCCTATCAGCCACATGTCAGATCCTATCATAGGGGAAGCCAGTCCAGGGGCTCTCAATCCAGAAGAGGAGGCTATAGAGGCAATCAAAGAGAAGTCCAGGTGTATTCTAAAGGATATTCTAGACAACATCCCTACTCCAGGGAAGGACAAATATCATCTGACACCACCTCTGGTCCTTTTCCATATAGATTGAAGGAAATAGTTTCATCCAGGCCTTCTCAAGATAACCCTTCAAATAGACATGAGCCACCAGTACCATTTGAAGATCCTGAGAACAATCCAGCTGCTTGGACTGCAAGGATGAAAGAGCTTGCTGCACTGGATCAGATCAAGAAAGCTAGAGAGCAAGGGAAAGACTCATCCAACATCACTACAATGTCTGAACAGAGAAAGAAAGAGTTAGAAAGATATAGGTCAAGCAAATTCTTTGATTCTGACAGATACATGGAGCTGCATCCTGAAGCTGTAGTTCTCAGGCACAAACAGCAAACCTCTTTAGGTGCAGCAGATGATACAAGATCAAAGAAGGAAGCTCTCAACCCCAACAGAGAGATTAAACTCATTAAGAGCAAGGAGAAGAAATGACTATGTAAGGTGACAATCTCTGTGATTTCTGATTATTATCTGGGATGATGTATATCTGTGGTTCTGCTATGTCCAGCTTTTTGCCTTTCTGTATTGTTGCTTGTATGATGTTATTTAAACTTTTCCAAATTCTGTAAATAGTAATCCTAACCCAAATAGGGGGAGATTGTTGGAACACCCTATTACTGATTTGGGTCAGGATCACTATGTCTCTAGGAAACCAATGTTTGACCTCCTGTATAGCTTAAAAGGTCAATTAGAATTGAGTCTAAGGGCTAGAAGTCTAGGTTTGGAAAGCTGCCCTCAAGACCCAGAATCCTTCAGTTTGAGACTAAGTCATATTGTCGAGCTCAGCACGACGAGTCGTCGAACTCCGATCGACGATCGTCTAGCTCAACATCGACAGATCATCGAACTCCATTCGACGATCGCTGAGCTCAACTTCCACATATCGTCGAACTCCATTCGACGATCTGCGAGCTCAGTTCGATGATTTTGACTCAGTATTGGATCTCTATCTCAGAGCTCAGTTCGACGGTCTTTGAGCTCAGATCAACGATATTTTGTTGCAGTATAAGTCCAAATCGCTGAGCTCAGTTTAACGATAGCAGAGCTCAGTTCGACGTTTTCAGATAACTTCAAGGATGTTTCAAGATTCAAATTCAGATCAGTTAAGGAGTTATTCTGCAATTAATTCAGAAGATTTTCTAGCCGTTTTCATTTATTTCTGGACCAAGTTTCAAGAGATTTTCAAGGAATATTTCTGTGGACTTTCCTCCAGAAGACTTTTTGCAATTAAGGATGCAATTAATGCGGGCCAACGGCTATTCTTGACAAAGGATGTTTTTCTATTCAGTACCAGAGAATAAAAGACAACAATTTTTTTTTGAATCTCCGAGAGAGAGACAAACATCAATAATTCTCAGAATAGACACAAGAAGAACAAGCACACAAAATATTCCCTGTCTCAAAGAATTCTCTGAAGAACATACATCCAAGGAGATCAAACTTTCTGAAATATTCTGATCTCTCTTATCTCAATTGTTCAAGGCCAACATATTTCAAGACTCCAGACTCCTAACATTTCAGCTGTTGCTGAAATCATCTTTTGCTGGAGCTCAACTTCTGAAGGCCTATCACCCTACAGCAAAGCTTCTTTTCCTGAACATCTCAAGGACTCAGGGGGAGCTTTGACAGCATCAAATCCACATAGTCTTCTCAGCTGTTTGAGAAAGAGAAGACTTTCATCACTCTCTCACCCCTATCTCTGTAAAGGGTTTCTCAAACTCCCTTCAAAAGTTTGAACTTGGTTTTTGAGCACCTTGTCAAAAGCTCATTGGTGGAAAGACACCTGATCAAAAAATCTGATTTGATTTTTGAGCACCTTATCAAAAGCTCATTGGTGCCCAGGACACCTGATCAACTCATCCTGCAGTGGATTCCTACCTAGGGTGGTAGAAGAGTGGATGTACCCAAGTTTAGGGGAACCACTATAGTTCCTTGTGTCATCTGGTTTGCTTGTCTTTATTTTTGTTTCTGGCTGTGATTGTTCTGTGATTAGTTTGTGATTAGTTTTGTTTGGTGATTTGATTTATTAACTGCTTCCCTGCTCACTCAGATTACAACAATTGTTGTAAAAAGTTTTCAAGCACCACATACTATATTCACCCCCCCTCTAGAGTATATCAGATCTAGCTGCACTTTCAGGTTTTTTTTTGTAAATAAGACCCCAGGGGTACCAGGAATGACACCTTTGAAATCTTGCTATTTTGCCCACTTCCGCTCTCCTTTGAGACTCACTACTCATTAGTTGGTGCCTTCCTCGTACTTAACTCAACCATCTTTGGTTGTAGAGGGGAAGCTTTTTAAGTTTTTGAGTACATGGTGGGACCTCTCTGCTACAACATCTAGGATCTTTTTGTTTTTCTCTCTCTCTCTCGTTTTATCTTTGGAGTCGGGCGAGCTGAACCGCTAGGTCAGTAGCCTCAGACTGCACTTAGATCCGAATATTTGAAGTAGGGATTTTTCCGACTTCAACAAATATAAAGTTTTTGTATTAATTATCTATTTTCTTGGTACATAACGTTTAATAGGTAATTATGGCTAGCAGATACATTTTGTGAATACTCAAAAAAATAAAATTCCACTATTTTTGGCAGGCCAGTCTTTAGAGAGCTTCAGGTAAGTAATATTGGGCACATTGAACTTGTCGACCTTAGGACAATTATGTCAGGAAATTGGATTGTTATCATCATCCAGATCTTTATATATTTCTTTAATCTAGTCTGGAAGGATTAAGATTCTCCTTTAGTTAGACCCGGGTGTTGTTGGTCTTTTATGTGAACCTGAGGAAAATGAAAAATCTATGTTTAATAATAAGGTGGTAAAAATAGTTAGAAAGAGATGTGTTGGTCATTGTCGAAGAAGTTGGTTCCTCTGCTTCTGTGATGTGTGGTACTTTGAAGAAGTTGGTGTCATGAGCATCTTTTATCATCCAATATCACAAAGATTTTGTCATTCTTTTTAAGGTCATATCAAATATCTCCTTAAAAACCATGGTCTTAGCATAAACTCCTTCATGTTCATCGATTGCACTATTTTTGACTAAAATTTTTGTCGTCTCTGTGAAAACCCCCCACGATAGTGCAACTTATAGCTAACTGTGACTAAACATGTTGTTTTGTAGGTAGATTCCTACAATACAAATTATCTACCATTACTCCTTATTAATCGTAAGTACAAATCTTAATCTTATGGAAAAATAGTTTCCTGGTTAGTTTGAAAGACATTATGGCATATTTTGCTCTCTTGAGTGGCATTCGTGGAAGGAACACTCTGAGTCTTTTGAATCTACCTCCCAATATGTCTACCTCACTGACATTTCTTCTAAACCTTCTACATATAAGCCTTGTAACATTGAATAATCCTATTTTTCGAGTCAATGCTTCTGAGAAGCATAACCGCTACTGTTGAAATTTGTGAAGTGGAAGTGGTTGACGGGACAGGCCGGGCGGCCTGGGCAGACAGCGTTGGCGGACTAGGCGGACTGGGCGGACTGCTGTGTGCGGCCTGGTGGAAAGTCTAGTGGAAGCTGGCTGTTCTTCTGAGCGGGTTGCACGGGTGAAGTCCGCGGACTATGCGGCCTGGTATCTGCGGATAAGGCGTTGGCTGATTGGTTTAGCCAAGGAGCGGTCTGAGCGGATAGAGGCTTGCGGACTGGTGCATTGCTCAGTGTCCGTGGTGCAAGCTTGTGCTGTTTGGCGGTTTGGCTCATGTTCGCGGGAAGCTTGCGGACTGGCGTGTCCGCGGTATGGGCTTTTGCGGACTGGGCTTAGAGCTTGGCTGAGGCCTTGTCGAGCTCTGGTGATACAGCAGGTGCCTTGCTGTGGAGGTCGTTGGCGGACTGGTGTGTGGAGTCCGGGAGATGGATGTTGCGTTGGGAAGGTGTGTGAGTAGCTTGCGGACTGCTGGCAGTCTGTGTGCTAGGGTGTTGGCGGACAGGAGTTTATGTCCGCCATGCTCGCATTGGCCTTTGATGGTTTTGGACTTAGTCACACTCTGTGCCAAGACCATGGTGTCCGCAGTATCCGCCAAGTCCGTTGTTGACCGGGCGGACTGTTGCTATCTGCCTTTGGTCGCGGACTTGTGGCGGATTGAGGCTTGAGTCTTGCGGACTGCCTCGGGTTTGTGCAGACAGCCATTGAAGGGGGATGCTGTCCTGCAGTGGTTGAAGGCTTTGCGGGCTGATGCCTTGTCCGCTTAGCTTGGGCGGACTGATGAGGGTTCGCCACAGTTGCCTTGCTCCTGACGGTTTTCCTTGGTATCCGGCTAAGTCCTTGCGGACTCGGCGGACAGTGTTTTGCTATCGCGCGGGCTAGGGCGGTGTCGCTATCTCTAGGGCGGTGACCACACTCCTCACCTCGCCTATAAATAGGACCCCCTGACAGGTCTACAGTAACTGAGTGAACAGTAAGTTGGGTTCGGCGAGGTGCTGCGGTCTCAGTTTTTCTGTCCGCGTGGATTGATTCAAGGCTGACGGTTTGCTGTGTGCAGGTCGCGCGGGTAGCTTCAAGGAGCCAGGAGTTTGGCTGTGACTTCGGTCAAGTACTTGGAAGTTGTGCGGTCTTTGTGGATTCAGCAGGAGGTCGCTCTGCGGCTTATTAGCTCTGTTTCATCTTTGCCAGCTTCAATAACCTGTCCGCCGGTCTCAGGCGGGTAGGCGGTTGTTCCTCAGTTCATCAGCAGGAGGCGAATAACGGTGTGTCCGCGCGGCCTCGCGGCTTCGGCGGACTCCGTGGCTATTCAGCGGATTGCAGCTTAAGTTCGGGTGATCTCAGCAGACTCGGTGACCTCGGCGGTCTCGGCGGTTTCCGGTGCTGTCCGCCCGACTTGGTTTTTGGTGCTTTATGTTTACAGCTGTTTATACTAGTGAAATCATATCTCGCTATGTATACCTCGTTTTGTAAAGAAGTGAATGTATAAAAGATCTGCTTGTGCTTCCATTGTTTGTTGGGATTAGCCTTGTTCCTTGGTTTTCCACTGGTTCAACGTGAGAACTGGGTTGTGCCGAAGATATTAATTTGGCGTTTGGGCTACCTTGCTGACCACACTGAGAAAATTTAACATGGTATCAGAGCCAGGTTCAGTTGTGTGAGCAGTAGTCAACCAGTGTTGTTACTCAGGGCTTGAGTGGTGATCAACCTATGTTGTTGCTCGGTGCTTCTGAAAGGTTGCCAACAGGTGTTGCAATGGAAGAGAGCTTTCCAAGGGGTCTTGGCATTGAACTCTTAACGCCGACTAACTTCAAGAAGTGGAAGTCGTGCATGAAGAGTTATCTTCTTGGCGAGGAGCTGTGGGAAGTCGTCGGTGGTGACGACAGATAGGAAGTGACTGCTGTGTTCGGTACTACTGAGCAGGTTAGGCTCTGGAGGAAAACAAATGCTAAGGCGGAGTTTATCCTCAAGAGGGTCGTGTCTCCAGAACTGTTTGATCACATCGTTGGATGTGAGTCGGCTGCTGATATTTGGACAACCATTGATGAGTTGTTCAATAGGAAGAATGTGGCGCGACTTCAGTTTCTGGAGAATGAGTTGGCCAGGGCAACTCAGGGAGACCTTTACATCTCGAAGTACTTCTTAAAGATGAAGAGCTTGTGTGCTGAGCTGTCAGCACTGGATCCCGATGAGCCTATCTCTGAGGAGAAGATGAAAAGGCATATTATCCGCGGCTTGCGGAAGGAGTATGTGGCCTTTGTGACATCTGTTCAAGGGTGGGCTACTCAGCCGTCTTTGCTGGAGCTGGAGAATATGCTTGCATCGCAGGAGAGCTTGGCAAGGCAGATGGCTGGAGTTAATCTTAATCAGGAAGGCAGCGAAGCTCTCTTCTCAGGCAAGAATAAAGGATGGGAAGGGAAGAAGAAGAAGAAGGTGCAGGTCGTTGGTGAGAAGGTGACTTCAACTTCATATCAGCCGGAGAGGAGCAATGCTTCTAAGGACTGGAAGAAGAACTTGAAGTGCTACTGGTGTCATCAGCGAGGGCACTTCAAGGGGGACTGCAAGGTCAAACTGCAGCCTGGGCATACTACGGGAAAGGAGGAAGCTTGCTCGAGAAGTGAAGAAGCAGGATGGGGCGGAGCTTTCATGACGGGCACTTGTGTCCGGGCCTTGTCTGCTGAGGAATTCAACAGTGAGTGGATCGTGGACTCCGGGTATGGTCATCACCTCACCGGAGACAAGTCAAAGTTCACCTCCATGCAGGCATACTCAGGTAATGAAGCTATTATCACTGCTGATAATATTGTTTATGCAGTAGAGAAAGAGGGGGTCGTGTCTTTGGGTAGTGATCAGGGGCCACTCACGTTAAAGAGTGTGTATCATGTGTCGGGCATGAAGAAGAACCTCTTCTCGGTGACCAATGCGGTGGACGCTGGTTATCACGTTCTGTTTGGGCCAACAGACGTGAGGTTCCTTCGCAACGTATCAGCGGTGAAGGCTGATGTTGCTCATGTTGGAAGGACGGTGAAAAACTTGTTTGTTCTTGCCACCAATTCTTATGTTGATCGTATGAGGGCCAATGATAGTGCTGCTATCTGGCATGAGAGGCTGGGTGGGGCATGTTGGCATGGACAAGATGAAGGCGATGACTAGTAGAAGTTTGGTGAAGGGGTTGCCTAAGTTGTCTTCCTTTGGTGATGGGCATGTTTGCGCGGGCTGTCAATACGGTAAGGCACATCGCCTTCCATTTGATAAATCACAAACAAGGAGCAAGAAACCATTGGACTGCATTCATGGCGACCTGATGTGACCGACAGTTACTGCCAGCCTTGGTGGAAGCAGATACATGCTTGTCTTGGTTGATGACTACTCAAGGTATACTTGGGTGTACTTCTTAAAGGAGAAGTCGGAAGCCTTCCGTTTGTTTGTTGAGTTTAAGGAGTTGGTAGAAGGCCGGCTTGGCTTGCAGATTAAGAAGCTTAGAACTGATAACAGGGGTGAGTTTGTTTCCTCCGAGTTTTCTAACTTCTGCAGGAAGCACGAGATCTAACGAGAGCTTACTTGTGCTCACACTCCACAACAAAATGGGGTAGCGGAGCGAAAGATCCGTCATCTGACGGAGACCTGCAAATGCTGGCTTCATGCGAAAGATATCTCAAGGTCCTTCTGGGCGGAGGGGATGTCTTGTACTGCGTTTGTAATCAACAGGATGCCACTCAGTCCTATCAACATGAAGACTCCTTTTGAGCTGTTGCTGAAGGAGAAGCCGAGTGTGGGACACCTTCGGGTGTTCGGTTCAACTTGCTACGTGCATGTCCCGGATGCTTCACGGACTAAGCTGGATGCGAAGGCAAGGAAGCTTGTCTTTGTTGGCTACGATGAGCGAAAGAAGGGATGGAAATGCATGGACCCTGCGACGAAGAAGTTCGTGGTGTCAAGAGATGTTGTCTTTGGCGAGCTGACGTCATATGGAGGTGGATCGGTTGAGCTAACCGGAAGTAGCAAAGTTGATAAAGCACCGGTGGTGGATGCTAAAGACTTGGAAGAGGAGCTTGCTATTTCACCAGCAGCTCATGTTGCTTCTAACTCTGAGGCTGAGCCTTCTGGCTTAGGAAGCAGGGGGAGCACTGTTCAATGCTTGCCACAAGTAGGAGTTGAGCCCGAAGAAGCAACGGAAGCAGTGAGCAAGGAGCCGACCCTTCAGAGATCGAAGAGGGTTGTTAAGCCACCGGCTCAGTACCGTGATGGGAATGCAGTGAGCTTTGTCTCCTGCTTCTTTGCAGGTCCTCTGGATGAGCGAGAGCCTGCAACCTTCAACGAGGACACTAGAGTGAAGGAGTGGGAAGGTTCCATGAAAGAAGAGATTGGTGCTCTGAAGAAGAATGAAACCTGGGACCTTGTGCCCAAGGTTGATGGTATTACTCCGGTTACTTGCAAGTGGGTGTATAAGTTGAAGAAGAAGGTTGATGGGAGCATTGATAGGCTCAAAGCTTGCCTGGTCGCTAGTGGATTCTCACAACAGTATGGAGAAGACTATGAGGAGACGTTTAGTCTGGTTGCGAAGATGACTTCAGTTAGAGTGGTGATCGCCTTGGCTTCTAGCAAGGGATGGAGGTTGTGGCAACTCGATGTGAAGAATGCCTTTCTTTATGGAGAGATTGACAAGGACATCTTCATGGATCAGCCGCTTGGTTTTGTCTCTGAAAAGCATCCAGACTATGTCTGCAAACTCAAGAAGGCTCTCTATGGGTTGAAGCAAGCTCCTAGAGCTTGGTATGGGAAGATTGCAGAGTACTTGCAATTCTGTGGATACCTTGCTTCCAACTCGGATTCAAGCTTGTTCGTCAAGAAGAAGGGGGATCTACAAGTCTTGGTCCTGCTGTATGTGGATGACATGATCATCACAGGGAATTCAGAGGGGGAAGTAGCAAGGCTCAGGGCAGAGCTTGCTATACGCTTCGAGATGAAAGAATTGGGAGAGTTGTATCAATTTCTCGGTCTTGAAGTGGAGAGGAAGGAGTGCGGGATTCTCATTTGCCAAAAAGGGTATGCAGATCGCATTGTGAAGCGGTTCGGCATGGGCGAAGGGAAGAAGTGCTCTACTCCACTAGAACCTGGGTTGAAACTTCGACGAGATGAGGGAAGGGTTCTTCATGATCCCTTGGTGTTCAGGGCTCTTGTTAGGAGCTTGATTTACCTGACGATTACAAGGCCGAACATTGCTTATGCTGTTGGCCGAGTAAGTCGGTATATGGCTGAACCAAGGTAATCTCATCTAGTGGCGGCGAAGGGTCTTCTGAAGTATGTCAAGGCAACTTCTGACATGGCACTCCTCTATGGAAGGAACTCGGAGTTTGCTTTGCTTGGGTACACGGATGCTGACTATGGCGGTGATTCGGATGATCAGAGGTCTACTTCAGGTTATGTGTTCACTTGCGGTTCAGCTAGCATCTCGTGGTGTAGCAAGAAGCAGGACTTGGTGTCAGTCTCAACTACAGAGGCAGAGTATAAGGCTTCGGCCTTGGCTGTTCGGGAAGCCATCTGGTTGAGGAGTCTTATAGAGGATGTTCATGAAGAAGTGCAAGGGCCGACTTTACTCCGGGGTGACAATGCGAGTGCTCTCAAGCTGGTTAATAATCCAGTGTGTTACACCAGGACCAAGCATATAGAGATTGATCACCACTTCATCAGGGAGAAGGTGTTGGAGGGGTCTCTGCTGGTCGGGCATGTTCGGAGTGAAGATAATATTGCTGACATCTTCACTAAGCCACTGTCGAAGGGGCCTTTTGAGCACTTGTGTAGCTTGCTGGGCTTGGTCACCACTTCCCACTTCAAGAGGGAGTATTGAAATTTGTGAAGTGGAAGTGGTTGACGGGACAGGCCGGGCGGCCTGGGCGGACAACATTGGCGGACTAGGCGGACTGGGCGGACTGCTGTGTGCGACCTGGTGGAAAGTCTAGTGGAAGCTGGCTGTTCTTCTGAGCGGGTGAAGTCCGCGGACTATGCGGCCTAGTATCTGCGGATAAGGTGTTGGCTGATTGGTTTAGCCAAGGAGCGGCCTGAGCGGATAGAGGCTTGCGGACTGGTGCATTGCTCAGTGGCCATGGTGCAAGCTTGTGCTATTTGGCGGTTTGGCTCATGTTCGCGGGAAGCTTGCAGACTGGCGTGTCCGCGGTATGGGCTTTTGCGGACTGGGCTTAGAGCTAGGCTGAGGCCTTGTCGATCTCTGGTGATACAACAGGTGCCTTGCTGTGGAGGTCGTTGGCGGATTGGTGTGTGGAGTCCAGGAGATGGCTGCTGTGTTGGGCAGGTGTGAGAGTAGCTATGTATACCTCGTTTTGTAAAGAAGTGAATGTATAATAGATCTGCTTGTGCTTCCATTGTTTGTTGGGATTAGCCTTGTTCCTTGGTTTTTCGCTGGTTCAACGTGAGAACTGGGTAGTGCCGAAGATATTAATTTGGCGTTTGGGCGACCTTGCTGACCACGCTGAGAAAATTTAACAGCTACGCCTTCTTTTAATATGAGTTTGTGTGGGGGTAGATTCCCTGGGTTAATAGAGTTCAAAAATTTAGGGAGGTATAAGTTTGTGCGATCATCACTAGCATAGTCAAAGTAATAGTACACCATTTTCTCCCCATGAAATAGATCCAAGAAAAGTGAATTTAGCTTGTTCATATGGAAACAGTATACTTCTGCTGATATCACTTTTGTTAACCCCGAAATCGGCGATCCTTCCCAAGGCAGCCAACTCGCTAGTCGCAGCATGCTCCAGGTTCCTCTTGGATGTAGCAACGTCTTAGGATGGGCGGACAGGTTTTGCTGTCCGCTCAGGCCGCGCGGCTTGAGCGGTCTCAGTGGACTGATCACCCAGGCCGCGCATTGTTCCTTTGGTCGGCAAGGGCCGCAGACTGCTTCTTCAGTCCGCCCCTGTGTAACACCTCCCCTGTAATGGACGTATAATATAGGTCCGGCCGGGGCCCCACAACATACGAACGCCACAACTTTAGTATTAAAAGTTGATATAGCTACCCAAACTCAAAACACTTGCACAACACAGCGGAAAACCAAGCACAACTAGAAGTTATCCACTAACCCAAAAGAGTAAACAAACGGCCTTAAGGCCTTACATCAAATGTCCAAAAGTGAACAGTCCATCAAACATGAATGTGCTCAGCACTCCTAATCTACCTCGGCATGCAAGCCGGACAAAATAGTCTCAAACATACATCAATCAAAAGTAGTGCTACAAAAGAGAAAACACTTCATGGGCTTAGGCCTTTTTGGCCGGCGTGCTAGCTCCTGCATGCGATCCTTGCCCTGTAAAAATATTAGTAACGTGGGTCAGCAAAGGCTGACCTCAAACTGTGTAACAACACATCTCCTCCCGGCCGCCCCTAACGGACCCCGGGGAACCCTCCAACCTGCAAGTCAGCACTTCATATGCAATATAAATTTCTATAAATAGAAAAGCATTAAAACAGGCTTGGATGTCTCAATCAACAAACATGTTCTCTACTGGTTGAGCATATAAAGAAAGGGCCTACTATGCAACTATATGCAACACCCGGGCTTCACCCAAGGTACCCTACAGCGTATGCATCTAGCACAACATCACATCACTTGGGTACTCACATTTCCCCAATTGGCGTAAAGCCGCAAACACTAAGGGAGTCACCTCTCCCTTAAACGGCGCACAGGCCGCCACAAGGAATTCTTGCCAAGGCCCCACCCGCTCGTGGGCTTAGCCCCGGGCTTGCCTGCAAGCTCTGACGTCTCATGTCAGGATTCCAACAAACACAGACCGACCGATTCTAAGAAGCCTTGCTGGACCCCACCCGCTCATGGCCTCTTTGCTCGGGCTTGCCCCAAGCTTGACATTCTCGTCAGTCTCACCGAAGGGGACTAGTCTCGCCGGGACACTCTCCACACATGACGCACATGTCACGGGATAGCCAGCCGACCACGGAGACATAGCCACGCCTTGGCACCACACAACCAAGACTAAACACATCGCAATCCCTCTTTGTACCGCAGCGTTCCCGCGCACCAAGGAAAACATCTCCAACTCGTGCGGAGCTAACCTTGTCCACCAAGGAAACCATCTCCATTCTCATACGGAGCTAACCTTGTCAAGGAAACCATCTACCACCACGAGGAGCTAACCTTGTCCGGGTTCGACTACATGTACTCTTTTCAAGCAAACGGGACAATCACCACCACAACACAAACGACATCTTGCCGCAACGGAAATCTCTACGAATCCCTAAGTTCGTATGCAACATCACCGAGTCGGACTAACGGTCGCGACTACGGCTTCACCCACCATGCCTAATCCACTAGCGAAGCGGATCTCTAATGCAAAGATATGCCGGGGACGGACTCAATCGACCCGGAAGTTCCTCTTGAAACTTGGCAAGCCAAAACCCCTCTCATTTGAGAGTTTGGTGCCCAAAAATTAGAGAAAAGAAAACTAGATGATGCTAAAACGTGCATCCTAAAGACCGAGAGGAGAGATGTCGTTACCTTCCGACTCCTCTTTCTTGCCATGGAAAAATAGCCGGATGGAAATCTTCGCAGCAGTCTAAGCTTCACGGATCCGGACTCGGCTCGCGATTTGGAGCACCGAAACCCTTCCTACAGCCCAAGAGTTCTTCTTCTTCCTCCTTGCTCTAGTTTCTCTCAAGAACTAAGAAAGAGAGAACTTGAAAAAGAATGAGGATCTGTAACCCTAAAATCGGACTTAACTGCCCAGGAGGTGGCCTGAACCATTAGATCCCAAAACCAGAAAAAGACTGGCCGCGATTCGCCTGGAAAATAAAAGACCTGGGCCGAACACGGCCTGGCACACGCCCGTGTCCAGGGCCGTGTGCCTCATTCGCCATCTCAAATCGACGCGCCTGGAATCAGACACGGGCATTCGACACGCCCGTGTTCAATCCGACACGCCCGTGTCCCCAGTGACACGGCCGTGTGGCCTGCCGTGTGTCTCCAACGACACGGCCCCAACACCAACCCGAGAGGTGACACGGCCTGGGACACGCCCGTGTCCCAAGCCGTGTGCCAAGTCTCGACACCCGTCGACAGGCTTTGTGTCGACACAGCGGAAAAACGTCGAGCGAAGATCGTCGACCAAGCGGGACACGCCCTGTGACACGCCCGTGTCACAGGCCGTGTGCCCCAGTCTCGACACGCTGTCGAGCAAAAGTGTCGACACTTGGGTCGAGTGTCGACACGACCTCGACACGCCCTGCGACACGCCCGTGTCGCAGGCCGTGTGCCCCACTCTCGACACTCTGTCGAGCACAAAGTGTCGACACTTGGGCCGAGTGTCGACACGGCCTCGACACGCCCTGCGACACGCCCGTGTCGCAGGCCGTGTGCCTCACTCTCGACACTATGTCGAGCACAAAGTGTCGACACTTGGGCCGAGTGTCGACACGGCCTCGACACGCCCTGCGACACGCCCGTGTCGCAGGCCGTGTGCCTCACTCTCGACACTCTGTCGAGCACAAAGTGTCGACACTTGGGCCGAGTGTCGACACGGCCTCGACACGCCCTGCGACACGCCCGTGTCGCAGGCCGTGTGCCTCCTGCCAGAACCCAAAAATTTTCAGCACTGCAGACCAAACCTCTTGCAAAAACTGGGGTGTTACACCCTGCAGATCGCGTGCCTTGTTCCGCAAACTGCCCTAAGCTCCATACTGACAGGTGGCATCCAATGTTGACGGACTCGGATGTCTATCCGCCCAGACCGCCATAACGTCAAGCGGCCTGCCGCTAGGCCGCACACCTTCACCAACGTCAACAACCCTCTAGCTCGCCGCATAGCCAGATTGGGGACCTGACCCCAGGCCGCCAGCCAGCTACCCCAGTTTCCACCTCGCCAACATGTGCGGCCTGCCTCGTAGGTCTGGTAGGTCGCCCATCCCTTGTCACCCACCAGGCATGACAAGCCTTTACCTTCAACAGACGGCGGACCTCGACAGATGGGGCGACCTGCCTCGTCAGTCCGCCAGGTCGCCCAGCCAGCCAATTCAGCTGTTTACGGACTCTACCAGTCCGCCTAAGTAGCGCGGACGCTCCAGCTCTCCGGCTACCTGCAAAGATCAGCGCACATCCCGTTCTCCGCGAGCTGGGCGGACTCAAGGTGCAGTCAAACCTTCCAGTCCGCCTACATCGAAGAACCCAGGCTCCAGCTTCAGCAGCCAGCCGCTTCGTTCAACAGTAGAGGCGAACTCAGTTTACCCACCGCAGACTCAGCAGATTCTACTCGCAGTCCACCGCGCAGCCTCCAGCACCCGCTTCCCGGATGTGGGCAGATATCCCTCAGCTCACACCCTTGGCACAGGCTCGCTAAGCTCAGTAGGGGCATGTTAAAGTTGGAGACCGGGCGGTCTGTCTTGGCGAGTTGGAGACCGCGCGGTCTGGCGGCTTGACTCGTCGGCTTGTTAACCGGGCGGTCTAGCGATCTTCACCGGCGACCTATCTGCTTCTCCTATGGTTAGCCGTGCGGTTAGCCCTTCTGCCTAACCGCGCGGCTTGTGCGGTTTACCTTGTACAGTCCGCTTAACTTGTATTTTTTTAGTCCCACATCTCTTATTTGTACTCTCTCTTCTCTCCTCCATTCTATATAAGGGAGGGCATACCTTTGTAATAGATATCAATTTTGGATAATAAAATTTCGATTATTCAAAAGTTATTCTGTTTGTTCTCTCTTTTGCTGCTTTCTAACATGGTATCAGAGGACTCGATCTACTCCTCCTGATTCTGTGTCTTACTGTCTGCCCGGTTTGTAGTGCCGGTTTGCCTTCTATTCGCGCGGCCTATTCTCTAGCCGTTCGAATTCTTCTGCTCGCCCGGCCTGTTCTCTAGCCGGCCGACTTCTTCTGTTCGCACGGCCTGTCCTCTAGCCGTTCGACCTCTTCCCCTCTGTTTGTGTCTGCAGCTAGGTCGTGGCCCTTCTGGCCGCTGGATTTATTCCCTTGAGACCGCTGCCGCCCTTCTTTCTCTGCGCGGGTTGTTTCCTACCCGCTGCCTCCTATCGCAGCGACCTGTTTTTGTCCCTGCTCCTGTTCGTGCGCGCTTGTCCTCTAGCCGCTCGACTTCTTCCCCTCTGCTTGCGTCTGCGGTTTGGTCGTGGCTTTTCTGGCCGCTGGTTTCTACCCTCGAGACCGCTGCAGCTTTTCTTCCTATCCGTGCGGGTTGTATCCTAACCGCCCGGCTTCCCTGTTTCCAGCTGCGATGGCTTTTTCTGATGCCTCTACTGCCACCACCTCTGTTGCCAATCCGGCACCTCCTCTTCCCCCTACTCCTTCCGGGAACCTTGGGAGCGTTTCCAAACTTGTTGGCTCCAACTACCCGGACTGGAGCGTCTCTTTCACCTTTCTTCTTCGCTCACAACGCAAACGCCACCACCTCGTTGATGACCCACCTCCTATCACTTCCCTCTCTTTGATGACTGGGATGCCAGTGACGCGCTTGTGCGTACTTGGCTTGCGAACAGTCTTTCTGATGAGTGCCTTCCCGTCATACGTCATGATGAGACGGTCAAGGCCGCTTGGCTTCATCTTGCCGCTTTGTACTCCAAAGGGGCTCAGACTTCCTGCATCTATACGTTGTATGCGGACCTCTTTGCCCGTCCCACCTTGTCTCCTGCTGCTGCCTACCAACAGTCCAGGCTCTTGGGGCTGAGATTCTTCAGAATCGCCCCTTTTCTGCGGATTTGGCTCAACAACACAAGCACTTCCAGGAGCTTCTGGTTGTGTGTTATCTGCTCCGGCTTCCCGATACTTATGACATGATCCGCCAGCAAATTCTGGGTGAGGCTGACTCTCCCACTTTAGATGCCACCGCTGCCCGCATCGCTGCTGTTACCTCTCTCCTTCAGCGCCCGCTATTGCCCGCTCCTTCTCCCCACCGGACCACTATTCTCATCACGCTCAGCGCAGTGGCTCTGGTAGTCGCGGTCATCAGACCGGCGGCCGTGCTTCTTCCCGCTACATCTGTTCTCATTGTGGCCGCACCGGCCATACTTTCGAACGCTGCTGGACAAAGCATCCTCATCTTCGCCCCTCCGGTGACTCTTCCAAGCCATCTGCCTCTGTTGTGACTTCTTCAGGTAGTGCCCACGTGGTGACTCAAGGTAAATGGCTTATCGACTCTGGTGCCACTAATCACATGACGGGCAACCCTCAGTGCTTCTCCTTGCTCGAACATCATGATCGGTTGCCCCCGGTCCTAGTTGCGGATGGTTCTCCCTCCCCGGTTCATGGCACGGGCGTGGTTCATGTTACTCCCTCACTAAGCCTAGCGGACACTCTCTATGTGCCCAAGTTTCCGTGCAATCTGTTGTCTGTTACCTCTTTATGTAAACAGCTTCAGTGTTCTGTGACATTTACACCCACTTCTTGTTCTTTTCAGGATCCGAGCTCCCACCGGACGATTGCTACTGGGACTGAGAGCGGCGGCCTCTACTTCCTCGACAATGTTTCCGCCTTATCTGCCTTCTCCTCTTCCTGTACGGATCTTCTGCAGTGGCATCTCCGTCTCGGTCATCCTCCTCCCCGTATACTACATCAGCTTCTGCCGCACTCCTTCCATCCAGTACTCCTCTCCAATGCGACGCCTGTCAACTCGGCAAGCATCACCGTTCCTCCTTCCCGCCGAAGCTCGGACGGGGTTCTACTCGCCCTTTTGATCTTGTTCACTCTGATATCTGGGGACCTGCTCCTACCCTCACCGTTGGTCGGGGTAGTTCTTATTTTGTAACCTTTATAGATGATTTCTCTCGTTGTACTTGGGTGTATCTCCTCAGAGATCGCTCTGAACTTTTAGATGTATGGATTTCCTTTTATCAGTTGATTAAAATCAGTTCAATCTTTGTATTAAAACTCTTCGTTCTGATAATGCTAAGGAATATCTCAGTCATGCTTTTACTTCTTTTTGTGTACAACATGGCATTATTCATCAGACTAGCTGTGTTTACACCTCCCAACAAAATGGGGTGGCGGAACGCAAAAACCGTCACCTCCTCGATGTGGCCCGCACTTTAATGACCCAGATGCATGTCCCTCGTTCGTATTGGGGCTATGCCGTTCTCCTTGCCTGCTACCTCATCAATCGTCTTCCCTCCACCCTTCTCCGCGGGAAAACGCCCTTCTCCATTCTCTATCCGGACAAGGAGCCCTTTCCTCTCCCTCTCCGTATCTTTGGCTGCACTGCCTTTGTCCATACGCCATCTGCCACCCGTGATAAGCTTTCCCCCCCCCGCTCCACCAAATGTGTCTTTCTGGGGTACTCCACCACTCAGAAAGGCTATTGTTGCTTTAACCCTGTTCTTCGTCAGCAGTTCGTCTCTGCTGACGTTACCTTCTTCGAGAATGCCTCCTACTTCTCCGCTCCCTCCTCCTCTCCTTCCCCACCTTCTGACTCTCCTACTATTCCCTTCGTCCCTTGTCTCCTACCGTGATACCCCCTCCTCCTCCCTCTCGTCTCCTCCTCTCGCTCCTCCTCTCTCCCCCCCCGTCTCCACCTCCACCTCCATCTCCACCCTCTACGCCGCCGTCGCTCTCTTCTCTCGGGCCAGCTCTCTCTGCCACGGACGCTCCGGATCCCGAGGGGGCTGCCGACCTGGATCTCCCTGTGGCGCTTCGCAAAGGGGTGCGGACATGTACCCTTCACCCCCTGGCTGCTGTTGTTTCCTATGATCGTCTCACACTTCTCGCAGGGCCTTTGCGCTGGCTATCTCTGCTACTGCCACGCCTCGTTCCTATCAGGAAGCCCTTGCGATTCCCCATTGGAAGCTGGCCATGGATGAGGAAATGGCGACTCTCACGGAGCGGGGGACATGGACTCTTGTTCCCCCTCCCTTTGGTACTGATGTTGTTGGCTGTCGTTGGGTCTTTGTGGTCAAATTTGGCCCCGACGGCACTGTGGATCGCTATAAGGCTCGCCTTGTTGCTAAGGGCTTTACTCAGACTTATGGGGTTGATTACTTTGACACCTTCTCCCCCGTGGCTCGTCTCAGCACTATCCGGGTCCTTCTCTCTGTGGCCGTCAATCGCGATTGGCCGATCTCTCAGCTGGATGTCAAGAATGCCTTCCTTTATGGTGACCTTCACGAGGCCGTTTACATGGAGCAACCTCCTGGGTATGTTGCTCAGGGGGAGACACGGGTATGCCGGTTGCAGAAGGCAATTTATGGCCTCAAGCAGAGTCCTCGAGCTTGGTTTGACAAGTTCAGCGGCATTGTGGCGGCTGTTGGTTTTGTGCGAAGCTCTGCTGATCACTCTCTCTTTATTCGTAAAACTCCTTCTGGGCTGGTGGTTCTGGCTGTGTATGTCGATGATATTCTTCTCACCGGCGATGACCAGGAAGGGGTAGCCCTGACAAAGCGACATCTTCGCCAACATCTCATCACTAAAGATATGGGCTCTCCAAAGTACTTCCTGGGGATCGAAATTGCTCGGAAGCCCGACTCCTTAGTTCTCTCTCAGCGCAAGTATGCCCTTGATCTTCTAAAAGAGGCAGGATTGACTGGAGCAAAACCTGCCCGATGCCCCATGGCCACTGGGGAGGACAAAACCTGGACAGATGATTCGCCTCCTCTTTCAGATAGTTCGCGGTACAGGCGTCTGGTTGGTAAGCTCATATACCTCACAGTGACCAGACCCGACATTTCCTATGCTGTAGGAAAGGTGAGTCAGTTCATGCAAGCGCCTAGGGAGTGTCATCTACAGTCCGCCTTGCGGATCTTGGAGTATGTCAAAGCAGCGCCTGGGAAAGGACTACTTTTTCAAAAGAATGGTCATCTGAGGATTGAAGCCTACTCAGATGCAAGTTATGCTGATGACAAAGGGGATCGCAAGTCAACCTCAGGGTTTTGCACATTTGTTGGGGGAAATCTGGTGAGCTGGAAGAGCAAGAAGCAGTCTGTTGTCTCCAGGTCCAGTGCAGAAGCTGAGTATCGCAGTATGGCGTCAACCACTTGTGAATTAAAGTGGCTGCGGGCTCTCATGCTAGACTTAGGAGAGGTGTACAACCATCCTCTACCTATGTTCTGTGATAACAAGGCCGCCATATACATCTCCAAAAATCCGGTATTCCATGAAAGAACCAAGCATATTGAGGTCGACTGCCATTTCATTCGTGAAGAGATTTTAAAGAACAGATTTGCACTCCTTTTGTCACGTCTGATAAAGAGCTGGCTGACATCTTCACCAAGCCAGTTTCCGCCTCGTTTCTGCATGTTTGTGACAAGCTGGGCATGGTTGATATATATGCTCCAGCTTGAGGGGGAGTGTTAAAGTTGGAGACCGGGCGGTCTGTCTTGGCGAGTTGGAGACCGCGCGGTCTGGCGGCTTGACTCGTCGGCTTGTTAACCGGGCGGTCTAGCGATCTTCACCGGCGACCTATCTGCTTCTCCTATGGTTAGCCGTGCGGTTAGCCCTTCTGCCTAACCGCGCGGCTTGTGCGGTTTACTTGTACAGTCCGCTTAACTTGTATTTTTTTAGTCCCACATCTCTTATTTGTACTCTCTCTTCTCTCCTCCATTCTATATAAGGGAGGGCATACCTTTGTAATAGATATCAATTTTGGATAATAAAATTTCGATTATTCAAAAGTTATTCTGTTTGTTCTCTCTTTTGCTGCTTTCTAACAGGGCAGACTCATTGTGCAGTCCGCCACTCAGCCTCCAGCACCTGCTTCTCCCCAGCAGCAGGCAGACAACTTCTTCAGCTCGCATGTTTGGCACGGGCTCTCTCAATACAGCAGACGCAGACTCTTCCCAGTCCGCCAGGCATCAGAACCAGTTCCAGAAGCAATTTCGTCCACACGGCCTCATGCGGACTCCGCGGACTCGGAGGACTCAAGCCTTTACTCGCACAAGTTACCGCCTCACCGGGGGTAATGTCACCAAAAGGCGTTACCTCCTCGGGCCTATAAATAGACCCCCATACCTCTCATTCGAGGACAGTCTCATCACTCTCGCGCTTGAGGACTCCCGGCAATAAGCTCAATTCTTCACCTCATGCGGACTACTTCTCTCAGTTCGTGCCCCCTCTTCTTGTAACTGCGCGGCCTGCTGGACTCAGTTCCCAGTCTGTGCAGCCTCCTCTCTAGCACCTCATTTCCGTAGCCGCCAGCTTCCCCTGTGTACCCTTTATTTGCTTTCTTGAAAGGTATAATACAAGCTGTAATAACTCAATATTAATCAAAGGAAAGCGCGTCGCAAGAGTGACATTTAATCCGTGGCGGGCGAAGTTTGCTGTTGACACTGCTAGTGGCCCCATTTCTTCTTCTCAGCTCAACTCCCTTGGCATCAACCTGCAAGCACAACTGTCAAAGTAACCGTCTGCTCGCCATCTCCTGATCAACCTTCCCAACCATCTCCGCACTCAGATCAACTCCCTTCTCTCCTCTATCCCCGCAACCCTTGAACAAGTGCTTGCTCCACTCTCGAGCACTCAGAAACTTCCTCCCACTCCTCAACCCGCAATCCTATTTTCACCTAGCTTGTGAGACCTAACAACCCATTAACTAGGCGGTGCCATTTTCGCGCATCAACAGTTAACATGCGGCCTTCAGATCCGAACAAATAGTGAAAATCAATGATTACTCATGTCAGACCGCCAACCCTCCCAAAATATTCCTCCTACCAGCGAAGACGCTCTCTAGGTGGCCCTCTTGCTGACACGTAGGGAAACTTCCCTGCAGATAGCAGCAATCAATGACACCCTAGCCATTATAATTCAATGACTAGACTCTCAACCTACAGCAGCGCCAGTTGCTACAGTCAATCCAGCTGTGGGGAATTCACATTTTAATTCGCCAACTTTTCTACCAGTTGATCCTTATGCTTATCCGACAAGTTATCCATCTAGGCAGGTCACAATCCCTTTGCAGTTTCAAGTTATTAAACAAAGGGAGAGTGTCTGCAAACTCAGTCCCCAAACCACCGCGTGCTCCTCCAATCACCCAAGGAAGTCGCCTGAATTTCCCACTAAGAGGAAGAGAGGCCCAGAAGTTTTGCACCCTACCAGACAACCTCCAAAGTCTCCCCCAAAGTGTCTTCAATCACAAGCGAAGAAAGGAAGATATTTCTGATGTCGTCAATGTCTCTTCCCAAGTAAAAAATCTGAAGTTGATAGCACATTGGGTGAGGCAACTCACATCATAAAGAGCAAGCCAAACGGCGTGGGATCTTTTCAGCCTGCTGATCGAAAGGTCAAAAACTCTGACCAATACTGTAAGTATCACAGAGAAGGGGGTCATGCAATAGAGGATTGCAGAGCTTTTCGACAATTAGTGCAAGAAATGCTGAAGGAGGGTAAATATCAACATCTACTCCAGAAGGGTGACCCATCACATCCATAAGTCTCCAAAGTCCCTTGCATTCATTACTGGTTACTCTTACTCCACTCTTCATGTTTCAAACATTTTCATCTCGAAACACTTCTAAGTGTTCCTTCATGCTTTTCAATAAAGTTTACATCAGGGATCTCGTACTAACACAGTTCCCATTTTTGTAATGCTTCTTCCTCTATTTTCTCTTTGCCAAAGAGATCGCTGAACCAATGAGATATCGCCAAGACTTATTGTTCCCTCCGTAGATTGTTCTCTAACACGACCGCGGCGACCACATACTGTGGGGAGTGTTCATGTATGTGCAGTGGGAGCCATTCAATCTACGATGGTGGGTTTCAGACTTCGGATCCTAGCCGACATCTAACATAGAGTGTGTGTCAGGGTGGCCCCATGTGTTAGCTCTGCTGTACTTCATTAAGGATACATTACAGTTACGATGATCTTTGGTTGACAAGCAATGACGATCAAGGGTAGCCTTGTCTCTTTGATCATCTCACAACTATGATGGTCGAACACTCTATGGTACTCTCAATCCGTGCCTTCGCGGGATCCACAACTCCGCTGATCTTTCCACATACAAGAAATGCTATAGGCCACTTGGTGCAACTAGTCTCATTGATCAGTGATGTTGTACCCAAGACAAGAGAGCAGTGTATCTACCGTTTCCGTCTTAGGATTTTGTGCATGTATCCCTTTTCTGCTCTGTCAAGGGAGTATAACTAGTCCTCTCTAAGTAGGACTATACTGGTGATGACCTTTCTTGGTCATCTCCGAGTATAGACCTCTTTTTTATCAACTGCCACTTTCACAGGTGAGCAGGTTAAATCCGACCTACCAAAAGGATTTGCAACAATCTTTTCTGCTTATTCTCATCTTATATGCATTGCTTGCTCAAAGCTCTATTAGATGATGATCTACAAAGCCCTTCATTACTCTTATTAAATGTTAATGGCATCAATCATTGATCAAAGAATCTGGCTCTCCTTGATTAACAAGCCATGTAAGCGGAGTCTAATTAAGATAATCTCTTCTTATTGATCTAGACTTCATATTGAAGATATCATATCTTACTACAATTACCATTACGGTCTAATCTTTATTCAGATTTGCAGAATGCGTTAAGCTTTTTCTCTGCCAATGTGATTATATCTATCCTATTATATCAACAGTCAACATTCGACTTATTGATCTGGACTTCATGTTAAAGATATCATCTTTAATATAGTAGGAAGATCACTATTTTGGTTTGATCTTCATTCAATTATTAACAGAGTTCATCGGGCATTTCCTCTACTATTTGATCGTATCCATCTTATCTCAAAAACAGTTAGCATTCACACGTTCCATTCAGGTACTTGCAGCTTAGCTCACTATATTATTTCTACTGCTCACTCTTCTCTTTGCAGTGATTAGCAGGCACCTGCAAGCCTTATCCAGGTACTTGCAACTTAGTCTTTTTCACCATGGCTGCTTCTAACTCTCATTTTGCAGAAATCAGCAGATGCTTGTAAGTTTCTTCACAGGTACTTGCAACTTTCACATATTATGTCTGCTTCTAACTCTCATTTTGCAGAGATCAGCAGATGCTTGCAAGTTTCTTCACAGGTACTTGCAACTTTCACATATTATGTCTGCTCTTAACTCTCATTTTGTAGAGGTCAGCAAATGTTTGCAAGTTTCTTCACAGGTACTTGCATCTTTCACATATTATGTCTGCTTATAACTCTCATTTTGCAGAGATCAGCAGATGCTTGCAAGTTTCTTCACAGGTACTTGCAACTTTCACATATTATGTCTGCTTCTAACTCTCATTTTGTAGAGGTCAGCAGATGCTTGCAAGTTTCTTCACAGGTACTTGTATGTTTCTTTTTTATCAACTGCCTCTTTCACAGGTGAGCAGGTTAAATCTGACCTACCAAAAGGATTTATAACAATCTTTTCTGCTTATTCTCATCTTATATACATTGCTTGCTCAAAGCTCTATTAGATGATGATCTACAAAGCTCTTCATTACTCTTATTAAATGCTAATGACATCAATCATTGATCAAAGAATCTGGCTCTCCTTGATAAACAAGTCATGCAAGCGGAGTCTAATTAAGATAATCTCTTCTTATTGATCTGGACTTCATATTGAAGATATCATATCTTACTACAATTACCATTACGGTCTAACATTTATTCAGATTTGCAGAATGTGTTAAGCTTTTTCTTTGCCAATGTGATCATATCTATCCTATTATATCAACAGTCAACATTCAACTTATTGATCTAGACTTCATGCTAAAGATATCATCTTTAATATAGCAAGAAGATCACTATTTTGGTTTGATCTTCATTCAATTATTAGCAGAGTGCATTAGGCATTTCCTCTACTATTTGATCGTATCCATCTTATCTCATCAACAGTTAGTAATCGCAAGTTCCATTCAGGTACTTGCGGCTTAGCTCACTATATTATTTTTGCTGCTCACTCTTCTCTTTGCAGTGATTAGCAGGCGCCTGCAAGCCTTATCCAGGTACTTGCAACTTAGTCTTTTTCACCATGGCTGCTTCTAACTCTCATTTTGCAGAAATCAGCAGATGCTTGCAAGTTTCTTCATAGGTACTTGCAAATTTCACATATTATGTCTGCTTCTAACTCTCATTTGCAGAGATCAGCAGATGCTTGCAAGTTTCTTCACAGGTACTTGCAACTTTTATATATTATGTCTACATCTAACTCTCATTTTGCAGAGGTCAGCAAATGCTTGCAAGTGTCTTCACAGGTACTTGCAACTTTCACATATTATGCCTGCTTCTAACTCTCATTTTGCAGATATCAGTAGATGCTTGCAGGTTTCTTCACAGGTACTTGCAACTTTAACATATTATGTCTGCTTCTAACTCTCATTTTGCAGAGATCAGTAGATACTTGCAAGTTTCCTCACAGGTACTTGCAACTTTCATATATTATGTCTGCTTCTAACTCTCATTTTGCAGAGGTCAGCAAATGCTTGCAAGTTTCTTCACAGGTACTTGCAACTTTCACATATTATGTCTGCCTTTAACTTCTCTTTTGCAGAAACCAGCAAATACTTGCAAGTTCTCTTCAGGTACTTGCAACTTATTTTTTCCTTTCATGCATATTGCTTACTCTTCTTTTGGTAGAGGACAGTAGGTGCTTGCAAGTTATTATGCTTCCAGGTTTTCCTCTCATCTTCGTTTTGCAGAACTCAGTGGAAGACATCTTCTTTATTTTGCAATGGCAATCCCAGGTACACACAATATGTACCTTCCATACATGCCTACACTAACTTTTCCTTTACACAAAAAAGATAGGCAGCACCAAACTCCTAAGGAGAGACATCATGTTCTATATCTCCTTGTCCCCTCCTCTTTCTTTGGGGTGGATCACGATTTTTGTGGGTCACCAACTTTTTCGAAATTCCCGTCTGAACTTAAAAAAGTGCGGGGATTATGTTATCCCCGAAATCGTCTATCCTTCCCAAGGCATCCAGCTCGCTAGTCGCAGCTTGCTCTGGGTTCCTCTTGGAGGTCGCGATGTCTTAGGATGGGCGGATAGGTTTTTCTGTCCACTCAGGCCGCGCGGCTTGAGCGATCTCAACGATCTGATCGCCCAGGCCGCGCATTGTTCCTTTGGTCGGCAGGGGCTGCGGACTGCTTCTTCAGTCCGCCCCCGCAGACCGCGTGCCTTGTTCTGCTAACTGCCCCAAGCTCCATCCTGATAGGTGACGCCCAATGTTGACGGACTCGGATGTATATCCGCCCAGACCACCACAACGTCAAACGGCCTGCCTCTAGGCTGCACACCTTCACTAATGTCGACAACCCTCCAGCTCGCTGCATAGCTAGATTGGCGACCTGACCCCATGCCGCCAACCAGCTACCTCAGTTTCCACCACGCCAACACACGCGGCATGCCTCGTCAGTCCGGCAGCTCGCCCATCCCTTGTCACCCAGCAGGTGCGGCAAGCCTTTCCCTTCAACAGATGGTGGACTTCGACAGATGGGGCGACCTACCTCGTCAGTCCGCCAGGTCGCCCAGCCGGCCAATTCAGCTGTTTACGGACTATACCAGTCCGCCTAAGGAGTGCGGATGCTCCAGCTCTCCGGCTACCCATAAAGATCAGCGCACATCCCATTCTCCATGAGCTCGGCAGACTCGAGGTACAGTCAAACCTTCCAGTCCACCTACATCGAAGAACCCCAGCTCCAGCTTCAGCAGCTAGCCGCTTCGTTCAATAGCAGAGGCGGACTCAGTTTACCCACCACGGACTCAGTAGATTCTACTCGCAGTCCGCCACGTAGCCTCCAGCACTCGCTTCCCGGATGTGGGTGGATATCCCTCAGCTCTCATCCTTGGCGCGGGCTCGCTCAGCTCAACAGGGGGAGACTCATTGCGCAGTCCGCCACTCAGCCTCCAACACCCGCTTCTCCCCAGCAGTAGACGGACAACTTCCTCAGCTCGTACATTTGGCGCGAGCTTGCTCAGTACAGCAAGCATGGACTCTTCCCAGTCCGCCAGGCATTAGAACCAGTTCCAGAATCAAGTTCATCTACGCGGCCTCATGGGGACTCGGCAGACTCAATTCTTTACTCGCACAAGTTACCGCCTCACCGGGGGTAACGTCACTGAAAGCCGTTACCTCCTCAGGCCTATAAATAGACCCCCATACCTCTCATTCGAGGACAGTCTCATCACTCTCGCGCTCGAGGACTCCCGACGACAAGCTCAATTCTTTACCTCCTGCAGACTCCTTCTCTCAGTCTGCACCCCCTCTTCTTGTAACCGCGCGGCCTGCCAGCCTCAATTCCCAGTCCGCACGTCCTCCTCTCTGGCACCTCCTTTCCTTAGCCGCCAGCTTCCCCTGTATACCCTTTATTTGCTTTCTTGAAAGGTGTAATACAAGCTGTAATAACTCAATATTAATCAAAGGAAAGCTCGTCGCAAGAGTGCCATTTAAGCTGCGGCGGGCGAAGTCTGCTATTGCTGCTGCTAGAGGCCCCCTCTCTTCTTCTCAGCTCAACTCCCTCGGCATCAACCTGCAAGCACAATTATCAAAGTAATTGTCTGCTCGACAGCTCCTGATCAACCTTCCCAACCATCTCCGCACTCGGATCAACTCCCTTCTCTCCTCTATCCCTGCAACCCTTGAACAAGCGCTTGCTCCACTCTCGAGCACTCAGAAGCTTCCTCCCTCTCCTCAACCCCGCAATCCTCTTCTTTACCAAGCTTGTGAGATCGAACAACCCGTTAACTAGGCGGTGCCATTTTAGCGCATCAACAACTTTATTTGAATATACACCCTGCTTCCCTCATATTTCTACTCTCTTATAACCTGATGAATCACCTTTTATACTTGTTCTCTCTAGTCTTATATTTTTACCATCTCTTCCTGCTCTACCCATACAAGTTCATGTTTCACCATCTCTTTCTACCAATACTATTTTTATACCTTTGGAGCCATCGATGACAGTGCCCGGGCCAGTAATCTCTCTGGCGGATGGATCTGATATGGATGACAAGATGGATCTTAATCTTCTGATTGCTCTACGGAATGGAGTTCGGACATGCACCAAGCATTCTATTGATCATGTTATCTTGTATGCTCGTCTTTCCCTAGCTGGAAAGTGCTTTGCTCTTGTTATAACACCTCCATCTGTCAACGTAAAATATAGCAAAAGGTCTAGGTGGGGCCCCATGCCATATTCCACGGACAGTCAGGTGAGTTACATATGAAGATCAAAACTACCAATCGTATCCTAACTCTAGCAGAAGCTTCATAAGTTATTAGAACTCAAGTATCATGAATGTCCACTAATAAACCACATAGGAATGTCATATAAAATACACCAATAAGTGCGGCCTTAAGGCCTTACAATTGTTCTTCACAAAAGTGATTTACAAACATCGGTACACAGCCCGACCACACATAAAAAACATAAAAGTTCTTCACTTGGCCTTCGAGGGTTGACATAGCATCAAAGGGCTGCAACCCACGATTTCCCGCTCGGCTCTCCAGCACCTACACAGGGATAGTACACCATAAAGGTGGAAAACAAGACAACGGTCAGCTTTAGCTCACAGATTTATAACGACCCTACCTCATTTCTGGGGCAACGATATTCCTTCCCTATAGGCATAACATTCATATAGATATATATCTCATGAAGGTACAACTTAAACACCATTCAATATATCACAAATGTTTACACTAAGTGCCAAACGTTCAGAGCACTCAGGGTACATTATCGGTGTACCGAAGTTCCGCGGTCCCACCTCTGTCCAAAAGTCCGTGACCTAACAGTCAACATTAAGCATTATTAGCTAGCATATAGACACAACTCTCCCTCCATGCCAACAGTAATTGCCACGTACTTTAGGTCTATTTAACCGAACCACATAGAGCGGGTACAGTTCAGCCTTTTCCCATTGCTCAAATCATCGTGCCAATTAATGACTCCAACGCGGGCCGACTTCACCTTTCCTGTAAAGAATGACTCTCAAGGCCATCATAGCTGGGCACCGAGGCTCGCAACTCACATGCTATCCACATGGTCTCCGTGAGACAAGCTTCGTGATCACATGGTCTCCGTGAGACAAGCTTCGTGATCACATGGTCTCCGTGAGACAAGCTTCTTGATCACAATACTATCTGGTAGCTATCACCAACGATATCCACTATCGCCTGGCGTTAACAACAGAACTTCTCTTTCTGTCTCCAAACTGAGCCACAACTGGAACATCTTTCCGCAAAAACAGGCAACATCCTGCAGTGCTAGAAACTGGACCTTCACAACACATAGCTCACCAAGAGTTATTGCCAGCGATATCCACTATCGCATGGCAATACCCAACAATTATCAAAACTGTGGTATTCTCTAGATATTTTCCTGAAGCGCATCTCCAGTATCTCCTGCAACACAAGTTCACAGGAAAAACCTCTTGTACTCCGTAACTTATACGTTTATTCTCGTTGTCTTCTCTGGCATGCAAATCAAAACATCACAAATCTAGACCAACCTGTTTGGATGGGCTTCTTACAACATGCCTATTTCGTACTACGATTTCCAAATTCTACATGCAAGACTACCCGGGGATATCACGTATCAACCCATCAAAATTCCCTTCAGTTTCCACCCTTTGGTGGTGGATTCCATGCATATGCAAAATTAGGACTTCACTTGTCAAATAAGGAAGATCGTTACCCTTATAGATCATTTTGGAGCCATGATTAAGACTTCTATCTGGATGGAAAGGATCGCCTCGCATTCCTCTTCACGGATCTTGCTTCTACTCCTAAAACTGACCGCAGGATCTTCTTCACCAAGCTTCCAAAGCTTCAGCCCAAGCACTTCCATCCTTTATTCCAAGGAGATGATGAAAAGGGAGGAGAGAGACTGAGAAAAGAGAAATGATTTTTTTATTCACTCCTTCTCTGATTAAGTAGCCTCAGGAATAATCCCAGTCACAAGATACTTTCTTCAATAGGAATGAAAGGGCACGATTTCAGCTGACAAGTCAAACTTATCACTATCGCCGAGCGATATCAGCTATCGCCTGGCGATATCGTCGGTAGTCGCTTTGACCCCAGTCAACACCGCTCTTCGGTCACTTTCCGGCCATCTGACACGTGTATAACTTTCACGTGGCACTATCACCAATGACAGTCATTATCATCAGGCAATAGCTACCTGTGAGCTCAGTTTTTCAGTTTTTGGGGTGTTACAAACCTCCCCTACTTAAAGAAATTCAGTCCCGAATATTTTTTCATTTGAAGGAAAATAGTACAAAACTTTTACAACGTGACTTTACAAATGTAACACCCCCAAAATAGACAACAGAACTTTTGTCACTGTCACCGGGCAACAGTGGGTATCGTTTGACGGCGATAGTGACATTCATCGATGCGCGCTCGACGAACTCAATGGTTTCGACAAATCATCGAACTGATATTGCCGAGTGGTGACAGTGGGTATCGCCAAATGGCGATAGTGTTGGCACTCAACGCCATAAAATGTTGAGTGAGCTCGAGGCACTCGACGCCTAGAAGCATTGAGTGAGTTACTTGCTTTGTTAACGTCGGGCGATAGTGGGTGTCGCTGGATGGCAATAATAATAAAGCGTTGAGTCGGCACTCGATGCTCTCCACGCTCTCAACGCACTCGACGCCTGAAAGCATTAAGTGGCGTGATATTGCGGGCGATAGTGAGTTTTATCGGGCGATAGTACCACGTGGCGTATGACAGATGTCAGATTGGCTGTTAAGCGGCCAATAAGAGGTGGTTGACCTGGGTAAAAATAGTCAAAGCGGTGAACGATATCGCCAAGTTGCGACGGTCGATATCACCAGGAAATATCGCCAAAGTTGACCAATCTACTCAAATCCTGGTCTTTGTTTGTTTTGAATGAAAGATCATGGGGCTTGGATTAATCCTGAATCCACTTAACTAGAGAAGAATAGTAAGGAGGTGTCATTCTCTCTCATCTCTCTCTCTCTCTCTCTCTCTCTCTCTCTCTCTCTCTTCATTTCTTGATTTCCCTTAGTGAAAAGGAAGAAGAAGCTAAGGAAGTGCTGGGCTGAGCTTTGTGAGTTCACTGAAGGAGATCTTGTGGTCGGAGGCCCGATCCGAGGATAGATCCACGAAGAGGAGAACGACGTGCTTCTTTCCATCCACTGAGAAAAGCTTCGCCATGGCTCCGAAGAGAACTACAAGGGTAACTATCTTCCTTCTTGGAAAAGTGAAGTCCTAATTTTGTGTGTGTATGGAATCCTCCACCAAAAGGTGGACTGTTAAGTGGATTCCGTTGGGTTGATATTCGTATCCCCAAGTCAGTTTGCATATATATCCAGAAGTTTATAGTACAGAATATGCATGTTATGTGAAGCCCATCTGGATAGGTTAGTCTGGATTGGTGTTGTTTTCTTTTGCGAACCCGAGAAGACTCCACGTATAAATGAGTATTTTATGGAGTCTGTTGGTTATGCCTGCGAAGATGAGTATTAGGAAGTACTGGAGAGGATCTCTAGGAAAATACCCAGGTGAAATCACCGCTATGGAAATTGTTGATATCACCGGGCGACAATGGATGTTGCCGACGGCGATAGCTCCCAGAGAGCTATTTCTGAAGTGAAAGACCAGTTTTCCTGCACTGCATGTTGCTGCATGGTTTTTGTTGAGTTTGGGCGCAGAAAGAGAGTTCTGTGGATCCCGCCAATCGATTGTGATGAACGCTGGCATTAACTCCCATTTTGATTGTAAAGCCAGTCCTTGGTGGACATTGTGTCAATTGTGAGCTATAAGATCGTTAAAGGCTTCGTGTCGATAGGATAAGGAAGAGGCCAACCCGCGCCATTTGTGGCGATTTAAGCAACGGGTAAAGGCTGACCTGTCTCTGCGTTATGATTGTCAACTTGAGTTGCCCGGGATATTGGGCATTCATTGTAGCACATAACGAGAGTCTTAGGCCTGCGTGCCATTAAGACTAAAGTCTCCGACTGTAGGTCGTGGAGCGCAATGCTCAAGGTTGCGGTTAGGAACGGTGGTGGGACCCTGGTTTTCTGAAACACCGATAATGTGCTCTGATTGCACGGAGTGTTGGGTGGTGTGCTCGACGTTTGTGATATGATGAGGGTGCGTCAGTGCACATCTTGTGATATATATGTTGTTAAAATGAAATGCCTACAGGGAAGGAATACCACCGCCCCGGGAAAGGGGTAGGGTCATTATAAATTGGTCAGCTGAATGCTGACTGTTGATTTGTTTGTCACCTTCGAGGAGATAAGTTGCAACGACTAAGCAGAGAACAAGCTAGTCGATAAGGCCACATGGTCACGGTGAGCACACTAATGGCAAGGGAAGATGCCATGACCTAGATGCGGAGCTCGCCGGGATGAGGGAAACCGCGGCTACTAAGAGAACAAATTGCGGCGAGAAGAGAAGACGCGGTGACTAAATGCTCTGAGTTAGGGGAATAGCGGGTTAAAGCCCATGCTGCTATGCTGGCCCTCGAAGGCCGAGTGGAATAGTTTTACCATGTTCATGTGTGGCCGGCCTGCATGCCGATGTTTGTAATCCACACCTGTGGAGTTTAACTGTAAGGCCTTAGGGCCAAACACTTTGGTGTAATTTGTATACATTCCTGTATGATATATATAAATATGGTGGTTTATATATAGTGGACATTCATGGTTAATGAGTTCAAGTTTAACCCCTAATGCTTCCACTAGAATGCTCTGAGTTAGGATGCGTGGTTTGGTCTTTGATATTAACATGTAACGTCGTTGTCTGTTTATGGCATATAGTGTAGGGCCCCGGTCGGACCTTCTATTATATATCATGTAACGGATGGAGGCATTACAATTATCCCATGCCAGTTGGTGTACTTGAGCAGATGGTAAGGGGAAGAGCGTCGGTTCCGCCGTTGAATATGTGTCTGAGTCAAGCACCGTACACGGTCGAGGAGTACTTTCATGCACTTGTTGAGCTGAGACAACATGCAAAGTTTGTGTTTGAGACCGAGGAGACTAAGACCAAAAGATTTTATGATGGTCTGCACAATGAACTATGGCGTCTATTGGTGGGTCCAAAGTTAATTGGATTTGATGCCTTGGTAATGCCTGCTAGGTCTTTGGAAATGGACTTGAAAAAGTTCATGGTGAGGCACAGGTTCAATGTGCTGATCTGTGCAAATATGTCAAAATCAAACTCTTATAAGTGGAAGAAGAAATTACATCTATTGGAATCAACCTCGTCCACAATCATGGGAACAAAGACAAGGTGTGGTCCATATGTTTTGTTTTCTTGTGGTAAGGTAGGACATCTTGCCCGAGAATGTCGTGGTGATGCGCCAAGGACAAAGAAAGCTAAGGTTGAAGCAGTTGCAGGGCGAACTCAACACATTTGCAACTCGTGTGGCAAAGAAGGAAATAAAGCCCGAGAATGTCGAAGTGGCCCTTAGACAACACCAAACAAGAAGGGAATGTTAAATGTATGTACATAAAGAACTATAATTATGTACTGTACAGTTCCTAGTAAGGAACGATGTATACAATAATACTCGTGTTCCATATATAAACATAGTTTGATGAATAATCAAGAAGTCGTTCGCTTATGGCTTCATATATGCCTTGTGTGCTTATTTTGGTACCACAGATACGAGTGGAATGACATGGCCGTAAGGAAAAGAGTGTATAAGGAGGTTTCCTGAAGTCGCTACCTATTCCGAAATGGAAGTTTGATGATATTTCGATGGATTTCGTGCATGTTTGCCGAGGTCTCAACGCGGTAACGATTCAGTTTGGGTGATCGTGGACTGGTTGACTAAAGCGACTCACTTCATTCCGAATAAGAGGGACGATTCAGTGGAAGTTTTGGCAAATCTTTGTGTTGAACAAATAGTACGATTACACGGTGTTCCCAGTAGCATCGTAAGTGATCGAGACGGGCGCTTCACTTCGAATGATTGGAGGATAATCCATCAGTAGTTGGGGACAAAATTACAATTCAGTACGGCCTTTCATCCACAAACGGATGGCCAAACTGAGAGGACTAACAGAACGATGGAGGACACACTCTGAATGTGCACCTTGGATTTCAGAAAGAGATAGGAAGGTCATCTCTATATGGTGGAATTCGCCTACAATAATAGCTATCAAGCTAGTATAAACATGGCACCGTTTGAAGCTTTGTATGGTAAAAAATGTCGTACACCCTTAGCTTGGGCGGAAACGGGTGAGTCAAAGCTCTACAAGCGTAAAGAAGTCGAAGAGGTGAATTCGACTATATGCTCTATTCGAGAGAGGTTGGCAATGACCCAAGATAGGCAAGCCAAATACTACAACGCCAAGCACCGGAATGTGGAATTTGCGGTTGGCAATTGGGTATATTTGAAAATCAAACCCTTCAAAGGTGTGTCTAGGATTCGGCGCTTGAAAAAGTTATGTTCGAGGTATCTTGGTCCGTTTGAAGTAATGGAACGAGTTGGACAAGCTGCCTATCGGCTAGCTCTTTCGGCAGAATTGAATGGATTGCATAATGTGTTCTACATATTTGTGCTTTAAAAAGCCGTGAAAGATCCAGCTCAAGTAATTGCAAATAATCGCATACCAGTCAAATCCGGGCTAACGACGAAGCTTAGACCCATTCAGATCGAGGATAAAGCGGTTAAGCAGCTGCGAAACAAGACAATAGGGATGGTCAAAGTCAGGTGAGACAATTGTGGCCACGAAAAGTTAACATGGGAGCATGAGTATACCATGCGTGATGAATATCCCGAGTTGTTTGTGTAAGTTGTTGTAACTGTTATGTTTTTGTTGTCCTTATAGCTGTAAGCAAATTTCGGGACAAAGTTTCTGTAAAGAGGGGACGATTGTAACACCCCCAAAATTGATAGCAGAACTTTTGTCACTGTCGCCGGGCGACAGTGGGTATCACCTGATGACGATAGTGGCATTCGTCGATCCGCGCTCGACGAACTCAACTGTTTCGACAAATCATCGAACTGATATGGTCGAGTGGCGACAGTGGGTATCGCAAAATGGCGATAGTGTTGGTACTCAACGCCATAAAACATTAAGTGAGCTCGAGGCACTCGACGCCTAGAAGCGTTGAGTGAGTTACTTGATTTGTTAACGTCGGGCGATAGTGGGTATCGCCGGATGGCGATAGGAATAAAGCTTTGAGTCGGCACTCGACGCTCTCGATGCTCTCAATGCAATCGACGCCTGAAAGTGTTGAGTGGCATGATACACGGGCGACAGTGGGTGTCGCCGGGTGATAGTACCACATGGCGTATGGCACGTGTCGGATTGGCTGTTAAGCGGTCAATAAGCGTTGGTTGACCTGGGTCAAAGCGGTCAAAGCGGTGAACGATATTGCCAAGTTGTGACAGTCGATATCACCAGGAAATATCGCCAAAGTTGACCAGTCTACTCAAACCCTGGCCTTTGTTTTGTTTTGAATGAGAGATCATGTGGTTGGGATTAATCCCGTATCCACTTAACCAGAGAAGAATTGGAAGGAGGTGTCATTCTCTTTCTCTCTCTCTCTCTCTCTCTCTCTCTCTTCATTTCTTGATTTCCCTTGAGTGAAAAGGAAGAAGAAGCTAATGAAGTGTTGGGCTGAGTTTTGTGAGTTCGTTGAAGGAGATCTTGTGATCGGAGGCCAGATCCGAGGATAGATTTGTGAAGAGGAGAATGACGTGCTTCTTTCCATTTGTGGAGAAAAGCTTCACCATGGCTCCGAATAGAACTATAATGGTAATGATCTTCCTTCTTGTACAAGTGAAGTCCTAATTTTACATGTGTATGGAATCCTCCACCAAAAGGTGGACTGTTAAGTGGATTCCGTATGATTGATATTTGTATCCCCAAGTTAGTTTGCATATAGATCCGGAAATGTGTAGTACGGAATAGACATGTTGTGTGAAGCCCATCTGGACAGGTTGGTCTGGATTGATGATGTTTTCTTTTGCGAACCGGAGAAGACTCCACGTATAAATGAGTATTTTACGGAATCTATGGATTATGCCTGCGAAGTGGAGTAACAGGAAGTACTGGAGAGGATCTCTGGGAAAATACCCAGGTGAAATCACAGCTGTGGAAACTGTTGATATCATCGGGCGATAGTGGATGTCGTCGACGACGATAGCTCTCAGAGAGCTATTTGTGATGTGAAAGACCAGTTTTCTGGTACTGCAGGTTGCTGCAGGGTTTGGGTTAAGTTTGGGTACAGAAAGACAGTTCTGTGGATCCCATCAAGCGATTGTGATGAACGTTGGAATTAACTCGCTTTTTGATTGTGAAGCAAGTCCTTGGTGGACATTGTGGCTATTGTGAGATATAAGCTCGTAAAAGGCTTCGTGTCGAATGGATAAGGGAGAAGCCGACCTGCGTTATTTGCGGCGTTTTGAGCAACGGGTAAAGGCTGACATGTCTCCGCGTTATGGTTGACAACTTGAGTTTCCAGGGTTATTGGGCATTCATTATAGCACATAATGAGAGTCTTAGGCATGCGTGCAATTAAGACTAAAGTCTCCTACTGTTGGTCGTGGTGCGCAATGCTCAAGGTTGCCGTTGGGAATGGTGATGGGACCCTGGTTTTTCGGAACACCGATAATGTGCCCTAAGTGCACGGAGCGTCGGGTCGTGTGGTCGACGTTTGTAATATGATGAGGGTGCGTGAGTGCACCTCTTGTGATATATCTATTGTAAAAATGTTATGCCTGCAGGGAAGGAATACCACTGCCCCAAGAAAGGGGTAGGGTCGTTATAAATTGGACTGTTGAATACTGACCGTTTCTTTGTTTGCCAGCTTCAGGGTGGATTGTATCTGTGCAGGTGTTGGAGAGCTGAGTGGGAAATAGCGGGCTGAAGCCCATGCTGCTATACTGGCCCTCGAAACCCGAGTGGAATAGTTTTATCGTGTTCGTGTGTGACCGGCCTGCATGCCGATGTTTGTAATCCACACCTGTGGAGTTTAACTATAAGGCCCTAAGGTCAAACACTTTGGTATAATTTGTATACATTCCTGTGGGATATATATAAATATGGTCGTTTATATATATAGTGGACATTCATGGTTAATGGGTTCAAGTTTAACCCCTAATGCTTTCGCTAGAATGCTCTGAGTTAGGATGCGTGGTTTGGTCTTTGATATTAACCTATAACCTCGTTGTCTATTTGTGGCATATAGTGTGGGGCCCCGACCGTACCTTCTATTATATGTCATGTAACGGATGGAGGCATTACAACAAAATAACTCGGGAAACTCAACTCGCATGATTTGTTCACACTCCAATATCAGTTCTTCACGACCATAGTTGTCCCAACGGACTTTGACCATCCTGATTGCTTTGTTTTGTAGCTACCTGATCTCCGTGTACTCGATATGAATGAGTCTAAACTTCTTTGTCATCCCACTATCAACTGATACTTGATCGTCAGCAATCACTTTTGTAGGCTCTTGCAAGGCCTTTCGCAACACCAATATGTGAAATACATTGTGCAAACCACTTAGATCCACCGAAAGAGCTAACCTATAGGCAGCTTCACCAAAACGTTCAACTACTTCAAATGGACCAATGTATCTTGGAGTCAGCTTTTTCAAGCATCAAATCCTAGACACGCCTTTGAATGGATTTACCTTCAGATATACCCAATCGCCAACCACAAACTCCATGTTCTGGTTCTTGGCATTGTAGTACTTTGCTTACCTATCCTGAGCCACCAATAATTGCTCTCGAATAATGCGTATAGTCGAATTTGCATCTTCGACCAATTTATGCTTATACAGCTTCGATTCGCCTATTTTCACTCAAGCTAAAGGAGCATGTCACTTCCTACCGTATAAAACTTCGAAGGGCGCCATCTGAATGCTAGCTTGATAGTTATTATTATAGGCAAACTCGATCATATAGAGATGGTCCTGCCACTTCTTCCCAAAATTCAAGGTGCACAGACAGAGCATATCCTCCATTGTCCTGTTGGTCCTCTCGGTTTGACCATCCATCTGCGGATGAAAGGCCGTACTAAACTTCAGTTTAGTACCCAATAATTGGTGGATTGGCCTCTAATCACTTGAAGTAAATCACTCGTCTCTGTCACTGACGATTCTACGTGGCATATCGTGCAAACGTACTATGTTGTCAACATACAACTTAGCCAATTTCTCAACTGAATCGTTCTTTTTATTCGGTATGAAGTGTGATACCTTTGTCAACCGGTCAAGGATCATCCACACGGCATCGTTCCCGCTCTGTGATCTCGACAACCCATACACGAAATCCATCGATATGTCATCAAACTTCCACACCAGAATTGGCAATGACTTCATGAAACAGCCAGATTTTTGACATTCAGCTTTTACCAAGACACAAGTATGTCACTTCGCCACGTAAAAAGTTATGTCCTTCTTTAAACCCGGCTACCATAATATCTTTTCATGTCCTTATACATTTTTGTGCTCCTTGGGTGGGTTGAGTATTTAGTAAAGTGTGTCTCATACATCAACTCCTTCCGTAATTTACCCATATTTAGGACACACAAACGACAGTCCTTTCTCAAAAGACCGTCATCCAAAGAGAATTGAGAATTTGACTCATCCGCTGCATAACACTTCATACTCTCATTGAGTTCCATCACTCGCCGAATACTATCCGCGAGATCATATTGCACCTCTATCTAGTTCAAGCACACAGTTGTAGTGGCATTTTTGTCAACACAAGAAATATCTAAGGCCTCCAACTCCTGGATCAGACACTCATCATACATCTGTAGTCAACTTGCCCATACTGGGGTCCTACGACTCAAGGCCTCTATGACCACATTTCCCTTCCCGGGAGTGTAATATATTTTGAATGTGTAGTCCCCGAGGAACTCCATCCACCTCCATTGTTGCATATTCAGATCCTTCTGATCTATTAAATATTTAAGGCTCTTATGGCTATAAATATGTCAACTCCACGCCATACAAGTAGTGACGCCACAGCTTAAGTACAAAAATCACAACCGCCAACTCCAAGTCACGAAATAGATAGTTTCGCTCGTGCACTTTCAACTAGTATGAGCCAAAAGTTATAACCTTTCCAAACTGTAGAATAACGCAACCTAAGTCGCTCCTATAAGCATCACTATAAATCTCATAGCTGTCTGTACCATATAGTGAACTCAAGATAGACGTCATGGTCAGGCGAATTTTCAACTCCTCAAAAGCCCATGCGCACTCATGTATCTGAACGAACTTATGATCTTACCTCGTCAATGTGGTGAAAGGTAAGGATATACGTGAAACGTTCTCCATGAAGCCCTTGTAGTAGTCAGCAAGTCCAAGAAGCTCCTGACTTTCGTTATAATAGTCAACACAGTCCACTCTCGTATCATAATGATTTTAACCGGATCCACAACAATACCCTCTCTACTAACCCCATGGCCAAGAAAAGCCACCAACGACAACCAAAACTCACACTTTGAGAACTTGGCATAAATTTTATTTCTCCTCAGGGTGTGTAAAACCATCCTCAAGTGATTTTCATGATCTTCTTTTGATTGAGAGTAGACCAATTTATCGCCAAAAAAGACGATCATAAATCGATATAAGTACTCCCAAAAAGTCTAATGCATCAAGTCCATGAATACTGATGGCGCGTTTGTTAGCCCAAACAACATTACAGTGAACTCATAGTGACCATATCGTATATCGAAAGTTGTCTTGGGAATGTCACATTCCCTAATCCGCAACTGGTAATTGCCAGACTTTAAATCTAGCTTCAAATAGATAGTTGATCTCACCAGTTGATCAAACAAGTCATCAATTTGTGGAATCAGATACTTGTTTTTCTCTGTCAGCTTGTCCAATTCTCGATAATCAATGCATAGACGCAAGATTCCGTCCTTCATCTTCACAATGAGGACCAGTGCACTCCAAGGTGACATACTTAGACATATATAGCCTTTCTCTAGCAATTCTTGTAATTGAACTTTCAATTCCGCCATCTCCTTTGGCTCTACTCGGTATAGTGAACGGGTCACAAGTTTCGCACCTAGCACCAACTCAATAGTGAAGTCAATCTCTCGCTGGGGTAGAATCCCATGGAGATCTTTAGGAAACACATCTGCATAATCTGACATAATAGGAACATTAATCAAACTAGGCTTCGGCTTTGCTGTTGAAGCCAAAAACTGTCCTCGACAAGAGTTCGAAAAAAATATGTAGTCGACGCCTACTTCTCTCGACCCTCGACCCCTGACTGGTAGTAAAGGACCTAGAAATGACTCAATGCCTCAGCAGGGAGGTCCCACCTCTTTCTCGGAAGATCTCTGAGAGCTTCCCCTCCAAAGTCAAAAGCTGGGCTCGAAGCCTCACATGCGGCACAAGCCTTCCCGCCACCTCCAGGCGGAAGTGGGTCCCGGCTGAGGCTTGATGAGATCATTCTCGCCTACCCAGGCGAGAGCCCTTCCGCTCTCAGGCCCTAGGTTAGTCCAATTCAAGTCCTTGAGGGGGACCTTGGCTCTACCTCCCACGAATATGGGGTTTTACATCTGCAACCTCCAACAGCGTGAAAAGTAATTTTGTGCCCTTTCGAACCGCCTTGACTACCTCGAGAGCAAACATTAATATCTTGCTCGATCCTCCCATACCAACGAACTTATTCTCGCATTTGGTATTTTGTCCCAGCGTGACTTCCTTAGAGTTGTAATTTATATAGACACACTGCTCTGAGAGCCAGTTTATGACAAAGATTACATCAAACTTAGATATCTGTAGTACAAATGCTTTCAATCTGAAATATTGACTTCTTATCTGCACCTCAACACATTAAGATCTATCTGCACGCATCAAACATCTGTTAGGTAACAACACCTTTAATCTATCCGTCGACATAAGAGTAGGCACTCTGATATGTAATAAGAAGTCTTCAGATAGAAACGAATGAGAAGCACATGTATCGAGCAAAGCTCTCGTCGGATAGTCTTGAATAAGGACAAAGCCTGTAACGATGTCAACATGTTTAATGGCCTCCAGTTGGCCAAGATTGTATACCCTCAGTTGAGCTGAAGCATATCAGGATGCAGTGGACTCCACCTTCTTTCCCTTCTCAGCATAAGATTCTCCTACCTTCTTATCCGTCTTTGGAAGGCCACTGGTACACTCACGGGCAAAATGCTCTAGTTTGCCACAAGTGTAACATGTAAGATTGCTTCGCCCAGATGTTGCTCCAGAAGCAACAGTTGGTGGAGTCTATCCAGAAGACTTGGACTTCTTATTCCATTTCCAAAAATGCGATTTTGAAGAAGTCGACACTTAGAACTCGTGCTTTTTCACAGCCAAGTCCTTCCTGCCCTGCACCCTCTTCATGTCCTTCTCCAACGAACGAGCTGTATTAACTAGTATTTGAAAACATTGATTCATTGGACCTGAGAGAAGTAACCTCAGCTCATCCCACAGTCCCTTATAGAATCGATTGGTCTTACGCTCCTCGTCCGTGAAAGTGGATCCCACGTATCATCCCAAGTTGGTGAACTCATGCAAGTAGTTATGGAACTCATTCTCCATGGCAATCCTTTATGACGAAGGAATATGCTTTGCCAAACATAATCTCGAAAATACATTCATAGAGAGCTAAGATAGTCATCTGCCTGCAAAGTGGTGTAACTCCAACTCATCCCACAAAAGCCGAGCCACTCCATCCAAAAGGAAAGTGGCCAAGGTTACCTTCTGCCCCTCCTCTATTTCAATCGCCATCAATACTCTCTTGATACACGAAAGCCAGTCCTCCGTCTGCATTGGGGATCCTGCACCCGTGAATGTAGGAGAACTAAAACTCATAAAATGCTTCAAATGCTTTTCAGTAGCTCGCCTTTCTACCAAAACCTCAACATGCATTTGCCTAATAGTTATAGACTCAACCACACCAACCTGGTCCGGGACCATAGCATGACACACCTTCCTAGTTGGTTGTGCATTCATCATAGCAAGAGCTGCCTCAGCAACTGAGCATATCGTTTCCGCGGAAGGGGGAGGTGTGTGCACATCAGCTGGTGTCGTACTCTCCATAGAACGTTGGGATTCAGACTGTTACGCACCACTTCGAGTCACCTATAAGTGAAAAATACACAATTCAATGACTACTAGTAAGGCAAACAACGACCAATTGGAATGTGCAGGTTCATCAAATATGTGTATTTTCATTACTAAGTGGACATTCTTGAGTTCATTTTATTATAACGGTAAGCACATACACGTGCTCGCCACCTATGAAAAGAATTCGACCACGAATTCGCAGAAGGAAAATCGAGACAAGAAGCCGATACCAAATTATAACACCATCATCCGTCAACACAGAATATAACAGAAGGTCTGGCTGGGGCCCTACGCCATATTCCACGGACAGTCGGCGGAGTTACATATGAATATTAAAACTATCAATCGTATCCTAACTCAGAGCATTCTAGCGAAAGCTTCATAGGTTATTAGAACTCAAGTATCATGAATGTCCACAAATAAACCACATAGGGATGTCATATAAAATACACCAAAAAGTGTGGCCTAAATGCCTTACAACTGTTCTTCACAAAAGTGATTTACAAACATCGACACACAGAACAGCCACACATGAAAACCATAAAAAGTTCTTCGCTTGGCCTTCGAGGGACGACATAGCATCAAAGGGCTGCAACCTGCTATTTCCCGCTCAGCTCTCCAACACCTGCACAAGGACATTCCACCATAAAGGTGACAAACAAGGCGACGAACATCTTTAGCTGACCGGATTATAATGACCCTACCCCATTCCCGGGGAAGAGGTATTTCTTCCCTGAATGCATAAAATTCATATAGATATATATCACATGAAGGTAGAACTTAAGTACCATTCAACATATCATAAAGGTTTGCACCAAGTGCCAAACATTCGGTGCACTCACGGTGTGACGCCCCAGGTTTCTGGACTTGAGGCTCAGGACGTTACCGCACGGCGGTAGGTCGCTATCACCCGACGGTAGCCTTCAAGCATTGAGCGGAGACGCTGAGTGGTAGGCGTTGAGTGTGTTGAGTGACAGGCATTGAGTGCATCGAGTGGTAGTGCGCGACATTAGCAAATTACCGCTCGGCGGTAGCCCAATGTGTTGAGACGGAAGCGTTGGGTGAGCTATCGCACATCGGTATTACTACCACTGGCGGTAGCAATGCATTATTTTTGACCGACGGCTCGGGAAGTTAATGCGGCACGGTATGTATCTACCGCCCAGTGGTAGCATGCAGGTGCAGTTTTGCGATGGCTTAGGCCGTCTGATCCTTCTTGGGATGTAATCCTATGGCCCAGAACACTCCATCCAAGAGACTTAAGTATGGATGAAGGGTTGTTTTCTCTCATTCTTCTCATTTTGAGTGAGAGTTACGGTTTGGGAGAGAGGATTTGGAGGAGGAAGAAGGACTTTCTCCACCATTAGCGAAGCTCCGAGGCTCCGTTCGTCAATCCGAGTCCAGATCCGTGGAGAGGAGTTGAAGGCATACACTCTCATCCGTGCAAAGTAAGATATTCATGGCTAGGAAGAGGAGTCGTAAGGTAATGACATTTCTCCTCTCGGTCTTTAGGATGCGTGCATAGCATCCGTTTTATCATGTTTTTCTCTCAAGCATTTAGGTACTGGATCTCTCAAATAAGAGTGGTTCGGGTTGTCATGGTTCAAGAGCAGCCATCGAGTTGATTGTGTATGTCCCCGAAATGATGTTGCATTAGAAATCTACTCCACTAGTGGATTAGGTATTGTGGGTGAAGTTGTAGTCACGACCGTTAGTCCGACTCAGGGATGTTGCATAACGTGCATTAAGAATTTTGCTAGAAATCCATTTGCGGCAAGAAGTTGTTTGTGATATTTGCCCCTTTACTTCGTGCGAGAACGAATAGTGGATTAGGGTGGGAAATACTATGTTCGTTGATTGACGTGTGTTGGGTACATTGGAATATATATACCTAATTTGAAGAAGCCTCACCCTACTCAATGATATACATCAAGATGTATTTGATGTGTTTTGAGTTTCTTTGTGCAGGTTAAGTAACTGCAGGTTTGCAGGAAAAGTTTCTAAGTCCATGTGTCGACACCTAGAAGAAAAGTGTCGACACTTAAGAAGGCTTGTGTCGACACCTAGAGAAGCAGTGTCGACACTTGGAGTAATTGTGTCGACACTAGGAAGGCAGAGTCGACACCAGAAGGAAAGTGTCGACACATACAGGCAGTGTCGACACACAATGAAGAAATGTCTACATAATCAGTGTCGACACTTAGAAGCAGTGTCGACACTTAGAAGCAGTGTCGACACTCAGAGAAACTTTGTCGACAGCAAAAGTGTCGACACTAGGAGGCTATGTCGACACTCAGCAAAACTTCAACAAAGTTCAAGTACAAGTGTCGACACTAGGAGGCTGTGTCGACACTCAGCAAATTTCAACAAAGTCTAAGTACAAGTGTCGACACAAAGGAGATGTGTCAACACTCAGAAAAAGTCTCAACACATGAAGAATGTGTCGACATAAAGGAGATGTATCGACACTCAGCAAAAGTTTCAACACAGAAGGCATGTGTCGACGCAAATAAGATGTGTCGACACTTAGCAAGTTTCAACACAAGAAGATGTGTCGACACAAAGGAGTTGTGTCGACACTTAGCAGAAATCAACTAAGCATTGAAGAAGAAGGACTTGTGTCGACACATTGGATCAGTGTCGACACATTCTGAAGAAGCAGTGTCGAGATGCAGTTTCTACAACACAAGGAGTTGTGTCGACACCATGAAGGCTAGTGTTGACACTTAGTCTACTTGTGTCGACACTTAGTCTATTTGTGTCGACACATTAAGACTATCTGTCTCGACACTTTCAGACAGTGACAAAGATTTCAAGAAGTGACTGGATGACTTGACAGCTGCCATTTCAACCGGTCAACTGCTATTGTCAGAGCTGTCAGAAGATTGTTAGAAACCGGATCAGCCGGTCACCATGAAGAAGGCTTATATAAAGGCTTATTCCTTCAACAGAAGGGAATGATTATCATTAGAGGAAGCAATCATTGAAGTGAAAAATAACACAATAAGAAGAAGACCTTCAAGTGAAGATCTAAGAAGTTGGAGAGAGAAAGCTCCTTCTAAGAAGACAGCTATTGAACCAAGCTGATAAGAAAGTTTCAGATTGAGATCTGATTCTCAAGTCAGCAGTTGATTGAAGATCATCTGCCTAGAGATTCAACCCTACTGTGTTCTAATTCAAGAAGCTTTGAAGAAAGCTAAGGGAGGTTGATCTCTGCAAAGTTCTTTCAAGAACTCATCAAGAAGCCAGTCAACTCATCTTTCTCAATCAGATTTGTGGTTATTATTCTTTGTATTCTTTATTTTCTGTAGGATCCTAAGGGATATGAGTTGTAAGCCTATATTTATAAAGGCTGAGTGGTAGGGCTTTTGTGCCTGAGTGTAGGAGATACATTTCTCTGAGTGTAGGCCTTGTTGAAGGCTGAGTGTAGGCCTTGTTGAAGGCTGAGTGTAGGTCTTGGTGAAGACTGAGTGGTAGGGCTTTATGCATGAGTGGTAGGAGTGGGATCACTCTGAGTTGTAGGAACCTGTTTGGGTTCTGAGTTGTAAGATCTGTGGATCTGAAAAGTAGTGGAGAACTTAGGCCGAATCTAGTATACTACTAGATAGACGAAGGGGGAAGTGGATGTACCCAGAGCTTGGGGAACCACTATAAAAGCTGTGTGTACTCTGTGTGTGACTTATTCTGTGATTGCTGTGTTATATGTGCTGAATTGCTGTAGAGAATTGCATAAACAGGTCTAATAATTCAATGTTTCTGCCTTAAAAGTTAAAAAGATTAAGTGCACCTATTCACCCCCCCCCCTCACCTCTAGGTGTTTAGGCACTAGTTCTTTCAAGTGGTATCAGAGGGAGGTTGCTCAAAAAGGACATAACAGTCTGAGTAAAGATCCTGTAGGCAGAATCAGTATAATCAAGAATCAAGAAGATGGGTTCAACTGAGAATCACAAAGAGCTAGGACACATGAAATTGCCAATCTGCAGAAAGGAGATCTTTGGCATTTGGAAAGAAAGGGTTAGACTTTTTATGGAAGCCTCTGACCCAAGAATATACATTACTATTAAAGAAGGGTCATATGTGCCAATGAAAGTATCTGTTCTGGATGCAAATCAGAAAACTCCCAAAGACTATTCAGAAATGACCAAGGATGAAATTATTCTTGTCACTATGGACAAGAGGGCACAGAATATTATTGTAAGTGCAATTGATGATGCCACATTTCAGAATCTGATCCATTGTAAAACATCAAAAGAAATGTGGGACACACTGATAGTCTATATGGAGGGATCAGAAGAGGTAAGACAAGACAGGAAGTTTTTATTAAATCAAGAGTATGAAAGCTTCAGACAAGGCAGGTCTGATAGCATTACTGAGTGTTATAAGAAATTCTATAGGATTGTTAATGAGTTAATGTCCTATGGAAGAGAATTCAGCAATTATGAGCTGAATGATAAGTTCTTGAGATCCCTAACTAAAGACTGGGATACTAAGATTTGTGACATAAGGGAAATGGCCAAACTAGCTGATATACCTCCTCCAACATTGTTTGGAAAACTGTTATCTTATGAGATGCAGTTAATGGTAAGGAAGGAGGAAGAAAAGACTACTAGGGTGGAGCACAAAGAAAGAGCTGTGTGAAAGTCCACCTAGTGTCGGCTATGTGCACCTATGGGGGGGAATAGGTGACGTGGGGTTCTTTTGCAGAATTTACAGATGTACCTGCACAATAAAAACAACAAACACAGCACACAGAATACACAACAAATTTATAGTGGTTCCCCGACTTGGGTACATCCACTTTCCCCCTTCGACCTATCTCCCCAACAAGGGACGACTCGGTCACTTCTCCAACGGGATTGAAATCCAATCCCTTCACTAACGGAAGGAGCCCTTCCACACGTGAGAGTCAACACTCCCACAAATCGGGTTGCACCCAACCCTTACAACACGGAACAAAAGTTCCTTTACAATAAAATAAAAGTAGAATGTACACGTGATACAAACTTCTCTTGGAGACTCCGGTGTTCCTCTTTGTTCGACGACGTGTTCTTGAAGTCGATGAAGAGTCTACGACCTTGGTCTCTCTTGGAGAGGATTTCCCCGGAACCGGCGGTGGCACACGAGCGGCGGCTAGCTTCGGGATCGACGGCTACGATGAAGAGCAGCTGCTGAACTTGGAGATCCAAACTTCGTTGCGAAGCAAGCTCGGTCTACCAACGGTCACACGAGGATCGGTCGTCTCGATCGATTCGGATGGGAAGTGTTTCCGATCAACAAATCGAGAGACAAAGGATCTCTGGATAGACGCGTGAGACTCAAGCCTTGCTAAGCTACTGTCGCCAGAGATCGGGAAGAAGATCTATCAGTGGCGGCGACGGACTTGCGCGAGCGGCGACGGAGGCGGCGGAAGGATTTCGCGATCTTAGGGTTTCCGTGAGCTCGGCGTATTTTTCTGTCTTTGTCTTTCGTTCAAAAATACCCGAGTATAAATACTGTAGCTACCCCCAATAAGACCGTTTGTGGGACCCACAGAAGTAGCCCCCAAGTCCCGGTCCAGATATTAAGCAGCGGCAGAATCCGGTTCAGGAAATTAGCTGAGACAGAATCCGGTTCAGGAAATTAACTGAGAAAACGCCAAGGAAAAATCGGCGAGAATCGCAGACGATTCTCGACGAATCGGCGAGAATCACAAGTGATTCTCGACGATTCGTCGAGAATCGATTGTGATTCTCGTCGAATTACTTGTCGATTCTCAACGAATTCAACTTGTATTCATGGGCTGCATAACCACTGGTTCGGCGGGAATTACAAGTGATTCTCGCCGAATCTTACTTGGCACCATATTGAGATGGCCAGAAGGAGTCGGCGAGAATCACTGATGATTCTCGTCGATTCGGCGAGAATCACCAAGTGATTCTCGCCGATTCGGCGAGAATCACTTGGTGATTCTCGTCGAATTTGCCTTGGACGATTTTTCGTCTTCCACCTAGGAGCTGCTCCTTGATCCTCCATGCTCCTTGTCTTCTCTTGCATATGAGCGGCCCTGTACTTGAAAGTAAGTGTACTCCAATAGAGAGAGTACACATAGGCCAACACACTGATCTGCTCAACGAGGGATTACGTCGTGCAGATTCGTGTATATTGACCTACTGCACCCTGACATTGGTGTGCACTTAGCGTGGAGAAACTGCAAGTACAACTTGAAAAAGTTTATCAAATACATAGTCTATTGACCTTAGCTTGTCCAGGGGCTTCTTCAAATCAGGTACATTGTGGATACAATACCCAACAATCTCCTCCTATTTGAAGAAGCCTAAACCCTACAAGCTAAGGTGAATAGAGCAAATGAAAAGGAAAGCAGCTGAAGACCATAAACTTAACATCATTAAGTGGAGACATCCCTTACCAATACCGAGTGCTTGGGAGCAAGCTGGAGCCACCTTAGCCTTGACCCCGAGAGGGTTATCTCCCCCTTTTCGGCTTCGGCAAATCGGGGTCAGGAACCTTTGGCCCTTAGCTCCCCCTCAGTTCTTGCATCTGTACTCACGCTGGAGTTCCCGGCTCCCCCTCAGATTATGCACGAGTTGGGAGCCTCTGTAGTCTTCATTCTTCATAATTGAGCATCCCCAATTCTGTCTTGAAAAGATTGAACTTTGCCTCGTCTAGGGGCTTTGTGAATATATCAGCAATCTGCTTGTCCGTGGGGACATAACAGAGAGAGATATCCTTGTTCTCCACGTGCTCCCGAATGAAGTGGTAGCGTACTTCAATATGCTTCGTTCTGCTGTGCGACACCGGATTGTTGGCAATGGCAATTGCACTGGAGGAGTCGCAGTACATTGGAACTTCCTTGAACTGAAGGTTGTAGTCGGCCAACTGATTTCTGATCCAAAGGAGTTGTGCACAACAGCTTCCTGCCGAGATATACTCGGACTCTGCTGTGGAGGTTGCAACACAATTTTGTTTCTTGCTGTTCCATGAGATAAGCCTCCTGCCGAGGAATTGACACGTCCCGGAGGTGCTTTTCCTGTCATCCCTGCTCCCTGCAAAATCAGCATCTGAAAAGCCTATTAGCTCGACATCATTGTTCCTCGGGTACCACAAGCCAAGATTAGGAGTACCTTTAAGGTATCTTAGAATTCGCTTTGCAGCGACATAGTGAGATTCCTTAGTGTTCACCTGATATCGGGCACATACACATGTGGAGAACATAATATCCGGTCTACTGGCAGTAAGGTAGAGCAGGGATCCAATGATGCTTCTGTATTTGGTTTCATCGAAAGGTTTACCTTTCTCATCCTTATCCAGAGACATGGTGGATCCCATTGGAGTCCTCATAGAGGTTGCACTCTCCATACCGAATTTCTTAAGGAGTTCATTGTGAACTTCGTCTGAGAGATGAAGATTCCATCCTCAGACTGTTTCACTTGAAGGCCTAAGAAATACTTGAGCTCTCCCATACTGCTCATTTCAAACTTTCCTTGCATAAGTTTGGAAAACTTTTTGCAAAGATTGTTGTCCGTTGAGCCGAATATTATGTCATCGACATAGATTTGCACCAGCAAAATCTTGCCTTTGACTTCCCGGAGAAACAATGTTTTATCTATTTTACCTCTGGAGAACTTGTTCTCAAGAAGAAAACTAGATAAAGTCTCATACCAAGCTCGTGGAGCTTGTTTCAACCCATATAAGGCCTTATTAAGAAAATAAACGTGATTGGGATAAGTAGGGTCGACAAAACCTGGGGGTTGAGCGACGTATACTTCCTCTTTCAGGTCTCCGTTCAGGAATGCCGATTTCACATCCATTTGGTAGACAGTGAATCCTTTGTGTGAAGCATATGCCAGGAACAACCGGATTGCCTCGAGCCTTGCGACTGGTGCGAAGGTTTGGTCGAAGTCAATCCCTTCCTCCTGTCTGTAACCTTGAGCCACCAGCCTGGCCTTGTTCTTTATGATGACACCATGTTCATCCAGCTTGTTCCAAATAGGCCTTGAGCCACCTACTGTCCAGATCCCATCGTATTTAAGGGGACCTAGACTACCCTGCAAAACAGAATTACTATACCTTAGGAACCCAAATCATATTGGGTCCTAGGTTTCTATTAGCATGAGCACGCAACTGCCTTCCTTCAGAAAACCTGTCCGGAAGACTACCCCTGTCCCTAGAACATGGATAACCCCTTGCTGTGGGCACAGAGGGATTGTGCCAACAGTCAATCGCAAAGTGTCCCACTTTACCGCAGGACCAACAAGAGTGAATGTTGTATCGTCGTTTTCGACCTGAACTAGTGACTGATGTAGTCACGGTCCTAGGTCTAAAAGGGATAGGGCATGTTCTTGTCGCACAAATTCCTCTTCCATCGAGGCATGAGGAAGGGTGAAATGAATGCATGATGTGGGCGTTACGAGGCCGAGAAGGTGGTGCCATTCTTTCAGACATCTTCCTTGCTGGGGCTCCATGAAGCCTGACATCCTGACTTCTATTCTCCCTATCCCGTGTCCTCGAATGGAGAGAATTCTTCTGTGAACTAGGACCTGCAGATCCACACTTTGTTGTGGCAGTGGCCGTGAATACAAAGGGCTCAGAATGAGCCTTAGGTATTTCCTCATGGGTGGCCATGACGCCTCTTGCACTATGGACGTTTCCACATGGGGACAATTCACCCTTGCAGTGACCACGATTATTCCTGTGGTCATACCTGAAGGCATGATGAGTTGCCTTCCCGCTTGGAGTGGGAGGTCGGAACACCGTTTCCCCATTTCTCCATCCCTGGATAATCCGGGAGATCCACCCGGTTTCTTGTTTTCTCTTTATAGCATCAACTTTGGAAAAGTTAGATACTATACGTTTCTCATTTTCTAGACTATTCTCTAGAGCTGAGATCTTAGAGTCCTTGACCTTGTTGGACGCCAATTGGAGAACCAACAAGATCTTCAGTCGAGCAATCTCTCGAGCTTGCTCCTCAGCAAGTAGATTGCTTTCCTGAAGGGCTCTCTTCAGGGAATCAGTATTTTCTGGAGGAGAGCAGTTTCTGTCTTCAGAAAAGTCAAAAGATGTGGGACAGGATGAAGATGATACCTGCTCATCTGGGTTATTGTCATTAGAATCAGTGACCAATGTTTCGTCCTTGTCGGAGTTGCTTTCCTCACTATCTTCTTCAGTCTCTGACAAGGATACTGGAGCTCTGATGCAATCCGAAGGATCCTTGCATTCATCTTCAGAGGTGAGGACTCCCACATACGCTTCATCCTCTGATTGGCAGCATATTTCAGCATTCTCTGACCCCCCCCCATCAGCTCTGAGATCGTCATCCACAGAGATTTAGCCGTTTTACATTTTTCCAACCTGGAGGGAGAGGCTCCAGACCAGACATCCATAATAATTTGTCGAATCCTCTGGTCCAGTTGGAAAAGTGAGAGTTCCATCTCTGTCATCTCAGCAATGCACATGGGCACTTGGATCCCCGAGTCGGAGGTCTTCATGGGGATAAACGGACCCTCTTCCAGGATGAGGGATGCTCGTGGATCGATGGCATCCAGGTGAAATAATACTCTCATCCTCCAGATGGGATAATAATCCTTTGAGCATGCAGGGAGTTTGAGTGGCAATACGTCATAATCCAGATCCATGCTTCTGACACTGGTGGCAGGATTCTGCTCAAGGTGTTAACCTTTTTGAAGAGCAACCTCCCTCTGATACCACTTGAAAGTCCACCTAGTGTCGGCTATGTGCACCTATGGGGGGGGAATAGGTGACGTGGGGTTCTTTTGCAGAATTTACAGATGTACCTGCACAATAAAAACAACAAACACAGCACACAGAATACACAGCAAATTTATAGTGGTTCCCCGACTTGGGTACATCCACTTTCCCCCTTCGACCTATCTCCCCAACAAGGGACGACTCGGTCACTTCTCCAACGGGATTGAAATCCAATCCCTTCACTAACGGAAGGAGCCCTTCCACACGTGAGAGTCAACACTCCCACAAATCGGGTTGCACCCAACCCTTACAACACGGAACAAAAGTTTCTTTACAATAAAATAAAAGTAGAATGTACACGTGATACAAACTTCTCTTGGAGACTCCGGTGTTCCTCTTTGTTCGACGACGTGTTCTTGAAGTCGATGAAGAGTCTACGACCTTGGTCTCTCTTGGAGAGGATTTCCCCGGAACCGGCGGCGGCACACGAGCGGCGGCTAGCTTTGGGATCGGCGGCTACGATGAAGAGCAGCTGCTGAACTTGGAGATCCAAACTTCGTTGCGAAGCAAGCTCGGTCTACCAACGGTCACACGAGGATCGGTCGTCTCGATCGATTCGGATGGGAAGTGTTTCCGATCAACAAATCGAGAGACAAAGGATCTCTGGATAGACGCGTGAAACTCAAGCATTGCTAAGCTACTGTCGCCGGAGATCGGGAAGAAGATCTATCAGTGGCGGCGACGGACTTGCGCGAGCGGCGACGGAGGCGGCGGAAGGATTTCGCGATCTTAGGGTTTCCGTGAGCTCGGCGTATTTTTCTGTCTTTGTCTTTCGTTCAAAAATACCCGAGTATAAATACTGTAGCTACCCCCAATAAGACCGTTTGTGGGACCCACAGAAGTAGCCCCCAAGTCCCGGTCCAGATATTAAGCAGCGGCAGAATCCGGTTCAGGAAATTAGCTGAGACAGAATCCGGTTCAGGAAATTAACTGAGAAAACGCCAAGGAAAAATCGGCGAGAATCGCAGACGATTCTCGACGAATCGGCGAGAATCACAAGTGATTCTCGACGATTCGTCGAGAATCGATTGTGATTCTCGTCGAATTACTTGTCGATTCTCAACGAATTCAACTTGTATTCATGGGCTGCATGACCACTGGTTCGGCGGGAATTACAAGTGATTCTCGCCGAATCTTACTTGGCACCATATTGAGATGGCCAGAAGGAGTCGGCGAGAATCACTGATGATTCTCGTCGATTCAGCGAGAATCACCAAGTGATTCTCGCCGATTCGGCGAGAATCACTTGGTGATTCTCGTCGAATTTGCCTTGGACGATTTTTCGTCTTCCACCTAGGAGCTGCTCCTTGATCCTCCATGCTCCTTGTCTTCTCTTGCATATGAGCGGCCCTGTACTTGAAAGTAAGTGCACTCCAATAGAGAGAGTACACATAGGCCAACACACTGATCTGCTCAACGAGGGATTACGTCGTGCAGATCCGTGTATATTGACCTACTGCACCCTGACATTGGTGTGCACTTAGCGTGGAGAAACTGCAAGTACAACTTGAAAAAGTTTATCAAATACATAGTCTATTGACCTTAGCTTGTCCAGGGGCTTCTTCAAATCAGGTACATTGTGGATACAATACCCAACACTGTGGCCTTCAAGACTGAAGCCACTAAGAAATATAAAAGCAAGTCTCCATTTCCACCTCAAAAAGTTGCTGAGGCTGAGACAGATACTTCAGTTAGTAAGAAGTCAGAAAGCAGTGAAAGTGATGAAGACTTTACGGCATTTACTAGGCACTTTCAGAAGTTTGTAAAGAAGAAGCAGTGGAGGTCCAAGCCATCCACTTCACAGACAAAAGATGACTATTATCAGAACAGGAAGTCATCAAGGAATGACAGGAGAAAGTCCAAGTCTAGTAAAACTACATCCTCAAAGATAGTATGTTATTGTTGCAATAGACAAGGACATGTAATAGCTGATTGTCCAGAAAAGAGGAAAGAGTCTACTGACAAGAATAAGACACAGTTCAAGGGCAAAAAGGAAAGGTCTTTTGTTGCCAAGAAGGATAAAAGTCTGACTGATATGTCATCTTCAGAAACATATTCAGAAGCTGAAGCCTATATTGGCTTGTTTGCTGAAGAAGAAGAAAATGAGTTCATACAGTTAATGAACTCAATTTATGAGCATGAGGACATCCAGTGCAAGGGACTGATGGCCTTATCAGAAGGAGACAAAATCCAGGATCAGCCTGGACCTAGTCAGGTACAAAATTATTCTTCAAGTTCAATTTCTAGTACTGAGTCAGATTCAGATACATCGGCATCAAGTGATGTGAGTGAATCTGAATCTGAAGGAGACATTCATCAATTAATTGATGAATATAGAGTATTGTTGCAGGCTTTGAAGAAAAGCAAACTCTTGACCAAAACTCAGGCTAAGGAGATTGCTAGTCTTAAAGAGGCTGCAACAGACTTTGACAAGTTATTAGATCAGAAATTAAATGAAATAGCCAGACTGAAGAATATTACAGTTATTCAGATGGGGACTATTACATTTAAAAATGATCAAATTAGAAATCTGGAGGCTAGACTTCAGAAGGAGAGAGATATTGTAGCAAATTTTTCTAAACCAAAATCTATTCTACCTTTGATAGATGAGTTTGTACCTCATAAGGGTAAAACTGGATTGGGGTTTACAAAACCTGCCTGGACAGTAAAGTCCAAGTCTAAGGGCAAAGCCCCAATACTCAACAAGAAGCCTGCTGTAGATAAATCAACCAGGGTTGTATCCAAACAAAGGTACAATAGATTTGAGTGCTGGTGTTGTGGCAAAATAGGCCACTTTGCCATAGATTGTTGGCATAATTCAAGTGCCAAGGTGAGTAGCAAACTGCCTGCTAGAAAAGCTACAGGCAGTTTTGTTAAGAGTCAGACTAACTTGCACCAAGGACCCAAGAATCATTTGAGTTCTAAGGTTAAGTAATCTGTTTTGCAGGTGAGTCCAAGTGGCCATGCCCATATATGGTACTTGGACAGTGGATATTCCAGGCACATGACTGGAACTAGGGGATTGCTGAAGGACTATACACCAATCAAGGATGGTCCTAAGGTTATCTTTGGTGGTTCAGAAAAAGGGATCATCAAAGGCTTTGGTAACATTTCTAGCAACCTAATTACAATTACTCAAGTGGCTTATGTAAAGGGTTTGAAACATAACCTCATTAGCATAAGTTAGCTGAGTGATTTAGGATATGACATCTCATTTGTCAAGGATGGTTGTCATATCAGTAGGTCAAGTGATCAAAAGATCATTCTGACAAGATATAGGAAGAGAAATGTCTATTGTCTAGACATTAGGTGTGAGAACATAGTTTCTCCTATTTGTCTTGTAGCTGATGAGAAAGTCTCACATTGTGTTAAATGGCACAAGAGGCTGGCTCATCTTAACTATAAGATAATTGGTCAACTCTTTAGCAAAGAGTTAGTGAGGAATGGTCCTCGGGTTAAGTGTATAAAGGATGGGATATGCTCAGCTTGTCAAAAGGGCAAGCAGACCAAATCCACCTTTCATAGCATTGAGAACAAAGATGTTGTGAGGTGCATATACCTCTTGCATATGGATATTTTTGGTCCTATGTCAGTTCACAGCCTAGGTAGGAAGGTCTACACATTTGTGGTTGTAGATGATTATTCAAGGTTTTCCTGGGTATTCTTCCTAAGGCAAAAATCTGAAACTCCTAGTATCTTTTATAGTTTTGTCAAACAAATTCAGAATGAGTTAGACAATACAGTGGTCAAAATAAGAAGTGACCATGGTACTGAATTCCAGTCTGATAGTATGACAAAGCTATGTGAAGAGTTTGGTATATTTCAGGAATTTTCCTCACCAAGAACACCTCAGCAAAATTGTATTGCTGAAAGGAAAAATAGAACCTTGATAGAGGCTGGTAGAACCCTATTGAGTGACACATCTCTCCCAGAATATTTCTGGGCTGAGGTAGTTAATACTGCATTTCATGTGATCAATATGGCTACTATCACCAAGAGCCACAATAAGACCCCCTATGAGATTGTGAAGGACAGAAAACCAAATCTATCCTATTTCAGGATCTTTGGTTATAAATGTTATATACTTAACAATGGTAAGTCTTATTTAACCAAGTTTGCTGCCAAATCCCAAGAGGGGATCTTTGTTTGGTACATCAACAACAGTAAGGCTTATAGGGTCTACAACTTGATTACTCAAGTTGTAGAAGAGTCAGTTCATGTAGTCTTTGATGAAGCTAGACTCATTAACAATGAATTGCCTAGAAGTGTTAGCAGCTCTACAGGTGTGACTGAGAAGATGGACAAGCTTACTATTGAAAAAGGTTCTACTGCAAGTCAGCAAGTGGATAATAGTGGCTGATGTCCAGGGGGAGTACAAGATACTCCAGTTGCTGAAGAAGACCAAGAGGAGCTGCTGAATGAAGAAGCTGAAGGTGTACAACCAGAAGACAAGCTGCCTCCAGCAAATAGGCATTTAAAAGATCATCCAGCCAATCAAATTATTGGAGATCTCAGACAAGGGGTACAAACAAGGAGCAGGAATCTAAGTTCAGTTCTCTACTCCAGCTTTCTATCCCAAGTAGAGCCAAAGAAATTTGAAGAAGCAATCCTAGATCCTCATTGGATTGAGGCCATGCAAGAGGAGCTGAACCAGTTCAAAAGATACAAGGTCTGGGAGCTAGTTCCTAAACCAAAGGGTCACAACATAATTGGAACTAAGTGGATCTTTAGAAACAAGCTGGATGTGAATGGAATTATTATAAAGAATAAAGCTAGACTAGTTGTTAAAGGATATAAGCAGGAAGAAGGTATTGATTTTCATCAAACCTTTGCTCCAGTAGCCAGACTGGAAGCAATAAGGATGTTCCTTGCCTTTACAACATTCCAAGGATTTAAGATTTATCAAATGGATGTTAAGTCAGCTTTTTTGAATGGAAACCTGAAGGAAGAAGTCTATGTAGAACAGCCATCAAGTTTTGTTGATTCTACTAAACCTAATTATGTTTATAGACTTAGGAAGGCTTTATATGGGTTAAAACAAGCCCCTAGGGCTTGGTATGAGACCATGTCTAGTTTCCTTATTGAGAATAAATTCACAAGGGGGAAAATAGACAAGACTCTATTCCTTAGGGAATCCAGAGGCAAGATTATCTTAGTCCAAATATATGTAGATGACATCATATTTGGGTCTACAGAAAGTAGTCTCTGCAAAAAGTTTGCAAAACTTATGCAAGGACAATTTGAAATGAGCAGTATGGGGGAACTTAAGTTCTTCTTGGGTCTCCAAGTTAGACAGACTGAGGATGGTTTATCCATATGCCAGTCTAAGTTCACCCTAGAATTGATAAGGAAGTATGGTATGGAATCATCCACTATCATGAAAACTCCTATGGGGTCAACAATGTCTTTATGCAAAGATGATGCAGGAAAACCTGTAGATGAAACTTTGTATAGAGGAATAGTTGGCTCCCTACTATATTTGACTGCAAGTAGACCAGATATCATGTAGCTGCATGTGTCTGTGCTAGGTACCAAGCTTGCCCTAAAGAATCTCATTTGACAGCAGTCAAAAGAATTTTGAGATATCTTAAAGGCATTCCTTATCTAGGCCTTTGGTACCCTAGGAATGGAGATTTTGAACTGACAGGTTATTCAGATGCAGATTTTGCAGGCTGCAAGGAAGATAGGAAAAGTACAACAGGTACCTGTCAATTTTTAGGAGGAAGGCTGGTGTCTTAGAGTAGAAAGAAGCAGACCAGTGTGGCTATCTTCACAGCTGAGTCAGAGTATGTTGTTGCAGGAAGCTGCTGTGCACAACTACTATGGATACAACACCAGCTAGAAGATTATGGTATTCAAGTAAGTAGAACACCTTTATTTTGTGATTCTACTAGTGCCTTTTCTATTGCAAATAATCTTGTCTCTCAAAGTAGAACTAAGCACATAGAAATTAAGTACCATTTTCTAAGAGAACATGTGGAAAAGAAGATATTTCCCTAGAGCATATAAATACAGATAATCAGCTAGCTGATATGTATACTAAGCCCTTAGATGAAACCAAATTCAATAAATTCAAAATTGAATTAGGGATGATAAACTTAGAATAGTTTACAAAAATTGGCTAAGTAAAATGGTGTCGACACACAGAGTTGTCTGTGTCGACACATAGAAGTGGTGTCGACATTTCAGAGAAATGGTGTCGACACCTCTAGGAAGTCTGTGTCGACACTTCAAAGAATTAGTGTCGACACATGCATGGTAGGTGTCGACACATCCAGGGTGGTGTCGACACTTAGGATTTACACAGAATTAATCTAGTAAAGTCTCGACTAAGTGTCGAGCTGAGTGGTGTCGAGACATTAGCAGTTGGTGTCGACACTTTTCAACAGTGTCGACACAATTTAAGTATTTTGATGCGCCTTTTCACCTTCGATTCTAGAAAGGTATAAATAGGTTTTCCCCAGTATTTGTCGACACGCTTACCTTAGTCTTGAGACCAAACTTGTGTGTCGACATCTCTTTTCTCTAAATTCAAATTTCTTCAAACCCTAATGGCGCCCAAGCTAGAAGAGAATATTAATGAAGGATATGAGCTCGTGCGACACGCCTTTGATGACGCGGAACCCGAAATCAAAGGTGTGGTAACCCTAATTGCCGAGACTGGATTGGAATATCTTGTATCAAAACCAATCAAGATCTGGAAGAAAGAGGTCCTTGAATTTTTGAGTGCAGCTTCACTTGATGATACTGGACTCAAGATTAAGTCCAGATTTCATGGGACCAAAGTCAAGGTCACACCAAAAAGTCTAAGGAAGGTACTTCAACTACCATGAACAAAGGAGGAAGAAGATGTATCTGCTTCTAAGACAAGAGAGGCATTAAGATGGTGTAGACTGGATTCAAACCTATAAATTGGATCAGTTTTCAATAGAAAAGGAATGAACATCCAAGGAAAGTTTCTGTCTGAAATAGTTGGCAAGGTCATCCTGAGCAAGCCTGGAGGATATGACAGAATTTTAGCTTATATGTTCAGTTTGATGACAAGGATTATCTTCAAACTTAATACTGATTGGTCTGCAATTGTGTTTGAGAAGATAAAAGAAAGTATGAAGAAGCCCAATCTGGGTAGAATACTGAGTCTATACCTAGCAGGAAGTATTCCTGAGGTGATGAATCAGGCTGCAGGTTCCAAGATAAATCACATGAGGAGAATGAATTTAAGAATTTTCTCTAGATGGGATAGAGTATTGACAAAAGAAATGCCTACTCCAGAAAAGGACACACCCCAGAAGAAGAAGAAGAAGACAACCATAGTGGCTCAAGAATCCTCCAGCAGCTCTGAAGAGCAAGTAGTGTTTACTCCTGATGATGAAGAGACAGGAACTGCTGGACAGTCTCCAGCAAGACAAGAAGCTGCACAAAGGCAGGGGGAACTACCCTCAGCAAGCCAAGCTCACCTAGATCCAATCCAGGGGGAGCCTTTACTTGTGGAAGAGCCAACTCCACTAGAGAGTGAACAAGCTACTCAAACCATACTAGAGGTAATAACTAACATTAATCAATTAGATTTCACTATTGAGGATGAAGTTTTGTCTGATTCATTACCTAATGTTCATCAGCAAACACAGTTATACCCTCAACCACAAGATGTTGTCATAGAGGACACATCTGTTGCAAATAAAGTGGTTGATGAGATCAGAGATTCTCCAGCCCACTCTCAACAGGAATTCACCTTAGAGGAGCTATTACCTGATCTGGTACAGACAGATCTTGAGAAAGAAATAGCTGCTGTTGAGAGGGAGAAGACAAATATTGAGGGGGAGCATGTAGAGACTGTAGAGGAAACTACAAGGAAAGAGACTGAGGAGACAAGAGATGCTGAAGGGCTACCAAGGACTGAGAAGGATTCACATCCTAGTCCTAAAGACAGAGTGGATATTGCTAGCACTTCTACATCAGAAGATGAAGAGGCTGTTAGTGCCAAGAAGAGGAAGTTCCAGGTCTTCAAGAGAAGAAGCCAGAACTATAAGAAAGCCCTACAGATAGTTGCTCCACAGCCTGCTCCATCTACTGATTACAATTCACTGATTGTGGCTTTACAAATTAAGCTGGATGAGCAAAGGCAAGCTCTAGAAAAGTACATGGATGAAGGGCATAAGTCACTTCAATTTGATCTTGCACAAGACATAAAATCTATCAGATTTGAAGTGAATCTCAACAAGAAAGAAATGGCTGACTGCTTCCATAAGGGAGGAAATGCAGTAGTCTATCTGGCCACTCATCAGGAGAAGATTAAAGCACAAGTGGATGATATGGCAGTGAAGCAAGGCTATGTCCTGGAAAACCAAATAAGAATGAATGAAAACTTGACTGAATCACATAATGTGATAGTCACTGAAATGAAGAATCTTGCTTCTGCCCATACTGCAGCCCTGACTACAGCCAAGGCAGAATTTGATCAGGCATTACAAGAAGGTCTCACTGTTGTTACTTCTGCCCTCCAGTATTCACAGAAGCTAATCACTGAAAATCTCCAAAAGTTGAAACCTTTTTATAAGGATGGAGTAAACTATCTGAATGCCCAGATCAAGTTCCAGAAAGATGATCTTAGGGATCACATCGAGAGAGAAGTCATAAAGGGGGAGAGGGTACTAGTCAAGGCAGGCTCTGATCATGCCAAATAGATTTCAAATTCCATCAGAGCCACCCTTGGATATCCACCCTTATGTGATGATGACAATGTTGCAGAGTCTGGCATAAATCCTGCATATCTTGGAGGAGAGCAGGCTGAAGTAGCTCAAGTGATATACCCTCCACCAGACTTTGACATGATACATTAAGAGATACAGACTATGTACAGTCCTCCTGAGGGAAATCAGAACATTATCATTGAGAAAGTTGTTCAGCCTGTGCCAGAGGCTATACTAAAAGAGCAAGAGGCCTTATTAAAGGAACAAGAGGCTCAATTGTCTAAGAAAAGATTCAGAGAGCAAGCTGAATTAAGGCCTGATTTTGAACAATGGAGCCCCACTTCCAGGAATATCATTTTGACTGCTTGGAAGGCTGCTAAGGACAATGTCCTGGATAGAGGCAAGTGGTATTCTGACCTGGAGTGGAGGAAGCATGAGAATAGGCAAGAGGCCATAATACAGTATAGAAGAAAGGCTAAACTGGGAAAGCTACCTCCTAATGCACAGGAGCCTAGCAAGTATTTTCCCAAGCCTTATCACTATTTTGAAAGGCAGAAGATAAAGGCTGAAGAGTTGAAAAAGAAAGATCTTAAGGGGAAGAAGCCTGCTGTTGCTGATGATACTGAAGCTCCAGTTCAAGCAAAGATTCAATCTGGAAAGGGGATTGTAATCAAGGAACCAGAGCAGCCTTAGGATAGCATTTTCTTAAGTTTACAAGTTGTAATTTGTAGTAAACTCTATGTAAACTTTTGATTAATGTAAATGTTGGAATTTGTAAGAACAATGTTATATGTTCATCTATTACATTAATTGTTCTGAGCTAATGGTATATACATGTTCTGCTCATACATGTTTAAGTATTTTCCCTATCATATATTACTGTTTTACATCATACTGAGAATTTGTTATGTATGGTGTATATCATTGACTAATGGTTATGACTTCTCCAAATAGGGGGAGATTGTTGGGTACATTGGAATATGTAACACCTCCCCTGTAATGACCGTATAATATGGGTCCGGCCGGGGCCCCACAACATACGAACGCCACAGCTTTAGTATTATAAGATGATATAGCTACCCAAACTCAAAACACTAGCAAAACACAGCGGAAACAAAGCACGACTAGAAGTTATCCACTAACCAAAAGAGTTACAACAATGGCCTTAAGGCCTACAACAAGAGTCCAAACTCAAGAAAATAACAGTCATGAATGTGCATAGCACTCCTAGTCTACCTCGGCATGCAAGCCGGACAAAAGAGTCTCAAACATACATCATCATAAATGTAGCGCTACAAAAGAGGAAACACTTCATGGGGCTTAGGCCTTTCTGGCCGGCGTGCTCGCTCCTGCATGCGATCCTTGCCCTGTAAAAATTATTAGTAACGTGGGTCACCAAAGGCTGACCTCAAACTGTGTAACAACACATCTCCTCCCGGCCGTCCCTAACGGACCCCGGGGAACCCTCCAACCTGCAAGTCAGCACTTCATATGCAATATAAATAGCCATAAACAGAAAAACATTAAAACAGGCTTGGATGTCTCAATCATCAAACATGTTCTCTATTGGTTGAGCATATAATAAAAGGGCCTACTATGCAACATGAATGCAACACCCGGGCTTCACCCAAGGCACCCTACTGCGTATGCATCTAGCACAACATCACATCATTTGGGTACTCACATTTCCCCATTGGCATAAAGCCGCAAACACTGAGGGAGACACAACTCCCTCAAACGGCGCACAGGCCGCCACAAGGAATTCTTGCCAAGGCCCCACCCGCTCGTGGGCTTAGCCCCGGGCTTGCCTGCAAGCTCTGACGTATCATGTCAGGATTCCAACAAATATAGACTGACCGATTCTAAGAAGCCTTGTTGGACCCCACCCGCTCATGGCCTCATTGCCCCGGGCTTGCCCCGAGCTTGGCATTCTCGTCAGTCTCACAGAAGGGGACTAGTCTCGCCGGGACACTCTCCACACATGACGCACATGTCACGGGATAGCCAGCCGACCACGGAGACATAGCCACGCCTTGGCACATCACAATCCAAGACTACATACACCATAATCCCTCATTTGTACTGCAGCGTTCCCGCGTACCAAGGAAACCATCTCCAACTCGTGCGGAGCTAACCTTGCCCACCAAGGAAACCATCTCCAACTCATACGGAGCTAACCTTGTCCCTCAAGGAAACCATCTACCGCCACGAGGAGCTAACCTTGTCCGGTTCCGACTACACGTACCTTTTCAAACAAAAGGGAATTCACCATCACAACACAAACGACATCTTGCCGCAACGGAATCTCTACGAATCCCTAAGTTCGTATGCAACATCACCGAGTCGGACTAACGGTCGCGACTATGGCTTCACCCACCATGCCTAATCCACTAGCGGAGCGGATCTCTAATGCAAAAATATGCCGGGGACGGACTCAATCAACCCGGAGGTTCCTCTTGAACCTTGGCAACCAAAACATCTCTCATTCGAGTGGTTGGTGCCCAAAATCTAGAAGAAAATGATGCTACAAACATGCATCCTAAAGACTGAGAGGAGAGATGTCATTACCTTCCGACTCCTCTTCTTTGCCATAGTAAAATAGCCGGATGAAAACCTTCGCAACGATCTAAGCTCCACGGATCTGGACTCGGTTCAAGATTTGGAGCACCGAAACCCTTCCTACAGCCCAAGACCTTCTTCTCCTTCCTCCATGTTCTAGCTTCTCTTTAGAACTTTGAAAGAGAAGACTTGGAAAACAATGAGGGTTTCCAGCCCTAAAATCGGACTTAACTCCCCAAGAGATGGCCTGAACCGTTAGATCCCAAAACCAGAAAAGAATGGCCACGATTCGCCTGGAAAATAGAAAATCTGGGTCGAACACGGCCTGGCACACGCCCGTGTCCAGGGCCGTGTGCCTCATTCGCCGTCTCAAATCGACGCGCCTGGAACTGCACACGGGCATCTGACATGCCCGTGTTCAATCCGACACGCCCGTGTACCCAGTGACACGGCCGTGTGGCCGGCCGTGTGCCTCCAACGACACGGCCCCGAACCAACCCGAGAGGTGACACGGCCTGGGACACGCCCGTGTCCCAAGCCGTGTGCCAAGTCTCGACACCCGTCGACAGGCTTTGTGTTGACACCGCGGAAAAATGTCGAGCGAAGATCGTCGACCAAGCGGTACACGCCCTGTGACACGCCCGTGTCACAGGCTGTGTGCCCCAGTCTCGACACCCTGTCGAGCGAAAGTGTCGACACTTGGGCCAAGTGTCGACACGGCCTCGACACGCCCGTGTCGCAGGCTGTGTGCCCCACTCTCGACACTTTGTCGAGCGAAAGTGTCGACACTTGGGCCGAGTGTCGACACGGCCTCGACACGCCCGTGTCGCAGGCCGTGTGCCCCACTCTCGACACTTTGTCGAGCGAAAGTGTAGACACTTGGGCCGAGTGTCGACACGGCCTCGACACGCCCTGCGAAACGCCCGTGTCGCAGGCCGTGTGCCTCCTGCCAGAAACCCAAAATTTCCAGAACTGCACACTGACTCTCTTGCAAAACTGGGGTGTTACAACTCTCCCCCACTTAACAAAATTTCATCCCAAAATTTAAAACAAAAGGGTACAAAACTTAAATTGTACCTGACAAGAAGAGTTCTGGATAATCTTCTCGCATGGCCTGATCTCGCTCCCAAGAGAACTCCTCACGACCGCAGTTGTCCCAGCGAACTTTCACGAGTTTAACTTCTTTATTTCGCAACTGTCGAGTCTCTGAATCCTCTATGGCAATTGAGAGGACTCGCGTTCTCAAGTCTTCCTCAATCGGCACCGATGCCAGCTCAATCACTACGCTAGCCTCTACCAAGGCCTTCCTCAAAACGGAGATGTGGAAGACGTCATGTAATCCACTCAGATCCGCGGACAACGCCAACCAATAGGCTGCTTCTCCTACCCGCTCAACAATTTCAAAAGGCCCCAAAAACCTTGGACTCAACTTCTTGAGTCGGCGAATCCGTGAGACGCCTTTGAACGGCTTGACCTTCAGATAGACCCAATCACCAACTGCAAATTCCAACTTCCGGTGACGAGCATTAAAATATTTTGCTTTCCTGTCTTGCGCCACCTTCATACGCTCTTGGATGGTCTGTACCAACTCGCAAGCGTCAACTACCACATCCTTTCCCAAAAGTTTGGTGTCTCCCGCCTCTGCCCAAGACATTGGCGTTCGACACCGCCTCCCATAAAAAGCTTCGTATGGCGCCATTTTTATGCTTGCTTGAAAACTATTCTTGTACGCAAATTCTACCATGAAGAGGTGATCCTCCCACCTCTTGCCAAAATCAAGAACGCACATCTTCAACATATCCTCCATAGTACGGTTCGTTCTTTTAGTTTGCCCATCAGTTTGAGGATGGAACGCTGTACTGAACTTTAGCTTCGTGCCCAAGCTCTTCTGAACCAATCTCCAGTCCTTGGACGTAAACCGTCCATCGCGATCACTAACTATGCTTTTAGGAATTCCGTGCAGTCGCACAATGTTGCGAACATATAACTCCACCAGCTTCTCTACGCTGTCCTCTTTCCGATTTGGGATGAAGTGAGCCACCTTGGTTAGGCGATCCACGATCACCCAAATAGCATCATTACCATGCTGCGATCTAGGCAAACCATGCACAAAGTCCATGGAGATGTCATCAAATTTCCACTCAGGAATTGGAAGGGGCTTCAGGAACCCGCCCGATTTTTGACATTAGGCCTTCACCAAGGCACATGTCTGGCAACGATTCACATACAAAGCTACATCTCGCATCAATCCCGGCCACCAAAAGGATTTCTTCATATCCAAGTACATCTTTGTACTGCCCGGGTGAATGGAGTACTTTGAGAAGTGAGCCTCAAACATCAACTCCTCACGGAGATTGCCAAACTGCGGTACACAAACCCTTCCATCCTTTCTCAAGATTCCACCAATCATCTCCCAGGCACTGCTTCCCCCCTTTTGATCCTCCAACACAAAAGGTTGAAACTCCACATCCAACTGAGTTGCTTCACGAATACGATCGGACAAGTCGTTTTGCACTTCAATCCAGCTCAACCGAGCCACGCTAGACTCGCCTCTCGCAACACATTCCAATCCAAGGGACTCCCATTCCCGCACTAACCGCTCATCATGAGCTTCGATCCAATTCCCTTGCCCCGAGTACTTCCTACTCAAAGCGTCCGCCACCACATTGGCTTTACCCGGCATATACTGAATCGCCACTTCGTAGTCTCAAAGAAACTCAACCCATCTGCGTTGCCGCATGTTCAAGTCCTTTTGGTCCAGAAGGTACTTCAGACTTTTGTGATCCGTGAAGATCTCCACCCTTGCGCCATACACATAGTGTCGCCAAATTTTCAACGCGAAGATCATCGCCGCCAATTCCAAGTCATGGACGGGGTAATTCCTCTCATAAGACTTCAGCTGTCTAGACCCAAACGCTATCACCTTGCCATGTTGCACCAACATGCAACCCAAACCGCATCCCGATGCGTCACTGAAAATCTGAAATCCATCGGTCCCTTGCGGTAGACTCAGGATTGGAGCCACCATAAGCCTTTCCTTCAGGACCTCAAATGCTTGACTGCACTCTTGGGTCCACACAAACTTATGGTATTTGTGAGTGAGTGAGGTGAGGGGTAGAGCTATCCTCGAGAAATTCTCCACGAATCTCCTATAATACCCGGCTAGTCCAAGAAAACTTCGGACTTCCGCCACGGTCCTCAACACCGGCCAATCTCTGATGGCTTCCACTTTCGCTGGATCCACTGCCACCCCATCACCACTAATCACGTGGCCCAAAAACGCCACCTTGGCTAACCAGAACTTACACTTTGAGAACTTTGCAAACAATTAGTTCTCCCTCAACACTTGTAGGACCACTCTCAAGTGGGTCTCATGCTCCACTTCAGACTTGGAGTACACCAAGATGTCATCAATGAAGACAACCACAAACGAATCCAAGTAATCCCGAAATACTCGATTCATCAGATCCATGAACATCGATGGTGCGTTCATCAACCCGAACGGCATCACCGTAAACTCAAAGTGTCCGTACCTTGTCCCAAAAGCAGTCTTAGGTATGTCCTCGTCCCGAATTCGCAGCTGATAGTAGCCTGACTTCAATTCCAACTTCGAATATACCACTGACCCCACCAATTGGTCGAACAAATCGTCTATTCGAGGGATCGGATACTTATTCTTGACGGTCAATTTATTCAGCTCTCGGTAGTCTATGCAGGCGCATGCTACCGTCTTTCTTCTTTACAAACAACACCGGTGCGCTCCACGGTGAAGAACTGGGTCTAATATACCCTTGCTCCAACAGTTCCTGTAACTGTACCTTAAGTTCCGCCAACTCCTTTGGTGCCATCCTAAATGGAGGACGCGACACCGGTCTAGCCTCCGGCACTAACTCGATCGAGAAGTCGATCTCCCGCCGAGGAGGCGCTCCAGGAAGTTCATCCGGAAACACATCCTTGAACTCTGCCACCACAGGCACTTCCTCAATAGATAGCTGGGAGAGACGAACCTCCAACAACGCTACCAGTGCCACACCTCCCTGGTTAACCGCCTGCATCATTTGCATGGCCGTAATTAGGGAATGGGCTACTCCACAAAGGCCCACAAATTTGACTTCCGCTTGCCCCTTACTCTTTAGGGTCACTACCTTGGATAAACAATCAATGCTGGCGCGCTGCTCTGCAAGCCAGTCCATGCCCAAAATGACATCGAACTCTACTAACGGCAACACTGCCGCTTCCAAAATGAAGTCAACTCTGTCTAGCTCCCAACAGACGCGCCCTTTAGCCCTGGTGGTCATAGATGACCCATTGGGCATGCGCACTTTCAGTTCCGCGTCCGCCGAGAAAGACTCGACTCCTACCCTTCGGATGAAACTCTCCGCAAGAAAAGAGTGCGAAGCTCCCGTATCGAACAATACCCTAGCGGGGTATCCAGAAACTAACACGAAGCCTACAACAAGACAACACACGGAAAGGGGGTCTAAAAGTATGAAGCACAAATGCAAACTTAAATTTTCTTCATACCTGTCACCACATCGGTTTGACGGATCGCTTCTTGCTGTCCAAGGTTATAAGCCCTTTGTTGCACCGGTTGGAACCGAGAAGCGCTCGACTCCGCCATCTTTCCTTTCTCTGCAGCACTGGGACCCGAGCGCACAGACTGCTCCTGCTTTGTATCTTGCGCCACTCCCCCTTGCTGACAAGCACGGGCTATGTGCCCAACCTTCCCGCAGTTGTAACACGTCGGCGGTCCCCTAGAGTGAGAACCCCCAGGCGTCCAATTGCTCCTCTCACCCGATCTGGCAGTGTGAGGCTTCCTCCTCCACCTACTCCCATCAGACTTTACATGAGATTGGGAGGGCTTCCCTTCCCCATGCATGGGAGTAAAACCCTTTCGACGCTGGGTTCGCTCTAGATCATTCTCCAAACTCCTGACGGATTCAACTAGTCCATTAAATCCCGCCCTCTTCATGGAGATGAGGGGTTGTCTCAGATTCTCTCTCAACCCTTGGTAGAAGAGGTTATCCCTCTCTACATCATCCGCCATTGTCATTCCCACATAACGACCCAAACGGGTGAACTCTTGCACGTATTCGTCCACCGTCTTGTCTCGCTGCATTAGATGCAGAAACAGCCTCTGCAGGGCCAACCGCGTAGAAACTGTAATATATCTCTTAAGAAAGGCGTCCCCAAATTCCTCCACCGACGGGGTGCGTCCAGGGAACTGACGGCCACTAAGGCTCACCCACCACAACTTGGCGTCTCCTTCCAACTTGAACGCCGCATACTCAGATTTCTTTTCTTCTGGCGTCTCCGCCGCCCTCAAAAGTTCTTGAATACGAACCCACCAATCCTCTGCATCCGTTGGCGTTCCAACACCCTTGAAAGACGGGGGATGGAAACTCAGGAAATACTTCATGTGTCGGTCTCCAAGTCCTACCACCACCCTTTCTGCCAATGGCTCCACTTGGCTGGCTTCTCCGCCTGGCACAGCCGTCGCCGTGTCCGGTGTAGCAGGGGTTGCTACCTGGGCTGCAGCGCCGCTTGGGCTGCCACCATCGCTTCTGCAAGCATACGCAGAAGTCGGGTCGGGTTTACACCCGTGCCCAAAAGGCCTGGAGCAGTAGCACTGCTCGCCGAGAGATCATCCCTTGCTCTTGAAGTGCCCGCCTCGTTGCTTGCACTCTTCGGGAAAACAAGAAATAAGGGATTAGTCTCCAATCTCAAGACTGAAACATAAGGACACTCACGGTCCCGCGTTACTCTTATGTGGATAACTTCTCTACGCACTGACCTCGAATCTAACCTCCCTCTGATACCAAATTGTAACACCTCCCCTGTAATGACCGTATAATATGGGTCCGGCCGGGGCCCCACAACATACGAACGCCACAGCTTTAGTATTATAAGATGATATAGCTACCCAAACTCAAAACACTAGCACAACACAGCGGAAACAAAGCACGACTAGAAGTTATCCACTAACCCAAAGAGTTACAACAATGGCCTTAAGGCCTACAACAAGAGTCCAAACTCAAGAAAACTACAGTCATGAATGTGCATAGCACTCCTAGTCTACCTCGGCATGCAAGTCGGACAAAAGATTCTCAAACATACATCATCATAAATGTAGCGCTACAAAAGAGGAAACACTTCATGGGGCTTAGGCCTTTCTGGCCGGCGTGCTCGCTCCTGCATGCGATCCTTGCCCTATAAAAATTATTAGTAACGTGGGTCAGCAAAGGCTGACCTCAAACTGTGTAACAACACATCTCCTCCCGGCCGTCCCTAACGGACCCCGGGGAACCCTCCAACCTGCAAGTCAACACTTCATATGCAATATAAATAGCTATAAACAGAAAAACATTAAAACAGGCTTGGATGTCTCAATCATCAAACATGTTCTCTATTGGTTGAGCATATAATAAAAGGGCCTACTATGCAACATGAATGCAACACCGGGCTTCACCCAAGGCACCCTACTGCGTATGCATCTAGCACAACATCACATCATTTGGGTACTCACATTCCCCATTGGCATAAAGCCGCAAACACTGAGGGAGACACAACTCCCTCAAACGGCGCACAGGCCGCCACAAGGAATTCTTGCCAAGGCCCCACCCGCTCGTGGGCTTAGCCCCGGGCTTGCCTGCAAGCTCTGACGTCTCATGTCAGGATTCCAACAAATACAGACTGACTGATTCTAAGAAGCCTTGCTGGACCCCACCCGCTCATGGCCTCATTGCCCCGGGCTTGCCCCGAGCTTGGCATTCTCGTCAGTCTCACAGAAGGGGACTAGTCTCGCCGGGACACTCTCCACACATGACGCACATATCACGGGATAGCCATCCGACCACGGAGACATAGCCACGCCTTGGCACATCACAATCCAAGACTACATACACCATAATCTATCATTTGTACTTCAGCGTTCCCACGCACCAAGGAAACCATCTCCAACTCGTGCGGAGCTAACCTTGCCCACCAAGGAAACCATCTCCAACTCATACGGAGCTAACCTTGTCCCTCAAGGAAACCATCTACCGCCACGAGGAGCTAACCTTGTCCGGTTCCGACTACACGTACCTTTTCAAACAAAAGGGAATTCACCATCACAATACAAACGGTATCTTGCCGCAATGGAATCTCTACGAATCCCTAAGTTCGTATGCAACATCACCGAGTCGGACTAACGGTCGCGACTACGGCTTCACCCACCATGCCTAATCCACTAGTGGAGCGGTTCTCTAATGCAAAAATATGTCGGGGACGGACTCAATCAACCCGTAGGTTCCTCTTGAACCTTGGCAACCAAAACATCTCTCATTCGAGTGGTTGGTGCCCAAAATCTAGAAGAAAACGATGCTACAAACATGCATCCTAAAGACCGAGAGGATAGATGTCGTTACCTTCCGACTCCTCTTCCTTGCCGTAGTAAAATAGCCGGATGAAAACCTTCGCAACGATCTAAGCTCCACGGATCTGGGCTCGGTTCGCGATTTGGAGCACCGAAACCTTCCTACAGCCCAAGACCTTCTTCTCCTTTCTCCATGTTCTAGCTTCTCTTTAGAACTTTGAAAGAGAAGACTTGGAAAAACAATGAGGGTTTCCAGCCCTAAAATCGGACTTAACTCCCCAAGAGATGGCCTGAACCGTTAGATCCAAAACTAGAAAAGAATGCCATGATTCGCCTGGAAAATAGAAAATCTGGGGCCGAACACGGCCTGGCACACGCCCGTGGTCCAGGGCCGTGTGCCTCATTCGCCGTCTCAAATCGACGCGCCTGGAACCACACACGGGCATCTGACACAGACCGTGTTCAATCCGACACGCCCGTGTCCCAGTGACACGGCCGTGTGGCCGGCCGTGTGCCTCCAACGCAACGGCCCCGAAACCAACCCGAGAGGTGTACACGGCCTGGGACACGCCCGTGTCCCAAGCCGTGTGCCAAGTCTCGACACCCGTCGACAGGCTTTGTGTCGACACCGGAAAAACGTCGAGCCAAGTATCGTCGACCAAGCGGGACACGCCCTGTGACACCCCCGTGTCACAGGCCGTGTGCCCCAG